>JAMZEH010000073.1:612500-1232500 GCA_024699665.1 Ostrea denselamellosa | reverse complement strand
CTGTTTTCTTTCCTGTGGTGAAAAGGAAGAGAAGAACATTTTGTTTTTGGAGTGGATGTTTTTTTGTTTTTGTTTTTTGTTTTGGTGGGGTGGGGGTGGGGGCTGGGGAGATAGATACTACTTGTAATACTGTAAACTATCTTTCATTTGTGAGCAAGGAATTTTTGCAAGGTTCATGAGAATCTCATCATCATGAAAATTTCTTGCTATGAAACAGTTCTTTAATGTGTCTTGTATTTGTTTAAGATAATCTTGATGACAAATCAGTTTATCACTGGTAAATTGTGAAATAAAGCTGTTGTGATTAAAAGTTGGATTTCAGTGTATAGAATGTACCTTAACTGTCCATCCCATTTCACACAAATTAATTAACATCTGGACTCTGGAAACAAATTAAGTAACATCTGGACTCTGGAAACAAATTAATTAACATCTGGACTGTGGAAACAAATTAATCAACATCTGGACTCTGGAAACAAATTAATTAACATCTGGACTCTGGAAACATTTGCATTTGGAGAAAATAGAAGTACCAATTTTAATATGATACATGTACAGTGTAGATGTTTTGCTAGAACACTCGGCATTGGGTCAATTGAGTATATCTCTGATGGACATGAGCAGAGTTTGGTGTAGAGGAGATTTCTGCAGTCTCCATAGAACATTTGAGCACATGAAAAATGAATTGCATGTTCCTGTATAAATGTGATGGGCATTTCAGCGGCTTGAAAAATAGGTATTATTAAATACAATGAAGAGTTTAGAAGGTGACTGTCACAAATGAATGTGAAGTGCTTAATTTTTTCTTCACTTCATTTATATACAGCAAGTCGATTTTTTGGAGGGATACAAATTTGGAGGATTTTGGTCTACAAGGTATACTATTAATTTTGGTGGATAAAATATTGTTGAACTCCTTTTTATTTATTTATACAATATATATATGTAGACTGATATACTTAAATTTAGTGATTTTATTTTGGTGAATCTTTGGAAATTGCCAAAATAGGCCAAAATTGTATACCTGCCTAAAAACCAGCAATATGGTATCACATTCATTGCGGTCATCACCATTTGATATACAAAATTATTCATGACAACTTTAAATTTGCATCATGACAACATTGTGGATTTTTGCAATAGTGAAGTTGTCACAAATAAAAGTGATTTATGGTAATCTGCTCAGATGTCTTTTAAAGTGTATAGAATGCTGTAAATTTTTTGTTTACAGTACATGTATGTGCAGTACTGTGCTTTCCTTTAAAGGGACATGGATATGATTTGAACTGAAAATTTTCAAATTTTATTTTTTCATTTTTATTGCTTAACTAAGGTATTTCGAATGATCAACCAAAATTTGAATATCATTGTTGAGTTGCAAGAGATACAGACCTAACAATTTTTCGTTATGTAAACAAGGTTCATGCCATGTTTATTTATATATATATATATAATGCTTAATAAAAATAGCATGTTTAAAACAAAATGAGATGTGACAAATATTAGAAACTGTTTAACTATGTTCAAGTGTTGAACTTATAAATTAAAAAATCTGCTTTAGATGAAATTTAACCTATGTAAACAAAAACATGGCACAAGTCTTGTTTACATAACGAAGTATTGTGAGGTCTGTATCTCTCATGTAACATGACAATTGATATTCAAATTTTAGCTCACCATTAGAAATACCTTAGTTACGCATTCTAAACATTAAAAATGGAAAAATAAAATCTGAAAATTTGTAGCTCAGATTGTGTCCATGCCCCTTTAAATGATAATTTTAATATTTACTGAAAAAATCATTAATTTCCTATATATGGAGACTAATAATTACTGATTGTTCTTCCACTAAACAACACACAAATGTCCATTCTTTAACATATTTCAGGCAGACAACAAACACAAATGGCCAGACACCGGTCCTAAGTTTGAACGCCTTCGCATAGATATTGCTGATCTAAACCTCAGTAAGCAAAGATATTGACATCATTTTTTTTTTTTTCATTTTCTGCAAAGAACATGATAGAGCCTAAATTTTTTTTTTTTTTTTTTTTAGACATTTGTGTTCTGTGTGTAAGTTTTGCCTCAGATTATAGAGAATATATGTGTCATGAATATTTCTTAAAACAGGGAAGGTAGAGAGTATATCAGCTAATCAGAGACCAGTGGTAGCAGTTGGTAAACATCTCTGTGGAGGGGCGACAGGTAAATCATAGAGGATATGTAGTATTCTGTAGTTTGAATCTTGTAGGTTCCCTATTTTACATGAGTAACTGGACCTCGTGAAATGTCTCGTAGAAGTCATTCACTTCATAACCAGAAGGTTGTAAGTTCAAGACCCACTTATGCCATGGCCACATAACACCTAAGATGTACACAAAGGTAGTGATTGCTCCAAATGCTTGGCATTTAGAAGTGAGAATCGCAGATCTTTCAGATATGACCTTCAAAATGAAGGTTTCATGTTGCAGCAGGCATTGGCATGTTAAAGAACCCTCACTGCTAGGACCCTGAGTGCTAAGCATAGATCTAAATTTGTGATATTTCACCTACAATTGGTGATGTCTCAATATGAGTGAAAGATTCTTAATGGGATGTAAAAAAAAACCCAAAAAAACCCCAATCAATCAATTAAACTTTTGTGCCTTACGAACTATGAAAGTAATGACTTGGACTTATTGTGACATCACAAAAACTATGTTTACCTGATGTAAAATTTATGGAACATGCATGAGGCTGCAGAAGGGATGAAATATATTGGGTGAAATATGATGTTGGAGGGAGATATGGTGTTTTATCCTCCCTTGCACATGACTGTCTAGATCAATCAGATAACTCACTGTATATTGTCATGTTGACGTACACGTGTAACAATAGCTATTTGGGTTCTCTTTCTAGACTTTGCGTTACGCTGTGTTACAAAAACTCTTGGAGTCCATAAATCAGAGGAGAACACAAGTGAACCAGAACAGAAAAAAATTAAGTCAGAGAATGACTCTCATCCAAGGTACGTCTAATTATGAATGATAATGTAGCATATGAATAAGCTGAACAAATTGTTATTCAGTGTTTTATTTGATTGTCATTCTCTTGTAGATCATTTTTAGCTGGTGTGACGGTAGCCCTTTGTTGTCACCACAGGTGTACATGGCAGGCATATGTGGGAAAGGAATTCATAAAGAACTGCGGGTTATCTCCAGGAGAATTTACTTTACTGTGTAAACTCAGTGGCTGGACTGCTGCCACCTGGACAGGCTGGAAAACAAAGGAGGAGATGAACAGAGAAATCCACCAAGGAAAGTCAGATAGGGGACATGAAATCAGCAACACTGTTGGAAACGTCAATGTAAATCTGTCTTCAGATACAAAAGATAAAAATACCACTGCCGATGAGTCTGCCAATTCTATGGAGGATCATAAAGATCAGGAACTGCCATTTTCAAAGTAATTTTTTATTGCTGTGCGAAATATTGAGAGTAAATACCATCGTGTTCAAAAGTTGTTTTATGTATTTTTTTTTGTTGGAAATTTTAACTCTTCTGAAAATACTGGACCAAATTTTCACACACCAAATTTGGTATAAAGCAAGAGTGATCAAAAAGAACAGAAATTTGCATCAAAGAATTTACAGTGCTGTACAGTGTATGTATTTAAGAACTTGATTTTTCTCTCTTTTTTTTTCCAGTAGGATTGACCTACAATTGTGCCCAAGTCAAAGAGAAGAGATAGGAAGAAAATGTAAGAGACTTATCGACATTGGTCGTGTTCAGTACCTGAAGAACTGTGGTCTGCAAAGTCAACTTAAAACTTATATAGAAGAAAAGTTGACACCTGAGAATGTTGTTATTGTGGCAAAATCTGAAAGTTGATAAACATCTGATTAAAATTTTATCGTTATGGTTTACATTCAGAGTTTTCTTTATAACATGTATTAATGAACTACTAGGCATATGTGTATGCAGGATTATATATGGTCCAGTCTAGACAGAAGTTCAGGAAATCAATTATAACAATGACCATTTTTATATAAACATGTCTTTTGATGGGATGTCTACATCATGATGTCTATCTATCTTCATTGCTTTGTCTGGGTCATAACTTCTATATGTCAAAGAAAAATAAAATCATCCCTTGTGGAACTGTTCTTTAGGGAAGCCAGTGTGTCATGACCTTGGATACTGCCAAGGTCAAGGTGAACATCTCTATGATTTGTTTGTGTCCATTTCATCATTTTTGCATGCTTTGATGAAGTAAGCTAATAAGTTGGTGTGAATGTCCCTTATGAAAAGGTGTTTGTGACCTTGACCCAAGGTCATTTATCCAAGGTTAAAGGTCACAATTGACTTCAGTTAAGTTTCCTTAAGTATCTACTGCATGTTTAAATGATTTCAGTTTTTGCTTGTATTATATTACACTGGTCTGTCTATCCATGTCCTTCATTCAAGGTCATACCTCTATGATCAAATGAAATTTTTTGTCTGCCTCACCATTTTTACATGCTTTTTGTGCAATAAGTGTATAAATTGGTTTAATGTTCCTTATGAAAAGGTGATTTGTTCATGACCTTGGACCAAGGTCATTTGCCTATGGTAAAATCACAATTGACTTCAGTTAAGTTTCCTTATGTATCCATTGCATTTCTACATGTTTCAAGGTTTCGGTTTTTGCTTGGTAATGCCTGTCTATTGATGGGACGTAATATTTTACAGCAGTCTATCCATGACGCTTTGTTCAGGCCACACTTGGAATGGAAGTCGGTGTATCATGGCCTATATCCAAAGTTGTATCGCCAAGGTCAAAATGGACTTTGATGAAATGTTTTTGTCTGGTCCCCCCCCCCTTTTTTTAAATACATATTACAAAGTGGACTTAGATTGTCTGGTTCACCAATTTTTTTTATTTATTTATTTTTTTTTTTTTTTACATATTTTGTTGCAGTAAGTAAATAACCAATGCTGTAGAATATGAAAATAGAACCCATTTCACAATAATCTCATTACCAGACACATGTACATACTGATGGCTGTGTTATAGTATGTGGAACTTTTTGTTAAGATTTATTGATTTATTGGAAAAATATGTATGGAAAGTACATCATGATTAAAGGTCTGACTTTGATGCAATTTTCACTCTAGTTTGTGCATCATAACAAAGTAGATCAATAGAGCCATTTTTATCATAGTTTCATTAAAAATTATCTGTATTTTTCAAAATTTTGTTTAGAGCACAACTTGTGATATAATATTTACATTGGTAGAATCAGAGACATATATGAATATAATATTATATGTCTCTGATAGAACTAGGTTTTAATGATGCTTAACATTGACATCTGGCATTGACAACATGGTAATGTGTGTTTGAAGGAGCTTTTATAATGAGTATTGGCACTCTCATTGTTTGCTGGATCAAGGTAAGGCATGAAGAGCTGTTATGGCTTGTCATTTAGATAGTTGTTTGCGATTAATTTCATCTTATACAGAGTGTACATCATACACCTCTAGTCTAGTTATTGCACAGTTGTAAACAAATTTGTTGTGTATGAATATTACAGAGTTGCAGTGAAAAATAAAAACAATATTGCATTTAGAAGCTCTGAAGCTACTGAAAGTGAAATATCTAAAGAAGGACAAAATGAAAAATAATGAAACAAAAATGCCCTTGGTGATTCCCCAATTTCCAAAATAATTATACAAGTCTGAATTGTGAAGTATTGTTTTATTTGTAATGACTTTCATGACACAGCACTAATATACAGCGTAGTGCCATAAATTAATTATCTTCAATATTCTACACTGTATATTTCTTAGAAAAATACCTTTTGTTTTAAAAATCATTTTGAATTATATTTGCTTTAGTTATCATGAAATTGAAAACATGTATTACAAAACATCTGGACATCATTTAAGTTATGTTAAAATATTTTTGTTACGTAATCTTTTGTGTTTTTACACATTAAATAGCATAATAGATTTGGATATTTAAAACAGTACATTAAGTTACCTGTAGCAGCACATTAAATTACCTGTGGCAGTACATTAAGTTACCTGTAGCAGCACATTAAATCACCTGTGGCAGTACATTAAGTTACCTGTAGCAGCACATTAAATTACCTGTGGCAGTACATTAAGTTACCTGTAGCAGTATATTAAGTTAAGAATCGACAATTTTTTTTACAACTTGCAAATGTACAGTTAATGTACTGTTTTTATAAAAAATCAAAATCTATTATGCCATACAATGTACAACAAACACAAAAAATTACATAATGGAAATGTTGTAAGGATTTTTAAAGCTTTGACCAACAGTCGGAAAGATATGATGATTGAAATGTAAAAATCAAGTTTTTGCACTCCATTACTGATTTCCTTTGTAGGAGTAGAATGAAAACTTGACTGCAGTGTTTTTATAGTTACATGATGTGTATGGGTGTTAAAAATAGAAATAATATGTTGACACCATGCAGAAATTGTAAATATTTGTGTCAGTATAATTTACTTGACCTTGAAGTAATTTGCTTAAGGTATTTTAAAAATATGGTTGTATTTTTGGAATATTTTATTTTAAAAAAATGATGTTGTGTGCATGACACAATATATCTCATATACACAACACAATATCTTGTGCACATGACATAACATTTAATGTGCATGACTTATTATCTCATGAGTATGACATAACATCTCATATGCATGACTTATTATCTCATGAGTATGACATAACATCTCATGTGCATGACTTATTATCTCGAGTATGACAACATCTCATGTGCATGACAGGATATCTCATGCATGTGACATAATATCTCATCTCAATAATATGGACCAACTTCCCCTCAACAGAGGAGGAGGGCCTGTTGAGATTTTTAAGCATTCAGTGCCGTAACAATATACCTGAAGGGGCAGATCCAGGAATTGAAATTGTGGGAATGTGAACATCATGAAGCATGGGGTCTGGGGGCCACCTTACGGCCCCCAGTGGGTCAAGGGCGAAACCCTTGGAAACTCCTGGATTTTTTTAGGTATTGAAATATGTCTCCTAAGAATTGAGTCAGTTTTGCTATTTTTCTCTCATTTTTAATAAAATGACACAAATTTTGAGGGTTTTTTGGAATAAACTATAAATTCTCCCACTAAAAGTAACAATAAAGATCTTGTCATTTATTTCTCTGTGAGTGGAAAAATGATTGCTTCTTTTATCACTTATTATACCTCCTGCAACAAAAGTTGAGGGGGTTGGGGGTTAGGTTGTCCTTCCGTCCATCTATAGATACAGTGGTTTCTGGGCTCTAACATTTTATCCATTTTCACCTAGAGTTCAACATATCACACATGCAGACTCTCCATAGGATGAAGATAAACCTTATTGACTTTGGGGTCAAAAGGTCAAAGGTCAAGTGTTGGACATTGAAATAGCAAATGGTTTCTGGGCTCTTACGGGTTATCTTTTTCACTTAGAGTTACCATATCACCCATACAGACTACCCATGGGACGAAAATGATCCCTACTGATTTTGGGGTCAAAGTAATACCCTTTTGGTTTGGCAGATTGGGTGTGTGGGGAGGGGGGGGGATTCTAGTGAGCAGTGCTCACAGTACCACTTGTTTTGTTTTTTCTAAGCAAGAGACCATGATTTACTTTAAATTGAAAATTTTAGAGGGGGAGAGTGTGCCAGGTACCCCCCCCCCCCCTTTTAAATCTACTACTGATCTGCATGGAAAATTTATATCCCAAATCTAAGATATGTGGTTATTTTATGGGAGAGAGATAAACCCTCTGTCCAATCCACCCCCATATATATCGGATATAAGAGAAGAATTTGTGAATTCTGATTCACTAACAGACTTATAATTCTTGTTTGCTACTTCTTGAAATCAGAGTTGATTATTATTATTTTTTTTTTATTTTTTTTATTTTTTTTTTATGTTAACTTGTTATGTGATTCATATGCTGCATGGGAAAATGTTGGGTATTTCAAAATATATGAAGATATACTATAATTGAAGAAACGAAAAATAAACTCAAACTGTAAAGAAAGGGAAAAGAAATAAATTTATTGATATATGAAAACAGGTCGGGTTCGAATCGATATAGCAGTCGGGATCGATTTTAATTATACAAAGGAAAAAATAGTTCGCATATTGCGTTGTAAACTTTTTCCCCCAGATACAATATAACTATTAAGAAAATGGAACAAATTACTAAATTCGATGTTACTTCTGTTCCCAGAATAAACACTGAAAACAAATGTTGTCCAGAAAATTGCAACGCACTATTTTCTTTCGCGATTAATTTGCATAAAAAATCATAATGAAAACAACAATGGTGGATGAGAAGCAGACGGATAAATAATGTTTTAAAAGCATTGAAGCTGTTTTTTGTGCAACATAAGCCATGGAATTGGCAAAATCAGTATTTGGTTCAAGAAATCCAGACGGATACAGTAGCAAAGCAACTACAGGTGCGTGTGTTCAGAGATTTTCTTTAATGAGGATCTGAACTGAAGTTCGCAAAACATGGCGAACATATGCCACATAGGCAAGGTTTGGGTATGCTGTGATTTATCGACAATCTTAGACTGAATGACTGCAAGGTGTGCACACAGCATTCATAACACAGAAACACAGGTTTTCCATTCGTATTCGACTGTTCCATTGGTTATGTATTTATAGTTGATTGTTGCATGCATTATCACAACACTTTCAAAACGTTGATTGCAGTGGAGACGTTGTCTGAGGACGAAGATGACTTGGTGGCTGGTCATGGAGAGAATATTGGTGTCTCCTCCACTCACTACCATACCACATCAGACTTTGTTCCTACTCCCGGGGGTCCATTTTCAGCATTAACTCCATCAATGTGGCCAGAGGACATCCTTGCAAATTTAGGAAATCCAGTAGGTGACCCTTCAGAAGATGTTGATACATTTAGATCATCTATAATAGCATTAGTTCATTGTCAGTGAACTGTGACAGTTTTACACTTTGAATGTCATTTTGCAATTAGTATAAGTCTAATTCTGAACCTGTCTTGGTGTTCTAGGCCCTACCATGACCAAATTTGCATAGTGTTTGCATCTTGGGATGGGGATGTACAAAATGTATGAAAATTACAGTATATGTTCAACTCTATAGCTTGTACACAGAGGGCATAATTTAATATATAAATGCATATGTAGTTAGAATCAAATACTGGTTTAGAATTTTTAGATATGCCATAGTTATGTAACGTGTAAAATATGCATGTACTTAGTAAATGTAGTTGCTTTGCAACCAACTGCAATGCCCAGATTCAATTCTTGGTGCAGGCACTGTGTCAAACCTAGAACATTTAATGAAGATAGTGACTGTTAATTCCTTCGCCAAGTGCATGGAATTAAAGGTGAAGGGCAGGGGTCCTTTTGGATATGACATTAAATACAAAGGTTATGTGTCATGATAGGCATTGGCGCAATAAAGAAACCTCACTGCTACAGCATAGAATTCCATGTATATTTAAAATTTGTGGGGCTTTAACTACAGCTATATGAGTAAAAATCTCCTGAATGGGACTTAAAATAACATTCAAAGCAGGGGTAGACAAATAGATTTTTGATGCACTTGCCCCACCTTAAATTAATTAAACTACTTGAAATTGTTAATCCTGTTGTATCTCATTTAATATTCTTATCTATTCCTGTTAGCTTATCATAATAAAGTGATGACCAAATTTCCTCACATGATTTGAGATATCCCCGAATTCTCTTCATTATATCATACTTCATGTGCTTTGTACATAAAGACAGTCGATCATTGTTATTATTACATTCAGGATCCTTAATTCTTTTCCTGTTATATATCACAAATTTGTCCATGTTTCAATTTATCTGTGCATTGCGCTTTCGCCTTGACATTGCATCTAAGTAGATTCAACACTTTGCAATCGATTTTAACTTTGCCGTACATTTAAGCCTTTTAGTGATCCATGTCATTTCTCACTAGAAGGTATATGTGTTGCTGGATGAATGTTTACATATTTTCATTTTATCCAGGATTGACAATGTCAGTGGTATTACATTTAATGTTATATTTTTATTTTACTTTAAAATTCATTTGCCCACGGACATTTTACCTGCCCTACTCTAAAATATGGTTACCATGGGCACTGGACAATGGTATTTATCTACCCCTGCAAAGAAACAAAACTAAATGTAGTCTTTATGGAAATGGCATATTCAGACTTTAAATCTGGTGTATATGTTTGCAATAGCCTAACAGCTTTAGCCAGCATATAGAAATGTTTTGATTTTATGAAAAAGATCTGATTATATTATACTATGCATCTAATGAAAAAGTATCTTGACACCTGCTTTTAATAGAAAAAATAGTCCCACTCAGTGATAATGTGTTAAATATATTCAAATGATTTATACATTACATGTTTGATTAATTTCTATAGCCAGAAGATCCTAGTGGCCAGCTTGATTACAGATATGATGAATTTGGATTTAAAGTGGAGGAAGAAGGTGTGTGTCTAGACAATGTTTTAGTATTGTAAATCTGATTTCAATGTATTTAGCTAAAGATCATCTCAAGCCATGGAATACTGTATATGTACTTATTTTAGCAGGATTCATATATTAGTGAATCTTGAGTACCAATTTATGGTTGCTCAAAAATTTATATAATATTCAGTATCAAACACATAACTGCTACATCATGTTATCGCCAAATAGTGCATCAGATATGATTATGCCAAATTTTGAGTACATTAAAATAAGTACACATTCAAAATTACAAGGTCTATGTTCATAAATCTGGTGTGAGACTGTGTGGCAAACAGAGAATGAACACAAAAGATGACTACTGGGAAAGCTGTAAGCTCAGTCTTCATAACAATTGTTTCAAAGCACTAGCCCATAAGCAATTTTTTTCCATGGGTCTTGATATATAATTGTGAAGAACTATCTACCTAACCCAATGATCTGATATCATTGTTGTGGGGCTTGTGGTGTATCATAATCACTATTAGCTCAAGGGTAAGTTTTGTCATGAATATAGTGATTAACAAGTTCAATACCTTTAAAATGAATATGTTGAAGTTTTTGACTGTTGATGTTTTGATTTGATGTAGATGGCCCAGAGGAAAACTCGAGTAAGCTCTTAAGCACCCCATTCATTGAAGACCCTCAGCACCGGCTGAAATGGACAGCATATCTGGAGTTCACACACAACAATGAAGTGGGAGATCTGACATGGGACAAGGTGAAGGCTTATTATACTCCTTGAAACAGATTTATACAGGGATATCATTACTTAACTTACCAATTTGTTGGTTCAGACTTGTGTACAAGGTTTAAGCCACATTGTATAAAGACTTTAATGGGGTTTGTTTTGTTTTTTTTAGTCAAATGTCAAGATAACTGGAAAGGAAATGTATGCTATGTTTCCTATCTAGTGTTTATCAAGCTTTGAGAAATGATACCTTGCATGAAGATCAGACTTTCATTGCTTTTCAAATTTAGAAGATCAAAACTACTTGGTAGTTGATGGTAAATATGAGGAAAAAATTTACACACAAAAGACTGCGAGTCTCTTTCATACCAAATATCAATTTCATAATTGGGGATGCTGTCTTGCTCACATCCTCTCAATGCCAAGGTTTCGTGATTACATACAAAGCAATGTATGAAGGATTGTGATCACAAAACCTTGACTTGGTGAAGATGTTTATGGAGATGCATACAGTGCTCTCTATCTACCTATCTATCTATATATATATATATATATATATATATATATATAATGTCACCCCCGCTTATTGCCAGAAAATCCTATAGAACAGATTTCTCCCCTTGTTAATACCCCCATTATTATGCCAATCCTGCATAATGCCATATGCCACTGATATTCACAAACAAATGGTCCAATTTTATAGGGTTTACTCTTGATAATAATGCCAATTACTCAACATGCATCAGTAATCAAACCTGTACTTGGAGAGCAGTGGGATGAATTTTGAAAGGCTGGATAAGGTATTCAGGTGGTCCAGTTAATTACAAATAAATGCTGAATAAAACTCAAAATTATCAATATGTTTATGCAGAATGTAGCCAAAATAAATTATTTAACTGAATTTCTGTTGACTGCACAGTTAAATGGTCAGTAATGGTGAATTCATTAAATTGCCACCCTTGCTTTATTGTTCAAATTGGTCTTGAACAAAAGTTGCAACATATCAAGGGAACACTGTAATTACAAAACCTTGTCTTTGTGAGGATGTCTTATGGAGGTAATAATCATAAAATTTTGACTTTGTGAGGATGCCTTTCACAAGGTTCTGGTTTCTTGTTGGTTTTAAAAGTCAAAGGACAAGGTCTTTGGAGAGCATTTTGGAAATATGCTGCATGTTGCAAGGTGTTGTCTAGCTCTACAGAGATACCCCAAAAATTGTGGTATAGAAATTTGTAAATATTTTATTAAATAATGCTAAAACCCCAATATTAACCACAAAATTTTCTTATGAAACAACCTTTATTTTTGCATTAAGTACAAATCTTTAATGGAAAACATTACCCCAAAATTGAAATCCTTACGAAATGTCTTTTTATTGGTGCATTTCATGATTAATGACTTATTAACATCATTATTTAATCAAATAATAGAAAATTCCACACAAACACAACAAAAACCTGCTTCATTTGATGTGTCCAAAATCTTAGTTAGAATGTCCAGAATTTACAAACATTTATTATTGTAAGATGGATATCTTATGCATGCCTTGGGCTAATAAAATCTTTTCCTCTTGTACAGGTTGAACCAAGGCTTCCAAGATCTGAGAAGTTGCGAGCCATGGTGAAGCAGGGTATTCCTCACTCTCTACGGCCACACATTTGGATGAGGCTGTCAGGGGGAATGGAAAAGAAATTAAAATCTGATGTTACTTACAAAGACATTGTCAAAGCCAGTTCCAATGATCTACTTATGACATCAAAACAAATTGAAAAGGTAGCAGATATTAAGTAGATAAGTTTTGTTTTTGAAAATATTTGAGGGTGTGAACTGTGACTCTTCAAGCTGGCATACTTCATGAAGTGCATTTTATTTTTTGCTACATAATTTTGCTTTCATTTCTGTTGGAATTCCTAGTCATTTAAAATAGAAGTACTGTATTTATCAAGATGCATACATGCAGTGTTCACAACTGTAGCACATTCATAAGGAAATGATCATTACAACTGTAAGACAAAAATATTGGAATGTAAATATTTCACATTGTAGTGAAAAGTTTGCACATTATTATCATGATTATATTGTGTATTCAAGTTTCATTGGTACAAATATTAAAAGGTCATATTTTTTGAGCATAGATTGATTTGTTTCTTACAGCATTGTATCAAATAATGTTTATGTTACAGGACTTACTGAGAACAATGCCCAGCAATGCCTGTTTCTGTAATATCCATGGGACGGGGGTCCCCAGACTGAGACGCATACTTAGGGGCCTGGCCTGGCTGTACCCAGACATTGGTTACTGTCAGGGTACAGGAGTGGTAGGTCTACAGCTGCTGTGTAGCAGGAAATTATCCACCGGAAATAACATTTCATGTTGCTAAATCATGTCAATAAAAAAAACTACACATATAACATTTTATAAATAATAGTGTTGAAATTTTCTTTCATAGTTACAGAACTTGTCAAATATATTGTCATATGTTTGAAATTAATCATTTTTCCCCCCCCAAAATATTATAAAAGTAAATTTTGCATATTCAGTCATGAATTGATAAGAAAAAAAGACGGAAACAAAAGGATGAATACATATTCATTAGACAGAAGACTTTTTGTTTATTTGGAGTAGATAGCTAGCTCCCTTTTGCTGTTTATGGAGGAGGAAGACACATTTTGGATGATGTGTGCCATTATCGAGGACCTGCTACCGGCTTCCTACTACTCCAGTACATTGATTGGGATACAGGTAAAAATCTGCCCCCCCCCCCCCCCCAAATATATATTTATTTAGTAAAATTTTAGTAATATGGTGGTATATCTGAAGCCTGTTTTTGTTGGTGAAAAGTCTTATTTGTAAATGAATTTTGACAGCAAATCAAATGTAGTTTGAGTGTATACTTATGATAAACAAGTGTTGATATGAAACACTCTTTTGTTTTCTGCATACAGGCAGACCAGAGGGTGATGCGACACCTGATCATTAGCTACTTAACAGAAATAGACCTTGTTCTTAAGGAACATGACATTGGTATGTACAAAACATAAAATAGGGAAAGGGTAGTGTTATGTAAAACATGGAAACATCTACTGACAAATCATGTACCAATTTGTAGTGCTCATGTTCAGCTCATACAGTCAGGGATGTACATGTAACTGATTTGAGTTGCAGAAAATATAACTAAAATCAGTTACACAAATTATTCTTGCAAGAGTTGTCTTTCCTGGGAAATTCCAGTGAGCGAATGATAAAAGCATTAAAATGGCTAAAAATGGCAAAATTAAGCCCAAATTTGATATTTCTTGTGTAAAATGAAGCTTAAAAAAATGTGTACAGAAATGGGACAAGGTTCAGTTTTGAGAATTTATTCTCCAAAGTCTTCTGAATTCAGAAAAATTATGTCATCCCACGTGAAAATTCAGCAAGCATGGTTAACATTCTATTTAAAAGTGAGCCACTAAGGGATATATTTCAATGAGTTTACATCTAAAAAGTCAAAAATTCTATCTTTCTGCCAACTTACTCCGTCTTTGCAGACATAATGAAACTTCAGGTAAATTGAAACTTGGGCATACCAGAGCCTTTGCAAAAAACTGCACTAAATACGAATAAATCGTATTTAAAGTTGACTTCTTGGTGATCATTGGCAAGATACGAAAATAACAATTTGACATTATATTTTTTGTAACTATTTTCAGTTATGCCCCAGACTGTCATATATCCTCTGTTGTTTGTTTCATTCTAAAATGTTTGAGATTAGATATTAACTAACCTGAGGAAACTAAAGAATTTAACAGTTCATATATGGCAGTATTAGCTTTAAAAAGTCTTGAAAATGAAATTAAATAGATATTTAAAAAGTTAGCTGAAAGTATTAATTTCTGTGTTGTTGACATTGACACTTGGCATGTAGAGAACTTGGCCCATGTTTACTAACAGTATGATCCCTATAGCATGCTGCATGTCTTTACAGAGCTGTCCCTAATTAGCCTGCACTGGTTCCTCACTCTCTTTGCCAGTGTCGTTCACATGAAGGTGCTCCTCAGGATCTGGGATTTATTTTTCTATGAGGGCTCCACTGTTCTCTTCCAGATCACAATGGGCATGCTCAAAATGAAGGTTTGTCACACTGTTTACACAAGTGTCACATAAATTCATGATTTGCGTGATTGTGAGTCTAATTAATGAGAGCCATATTAGGTTTTGCTCGAGCCACTGTGCATGACAACTCTGAGTTGTCTTTCTCAAAGTTAAGGAGAATGTTTGCTAATGATAATTGACAACTGAAAAATAAACTTATCAAATGCACCCATAAGCAAATAATTATTTTTGCAACATCATTGTGTACATCCAGGAAGCATTTAGCATTATTAAAATGTGTATGCCAGGAAGTTTTCACCCTGTGTTATTTTCAACCATATGCATTTGAAATTGATTTTGCTCAGATTTGAATTTGCCCAAAGTTGATTTTTACTACTCAGAAGTAATGAATGAATATATCCTTGCCTAGTTTTAATTTGCCCTTTTAGGTTAAAGGAATTTCCCTGCTTACAGTTATTTAAATGAGATTTCCTGCTTGTATGATTTATGATTGGCAGAGATATACACAAAGCAAAAATTGTAAAGGGAGAGTAATTTTGTTAATCGTAATGTTTAAACAAAAAATGTTTTCAATATTGATTTTATCATTGGTAGTAGTTTGGTGTCCTCATTTTTTGTTGAAGACCAGTTTCGTTGTTTTTGTGGTTCTGTCAGACCACAAATTCAAATGATCTCTTAACATACAATTTTTGCTCTGATGTAAAGGAAGAATGTAGAGTATTTTACGGTGAAATGAAATGATTTTAATTTTTTTTTTTTTTAAATTGATGATTCCACATTACTTGTATAAAACTTTGTGTATATGTTTCATAGGAGGATGAGTTGCGTACCTTGGATAACTCGGCACAAATTTTTAACTCCCTTTCTGATGTACCAGGTGATGTTCAAGATGTGGAGGAACTCATTGAGGTAAATATTACTGAAGGACATGTCATTTGAATCTTATTTGACTGGGCAGGCAATTTGTTGACATTGGAAAAGGTGTTCATTGTTTATTTTATGGTGAATTGTGGTACTACAAATTGTTGACATGTGTCTTTTGTGTTTTAGATCTCATATCGAGTGGCTGGTTCACTCACAGACATGGTTATAGAATCTCAAAGAAGGAAACATTTGGCTTATCTAATGGCTGACCAAGGTGCAATAGTCAATCCAGATTCGGCAAAGAACCTGCCAAAACAAGTTGGTCATTTTTCCTTCTTTTATGTAAATGAAAGTCTATGAGTCATTGTAACTTAATTTGCAAGTAAATTTTATGAGGTTATGTGCATGCATTCATAGGTTTCCTTTGAATGATTTTTTTTAATAAATTTGTATTGATGAACAAATTTAATGTTGGCAAAATAAATGTCTTGCTGATAAAATTGGACAAGGGAGTATTAAGGAAATAAAGTCCAGGGATGTGCAATTACTAGCCCAGGGACTAGTGGCAGTAACAAAGTTACTAGCCCAAGATTGTCAGTCACTAGCCCATGAATTACTGACAGTAATATAACAAAACACCTACAAATGACAATTGCAATTTGCTATATATATATATATATATCTTTTATTATTAAACATTCTGGCCAAGTTTTGAATGGTTCAGTTTAATTATGATTATATGGCATTTCATACTTTTTACACAGAATGTTAACAACTTCAAGTTAAAGAAAATTAAAAAAAAAAATTCCCTGGACCTTTGGATTTTGCAATATCTTGATACTTTTTATAATAATTGCAATGCATTAAACTTTTTCGTCATGTTTTTTTCTTCATAATTGGTAATTGTTAAGTGAATATAATGAACATTGATAAAAAAAAAAATTCTGTAAAGAATACAAAATTGAGGACAGTGCAAACAGCAAACATGGACTTCTGGAAACATCAATGCTTCTCTGTTTTGTTACTGAACTGACTATATGCTATCAATGTACACTGCATATACGTTAAAACAGATTGAAGATCTTGACTTGGAAATAAAGTTAATTTGCACGTAAAGTTGTTCAACTTGATATTAAGAGTTGTACAATGAATAATGCAATTACTTTCGCTTTAGATATTACTAACCTGACAAACTAAACCAACTATGAATTTTACTCGCACTGAATTTCAAGTGATTTAAATTAAGTAATAACATGATATGTTTATGTAAAGTACTCTATTCTGTATCATTTATCTTTTTTTAAAGCAATTAAACAAAAGGCATTTGAAGAGGTCTCGCTCCCTGGTTTCAACATTACTGTGGGGTGAAACAGAAGAAGATGATTTTGGTAAAGCTAAAAACATTCGCCAAACTGAAATTCTGGTCGACCTGCGAGAGGCCATACTGAAAATAGCTCGTCACTTTCAATCACTGGATCCAAAGAATAACAAAGTGGTAAACAAAATTTCCAAGTTCCACATCAATATATGGTAGAGGCTCATTTTCCTTTTATATGTATAAAATGCAGGCATATATTACTATACCACTGTGTCATCCGTCTATCTCTCCATCTGTCTGTCCCCTTAACTTTGTCTTTGCAACTCCTCCTAAGCTTTTGAGGGGTATTTTTATGAAACTTGATACAAAGAAAGATCACAATGTGTAGATGTTCATATTACAAGGGGAACCCTGTACAATTTTTTAAAGGAGTTATGACCCTTGGACTTGTGGGTTTTTTTTAATGCAAAATACATTGTCTTCGCAATTCCTCCTAAACCCTTGGGGGAATTTTAATGAAACTTGGTACAAAGAAAGATCACAATATGTAGATGTGCATATTACAAGGGGAATGCTGATCCCTAATTTTTGAAGGAGTCATGGCCCTTGGACTTACATTTTTTTGGGTCAATAACGTATGGAGGCGTGTCGTGTATTGTTTAGCGGTGATCTATTTTTTTTAGTGCAAGATAATTGGAGTTTTGAATTTAAAAAAGTTCCTTTATTTTGAGTAAGCTTGACAATGGGTAATAGTCAAATAAGAACATTGGCTGTAGTCATTAGGAAGAGTTAATTCATGTTTCTTATCGTTTTCCATTACAAACATTCTCATGACTGTTGTCAATTTATTTGTCCATGTCAAAATTTTTCACAGAAGTGTTCGATGCATTTACATGTATATGTATTTTCCAAATCTTGCTGTGTTTCAGAACTGTAGATTTTTATGTAAAACACTTTTTTCTCAAAGGAGCAGGTCTTAGATATAAAATCTCATGAAGAAAACATTTTTCCCAATTCTAACAGCTCTTTTCCATTTCTAAAATACTGAGATAAACAAGCACTGAAGCATAAGGAATCTTTTGGTCAGATATTGACAGCAGATTATGCAATGGAAAGTCACGCCAAAGATCTGGAAAATTATGTGAATGTTGCGAGGAACAAACGACGTCGGGCCAAGGCTCTCCTGGACTTTGAACGTCACGATGATGATGAACTTGGCTTCAGGAAGAATGACATTATCACTGTATGTTTTAATTACTGGACAAATATTCATATCCATTGTATGTAATTTTTTTGAAATTTATAAATGTAAAATTTCACATTGCCTGAGACACTTTTAATTTTTTCCTCAATGGTATATGTTATGGAACAAATTGAAGCATTAGGTCAGAATAGTGCTGGCTTCATGAGCTTATGGTGGGATCATGAATTTTTTTGCCACTTTTCTAGTTCAGGCTTTGATTGTTTCTTTGGTGTAAATGTGGAGCATTAAAGTTTACTCTAATTTTTCCACAGATCATATCCCAAAAAGATGAACACTGTTGGGTTGGGGAGTTGAATGGTTTAAGGGGCTGGTTTCCTGCCAAGTTTGTGGAGTTATTGGATGAGAGGAGTAAGCATTACAGCTCAGCTGGGGATGACAGTGTCACAGAGACCATCACAGACTTGGTCAGGGGAACGTAAGTCTGACAAAGATTTAATGTCACTGAGACCTCTGGTCACCGGAACAGAAGTCTGATTCAGATTTAATGTCAATGTCACTGAAACCATCATGGACCTGTTCAGAAAAAAATGTATTTAATGTCACAGAGACCAATCTCATCGGGGGAATGCAAGTCTGATTTAAATATAATGTCATTGTTAGTGTCATTCAAATATAATGTCACTTTCAGTGTTTCTGAGACCATTATAGACATGGTCAGGAGAATGTGAGGCTAGATATTGAGATTAATATCCTTCACAAATTGAGATGGTGTTTGATTGAATGATAGTTTAAGAGAAAAGGATGCTATAAATAAAGCAGATAGGAGGGGAAAAGCAATGATATTTTAATGTTTTAATGGCAAGTGTCTTTTACTCATTATTGAAACTTTGTATTTTAGACTCTGTCCAGCATTAAAAGCTGTGTTTGAGCACGGATTGAAGCGGTCATCAATTTTGGGATCTGCCTGTCACCCATGGTTGTTTTTTGAGGAGGTTTGTGGTTTATTATTGTAGTTTGGGATTAACTTGTTATAAACATGAGAATTAAATTATTATATTGAAATGAAATAATATATAAGTCATCATGATCTGGTATGTAGTGATTTTTATTCACAGGCAGCAACCAAAGAAGTAGAGAAGGATTTTCAGTCTGTATATTCCAGGCTGGTGTTATGTAAAACTTACAGGTTAGACATTCATTAATGAATGAAATGTACATACTGATAATTGAATAAAATTAATATACCACTTCAAGGATGTTGTAGGGGACTGTTGTTTCCATGATATTATTCAAGTATTTTTTGGCCTAAGGTGATGATACATCATGCTTGTAGTTAACTAAAAGATGATTTCTTTTGATATGGGGTTAAAGGTCAAGGTCATTGGAGATTGTGAAAATTTAGACCCTTTATAATGGTTCTGTTATTAGCCCTTTAATAGTATTATCAGCATAGTTTGAATTAATGGGAAATAAAATGAACTCTCAGGCTGCCACATCATGTTTACAATTTTGTTTTACTATTTTACAGTGAATTACTATTTTATTATGAAATAATGCTCAAACCATATTTTGTTGTAGACTTGATGAAGATGGCAAAGTACTTACACCAGAGGAGATACTATACAGGGTATGTACATGTCTTCCCCAATCACAAATTTTATAAAGTTCTTACACTAGGGGAGATCTGTACAGGATAAGTAGTTGTCACTGAAGTTACAGAAAACTGGCAGCAGTAATATTGCTAAGCTGTGTAAGTTGTTGCTCAACACCAAATGATATATTCATGGTTTATCTGATATATTTACAATGTTTTAATTGCCCACAGCACGTAAACAAACATTATTTGTTGATTTGTAGGCAGTCCATGCTGTCAATGTGTCACATGATGCCTGCCACGCCCAGATGGATGTCAAGTTTCGATCACTTATTTGTTGTGGCCTTAAGTAAGCATGATATTTCACTTCCTTTTGATATGCCTGTTTATGACTCTGCACTTAATGTTATTTCTGCCCATCTGTCAACATTTTTGTTTCAGGTCATATTTTTCACTCTAAATCTAGTCATCAAATGTTGTGAAAAAACAATCTGTCCTTTTTGAACTGTATTCCATATTATTGTAAACTGTCCAAGAGGTTGTGCCATGATCTTTGACCCTAAAAATAATTATCCTAATTTTACATTAGAATATCAATTTGGTGGTTAGTGACCGTAAAATTCAATACCAGTTCTCTTTTATTTCTATGGAAATTTAAAAAAAAAAATTCAAGTATTATCAAAATAGCATTTGGTATATATTTTGCATAGAATCATTGAGTTGCTGTATTTTTAGAGGGATGTGTTGTAGCCTACAAGTAGGTTGTGACAACCTCTTGTTGGAATGCAAAGTAAAATGATGTACAACTTCTATTTAGCTGACCATTGTGAGATTTTTGACATGTATCATACTTCAAAAGTAGGTCATGATTAATGATGAACAATAGAGTTTTGTAATTAATAATTTGTTGTAAGCAAAAGCAAAGAAATGATTGACGTAATTGGTTCACTGTTATTTGAATAATGAGTTGCTGCTATCTGTTTGTGTTGTACAGAGTAAGGGATTTAATTCAGAGATACACTGAACAAATACTGTATTATATCTTGTGCAATCACTATGTCAATGATCCAAGTGTATGGTAAAGTTTAATAAGTACTGAAGTATGTGTATTTCTCTTGTTACCTCTACCAATCAATTTCTGATTATTTTCATCATTGGTCATAACCTTGTTTTAGAATCGCATGTTTTACATTAATTAAGTATAAATTTCACTAGTAAGTCATTTGTTAGCATCAAAAACAGAAAGTAGCACTTAATAAAAATGTTAGAGAGCAACAGTTGTCCCTTTAGAGTTTTATGTTACTGTAAGTAGTCTTCTGTACTATAACACATTCAAGTCATGTACCTGTAACTAAATGATTATTGATATACTGCAGATAGAAAGTTTTGCAATTAGATCCCTAAAAGGTAGCAAATTATTTTCTGCATTTCCAATTTCTGTGGTTGCATTATACCGTTAGTAATTTTCTTCAAAAAATGGGTAACCACAGTAAGTGCTCATTATACAGTACAAGTGATAATTTGCATTTTATTTGTCTGTGTCACAGTGAGCAGGTTCCACGTTTGGTAGTAATAATTTACACTTTGTGTCTCTGTGTCAGTGAGCAGGTTCCACGTTTGGTAGTAATAATTTACAATTTGTGTCTCTGTTTCACAGTGAGCAGGTTCTACATTTGTGGCTGGAAACTCTATGCTCCTGTATGGACATTGTTGAGAAATGGTATCATCCCTGGTCATTCATGCGCAGTCCTGGATGGGTACAAATCAAATGTGAACTAAGGTAAGTACCATTATAAGTACTATTTTAGTTACTATCATATACAGCTTTGTGTAAAGGTGTTGTTGGTGCCCATTGTTAGCATAGATTTTAATGCATGCAATTTGAAATTTAGTGCACCCTTGCTGTTGTGGGAGACTATGTGTAAAATATATTTTGATTTGCATCCACCCTCAGACTTCATATATATTTTCTCTGAGAAAGTTTTTTGTGTATACGGCTGTTAATATGCTGAGAGAAGAAATAAGCATTGTTCTTTACAAGAGTCCTGAAGCCAAACATATAGGCCAAATGTAGCATCCAAAGCATACGCTAAGCATTCAGCATACATAGATGCACCTATTTTGTTTCTACAGAAAGACAGATGGACAAACTGATAGTCATTGTGATCCTGGTATCCACCTGTTCAGAACATATTTGCAGGGGTTAAATATAAAAAATATCATTGAGATGCAGCTTGGATATTCGATAAACAGAAATTAAACAAGAGAAAACCTGATATAATTACAGTAACATTCATATTTTCTTCTGAATTTAAGGCAAAAACGCAAATAAACTAAAACTAGCAATATTTATACTGAACATTTATTGTATTCAGAAACATAAACATTTAAGAAATAAATTTCATTTTTAAAAATACATGAGGGTATATACTGCAATGCTTCATGCAGGCTTATGTCACATTAGCTTTTCATGAAAAGTTTGCCATTGTGAAGCTTTGCAGTTCATGTGTACCTCATGTAGTTTTCAAAAAATTAAAATTATAGTTAATTTTTATCTTTACATTCTACTTTCATTTCTTTTGGAATACCCAGCCATATGAATAGACAGACTATGTTTATCAAAATTCATGTTTACAATTGCAATGGAGTCCTGAGGAAATGGCAATCATTACAATTTGTAAAGATGTCAAAGGCAAAAACACTGAATGTAGATTATGAATACTGTAAAAAGCTAGGAAGCAGTGAAACATCAGAATGTATCTTGTGTAAACCTCATATCTGACCTCGGATGTGGCTGCTGCTGCTGAGCTGATATATTGTGGTTTATTACAGGCTTTTGGCTCAGTTTGCCTTTAATCTGTCCATGGATTGGGAATTACAAGTCAGCAAAAAGAAATCTCCAACATTCTCAATAACAAAATCTGTGCAAGACATTCTCATCAAGCATCACCTATTCAGCTGGGAAATATAATACAAATTATTTTATACACAATTGAATGTGCAATAGAATTTCCCATTCCAGTTAAGTACACATGTACATGTATATTGTACAAATATTTCCAAATTTGTATTCATGCTCACTATGAAAAAATTATAGATCATGAGATTGAAATTCTATTGTATTTTGTGTTTCCCATGTTCAGAGATTTGAAGGAGTTTTGTCTATAGGCACCTCTGTGAAAATCAGACACAATTTAACTCTGTATTTGATAATATGCAGCAAATCCCAAACATGATTGAATAAGAGCAGCTGAATATATCATACTATAATTATGCAGTAAGTCAAAGTACATCTCATACATTGAGGGTTTCTAAATAGAATTTGTTTTTAAGCTTTGTCATGAAGTAGATTTTTCTTTTCTAGATACCCGCATGTTCTGTGGTGATGGATTTCATATCACTAAAAAATAGTCTTTATGGAAACATTTTGTAACAAGCTGTAGCAGCACTTCTGATGAGAAATAATTTTTGAAAAATGAAACAAATTTTAAATTTGTATCTAGCAAATTCTGATGCTTTGTTGATTTCAACAGAATCTTGTCTCAGTTGGCTTTCAACTTGTCTGTGGAATGGGAAATACCTAAACAAGGAACTCCACAAAAAGCACAGGTCAAAAATGGCGTACGAGATATGCTTATTAAGCATCACCTGTTTAGTTGGGAGATATGAGTAAAACATATGTCAGGTGTAGATAATGGTTAAGGCTTTCTCCGATATGTTATCAAGACAACATGTAATATATGTCATTAGAATTTAAGTTAGATCATATGTACAAATGTGTAGATGGCAAACTACAAAACAGGGGTAGGATTTCCATGTTAAATAGCTCAGTAAGTTTACAACCTGGGAAATGCTCACAGTGTGGTCAAAGTAAATAGTGTATATTATTCTTACCATGCATGTAAGCATCATCTTGAGTTTTACCTTTGAATTCACACTGTCCGTTAAAGGATTCATTGGCAACCTGAAAACTTAAAACTGTGTACTTGTACATCAGTATTGTGATTTTGTACCAGTATCCACTATATTAGCAGTGTTTGTTATTAGCAATCATTGTCTATCTTTACTAACAACTGTATATTTTTCATAATGTGATGGCAATTCCTCTTAATGTAAAATATGTTGTCATACTACAACTAGGTATTGTTGAATTAGAGCATTAGATATACTTAGTTCTCTAGTTTTTTTTAAAAAAAATTTCTCTCCAACAAGAGTTATTTATAGATGTCAAAATTTTAACACAGAGAATAGATTACACAAGTGGAAGTCCAGTGGTATACCAGTGTTTGGTCAAATCACTGACTGGTACCATCAGCAGCCATTTAATTCAAATTAGATGACAGATCTGCTCACAAACTCCATACCCTGACCTTGTGTAGTGAAATATGTGCCTAGATCAGAGGATGTACTTTTAATCAATTTGTGTTAGCAGAATTGTTAAGTAAGTACCTCTTTCAGTTTGACTCAAGGTCACAAAGTTACATCTTGCTAGTGGTAAACAAGTCAAGGTCTTTCCAGTAACATACATGTGTAAATTTTTACTGTATGATTTTTATGAAATGGGAAATATTATGGCAATGTCACGTCCCAGCGTAGTCCTTAATTCCAAAGTTTTCCTTCAGTGAGGTTTCTGATGATATCTTGTGTATGTGTCTATAAATCAAGTCTCCTCTCATAAAGACCAAGGCCGTGTGTTAGGCAAAGTGTAAGAATAAAGAATGAAAAATAAGGGGGGGGGGGGTGTTGATAATACATTGACATATCAAAACTGTTATTGGAGAATATTTTGATGTGCTAAAGTAGTAAACAATTTGTTCAGTATATGAATATATGCATGCTAAGCAGTGGTGTTTATTTTTGGTGTGCAGTGGTGTGATCAGCAGTGCATTTGGGTAATCACATGTGCATGTAGGTATTAGATAATATAAAGGTAACTCTATAGATAATTGGATAAAATTCAGAATAGGTCGTGACTTTGTATCGTTATGATTAACCCCTGTCTTATTTTGATAATACTTCCGTGCTACTGTGTAAAACATTGTAAAACAAATGTAAGACATTCAAAATTTTTTCAGTGTCAGAAAATAAATAAAATGATGACTAAGGCTAGGATTTCACAAAAATATTGAAAGCACAGAATTTGATCTTGCAAGTGTCATTTTAAAAGATCTTTTTAAGGACCATTATTCTGGGTTCACCCCATCAAGAGGTCTCCCTGAATCTAATGCTTCTCATCACCAGGGTCATGTTTGGTGTAACTTTAGCCAAATCTACCCATCTTCATTATTTAGTACACAAAATGCCTGAATGAAAAAAAATAGCCCCAGGGAATAACTGAACTTGTGTATAAAAACATCAGCAAATGGCATGCAAATGTAAATGAAGGCAAGCTCAGGTGTACATATAAAGAACATTGTCACACCTGACTTGAAATCAAACTGAAAGTGAAACTTGACAGATGAAATTTGTGCAAACTCACTGAGCTATATAACAATCAATGGATACCTTGACCGCTTCATGTAATGGCAGGATTAGCCCTTGACTAGTTCACCAGTTCTCAGTCTCTTAAATATGTGTACTGACATTTCTTGCTGCCTATAGGGTGTTCCACAGAACATTTTATGACACAACAAAATCTTTTTTCTTTAAGTGATGTTAGACACTTTCAGTTATTTTATGTTAAAGTAATTTGATATTATCCAATTTTTGTTACCTTTGTTGCAAAGTAATGAAATCCATTTGTATAAATGTTCAATATAATTGTGATACTCTTTTGTTTTTGTTTGTTTCTCAGGATGTGTTGTAATGAAATCCATTCTTTTTATGTTGTGACATCTATTTGTTGTGTTCTGAATTGAACTTATTGTTTGAAATTTTATTTATATTTAAAAAAAAAAAGCTCTCTATGTTTTATACTCCTATTATACACTGTTGACAACTGTTAATAAATACATTGCAATAATACATTTACTTCTTGTTTTAACTTCAGCAGTGTTTATTTGTACTATGAATATACAGTAGGATAAAGATATTGTTGCCAAAAAAAAAAAAAGAAAAAAAGAAGTGAATTTGCAGTATAAAAACGTTTACTTAATGGCACTTGGAAGCTTGTATGTATAAATGTAATTTTCTTCACCTGATCTGTTCATTTCAGACTTTTATCCCAGTTTTCATTCAAGCTTTCAAGGGATTGGGAAATCCCACATCAGACAAAAACTTCCTACCAGCCGTTGAAGGAAGGTGTCAAAGATATGTTGGTTAAACATCATCTGTTCAGCTGGGACCTGTAATCAATTAAATTGGGATTTAGTATATCTGTTGAAATTGGATCAATTTTGTCAGTAGAATATTGAGAAACATGTATATCATCTGAATCTATTATATCAGTTGAATTGGGATAAATTACATGTTCTATAAATTGGCAAAAATTTGTAGTGGTTTGATTTCTGCTAACTTAGTTTTGAACATCAGCCCTCGTGGAAATATTTGCATTAAAGCTTTCAAGTTGTCAACAGCTTTATGAAATGAAACTCAAGTGATCAGATATATGGTTAGAAGCTCTAGTCCATGCATGTTTTTCTTGTATAACTAACAGTATATCGGTTGAATTGGGATCTATTATATCAGCCGAATTTAGATCTATTGTATTGTTTTAATTCATACCATTTGAATGGGATCTATGATATCAGTTGAAGTGGGATTATATCAGTTGAATTTGGATCTATTGTAGAGTTGATTTGGGATTTATTGTATCAGTTGAATTGAGATTTATGTGTGAAATCTAAATTGGGATCTAAGTCCTCTTTCATTAATCTGAGATTTTCTTAAACTAGTGAAAGTTGTACTTCAGAACTTTTCAAAATTAAGATCTACATTCTGTTCCCTAAATGTTGCAGCGTGTTAACCGTTCGGTAGCAGGATAAGAAACTTTCCCATATTGCATGAAGGGGCTTTTGAAGCCCGGCATTAAAAATAGCTGTAGTAATAACCCCCAAAAACGTATTTATGGACTGATTTTACTTGAGTATGTTAAACCTGAAGTATAACTGACTATTCATGATAGTTTTGGAAAATTTGATTATTGTTATAAGAATATAATCCTGTAAAATGTCCGTTTGATATTGTGTTAAAATTTTCAAATATTAAATTTCTTACTTTATTCGTAAATAAAGCGTTCTAGCAGATTTTATTTTTTATAAATAATTTTCTGTTGTCGCCATTGAACATTACACATTCAATGAAATATGAAGTACTATATAAAACAACATATAACAGTCGTACCATTACAATGGAGGCATAATGAATATAATATAATATACAATGAAAAGAATGGGGAAATATGTTTTGTGTTTTGCGGATAGATTATTATAAATATTTTAACGAAAATAACGTTTATCTTCATAAATTTGACAGATTAAAAGTTAGAATTCAATTGTTAAACAAATATAGTTTTTGTTATCGAATGCAGATACTTACATGTATCATACATGGCTTTCTGAGTTTGATCACGAAACACAGTCTGAAAAAATATTATACCCAGATCTATTTTCAATCATATACCCATTGGTCACCGAGATCTTTTAAAAAATATTAAAACCTTTATACACTACGTTTATGTTGAACGCAAATGAAAAAAAAAAAAATGTACAATGCATTTTGCGAATCCTCGTCAATCACAGTAACAATCATTCGCCAAGTGGAGTTGGTGTTGACAGCATAGAATAGGTCATATTTTCATATAGTAGCAAAATTTAAAAAAAAGGAGACTATAACTGTTTCGTGTTTTCGTTTTCAAGAAAGCATTTATCTTAGTTAATATAATCTGGTTCAAATATGCTAGTTCTAAAATATTTTCATTCTCATTAAGATTTACTTTGAATACCTATAAAAATGTTTCTGTGTATTCTTCTTTAATAAAGTGACTAGCTAGATATAAAAGAAATTATTTTATTACCTTTTAAAACTAATTAAAAATGCCCGGGCCTTAGAGGCCCGACATTGTAATTAGGTGTTCAGAATTGGATATGTATATTTCCGACTGTATATATTGTGTTGACAAATTAACATTTATCTACCTGCTTTTTCGGTGTATTCTTAGGAGTATACATGTAGCGCCAAGTCATAAATACTTGAAATAACTAAATAAGAGATATTTTCCGGCTTGTCGGGGCCCCTGAGGCCCCTGATGCTACCGAAAAGTTAAAATGGTTTCCCATTTGATTTTCTATTTGGCTTTGGTATGAGCACACATCTATTGCAAATGGAATTTTTAATTGAGACACAGTGATTGGTTGAGGGGGTGGGTCGAAATAATTTCAGGGGGAGTAGGGTTGCAACCCAGGTTTGTACCTCTTCTGCCCAGAAGGGGAATTGTGAAGTTGCTGAAGAACCCTAAATAGGAAAAAAGACCATTTTGGTATAAATGTTCAAATGAAATGGGTGGGTAGGTCGCAACCCCTATAATGCGCTTCTAAATCCATCACTGTGGTATAATCCCACTTGTGATCCATTGAACAGTCCTGTGTATTGGATGAAATCACGGCTCTTACATTATCCTTTTTAAGTTCTATTGTAAACATATATGTAGAGAGAGTGAAAGAGAGGGATTGGTGGGTTTTTTTGGCCACACTCAACAATTTTTCAGTTATCTGGTGGCGTCCGGTTTTTTATTCAGATACAATGTACCCGGGAAGAGATCATCAACCTTCCGAAATTTAACTGGCAAACTTCCTCACATATATTGGCTCGAGCGAGAATCGAACCCGCGCCGACTAGAGGTGCTCAAACCACTCGGCCACGAAGCCCCCCCCCCCCCCCCCCCCCCCCCCATATATATATATATATATATATGTTGCTAGTTTGAGTTTCCATATTTTGTCATCTCGCCAGTATTGCAATGCAAGTTCTAACATACATGTATATTTTTGCATTAACCCTGAACATTGATGTCCCTTCAGCTTTTCTTATTGATGCACTATGGACATTTGCTACATTCCCCAATGCATTAAGAGTGTATACATACAGGTGATGACTGAATCCAGTCTTGTTATGTCTGTCTGTGATATGTATTTTTGATGTTTTATAAGTGTGTTGCTGTATTATTTCAAATGAACACATACAGGAAATTTCTATTTCTTAGAGATGCTAATATAACGGTGGATAAAAGACACAAACAGACAATCAAAATTGTAATGGAATTGAAAGGAAAATTATATTGAGAAAGTTAATTTGAAACTATATAGTAATTGTCATTTAGATTTAACTGTAATTTAAATAAAATACAAGAAAGTATTGGTTTTTCTTTGAATGTTATGTAGTAATTGTGATTGGGGTTGATGAAGGTGGACAGAGAGCTCTACTTCTCACTCCTCTTGTCCTGCTTCCTTCCCCTTTTTCTCTCTGTCCATTCCTTTTTCTATCCATTTCCTCACCCCCTTTCTACTCCCTTCCTCAACTTTATCTCTCTCCTTGTCCCTCATTCCCTTTCTCTCCCTATCTGTTCCCTTTCCTCTATTCTCATATCCTTTCTCTTTCCCAGTCTTCATCCCCATCTCCTTATTCCGATCTTCTTTGTCTCTCTCCCCTATCTCATTCCCTTTTCCCTCTATTCACACCCCCTTTCTTTCTCCCAATTCCATCTCCCTTCTCTCTCTCCTTATCCCAGATCCTTTCCCAGTTTCATTATTCCCATACTATTGTCTGCCAATCTCCGACCCCCTTTCCTGGTCTTCCCCTCTCCACCCCATTTTCTCTCTCCCTGTTTCTCTTTCTCCCTATTGCTATCTCCTTTCTCTCCCCCCTATCCCCTTTCTCTCACTACCCTCTTTCTTTGTCTCCCAATTATCACCCCCTTTCACTGTTTCAATTCCCGTTTCCTATTCCCTTTCACCGGTCGCGGTAGCTCAGTGGTTAGAGCGTTCGCTTCGTAACCGGGAGGTCGTGAGTTTGAGCCCCGCTCGTGCCATGGCCGCGTCAAACCAAAGACGAAAAATAGGTAGTGATTGATCCTTCGCCAAACGCTCGGCATTAAGAAGTGAGAATCACGGGTCCTTCGGATATGACCTTAAAAACAGAGGTCACGGTAGGCGTTGGCACGTTAAAGAATTCTCACTGCTATGGCCCTGAGTGCTAAGCATAGGTCTAAATTTGTGGTACTTCACCTACAGCTGGTGACGTCTCAATATGAGTGAAAAATTCTCGACGGGACGTAAAACAATCAATCAATCCTATTCCCTTTCTCTCCCCTTTCACTGCCTGTCTATTCCCGTTGCCTTTCTCTCTTTCACTGTCTGCTTTTCACTGTCTCCATATTCCCATCCTCTTTCTTACAATCCCATCCCCCTCTATCTTTCTCTCTCCCCCTCTCCCATACCCTTTCCCCTTTTCTATATTCCCATCCCCTTTCTCTACCAATCCCCAACTCCCTTTCTCAGTTTCCTTATTCCCTCCCTATCTCCACCCCTTTCCCTGTCTCCATATTCCCATCCCCTTTCTCTATCTCTCTTGTCTCCCTATTCACATCCTCTTTCCCCCATCCTATCCCCATCCCCTTTTTTCACTATCCCACATTTTTTCGTTTCCTGTTCTCTTTATCCTCCTTTCCCTAGGTGTTCCTATATCCTTTTTCTTTCCATTCTTTTTTTTTTTCATATTCCGTACCCTTTTTCTGTATTACCATCCTCTTTCTCTACCAATCTCCAACCCCATTCCCCGTTTCCCTATTCTCTTTCTCTCCCTATATCCACCCTCATTCTCTGTCTCGATATTGCCATCCCTTTCTCTCCCATTCTCCATCTCTCGTATCTCTATTCCCATCCTTTTTTTCTCCCTCCCTATCCCCTTCTTTCACTATTCCCCAATTCCCTTTTTCTCCACCCCTTTCCCTGCCTGCTCACATACCCTTTCTCTTCATAACCACTTTTTCCTGTCTCCCTTTTCCTATCCCCTTTCTCCTTTCCTATCCCTCTACCCTATCTCAGTCTCCCTATTTGCATATCCCCTTTCTTTCTCTGACTATCCCGGTTCCCATTTCCTTATCTCAATACCAATCCACTTTGTCTATATTCCCATCCTCTTGATCTCCCTATCTCAGTCTCCCTATTTGCATATCCCCTTTCTTTCTCTGACTATCCCGGTTCCCATTTCCTTATCTCAATACCAATCCACTTTGTCCATATTCCCATCCTCTTGATCTCCCTATCCCCATTTCCTTGTCTCCCAATTCTCATCCTATCCCAGTCCCCAATTTTCTGTTTCCCTATTTCCATCCTCTTTCTCTCCCTATTCCCTCCTCTTTGTGTCTTCTTATCCTCATCCCCTTTTGCGCCCTTCCGATCCCCCATTCCCTTTCTATCTCTGTATTTTCATCTTTCATTATCCCCTTCCCCATTTCCCTGTCGGGATCCGGATTTTAAGAATAGATCCTCAGTACCCCTTGCTTGTCGTAAGAGGTGACTAAATGGGGCGGTCCTTCGGATGAGACCGCAAAAACCGAGGTCCCGTGCCACAGCAGGTGTGGGACGTAAAAGATCCCTCCCTGCTCAAAGGCCATAAGCGCCGAGCATAGGCCTAAATTTGCAGCCCTTCACCAGCAATGGTGACGTCTCCATATGAGTGAAAGATTCTCGAGCGTGACGTTAAACAATATTTAATCAACCCATTTCCCTGCCTCTCTTTTCCTATCCCCATTTCCCTGTCTCCTTATTCCCATCATATTTCTTTTTTCTCTATATCCCCTCCCCTTTGTCTATCTCCTAAATCCCATTCCCTTTCACTGCTTATCACCGTCCTCCATCTTTTCTTCGTCTCCCCTACCCCTGTTTCCTTATAACAACACGCACACACTTTCCTTATCCCCCCCCTCTCTCTCTCCGACTTTCTCTTTTCCTTCCTTTCTTCCCGTTGGAATCGTTAGCAATACTATCTGGCTAAAGAAGCCTAGTTGGTATGATGTAGTTGGCCTCGTATTTCATGGATATGGAGTTTCGAAAAACACAATACCCCTATTCTTATAACAATATGTTAATAAAAGTTAGAAGGAAACTTTAAGAAAGAAGTACTTGTAGTTGTATAAAGCATGCAGTAAGCAACACTGTAAAATAGTATGATGTGTTGGTGGGGAGATGTTGATTCTCCGAGTACTCTATATATTAATAAATCAGCGACCCCAGTACATCCTTGTGACGATTAACCTCAGGAGCGGGTGACGAACGTGGTGTCACAGTAGTATCAGAAGGTGCACAGCAATTTCAATGGATTGGCCTTGGTGATAAGTACTATCTATGATGTGTAAACACTGATAAAAAGGCATGGTGCTAACGTACTACAGCAAATATATGTCAACAACCAGCATACCCAAGGCTAGCAATACACATCACATACCTAACTTAAAAGGTGACAGTGTTGCTGCAAGCTGATGATACTACAGCTTATTGTTGGGGGAAAATGAGGAAACTCAAAATTCATTATGATAATACACACTATCACTAACATCAAGAAACACAAACAGAGCCTATCTGCCCCGCCCACATTCATACACCGCTAGGCTTGGTCCAACATTCCAACTTGCCCATAGTCTGTTAGGATCGTGGGTATATTCAACGTCATGCATGCAATTGCATTTCCGGAACCTTGACCTTCCTGGACTTGTTTAAACTCGCGGTGTCCATTCTCACCTGATCGAGATCGTCCTCATTAACAGGATCGGCCTATTCAATCCTCAATGAAATCCACTGATCAATAAGTTTATGCAGTACTGTAATCAGATAATCTGTTATCAAAATCTTATTTAAATGCAATCCCACGAAGATTATCTAACTCGGCAAATATGTACTTGATTACTCAAGAATCAGAATTTAATGGAATCTTTTTTATGGTTACCTTGACCTTGCACGAAAGAATCGAACGAGCAGCGTGAAAGTACACTGATAAAACACACTTGTAGCTGTTATTGAATGTTAACCTTTTGCATGAAATAGTCATCCCCCCCATCCAGCCTATCTATAGTTTAAAAAATTTAGCCATGACAATACAAATGTTAAAAAAATGATGATTATAAGTAATTTCAGTAGACAAAATATATTTGAACTTTTAATAACTCTTCTTACTGTTACATTGACCTTGAAGGTGCCAAGGCATTCGTCTACCGAGGGATCGGTTTTCTAGCCACTGAAGGGAGAAGCAAACGAACATGGTTTGGAAAAAATATAAATTGGTATCCTATTAGTATCGTGTACTCTACAGCGAATAACATATCAATTTTGGAATACGAAATGTTATATCCCAGTGAAAAAGGCCTCTGGTCCAGTGAGCGTTGTGATGGATATGCATTTGTTGTAAACATGTTCATCTTTTTATACAAAACTTGTTACACAATATATAATCAATCAATCAATCGATCAAAACTTGGTCTTAAGTGTATTGTTTGTTTTATCTTCTAAATGTTTTTGTGAATATTTTCATAAAACCGAAACAGTTTAAATCTTTATCAAACTTGGCATATAGACTGTCTTTTCTGAATTTGTTATATTAAGTTTTTATTCCCCTCAACAGCGTTGCAAAGGGTAGAGTCGCTCACCATTACGAGTGTCTATCATATGGAGTGCCAACCTAACATAAACTCAAATAATTAAAGATATCCTTAATTATTTGAAGATATCAATTCAACTGTTGCTCTCATCAGTTGAATTAATGTGCGCATCAAATCAATTATTGCTCTCATCATTTGAATTAATGCGCACTTCAATTCAATTATTGCTCTCGTTAATTGAATTAATGCGCGCATCACTTAAATTGATGAGAACAATAATTGATTAATGCGCCCATCAATTCAATTATTGTTCTCATCAATTGATGCGCACATTAATTCAATTATATAAAAATTGAATTGAAGTGCGCATCAATTCAACTTTTTACTCTAATAAATTCAATTGAAAGCATCAATGTGGTGGAAATATTGTTCGCAAAATTAATTTAGAGCTCGGTATAAATAATAATAATGATGATGATTGGAGGCTTTTATATTGCACTTTTTCAGCATATGTTGCTCAAAGCGCTTCACAATACATTATTACCCCAACAGACCTTATAGAATTCCAGAGCTTTCTCAGTGCAAGCTGCCGTTAAGGCAGCTAGAGCACTAACATTCTAACAATATTTTTCACTGTTTATAGCCAGGTACACCTTTTACACTTGGATGGAGTGAGGAAATCCGTGTAAAGTACCTATCCCAACGACACAACGTCGGTCTTGCCGCGGCCAGGACTCGAACCCACAACCTTTCGGTCGAGAGTCTAACAGCCTTACCACTAGGTCACCGACAACACAAATGAATTGTTGATCTCTTTACTTCTGAAGATATCTTTAATTATTTACAACGCTTTTTGAATAGGGAATTAATGCGGGCATCAATTCCATTAAAGAGAAGAACAATTATTACAGAGATAATTGATTCAATTATGTATACTTTGAATTGAAGATATCTCTAATTATATAGTTGCTCTCTCTACTAGAATTATTACGCACATCAAATGAATTGATGATATCATTAATTCATTTGAAGAGAGTAATAATTACTGCGTGAATCAATTGAAGTAATTATATCATTAATTCATCTGAAGAGAGCAATAATTGAATTATTGCTCACATTAATTGAATTGATGCGCGCATTAACTGAATTATTGCTCTCTTCAATTGAATTGTTGCGCGCATCAATTCAATTGTTGATATCATCAATTCATCTGAAGAGAGCAAGAATTCAATTATAGCGCGCATCAGTTCAACAGAATAATTAATGCTATCATCAATTCAGATTTGAAGATATCAGTAATGATTTGAAAAGGTCTTTAATTGAACTGTTGCGCGCATCAAATGAACTGATGGTATCTTCAAATTATTTAAGATAATTTCATTTATTTTATTTATATTATTTTCATTAATTTGGCGCTCTATACTATCAGCATGGAGAGTGTATATAGGAAGGAGCGCGTACCATTAACTCTGCATTAACTGTATTGACGGTGTCGCCATTAATGGAACGCTCGCTGCCGCCTGGCGATATTAGTAAGGTAAATAATGGCTGTTGAGCTTACCTTGCAGCGACGCATTCAATGAAAATCATACACAGAGGACCATTTCAGTGGTCAGTCTCCCACTTATTACAATGGTAGTAGATAAGGAAGAGAAAGAAGCCTATGATTTTCTGTATCAAAAAGGTCATGGGTCAAGGTCACAATGAATATAATTGAATTACAGATTATCATACTTGCATTCAGAAAAGATGCTTACAGATACCATATTATAAGAAGTTGCACTTCTTTTATGTTGCTCTTGTTCAATCAAAGTAGAAAAAAGTCAATCGATGGAATGAAAATGTGACGGATAGAAGGAAAGGATGGGTAAAAGGAAGAGGAGAGAGAGAATACACATGATGCAAATTACAATCTGATTAAATACTGCATTATCTTAACATTGTTTTGAAGGCTTTGTTAATATTTCTACCCTCAGGGCTACCGGAAGCTTTGTCCCCTAATACCCAGCAAGGACTATGAAGACTGATTCCAACTTCGATACTTACTGTGTAATTGGGAATTTTTAAGTAATTTCCTCCTGCATTATAATCAATTGCCATAATTAAACATGTTTTCAAGGAAAAGCCATTTACTAGTATTATATATCGCTAAAGACGACCTTAAAAGTACATGCATACCAATAACCAAGACCCCCCCCCCCCCCCTTACTAACATGGTTAATTTGTCTATAATGGTGTTACATAATTGGTTATGAGAAATATAAACTTAGTATTTGATTTCATCCCAGATGAAAGAAAAAGGAAGCAGTTTCAAGTTTATTTCTGTCTCAGTCGTGTTCGGTTGACTTTGTTTGTAGTGAGTAGCACTGCGAGAGTCTTCAAGAAAAAACGATGGAGTCGGTAAATCTATAAAGGAATAAGGACCTATCGGACTGAATTCAGTGTGCTTGATCATGAGTAAATATAAAGGGTAGTTAAATGTGCACAGATCCAAGATAGCACGCGGTATGCTAAGACAATCGCGTGGTCAGCACTCGGCTCGTTTTGGAAAGAAATGTGTCCAAAACACGGGTGGTTGATTGTTTTACGTCCCATTGAGACATACTGAGACGTCACCAGTTGTAGGTGAAGTACCACAAAGTTAGACCCATGAGAAGCGTACAGGGCCGTAGCAGTGAGGGTTCTTTAACGGGCCAACGCCTGCTAAGACACGGGACTTGCGATTTTTAAGGTTATACCCTAAAGACCCGTGATTCTCACTTCTAACTTCCGAGCGTTTGGCGAAGGAGCAATCACTACCTATGTTTATGTATTAGGTTTGATGCAGCCATGAGGCGAGCGGGGATCGAACTCACGACATTCTAGTTACGAAGCGAACTGTTCGTTATCTTCACCTTTTCATCATATTGCACTGATCTTTCAATTGGGTTATAAACTACGGTTTTGTGTAGGGTGTGGGGTGGAATGGAAGCATGGGGTTATTTCTACCCAAATGCTTCTGATTTTTCATTTACCCGACCACCTTATACATATTTGTTCCTTAAATAAATTCTTTTTATACGTCTTGTACAATCTTTTTCACTCCTCTGTAAACCAACGTTTTATCATCTACGCTTTAGTCTAACATTTTTTTTTTCACCTTTAGTAAATTAATCAACTAAATCACAGGTGTGATAATATATATATATATAATTGTTCAAAGATTCGTGAATAAGGTATGGACAGTCGTAAACTGTGAAAACGTAAACAGCTATCGAAAAATAACCTGCAATCAATTACTCTAGGCACAAATCGAGAATCATGCTTTTGCTGTTTATTTTTATTACATTACAGTTAATTGTTTTGGTGTAACCATATTTGTATTTTGATTACCTTTATGAGAACATTTACCGGTCGCGGTGGCTCAGTGGTTAGGGTGTTTGCTTTGTATTCTCGTGGTCTTGTGTTCGAGCCCCCCTGGTACCTTGACTGCGTCAAACGATCTTCGCTAGCTAAAGGTTTACGATCCGCTCCGTTTAGAGAAGCGGGCGGATCGTACACCCTTGGCTAGTGAAGATGTCGTCAAACCTACGACGTAAACATAAGTAAGATTATGTTTAATTCATCTGAATCAGCGACATTACACCTCATACGTTGTGATTGCTTGTTGTGAGACGGGAGACGTCGGGCTTTAGGCTGAGGCCTTGTATGAAAATCGGAGTTCCTGTGTCGCAACAAGAGTTGGCACGATAAAGAACCTTACTGCTTATCCCTGGGTGTTGTGTATAGGTCTAGATTTATGGCACTTCACCCACAGTTGGTGACGTTCAACAAGAGGGTAAAATCTCGAAGGGACGAAAAACAACTGATTGCGACATTTAGAATTACAAGTCATCATTTTTTTCTTCAAACGATATTATATGCTATGCAAACATTCACTACTATTTATAAGTCATCACCTGTTTAATCAGTTCATTATCAGTGAGGGTTATTTACGTTATCTGCATGACCTGTACTCTTATATTTTTTTAATGAGTTCTGATAATGTTATCAAATTTTAATCAAATTCTACCTTTAATGTATAAAAACAAAACACACACACAAGGTTCGTCATTAATAAATGAATTCTTGATAATTGATATGATATGCATAAATATATTTAAATATATTTACAGATCTGTTACTAGAAATAGAAACAGAGTCCCTATGAGTGACTGATGACACGCAAGTAGATGTGTTATATATATATATATAAATATATATATATGTATATATAAATATATATATATATATATATATATATATATATATATATATATATATATATATATATATACACACATATAAAACATCATTTCCCCCTCCTAGAAATTCTTGAGAACAGTTTTCAAGCCAAAAACTCTTAATATTTTCCAGGGGATATGCCTTTAATCGTTTTCAGTTTATAAGATTTCAGAAAAGCGTTGGGATACAGGGGCAGTGCTCCTCGGAAGCTACCTACTTTAGTCTTTATCACAGGGTATATGTTACAGATGGAAGACTGACATATTCAGAAATACACCCCGGAATTTGTCATGTAATAGGTGTTTTCTATAAAGAAGCCAAAAACCTATCTTGCTTCGGGGTTTTATCTGACCTCTTTTATTCTTAGATTGGTAACCATTTTAATAACAGAGTTTCACCCTGTGTTTCTATCAATAATGCACAAAACAGGTGATAACGGTTTTAATATCAAATATAGACAAAAGTCAAGGACCCCCGGCAAAACTTCCTGGATCCGCCCAAATCTTCCAGAAGCTCCATTAACAGAAGAGTAGGTTACCTATGGGGTTGAAGGGGGAAGGGGTTGGATTTCTTGAAATCAGCAAAGTGAAATGCAACTGCCAAGATATATTAGAAGACAATTAGATAGTTTTGCTCTTTCAGATATGACAGCGAAAGGAGTATGAAGTTTGTACCCACAAAAAATCCGTAGGAGTGATTTTTCCTTAATGAATCTCTCTCTCTCTCTCTCTCTCTCTCTCTCTCTCTCTCTCTCTCTCTCTCTCTCTCTCTCTCTCTCTCTACAGGAAAGGTATACCCTACATGCAGTGATTTACCACTACAGATACAGATTTTTGCACAAGAAATTAAAATATTTAGTGACATGCGATATGTCTTTTGATAATGTTTGTTTTTTAATTGCAATTGAATGTATTTTAAAACTTTCCAATGCCATTCGATGAGTTTCTATAAATTCGGTGTAGGAATGAATGTAGACCGGATTGTACTGCGATTTCTGCTGGCTCTGGTCCGAGTTTGACTGGCACTTATTTCCACAAGCGTCTTGCGGTGCAGTAAACATACTGTTTTCGTTGTCTAACAGCGTTTCGCAATTTCCTTAGTTTTAAAATCATAATGTGGTTTGGGAAATGTGACCCAGAATTTTAATTTATGTCCTATATATTTAGTTGATATTTTGATAAACGAATTCCATTTGATTAGAGCTTGTGATATTAGATCACGTGTGGGGACGTATCCCAGATGTAAACATATTGTTGATGGAAAGTGTGATTACATTTGTACTATATGATGTAATTACGCAGTGATTTGTAAATACTAATATATAAAGTGATGGGTATTATTTTGAATTTGTTGTTGCAAAAATTCTACATGGCAGAAAATAGTGTCGATCGTTCACATGGTTTGCGATCAAAGGAGATAGGGATGCTTTCACGACACATGTGTATATACTCTGTTTATATTCATGAAAATAAATTCTGAAGTCGTTAGATTTTTGATTGCACATATATTTTCATAACTATTTTTATAAGGAAAGTAATCTTGAGAATGTATATTTTATAGAATAAGAATGGTTAAATAGTATATAGGGATTACCATTTCTAAAACACATGTAGGGCCTATACATATTTCAAAACAAAAAATATGCACGGAGTGGCCCATGGGATTGACATGTTTTTTAAAAATTGTACAGTTAGTTCATAATTATTTAGGTTAAGTCAGATACACATATAACGGTCAATAACAACTGTGATATATACTGCGATAAATATATGTTATCTTCCATAACCTAAATTTCCGTAAACAGAACTTTATATTAAACGTTTAAAATACTTTGACGAAAAATACAGTGCATTTATAATATAAAAGAATATTTTCCAATAAATGTCATCGAAAAAAGATTTTTAAAGGATTATAGTTTATTGCAACTGTTCAGTTTCCCGACGAAATTAACACTACACGCTTGAATAAAAATAAACAAACAAACAAGGGAACAAAATCCCCAATTTTGATGTAAATAGCGATGGTACGATTCAGGATTTGCGTCACCAAAGGTAAAAATCATGATGCGATACTCGTCCGAGGAGCATGCGAGGCCAATGAAACGATTCGATTGGTCAATTCTCTTGATTGACAAGGTCACCACTCCCATGGAGTAGGTAAAGAATAGTATAATAATGGTCCGGAAATGTTTTTTAGCAGATGGATATAACCCTTTCCCGTAATTAACAGTAGAAACCTCTTTCGTTGATGATGAAGAACACATTGATATCATCGCTCGGGCTCTTGTCCTGTTTCATCATGTTGAAGACAGGTAAGTCATTAGATCTGGTATTTTTTTAATTTTTTTTTATTATTATTAAATTTGTTATCCCCACTTTTCATTATCATGGTATAATATTATATCAACACTTACAATATAAGACAAAATTAACCATATTCTAGAGGAAGTAAAACAAATAACCTTGATATTATTCAATATTTTTCGATTCCATGAATCTAAACAATCACATTATCTCTGATTTTGTGGAAATAAATTGAAGACAAATCGAGGCTCTTAAAAATCATACAATATAGATTTAGGTTTTGCTAGATTACAATGACTTTATAAATGATAATCATTTTTTTTTTTTGTTCCTATACCCAAAAATTCAGTGATAAAAATCAATGTGAATTTTCGATGAAATTCAAAGTTACCTGCTTTTTTTTTAAACAGCGATATAATTACCCGCCCATCTCATTGGACCTTTGTAATTTGCTAGAAATTACTTTAAAGTGACATAAAAATAAATATCAGCCCATTTTACGAAAGCGATCACCCGATTTCAGGAACCAATCGGTCACAACGACATGAAAAGGGGTGTAAACGCGCGAGCTAAACTAACCGGATATATAACGGTTACAATAATCCCATCAAAGACGCTTAAACTTAGATAATATCTAATCTGTCAACAGGCTCTACCAACCGTGAAAAGGACGTAAGTGCAAATGATTTTAACGGTGTCTTTCTTCTACCAGGTTTAACAAGATGTCTACATTTTGTGTGAAGTAATTATATAAAAGATAATCGAATTCATCGGTTCCATGATTAAACGCCCCATTTCGTCACTTCTACAATGAGAGAGAGAGAGAGAGAGAGAGAGAGAGAGAGAGAGAGAGAGAGAGAGAGAGAGGTTGAAAACATGGTAGAAATAGGGAAAGGAATGTTTTGTGGCACCAATACAGTATGCTGCATTTTCCTTTCGAATTTTAAAAAGTGATTTCTTTTCTATTTGTGCAATCATTCGCAAATTATACTCTCCAACGTCAAAGTCGGATAGAAACTAAACCAATATAACAATGGGTATCACAGAACACAAACATCAGCAGGACAGATCATGTTAAATATTTACGGCCATTTTCTTTGTATTTCAGCTGAATCTATTATTCCACCATTTATGCAGTATACCCAGAAGGAGGAAACAGTGGTACACAGTTTCCGGCCGACGACAGACAGATGCTGCAGGGTGGGACAGAGAACAGCCAGAAAGATGATGTCATGCAGTATCCGCAATAGCCAAAGACTTTACAATAGCGTTCACACAGTCCGAAGTTTCAGTGGTGGTATAATTCTTAGAAATATGGACACGTTTTTGTCTAAGGTTACTCTGTGCGCCGCCAACTTTTCAACATCATTCGAAAAATGCTGTGTGAACAAAGAAAATTTTTTGAAAGAAATTAGAATTTGTAGAAGGCGATATAGAGAGAGAGACTTCCGCGCCAAATGCATAAAAATTGCGAAATCAAAGTACCGACAGTGAGAATGACTTTTGATGTGTTCCGCCATGTTTTATGGGGTCATTACTACGGCAGCGTTTATTCAATACTGTAACTTATGAATTCATTCGCATTCATTTTTGTTTGTATGGGCGACGTTATCAAAATGTCATTGTATAAATGTAATTTATTTTTTTGCATGCTGTGGATATGCTTCATATTAAATCCATACATTTGTTATCATTCTGGCTTATACATGACTGTTAGTGTTTGGCATTCTTTGTTAGAAAAAGGATACACAAACACTGTATACACGTAACTGAGAGTTATGTCAGTTGGTCTCCACACTCCATCAAAATCACCAAGGTATTTTTGTTGTTTTACGTCGAGAATTGTGTACTCGTGTAGAGACGTCACCAACTTTAGGTGAAGCACCACAAATTTTACCTATGCAGTGTGCTTACAACCAAAACAGTGAGGGTTCTTTATCGTGGCAAAACCTAGCAAGTCTTGAAACCTTCCGATTTTTAAGGTCATGCATGAAAAACTCGTAACTTTCACTTCGCTTGGCGAAAGAACAGCCATTACCTTTGCAAACCAGTTTGCCAATACAACCTGTCTTTGGTCAAATGCTGTCTGACGCGTTTCATATACCAGTTGTTAGGCTGATTTTGACTACGGATTATTCCGCTCACCTGATCAAAATATAGAACTCACGGCATGACCGGTCGACAGGGGATGTTTACTCCTCCTAGACACCTGCTCCCACCTCTAGTATATTCAGGGTATAATGTTTGTCCTACTCTTAATTTGTATTCTTTATGGGAATTATGAAATTGATCACTGTTCAAATTGACCTTTTCGGTTGACGCAGCACCGGGACCGAGAATCGAACCTAGGTCTTTCGGTTGCAACCCCCCCCCCCCCCCCCCCCCAAAAAAAAACCCCAAACAAAAACAAAAACAAACAAACAACTCATCACCTCATCAGCGCTAAACAAAAACACCAAACTAACGCTAAGGTGAGAAAACGTCCACAATCGGCCGCAGACACATTGATACGTAAGACACCGCGTGATAAAATAAATGTTATCGATTTATCAGATACCATCGATTTTGTGAATTTATCATTCTTTGGAGGTAATACTACGCTGATCGTGGTGAAACTGATCGGTTATTTTGTGAGAAACAACCTCCAACATGAAGCTACCCCCTCCCGCGTTCCCTCCAAAAGTTTATGTAAACAGATCGGTAAAAGGCTTATTAAAGGATTTTCATATTTAGGGGAATAAGGCACAAAGTCAGACACGTGTTGTGTTTCATCTTTTCTGTGTCTCTGTTTTGATACCAATCATGATGTAAGTCATATAGAAAAAATACAAAAACCCGGTCCCCCTAGTCTCTTTTTTCGCATGCAAGGATTAATTTATTATCCAATAATGTAAGGTGCCCGTTCGATGGCGATACGCACTTGTAGTTGTGTAGTAGGGTGTAGTTTTTAAGTGAGTGCATCAAGTAATGTCACAGTATGTGCATTTTATGCATATACTTTCGTATTTCTTAATCTCTCACCTCTCAATAAAATATTTTCAATATATTTGAAAGTGTTTCTTAGAGTTAATTATCTCATTTGATCATCATGCACATACTCATCAGTATCATTTACATTGTCAACAGCATTCATTATTCATCATCATATGTAATACACTGTTCAATGTATTGTGTTACACATAATGCATTATTACTTTCTTGTTTCTTTTACTGCATTGTTAAAAATGTATCTTTGAGCCTTAGGCATCTTTACCTGTGTGGTCACTTTCAGACATGTGATTAAGGTCAGGTGGTTCTCTAAACCAATAGTTTTACTTATCCTACTTTCCCGCTTCCAAGTCCCTGTTTCTTTGTTCATACCAAAGTGAGACTTCAGACAGCACTCGATCAGAGAGGAAGCATTGTAATTTTTATTAAGCTCAATCTGACATAGACATTGGAAGGAGTCAGACATTTACTAACAGTAAGTACACTATTCATTTCATTCTTTACATCTTGCATTAATATTATTTCCATAAAGTTTCTGATTTAGCATTTCTGTTAATTCGAAGTTAAAGAGTAATTTCCAATTATAGATGAGCGAATTCTAGCATTCTAATTATAATCTAAATCTGTATATTAGTTTCATACATGTATCATAGATATCTGTGGATTCAATCAGTACAGTACTTTTGTATATATTGTTTGTAGTAATGAATTGAAAGAGCTAGAGTTATGGTTCTAGTTACCTTCTGAGAGGAACCTTGTTCCACAAACAGGTGATTGAGTCACGTTATCATGTTTTGTTTTTTTTTGTTTTGTTTTTTTATCATAATATCATAAGATGTAATGTAATAGCTTTACAAGGATATTTATTTATTTATTTTTAGAATTTACACCTGTGTACAGCTCATACAGAATAATATTCATTATGACTAGAAATTTGAATGTTATCAATATCAAGGGGAGTAACTTGTATTTCTGAATATCTAGATGTTTCATGACAAGAGTTATCCACCTTACATATTACTGAAATTATGTGATCTTTATCTATGTGTCAGTCTATTGTATTTTGATTTACTTTATTCTTGTTTCTGTCACAGGTTTTAATTTCTATTCCCTATACTGTGTCAAATAAAATACAGAACCCAAGTAGCCACAGTTGTCATTTCTGACATTGATCAACAAAATAAACAAAGACTATTACAGTTAGTTCTAATTAAGTGTATCGAATCTGCTAATATGCCTCATGCATGTACCACCCATATATTGAGAAGAATACCAACAAACAAACAAGTTGCAATTATAGACATCAGACTTCTATTAGCCCTACTTATATTTTACATGAGAACTTCTCAACAAATTGATTTAATTACACATATATAGGTGACTTCCCTCGACCAATTCATTTTTAATCTTGATCAATGAAGACAGAGATAAACGTAGATAAATGAATAGATATGGCCATGGTATTCTGATTATAGTAAATTTATAGGGTTTGGCCTTGTTGTGTGATAATTCCGCGGTCACTGGATACGAACACCTTTGTCGTAAAACGAACAAAAAAATCTTCACGGTAAATAGTTTCACAGACTGTACCTTAGAATACCTTAACATTTGAAACGTGTGATATTAAGGAGAATGTAATGTTTCTGAGAAGGCATTCAATAAATAAGCAATGCCTTGTAACTATGGTTGCGTCAGTGCGTCTGAGCTTTCGTGGAACATCAGATGTGAACTGTTTTTCTTCGTCTTTATATATATATATATATATATATATATATATATATATAATATATATATATATATATATATATATATATATATATATATATTGGGTTTTCCCCCCGTTTTATCTCCAAGACAGGCATTTTTTAAAATTTATTGATTTTTTACACACACACACACACACACACACACACACACACAGATATATATATATATATATATATATATATATATATATAGTCTTTAACTCAGAAGATGTCTCTTTAACTAATAATAAATAATATCTTATAGAATTAAAGGCATCTCGGTAAAATGAGAAATATATTTTAGTGCGAATTCAGTGTTGTTGCTTTTATTGTAATTTAGCATTTATAAATCAGATTCTCCTCTAAACATATAACATTTTTATATATGAAAATACAAAGCACATTTAAATCTTATCAGTGAATCGTCATCACTCCCGTAGCTACAGTTAATTTTCTATTTCTAGAGTTACCCCTCTTTGAATACGTTGATATCGGCAAGTGTCGCCATTCTCAAGAAATTGTTGTCTGCTTTTGGAAAAAAGATGTTTTGATAGAATATTATCTGAAAGCTATCCGACTCGCTTTCATGTCGTCTGCAGTGATGGCATAACAAAGAAGGCGCCTCCGATATTGGCCTCCCGGCTTTTCTTCTTGAATTAAAGAATCTTATGATTCATTAAGTCATTTCTATTTCAAATTTGAGGAAATAGGAATCATTAATTCTAGAAATGTCACCATTTTCCATTTTTGATACAAATGAAGTATTGTAGGTACAAATGGTTTATCATACAATTATATAAATAAATATAAAACAATAAATTTATAGAGCGCCTTATATAGAACAAATCACTCTAAGGCGCTTTACAAAGGTAGAGATGACGAATGAAACAATAAAACGCAATTAAAAAAGAATATTCTATTAAATTATAGAATACAAGTATAAAACACATACACACACGCGCGAAAATAAAAGATATATTTAATACTAATAGAAAATTATTCAACATTTCGAAAATGAATGGATTTTTTCAAAATTGAAGCAGAGATGAGAACCATTGAAATATGCAAGTTTTCAAGTCCTTTATCAGTTCTCTTTTAAAAGACATCACATTTAAAATGCACATATATCTCTTTAATACGGGTGCCATATTTTGGCCATTTGACCGTGGACGCTTACAGTAGGGAGTACTAAACAACATCAATGACTGATGCGTCATTCAAAGTTGTCAGTTACACGTTTAACTACACCTAACTCTACATGTAGAGTGTAATTTACCATATATGAACGAGTCATATTCATTGAAAACAACCACTTTCTCAGGCTAAATTACGTCAATCAGATAATATGATACTGTAACGTCAAATTATGATAACGTTTAAAATTCGTTTCCCTAAACAATATCTGCAGTTTTAGTTTTGATGTGTAAAACATTTTTGAAGCATGCCGCGGAGTAAATAAGTATACCACAATTTAGTTTTTCATTCTACTAACGCTAACTATCTTATGTAGTAAAATAGAGTGCTAAAATTCTCTAATCTAAAATTTAAAAAAAATCCCGTAGGCTCAGTTGTTTTCATGATGGTTCGGGCAAAAAAATAACAGTTTTAAGCCAATTGTGACGTCGACGACTTGTACAAATATGACGTCATGGCAAATAGAAAATCGGCTGAAGTGCTGTCCACGCTATGTTGTTTTTAGCATTCATTCTTTGTATTCTTGTATGTTGTGAAACTACAAAGGACCTAAATATACACGAACTTCGACTAGTGGCTCAACATTTGAAGCATGAAGACTGTATGAAACTTATCACCGCTCTCCATCATAAAGAATTTTATCTGAAAGTAGAGGAAGTCAAAGCGAAGAACACAAACAAATCGTGTCTATTTCTGTTGTTGAAATGGGACAGAACAGAAGGCCGGGGCAAAACCTTTTATGACCTTCCTTTACGCCTGAGACAGCTGGGCCATGTTGTCCTCGCCAAAAAACTGTCCAAGATAGTCTATCACGAAAAAGCTCTCAATTTGAAGAGGACCTTCACGGACGACCCTTTCAAGACTATGATTGATAAAGACTCATTCTTGCTGGACAACGACAAAGTTCAGCGAGAGGTCCGTGCACAGAAGGACGAGGGCGCCATTGACTTCACAACTTTATTCTGGGCTGTGTGTGGAGCCGTGTCATTTTTGATTTTGCTGAGAATTTCATTTCGGATATTTTGCCCAGGGGCTTTTACGAGGTTCTGGAAAAAGATGTCACCACAGCCCGTCAATGATGGCTGTCAGTTTTGCTGTAGTGAGATAGACCGATTTACTACGAGATTAAAGAAACTATATAAACGTTACGTCGTAGGAATACACGTGGAAAATGATTTATTGGATGAAGAGGTGTGAGATGTTTACTAATTTTAAAAAAACGGTACATCTTCTCATTCTTACCATTCATTGGAATGAGAAGTATTTTCGGAAAATCACATGCAGTCTACCGAGGGCTGAATGACAGGACACACAAGCCAGATAACGTACGACCCAGTGTCGATACATTAACAGATTGCATAGTAAGAGATTGACATATACAGTAGGGGGACAAAAGTGTTGAGAAAAAAAATGGCGTCACGTTACCAATGCAAGCGAGATAACTCATACGGAAAACCTTCTTGACAGTTGGTTTACTTAGATAAAATAAAATAACTTACCTCAGTACTTAGTTAAGTGTCCCTTCAATCGAATTACTTGCTGTATTCTCCTGGGAACAGAATTATAAAGATTTCTCACATAATTTAAGTTAATGTCCTGCCATATCCTCAGCGTGTGTTGAAAAAGTTCATCTGCGGAATTTATATTGTGCATCTGTGATTGAAGTTTCCGTTTAATATATAGCCAAACATTTTCGATAATGTTTAAGTCTGGAGACTGTGCAGGCCAGCTCATGCCTTTAATTCGATTTCTGGCAATGAATTCCTGGGTCCTACGAGATCGATGTACGGGGGCATTGTCATCCTGAAAAAGGTAGCTTCCGTTGGGAAAATGACGCACTATCACAGGCCAGAGGTTTGTATCTAATATGTCAATGTATTTTTCAGAATTTATATTTCCTTCCACTCGACATAATGTCCCCACGCCATGAAAACATAAGCAACCCCAAACCATGATGCTGAACTTTCGGCCATTTTGTCGCGGTACTAAGTCGGGTCTCCAACCTTCACCGGTTTTTTTCCACACATACACTCGGTTGTTCTCACCAACACATATCTGAGACTCGTCACTGAATATAACTTTCGACCACTGATTTTGTACATCCCATCGCCTCTTCCCTCTACACCATGATAAACGTTTCTTTCTGTTGACACTCTTTATCACAACTTTTTTCCTATATACACCCCTTGAGAAACCACTAGCTTTCAATCGGCGTTTAATAGTTTTCTGAGACACTGATGTTGCTCTTCTGTCATTAAATTCAGCAGTAATGTCCCTAAGAGGAGCCCGACGATCCTTGTTTACAATCCTCTGAAGCCTCCGATACTCCCGATCGTCAATAGAACGAGGCCGACCTGATCTTGGTAAATTTTCCGTAGATCCCGTACTCTGAAACTTCCGAATAACACGATACACTGAAGCTAGAGATCTGTTGACACTGCTTGCAATATCTGATGCCTTTTCTCCGTTCAAAAACAATTCCACGATCACTTGTTTCAAGGGTGTTGACATTTCTTGTCGATTTGCCTCCATTTTGTAATCGAGATATTATGTAAACAAAACTATGAGCAGACGATGAATTACACGTAATGTTCTACGTCACACATGCTAACCTATTTATATTTCAAGGGAATTTCCATAACTCGAACAATAAACAGTTAATAAACAGATTTATTATGCGCGATATTTTGATAAGGTAACGTGACGCCATTTTTTTCTCAACACTTTTGTCCCCCTAGTTCACCACTAGTTGATGTTGTAGAGAGGCTGGGCTGGTATAGTTGTAATTGCACACAATACACAGCGGTATATACCGACTTGGACTGCTCCCTAGTATTAAGGCTTCTATGTTGATCATTATATGATCATAGCCAGCACAAAATCTATAGTCCTTTGAGTTTCTTTGATTTTTGAAGTTAATATAGACAGCTTCAAATCCACAGGTTCTTTTCTAAATCTGTTTTCAAGTACGTAATTGTTAAAATTCTCTCTCTCTCTCTCTCTATTTTATGTTCATTTGATAAAAGTTTATACATTCAACAATATCACAGTTTTGCTGCAACAGTGACAATGACAAATAAAAACTGCTGCTAAAATACGGTAGGTATGAAAGACGGAAGAAATGTTTAAAATGTTGTCTATTGTCACTAAAGGTGTTGGCTCAGTAATGATTGTACAAACTTTGGAGCAGTAAAATACATTTACACTTTGATGTTAAATTGAGCAAATTATATAACACGCATATATCAGTGTTACCATTGTTTGCCGTATTGTTATCCATTCTGTAATTTTTTCAAATGTAGAATGGTCAATCGGGTAATTAGGGTACTGGTGTAATTACTGTTATTGATGATTGTGTCTGGGAATAAAAAAAAAAAGCGATGCATCCTATTCTAGTACAATTACAATATGATATCTGATTGCTATTAAGACGCAATCTACCTGAGTCATCATTCAAGCCGCCATACTGATTCGTTGATGGTGTCATTGTAAAAAAAAAAAAAAGAAAAAGAAAAAAAAAGTAAGAGCAATTTTTGTAAACATTTTTCAAATACTAAGATGTTCTCGAAGTAATTGTTTGATTTCCATAAATCTGAGTTCTCTCCGTGGATGATTAAGCGAGAAGATAACGAGAATTGACAGCGCCCTCTGTGGTTTGCTGAGAGATACCGTGACACTCGGAAGTGTGCGTGCTTCTCCAGCTTCAGATGGACGTTCCATAGACTTGTACCCTATCTCGCTTCACAAAATTACAATACCAAATAATCCCGCAAGAAAAATCTGACACAGACAGAGTTCTTTAGGAAAAGATTGCGATTGATTTAAACGGTCTTGAAGGGACGGATGAGCTGATTGCTTATCTATACTTCATTTGCTTGGACGACATCTGATTCATAAGACTAAATAATGCCAACAGTCTTAGCACTTATTCTGGCTTATAATATTTCTGATCATTTCATGGCTTTTAGTTTAAAAAAAAAATCCGTTTAATCTTGTTAAATTTAAGAGTACATTCATGTGGGGAAAGCGCGATAATGTATCCACGAAACTGCATCGTTTGATACATTTGAAAATTAATGATTTCATGTTGATACAGAAATAACTGAAAGTTAATGATAACGTTAAGAGTTATTTTTGTAAGATTTATGCATAAACATTTGGTGGTACAAAAAGGAGGTAAATTGACTCTCCATGTCTACCAAGTGTTTGTATTGCAGAAGAGATGTTTGTACTGTATCGTCAAATCTTGGCCTCTTAGAATAATTAGAATTTGTAGACTGATTAGAATTATTTTTTATATATCAGCTTTCGAAACTGATAACCCCACAGACACGCCGTGGCACGAATCAACATCCGAATTCCAAAAAATTGTCACGTGGTTACCGCCCTCCTACCGGCGCATTCTCACTTTTCCTTCTTTAAAATTATTAATTATCTGGCGGCCACCAATGCCGCGGCCACACGAAATTATCGGGCAGCCGTCACATAAATATCTGGCGACCACCGCATAATTGTCTAGCGGCCACAGGTTAAGTTTATGGTGGTCGTTAGATATCTATGAAGCGGCCGTCAGATAATTCTATGAGACACCAGCCAGAAACTTATTTGACTGCCGACAGATAAACTATTTTTCTCACCTGGCACCAAATGGCTTCAGCACGCCAATATATCGATGCCCTCTACCATTTATGTCCGACAGAACGCTACTAATCGTCACGTAAATGGAATTAAAAACAATAAACATGGAAAATGGGAACTTCAGATAGTGTTTGTTTTTCTAAATCTACCTGACTGCCACAGACATTAACGCACTTTCAGGTCATACGCGACGTTTCTGCCATTTTTTTTTCTTTTCACTTCGACACGAAGAATTCTTTTATATTATTTCCGAAATAGATTTGAATTCGTTTTGTAGAAATATTGGTACACTTCGTATATCGGCCTGACTAGCTCATTGGTACAAAAGATTACCTAATCAGTAATGCAAGAGTCTCGGGTTCGATCTCTGATTGATCCGAAGATTTTCCTCCCCTTCTTTGCTACAATAATCTAGTAATGTCTATATATGCATCCTTCTGTCATAATAATTGATTTTTAGGGTTTTACTTGCACATCTACAACAGATCTGGTAATATGTCTCAAGTTTTGTTTGTGTAAACAACATAGGATGCAAATGAATATTGTATTTGAAATGTCATGAAAAATTATGTATGTGTTTTACTGATAAACGTTGAGTATGACCTACAGGCATGTATAAGATAGTAGTCATACCGATGCTAAATGTATATTCCCAACGTTTTGTCCCGTGGGGATCCGGTTTAGAATAAGTCCTCAGTACTCCTGGATTGTCGTAAGAGGCGATTAAATGGGGGCAGTCCTTCGGATGAGACCGCAAAAACCGAAGCCTCGTGTCACAGAAGATGTGGCACGATAAAGATCCCCTCCCTGTTCAAAGGCCATAAGCGCCGAACACAGGCCTAAATTTTGCAGGCCTTCACCGGTAATGGTGACGTCTCCATACAAGTGAATTTGTTTTGAGAAGGACGTTAAACAATATACAACCAACCAACCCAATTTTTAAAAAGTTTTTTTTTCCTTCTCTTTCTCCCCCTCTCTCTGTGTGTTTTGTTTTTGTTTTTATGGTCTTGACACTCAAAAATAAAATAGCCGACGAGGGAGATTACTCACGATACTTATATAATCCATCATCAATTTCAACACCTGTCCGAGGTAGAATAAATACTGTAACTTTTAATGCGTACTAACTGATATTTCTATTAATAAATGTGAACGTTCTTGACAACTCCATTAACTAGGATAATAAAGATTCAGAAACCGAGTATCCACATGACAGGAGAAAGTTGGTTTTACGAATAGTGGCATTACTGAATTATCTATAGATCTTTGGATCACTTGATTTTTGTGAAAGACTTTCCAATTTGTCTGATCTCTGTACTCGACTGCCTTGTCACGGGGACTGGCGACACACACGGTGCAGATGGGTGGCAGTGAGGTCGGATTAGTATTGGCAGAAATCAATAGACTCCAGTAGAGTATACAAGAAGCAAGTGATAAAATTAATTAAGATTTACAGAGAAACAATACCCGACTCCAATGTATAATTGATGGAACCCTAAGAAGGGTGATTAATTTTCACGGACTTTTTGGGGCTTCTACTTAAGGTATCTCTTTAATTTCTCCCGACAAGTTATTTGTGTTCAGTGAACTAAGGAGGCTGGGTCAATGTTTTAATACCATCCTAGCAGAGACTGCTTAGTGCCTCAGACCAACACAACGCGGCCCTTTATCTTCCAGTCATCTTACTAGTGGCCCGCCGCCCTGTATGAACAGTGTATCAGGATGTGTATATTTTGATATGTTTCCTCTCAATGGGTCGTGGCTTAGCAGAATAAATATCAATTACTGCTAAAGAATAATGGCAACATCGGAATGCTTCAAATAAAGATCACATTTAGTTTCACAAAAACGCCTTGTGGTCTGTAAATAAAGGCAATCAAGTCCTATTTCTAGCAGGAATTGATAACAGAAATATTATTTTAAAAGGTAAAGTGTAAAGAAGAAAAAGATTGATTGTTTGTTTGTTTTACGTCCCGTCAAGAATTTTTCACTCATATGGAGACGTCACGAGCTGTAGGTGAAGTACCGTAAATTTAGACCTATGCTTAACGCTCAGGGCCGTAGCAGTGAGGGTTCTTTAACGTGCCAACGCCTACCGTGACACGGGAACTCCGTTTTTAAGGTCATATCCGAAAGACCCGTGATTCTCACTTCTAAATGCCGAGCGTTTGGCGAAGGAGCAATCACTACCTATTTTTCGTCTTAGGTTGACGCGGCCATGGCACGAGCGGGGCTTGAACTCACGACCTCCCAGTTACGAAGCGAACGCCCTAACCACTGAGCTACTGCAAGAAGAAAAAGAAGTATTACTGAATTCAAATAAAATTTAGAGTTGTCCTAGTAAGACTAATTCCCTAGTGGGTTTCTACTACACCTTATCACTTTTGATATTTTTAAAAAATAAATGTTGGGAGTTCGAACCTGGCCAAGTTATAATAAGCGACAAAATAATTCTTTCTGTAAACTTTAATTATTTTGAGACGATTAACAAACACGTTCTACAACTTATATTAATGCTTCACGTCGGCTTTGATTTTGGCGTGATAAGGATCATTGGTGTGGGAGGAAACCGGAGTACCCGGAGGAAACCCAAGTGTCCGACTGGGCGACCACAATGCCCTCTCACATACAACCACTGCCGATCCTGAGGATTGAACTCGAGTCGCAGCGGTGAAAAGCGAGTACGTTAACCAACAAGCAACCCGGACATCCATTTTTTTCTTGTAGAGCATACATATTCCGAACAAACAGGAAGTACACATTTGTGAGTTGTAGAAATGCGTCACATGATGTCCATCAAAACAGAAGAATTTACGGACCCTTTCAGTGACCTCGACATTTTACATTTAACATTGACGCCGATACCAAGTCAGATCTTAATTTACAATAATCAGATAAGAAATGTTGCAAAGTTTTTACACAAGACTGAACCAACCAACACGTGCACACTAACGTACAAACCGCCAAAGACCTTTATTTCCTATGCAACTAGAATGACATTTTCTGATTGGCTGGTGTAAATATCCATACCCCCGGATTATCAAGGAGAGAAATACAATGATTTCGAAGTTTGGGTCTGCTGTAATTAGAATAATGATTGTTCAGGCGTAACGAATCCCGTGCCAATTTTGCATCGTTGTGTCAGACTACCGCATATCCCATACAGTCTCCAACTACAGAATACATACACAACCATATAAACATAGAATTATTATTATTATTTGTGCACGCTTTAGGTCTTTTGTTGATATGTATGAATAATTTTTGCGGAGCCCACTTCTTAAATTCGCATATCTTTTTAGATTTACGTGTGTTTTTCTTTTCTTTTCTTTCATTGGCTTTCAGTCAAAGCTTATTATTGTTCTTTATCTGATATTGGTAAAAACAAAGGAAAATAAATCGAGTGTGATTTTGAACTTTTCCCCATTCTCATGAAATGGAAAAATAAAATGAAATGTTCTCGGATGTCACGGCTGTTATAAACCCACCGTCTCATGACAGCGATCATTGCAACTATAAAATTCATTACTGTGCTAGATTAAGAAAACTAAAAAGATTAATACAATTCTGATATGGTACAAGCAAGCATCTCTCTCTCACTTATAATTAATATCATTCCATCTCTGATTCGAAAATAAAAAGGAGAGTATACTTCATGCAGTTTAGTGTATATTGAAACTTCATGCAGTTTAGTGTATATTGAAATATTGTCGAGCTTCTAAAGCTAAATTAACATTAATACTTTTAACATTTTTTTTTTTTTTTTTGGTTTTGGTTTTGTTTTGCGCTCAGGACTACTCTGTGTTTTTCTGCTACCAGCAAAGATTATTCCGTACTATTCCAATTTTTCTAAAGTCAACAAAACTCTTCATAAAGTGATAAGGCGACATGATACTTGATAGTTGGTGCGAAATAAACAACACGTAGGCGGGCGATTCTAAGGATTTATAAAACCTCCAGTTATTGTTATAAATGATCATTTATTGAAACATTTTGATATTCTAAGGCGAACTAAATGTTTTTCATTAATACGACATTAATGTATTGACATAACACATTATATATATTGTACATGAAGTATTGCAAAACTTCGATTTACTTTCAGCTATAATCTTGATTCGTTGTGTCAATACCTTTTATTTACATATAAAGTAGTTCTATGTATTGCGTTACATTTTTCAGTCGGGGGTTTAAAATATGTGTACATCATGCCACCCAGTGTTGGTTCATTTAGGAAAAAAAAAATCATTTTCTAAGAATACGTGAGGGGATGAATGTGACGCTTTACGCCGGCATACTTCATGAAGCGCGTTGACGCTTTATGAAAAATATGCCGGCGTACAAGTGTTGCAGTTCATACCCTCATAAAATTTAAAAAATAAAATTTATTTCCTATATATATTTTGCTTTCGTTTCTATCGGAATTCCCAGGCGTTAAAATAGACGTACTTTATTTATCAAGATTCATACGCGCATTGACCGGTCGCGGTAGCTCAGTGGTTAGAGCATTCGTTTCGTAAATGGGAGGTCGTGAGTTCGAGCCCCGCTCGTGCCATGGCCGCGTCAAACCTAAGATGAAAAATAGGTAGTGATTGCTCCTTCGCCAAACGCTCGGCATTTAGAAGTGAGAATCACGGGTCTTTTGGATATGACCTTAAAAACGGAGGTCCCGTGTCACGGTAGGCGTTGGCACGTTAAAGAACCCTCGCTGCTACGGCCCTGAGCGTTAAGCATAGGTCTAAATTTGTGGTACTTCACCTACAGCTAGTGACGTCTCAATATGAGTGAAAAATTCTTGACGGGATGTAAAACAAACAAACAAACATACGCATATTGATCACGAAGAAATGGCTATCATTATGATTTGTAAAGAAATCAAAGGCAAAAAGTCTTGAAATGTAAATATCTTTAGTTTTCTTCTGTAGCCATTTTAGTTGTTTGTTTGTTTTACTCCCCGTCGAGATTTTTCACTCATATTGAAACGTCACCACTAGTTGAAGTACCACAAATGTAGACCTGTGCTTAGCGCCTACGGCCCATAACAGTGAGGGTTCTTTAACGTGCTAACGTCTGCCGCGACACTGGACCTCCTTTTTTAAGGTCTTAATCGAAAGACCCGTAATTCTCAATTCTAAAAGTCAAGCGTTTGGCGAAGGAGCAATCACTACCTATGTTTACGTCTTGGGTTTGATGTGGCCATAGCAAGAAAGGGGTTCGAACTCACGATCTCCCGGTTACGAAATGAACGTTCTACCACTGAGCTACCGCGACCATACAGAGGGTAATTTGCATACGTCATGATTTTATCGATAGTGAAAAGTTTCATCAAAATAAACAACATTCTTGGAAATAGTAAATAGCATTTTTCTAGAAATGGATATTGTAAGGTTTGGTGCATTAGAGCAAGTATTTTTCATTATTTATCGATTTCTGATTTGACATAAAAATAGTGCTAAGTACAGAAAATGGTTATTTTTCTGAAAGACCTATTCATAAAAAAGATATAATTTGATTCCTAAAAATTATGAAAATTCATGTGAAATTTTTGAAATTTGAAATACTGTTTTGTAAATTTCAATTTACTCATTTTAAAAGAAAGTTTTATGGAACACTTAAATTATTATTATTATTATTACAAAGTATTACATAGTAAATTACACACAAGTTATGGTTATCTGCTGTTGCTCAAAATACAGCAGTGGACAACTTAGTTACACATCATGCAATATTTCATTTTCTATGGCTACTGGTAGCTGCAATTACGGTCCTTCACATTCTGCACATGCACCCCCCCCCCCCCCCCCCCCTTTCTCCTTGAATAATTAGAAGGGACATGCGAGGAACCGAGCACTGGCAGAATACACCTTGGAGAATGATTAAATAAATTTAAGTCTACCAGTAACCTCTACCCACCGAAAACGTTCAGTTAAATCAAGCTGTCAATGAACACTGGAAACTTAAAGCGATCAAATATGTGTAGTCACTTTCACCTGGAACACCCAGGGACTCTAACTGGAAGCGCAACACAGACCTTGAATCAGTTCGGAGAACCATGATGATATTGGAGATATTTGCCCTATCAACTCTTAGTCCTAAAAGAAGTCGATTATAGGACAGAGCCCTGGGAGAGTACTCTTCATATATACCCCCTCAGTCATAGTCTGACCTATATATTCAAGATGCATGGGGAAGAAGAAGTTAAAGGAAGTCCAGTGATGAGGGTTTGTAGGAATAATGTTCTTCAGTTTAACTACGTTGGTGCTTCGGTCTTCTGATTACAACCGATTTTGAAGAAAGGAAACACTGCAGTGCTCTCCTAAACACTACCTTCTCTGGCAGCAGCTAATTAAAATCACATATCTTTCAAATACCTACACCCCACACCTTACACTTTCCTTCAGAACCTTTAAGGTTGACAAGCAGTGTCCAGGACAGGCGCGGATCCAGCTTTTTTCATTCGGAGGGGTCCAAAAGGCCGGGGATCTAGGACCAGGTTCCAGGGTGAAGTCTCCGGAATTTCCACGTTTTTACAAATAGTAGACATTGCGAAATCTGTATCCAAAATTGCGGTACGGTAATTTTCATATTATATTATGACCTTGAATTTTCAAATCGTCCCCAGTGAACGAATAAAGTCGATCGAGGGAGTTGATGAAGCAATGTTAAACGCGATGCTAGGGTGAAAGATAACTATGTTTTCTTTCATTTGGAAATTTCAGGGGGGTCCCCCTCTAGATCCGCGCTTGCAGGAGAACCCTAAAAGAGAGATATAAACGACGAATCACTGCGAATATCACCACTAGATGTCCATGGGCAGATATGGTAGATGAGGAACTACCACAAAGATCAAGCTGGGAGGCCCGGATTTGATTATCGATCCCAGCGTCGCGTCAAATCTAAAATATTCAATATAGGTATTGATTTGTTCCTTCGCCAAAGCCCAGCATTATATATGGTCTAGATGTGCGAAAAATTATCGAATGGGACGCAAAATAATATACAAACAAAAGAAACAAGCCACAACACACCACATTTAGAAGTCCACAAGATATCACAAGCAGACACACACAATTAGAAGTCTGTTAGACGGAGTAAGCAACCACAAAACATTAACTACTAAAACAACTGAAATTAGGCAAAAACACACGACAAACTTCTAAGATGATCACATCATCATTACTAATACGTCATTAGACAAAGATCTACCAAGATAACCACAACTATTATATTAGACATCATAGACAGCCACACACGACGATCTACCAAGATAACCACAACTATTATATTAGACATCATAGACAGCCACACACGACGATCTACCAAGATAACCACAACTATTATATTAGACATCATAGATAGCCACACACGACGATCTACCAAGATAACCACAACTATTATATTAGACATCATAGACAGCCACACACGACGATCTACCAAGATAACCACAACTATTATATTAGACATCATAGACAGCCACACACGACAAACTACCAAGATAACCACAACTAGATGTCCATTAAATGCCATAGACCGCCACACACGACAAACTATCAAGTGGGCCAAAACTAAATAAATATTTGATGCTATTTAGAAGACACACGCGACGAATTAACAAGACTATTACGATTACTAACCAGTCCGTATTAGTTTTATTAAGTCTTATCCCAATGTTGCTTCAAATAATACGGGTAGTTTTAAATTAATAATTTCATAATGTTCAACGATAAATTTGTAGAAATTGTGGAATGCTATAAACTCAGTTGTTCTCAAAATTTTATAATAAACTTTTCTAAACACTTCATTACGTGTTGAGATGGTTATTGTGATTTCGCAAGACAATTACATTACCTAATGGTATGAAGGAATATAAATATTTCAATAAGAAGATAGAAAAAATTAAAGTAGCAAAATTCTATTTCATGCCACAATATTTACATTTCCAATACTTTTGCCTTTGATATCTTTACAAATTGTAATGATCGTTATTTCCTCGCGAATGCACAACATGCATTAATGCATTAACTGCAATAATGCGTGTGTGAATCTAAACAAATGGCATGTTAGTTTTAACGACTGGGAATTCCGACAGAAATGAAAGCAGAATGTAAATACATATATAAGAAATAAATTTCATTTTTGAAAATGCATGCGTTAGAGCTTCATAAAATATACCGGCGTGAAGCGTTGCAGCTCATACCTTCATGTACTTTCAAAAATGAAATGTATTTCACCATTATCGTGTTATAAGTGCTCATCATCCACTAAATGAGGAATGTGAAACACCATCCGCGGCTTTACTATTTATAGGAAGGCTTGACCATGACTAAACAGAAATCGGTACAATCTTTTGTCTGTATCAGTTAGGGGTCGGATAAATAGGGATTGGTTAATAAATAGTGGTTTTCTTGCAACAGTCTAAACAAGCTACATACCTTTATAGTTTGCCCACTTTGATTTACAATTTGAACATGCATGTAATATCAACACAGTGCTGATTAAATGCTCGTATTTGTTTATTCAGTTTAGATCAAGCCTTTGTGAACGTTTCTAATTTATTTTACTTACATGCATATTTAATGAGGTTTCCTAGAGCTCTTTATTTAATGCGTTGTCCTAAAGCTATTTGTATCTACCATTATCCTTTCATTCGCTTACTGCCTGATTGGTTAAAAGTATCTATTGAAACAAATTTATTTCATTGATGAGGAATAAATGTTTGGCGATTCCCTTCTTTAGTACTATATATATAAAGGGGTTGAGCACTGAACACAATAAGGTTGGGTTCGAGTGACCACCAAATATCACTCTTACAATGGAAGATTTCAATAGAAGTATCAAGACAGTGGTGACGAGTGCAGTTTATTTTATGCCTTGAATTTAATTAAACTGCGACACAGCAAACTGATTAGTTTAGAGGAATATATTAACTATAAAATGCCCGGAACACCCACCGGCTGGTGTTTCATGGACAGATCTTGCCCCTTGGGTAGACTAAATATGGCGCTTCTCGGTAGTAGATAATGTAGAAGTTTGGAATCTGCTGGCGGGTTTGTTACACAATTATCTTAATCTTAAAAAAGCTTACGCTAGACTCGAATGTATGAACTATATAGATCATCAGTCGACACGGTACCAAGCTTGACGATTAGATTTAGGGCAATTCCACATTTATCTTTGAAAACGAAAGTAATACATATATGTAGAACACGCTTGCATTTTCATAATTCTACATGAAAAATATAGTTATCTTCTTAGCTGATTAGACACTTTTTGTGTATTGTCTGTAAATGTATATCATGAAGGGTGATGCAATTTGGACGTAATACACTGCCACAATCAGAAAAATTATGTTATATTCCAATTCACTCTTAATATCATTATTAGATATGTTTTAAAGAAATAAATTCAGAATGCAATCACTATTTCATTCACTATCCATCGCTAAAGCGTTCCACTGGTCGCAGTGGCCAAGTCGTTAGGGCAATCGCTTTGTAACTGCGGTGCGTCAAACCTAAGAAGTTTAAGGATGAATACAGCACTACAGAAATGTTATATGGATGAATAGTGGAGGATATGTACAATAATATTTTGAAACTGAAAAGTTATAAATTTACCTCATTTAGTTTTAGTAGACTAGGAATCTTTAAAAAGTTAAATTTCTGCTAGATTTGAACGCATGGACTTCAGATCATGAGTCGACACGGTACCAAGCTTGGCGATTAGATTTAGGGTAATTCCACCCTCACGTCTCTATATCAGTGAAAAATTCTCGAGTGAGACGTTAAACAATCCATACAATCAACCATTCATCACATGACTCTATTAGATTATTTATAGATTTATGCATTATAGAAATGTAAATTTTGTTGGAATGTTTTCCTAGAGTTATTATTAAAAAAAATATTGTTCAACATTAAATATTTCAAAAGTCTAAGTTATATATAAATAATCAATTGTATGATTCAAAATATTGAATTCAAAGGCAATAACTTTTTCTATTAATTTCTTTATCAAGTCCATTGTACGATAGATTTCCTTATATTCACTGTTATTTTGTGTAGATATTTTTTTTAAAAAAAAGAAACAGTTTCATGAAATTGTTATGAATACTATTATATCGTTATAACCAGTTTTTGTGAAATTTTGATAATGCTGTTTAATGCAAATTGCAATTTTCTGACGTCAATATATGATTCTGTTTATGTATATTCGCATCTTAAAAAGTGCGACGACCTTTATATTTTATTTGTCAAATTATTAGTTTGGACTCTAATAAAGGGGGTAAAAATTAGCTTTCAGTAATTTTATCAGATGATAAAGCAAGTATGGAACAACCTTAAAAGGAATATACTTCGGCGCTAAAAGTGAAAGTCACGGGTATTACAGATGTGACCTTGAAAACGGAGGTCACGTGTCACTCTAGGCGTTGGCACGATAGAGAACCATTACTGCTGCGGCCCTTAGCGCCATCCATTGATCTGTATCTATATGAATGAAAAATTCTCCAATGGGATGTAAAACAATACAAAAGCAAAATATATTTAAAGCGTTACAAACGCAAACAAGATCATTCACAGACAGCGAGTCTTCTCCAATGTTGATCTATCTGCCACTCCCCATAATTCCGTTTCCACATTTTTTGATGACTAGTTGTCATGTTGATTTTGTATTAACTGCCACCCGGTAAGTTCAAAATTTCCAACACGACACCTCTTTATTGCGAGTCATGGGGCTCAATTACAACAATTTTGATTAAGTAAAACATTTTTGCTTATTATTTCTGACAAGCAGAAGAAGATGTAATATCGAATCGAACTAGAACGTTTTAGAAATAACGAATTTAATAGCAACATCTAATAACATGTAATTGACATGTTGAAAGAAATATGATAAAACTGTGTCTGATCAAAAGCAATGTAGACTTCATCATACAGAGATATTTGTTCACGTCTTACTTGCTTGTCATTTTAGATCTCCAAATTGAGAAAATCGTCAATACTAATTTTAAAAAAAAAAAACAATCACCAAATTCTTTCAGGAAAACATATTTAATATTATGTTACACAGATGACATAACTTCTTAGCTTCAAAGATAATGCATAATCCTTGATATTCGAACATTTTTTAAACTTCGGGTGAACTTTTTTTTCCACCCTGGAAACAAGAAACTAAAACAAAAACTTTTCAAAATTCACTGACATGAATTTCTAAAACAATCTTGGCCATATAAGATTACAAGTTGATTTTTAAATACCTACAAACAGCATTTAAAGATACCTTTAATAGAACAGATGAAGTACTACGGTAATGATTTCCGACGTCAAAGCCACAATGATAAGACACCTGTCAAGGTTCTAGAAATGCCTTTGGAATTTAGAACAACTGATCAGTGTTAATTTTCTACTTTTTGGCAAGCATTTCTCTGTTTTACATGTTCACTCTTTTATACGGGATGATAGGACTGACACTACCAGGCAAGGTTTAAAACATTTCATCTATAAATCCATTGTCCGCATTATGCTGGAAAATAAGCAATATAAGTCATAAAAGAAGAACCATATCTTTGGAAGAAGATGTTAATTCTACATAAAAACTGAAAATGCAGAAGAAATGAAAACGTGCAGAACAAACTGTATACCCTTTCACATTGTAATTATTTTTTCATGAAACTGTTGTATTTCGTAGTGTGTTGCATGATCTGAGCCCTGACATTAAGCACGGCAGTGCAAATGTAGGTGGACACATTAATAAACATACATAATAAATGTCACCTTGGCAGTCAAATCCAATGACAGGATATCATTAGCAAATGAAGGAACGCCATTTCAAACACAAATGTGACAATGTTGCAGGGAATCTGTAATTCTAATGATAAACATTTCGCTTTTATATCATTCAACAGAAAGTATCCCCTTTTCTTTACAGTTTTTTTCTCCGAAAGGATGTAAACCCGTGTTCTTGAAATTGTTGGTTTTGTATTTTCTAACACCACACATGATGACATAATAATCAATGTGTGACTACAACGTAACAAAAACATTGATGAATATAAATTACAGATGAGTATGAAAATTCAGTAGGACACATGAGTGAAATATCACATTCTTTCAACATGTCAATTTCATTTTCTCCAGTTTACTTATATCATTTATTTGCGTCATATCAGAGTTTCTGTAAAGTTGAGAGCGCAGAGTTTCCAGCTCGTGGTCGGAGCTCGACCCCGAGTTTCTGGAGCGGGAAAAAACCGACTTTCCAAATATCTTCTTGAAAACTTTGAGTAAAACTTTGCGGAATCGCCTCCCAACGGCTGTGTAGATCAGAAAATTTACCGACGAATTCGTCACAAATAAAGTATTTCCAAAGGCTATCCACTCAAGAAACACTATGGGATCGAATAGGAAATCGAACTGTGAGAAAAGTCCTGGAGTTTGGCAACAAATGAAAACTATCACAATTAAAACCAAAACGAGACTAAGATTAGCTTCATTGTCATCTTGAATATTTGTGCCTATCCTTCGTGCGCGCATGCGCATGAGTTCCATGATGATTAAACAATTAAGCACAGCTAAAAGAGTCAGGGGAATAATATAAATAATGACGGCGTACATCCATACCATGTAGACTTTGGTGTAAAATGTCGTTTTACCAAAATCTGTGTCCACGAGCATATAACATTCCCGAGTGTCGTTTAGAGAACAGTGTGATTTCGATCTACTTGCAAAACACCTTGGAATGTTGTAAAATAATGATATTCCGAAGATAACAAAGAGTATGAACCATGTCCTCCCCTTGGTGCATATTTTGGCTGCTTTGAATGGATGACAAATTGAAATGTAGCGCTCCACACTTACAGACACCGTTATCCACACATTGCACTGCTGAATAACCATCACAATGTACGTCACTGGGGTATATAAATTAGGGTATATCACATCTTTGAAGTACGATAACTCTGGATGGAAAAAGGATAAAGTAAATGGCGCCACAGTGATCGCCACCACCACAATAATACCCGTGTCCGTCAACACAAGCGCACGCAGGAACAAGATTGTTGTCGAATGCATTTCTCGTCGCCATAGTACTATCATAGTTAGAACGTTTCCAAACACACCAAAAACTGCCAAAATTGGAAGTACGATTCCGTTGACAACATACTGCATATAGAACGCATTCTGTAATGCTGTATTATTTCCCGCGCTGTCCTGGAGAAACGTTGCGTCACCATACGACAGGTTGAGCGCAAAGTTGATTTCGTTGACTACCATGGTAGTAATTCTACTGCTGAAGGATGTGTTCAGTTTTAGGGCTCATGATGCGTCAGTTCCTGGAAAGAAATGAAAAGAAACGATAAATTTCCGTAGTTTTGAAGTGTTTATATACATTTCCAAAATATACGTAATCAATTTTAATTCAATCACTAGTAATCATTTCGAGCATTCCGATGAATTAGCAGTGAAGAACACGACTGTTAGTAAACATGAATATTTGGTATAAAGTGACGTTTTCCAGAAGGACACACACTGTGACCAGACGAAGACAAAACACTGGGTTCCCTTTATAAACTATCTCTGTGTTACAAATATAACGATTTGTTGGCAAAATTGTAACATCGAACTGTGTTTTACTACAGAGTATCAACATCAATTTCCTCTTTAAAGATGGCCATATGTTATGGCGCACAAATTAAGAAAGTAAGGTGTGAACTTAAAATTGGAAGACGAGTAGCTGTGTCCAACCTGCCCTAGAGCGTCATAACGCCAGTTTTCCGATATTCCCCAGAAATTATGCACGCAGTATTCCTGGGAGGGCGACTTGAGAATTTTGCCCTGGGACAAGAGCGAAATGGTGCACTAATTATAAAGTCTGAGGTGGGGATCAATGGCTGAATCAATTCCATCAGTATTCATTTTGCCGTATTACGATAAGAAATTCTCAGATTATATTATTTACACAACGCCTCAGTGTTATTATATTCCTATAGAGAAATTACTTTCGGATAATTTTTATAATGTGTCACGTGCAAAATGCAGATTACATCTACTTAAAAATGATATTCATTTTGTGTTTTTATCTAAAAAAAATTAAATCATTATGAATTACTTCTACTATATTATACGTATTGGGATTTATCAATTTTGATTAATAGTGGAGTTTCATTATTTTGTTTTCATCAAGATAGCGGAGTTTTGGTCTATGTATGTCATCTTATCGTGGTTATTGTCCAATCGACTTCCTATCAGACTTAGATCAATCGCTGGTTTGTCGATTAAATTGAGTCATTTTCAGAATTTGATTCCCGTCGAGTTTTAATCGTATCTTTTTTAACTTTATCGATTTAAAAAAAAAAAAAAATAAAACTCAATTTTCTTCAATCTACAAGGAGCAGATCCTTGGGCGACGCGAAGTGATTCTGATTCGCAGTGCGATCTGGATCGGATAGAACCAAAAAATACGCACTTGGTTAATTAAAAAAAACAACTCAAAAACTAAACTCTGCGAAATGTCAAACTTTTGTTTACAAAATGAATCAGAGTAACTAGTTTTATACACAAGATAAGGGCCTTTATTCTTTGGATCCTTATTAACGATTAAACGCCTCTAAACATTCAATACCCAAGATTCCATGTTCACAAAGTTTATCCTTCTATCCAGGTGTCTTCGGTATGACATAACGTGAACAGCATGTATTTAGTTGTAAATCCCTGACTTATCCAGACATCTTGATATCGAGCAGTGTTCCACAACAGCAAGGAGGTTTTAGAAATCTAAAAGTATACACTGTACATTCACAGTGACAGAATCTGTCTCTGATACCGCTGACCCGCATCTCATCTATAACGGTAAAAAGGGGGCTTATCTATCGGCGATATGGATCAGATACGTTATTTTCTGTCAGAGATACGGAGCATATATCTTCATTTAGCGCAGTCTCGGCACAATTCCATTATACATGTACGATTTATTATAAACATTTTGGCTATAGATACACGGGTTATATTAAGATTTCATATTTCTTATGATCGATATTAATGTCAATCACAATTTATCATAATGTGCGCACTCGCCACATTTCCTTTGATTCGTTATAATGTCTTGTATCAATTTAATTGAAAATGTTTGTTTGCAATATACTATAGGTATAAAATGATATGGCTATGCCTGGGGCTTCTAGAAATTAGGAATGGCGATATCGGACAGCTGATGGAAGACAGAACCCGACTGAACCGCGAAACAGACCAATGAGAAGCCACCAGGGAATGGACATCACAGCACAAGAGCCTACACAACCATCGTATCCAAATTAATTTTGATTTCGCTTTTTTATTATCCTATCAAAGCTCACAGAATCTGTTTAATGCTGACGCGGTAATATACATATGACCTTTCACTATTTAAAACATATATGTTAGTGTCACGTCAAAAGAAATCCTTTGATTGACTTTTCTTCTTAACTGACGTTGATATGGTTTGTACTCGGGGTATTGGGTTACAAAATGTCAGCTGATAATGGGCCAGTACCCCGGTCCAGACAAGTTGTCGGGGTGGTCAGCGACCGAATGCAACCTTCACATTTCTCTGAACTTTTTTAATATTTTCATTTCAGGAGACTGGTGAGTTATAGACTACATATGAATATAAAAGGCTCGTAAATCGGCCTCGATAGGGTAGACATAAGCACTTTCATTCGCTGTTCTTTAATTGTTATCAACGAACAAGTCCACATTTGTACAGATTTCTTTCAAAATTAATTATTTCAAGGTTAATTTATTTACCCTACATCATATATATGTTGCATGCCGTACAAATGAAACGTATTAATAAGGAAAAAATGTGTTAAAGAGACATTAACTAATTTTATGTATATGAGTAGAATTATATGAAATAAATTATTAATGCACAGAAATGGTACAATCATTTAAAGTTTCAAAGTATTTGATCAACAACAATGTTGTTTTTTTATTATCAATTTCTATAGCGTCGGACAAATTCATCCAATGATAAAAGTATTAATTACAATAAATGGTTAAAGAAATTATTCTAATTAAAGAGGAGAAAAATCTGGACCGTGTACTGAAGTAATTTATTCTTATTTGAAATTCAAGTTCGCAGAATACTTGAATTCGTTATGCAGAAACAAAGCGACGGAGAAGGTCATTATAGCAAATGTGATAGGCATTTCAACGTATAAAGTATGTAATAGTTTTAAATAGGACAGAAACAAACGCAACCCTCGAGTGTTATGGTACAACCACAATGAATTTATTCGAAGAGTTGTTATTTTTTTTTCGAGTTATGTATCATACGGGCAAAAGTCCGATGTCCTGACGGAAGAAAACTTCCTAATCTGCAACTACGACGATTTGTTATCTTGTGTCTACACATATCTACCTCGACGTAAAATTAATGATTTTAAAAAGAATATCTGAGAATCTAATGTTTCCGTCGTCAGTTTATAGGTATATCCATACTGGATCAGATAACACCCGTTATACATTCATTAGCATTGACAGACTGCTAATCATGTTCATAAATCTTTTATACGATTTTAAAAACTTCAAAAGGAACGCCTGACTAGAGGCAGAGGGGTCAATAGAGCAAGAAAAAAAAAATAATCGAATGATGAAGTCGCCACTCTCTTAAATTGAAGAAACATTGAACGAACAGCGATTGACTTTTGACATTAGCAGGAAGTTATTTACTTCATAAACACAAATGGGTTTTAAGGATGCGTCTTAATTTTTTTGTGATTTGAAATAATATTTGTTGATATCTTACCAGAATTCTGCTTGTATTCCAACTATAAAGATAAACCCGACTGCCTGGGTAACCAGTTAATTCCACAGTTCACTGTTAGTTTATGTTTTCCGTTTAGAATATAAACACGATACATGCAACGACGAGAAATTGTGTTTTGACTGAAATCACATCACACTTTTCCACGCTAAGTATGCATAAATAGCAAGCATCTTTCAGCTATGATAAATTTTAACTACTGTGTACTTAATCTAAATACAGCGGAATTCAAGTGTATGAAATCACGTCCAATACAACGTTGATCTACGATTTGCTTTGTCCATTGATAAATATATCCTGCAGGCCCGCGCGGGGCATTTTTCAGTGGCCCGACACAATTAAGTCCTGTTAAATTTCATTAACTTACTAAATGAAATGCATTGTTGTGGGAAAGGTTTCACTTACAGGGTTGACAAAGAATCGAAATTTTTTTCAGGTCGCGAACAAAAACAATAAGTATTTTCTGCGATAATTTTACTAATATACTTTAATGCATTGAACCATCAAAGATTCGTTGAACACTCACCTCTGGTCTAAAGAAATCCAACTAAAGTCAAATTCATGTGTATGCATAGATCATGTCAATTTAAAATAAAAGTAAAAGCCATTTACATAAAATGACTGTTAACAATTGTCAACTTCCGACCAGGAGCGCGTTTGCCTGAGAGATAAGTCGACAAGGGTTACAGTGTTTTATACTTACATCGGGGTATTGATTTCGAACTCTTAAAAAATTTACTCACGCGGGCCAAAATTTCTCATTATAGAAAATATTTTTACCCAATTGAATCTCTTTGTTATTACGCAATGGACATCTTATGCTTTTAAATCATCTATTGATTAGCCGTGATTAAACGTTTGAATCAACATACCATTCCACTCGTCTCCAGAAATGATGTTTTAACCCCAGGGTTTGAGCTCTCCTATGTATGATATTTTTACTGGCTAATGAAATCCCGACCTTTTGACTCAGGACAATATTGGGATCCTATCCCAATTATCTGATTTGAATGCAACAAAATTCATCACTTTTTTGTTGATATTTTAGCAGCATTTGAAAGTCATTAAAATATACCTCACCTGCCTCTTTTAATCAAAATGACAGTTTTGCGATAATTCTCAACTTCAGACTGCTATTCAAACATACCTTGAAAAATTCCGTTACAGTGACACATTGGAATAAAGAAACAGCACACATGCAAATCGCCAGGAGTTAATAATACTAAAAAAAAAAAAACAGGTTTGGTTCATGCCACTTGCAGAACACTATTGAAATGTTCAAAAACCAAAATGACCGTCGGTGACCCTTTCTTACGTTTTTTTTTTTTAAATAATAATGATAATAATAATAATTCATGTATGTATTTATCTTACGGATTTTCGAGATTTATTATGACGTATTTGCACATAGAACAAAAATGCTTTCACACCAGAGAGGTGTTGTATTATTTGATTGTTTCTCTTAAACTTCTATATCTTTCGGCCATTACCATAATAACTAATATTGTTTTGCAATCAATGGATCAAGACCAAGCTCGGATTCCCTTTAAATGGACCCAGGGCGGACTCGATTGCAGCGGGACAGTGCCTCCTCACACCGCCGGAAGTGCCGAGGCTTTTAATCTCTGAATACGACACCCAACTGACCGTATCACTTCACATCGGCAAAATATCGGTCCGCAGTATGACGGCTGTATTTCATAAGGATAGTTATGTGATTGAATTACATGAGTGGATAGACAATAATGCGATTTCCATTTAGACTATATAAAGGTCATTTTTGAAGCACCGAAGACTTTCGTCATTACTTAAATAACTGTTTGGTTCCAGATTGCAAACTTGGAGCCGGACTGGCAGGTTTTCTTCCGTGGATGTCAAGACTTATCAGAACAAATGCTGGTGACCCATAAAAAGGCCGATGGCAAATGAACTAAGAAGAAAGAAAACATTCAAGGTCTTTTGATTTTATTAAACTAATGTTGATCTAAGCAGGTCCAGTTTGATTTTCTTTAAAATGCTAAAGACCTGAGAAAAGAGTGGTCAATATTTGTTTAAGGATTTGGCTTAAATTAATTCATTAGAATAAGTAGTCCAATGCTCTGTGATAAGCATGGACCGTGCAGTAGTTTTGTATGAAATTTCAAAGTTAACAAGCAATTAGTCGTTATATGTACTATTATCTCTGTTTACAATTTTTTTTTTATCAGCAGTTTAACAGAATATTTTCTGAGGTTTACAAAATCTTGAGCTTTATAGTAATGAATATCTGATTCCGTTGTGACTGTTTTGTAGTAAACATGCACGGCACCTACAGAAATTGTTGTACTTCACCTTTAATAGAGTAGATAAATCAACATATGGAAAGATAAAAAGATAAACCAGTTACTGTCGAGAGGTGCATCAACGGGTACATAACAGACCAATTATCAAGGACGTCCTCAAAAAAGCTTCAGATTAAGATGAAAATGTGAAAAATACTGCTCATATTTTTCTGAATTAGCAAGCCTAATACACTGTACACGTATATGCAAAGGCGATTAAGCTAGAAACTAAGCAGAGTAGTGGTACTCATTGAGTATACAGCGGGAAAAAAAAAGTTTTTGTGAAAAAGGTTCTCTGGTCTGTAACTGGACCCTGTCAGAATGACTAGAGGAGAGATGTCCGAAAGATTTCCGAGGACGACTTTGGGTGGACATCATCTCTAGATATACATGCCACCGAGATTTAGAAGAAAATGTTCACACAAAATAGGGGAAAATTCACGTTGATTCTAAATAAATAGATAAATCACAGAAAGATTAAATACCATTCTCTCGATGTCTAACGAACCTTACCCCCAATTACCGAACCCAACTCAATGACAATCATCCCAAGTTTTTTTTTTCTATAAAAAGCAATCTTTTTCCTATTTTCTGCTATTTCTATCAGACTCTGCGCAATTTGAGACGCCATGGCCACTACATTTTATTAAGTTCTAATTGCTTATTTTCTCCATCAATTTTTGCGAAACAGTAGCTAATTTACCCCTATATCAAAGTAATAAGTGGTCCCAATAAGTGGCTTCAACAAGGATATACTTGTTGTGTTTATGAGATGGTTGTTGAGGAAATGGCGATGAATGAGAGGCGAGCAGAATACATCTTCATTACTCGTCAGTTCACTCAACAGCCGTTTACTTTGGAATGTTAATGCTAGGTTAAACTTTTTGAATTAACAGGTCTGCCATGGATCATCAGGTGCTGTTTGGTACAGCAGTAGATTTCTTAAGATATTACAAACTGATTTCCCCCCCTTAAATAACAATGTAGTGAATACATGTACATCGTGTCATCAACAGGAAACAAAAAGTGAAAAGAAAAAAACTCTGATTGATTGTTTTTTTGGGTTTTTTTCTTTGATGGGTGGTTCGCCTCTACACTCACCGACAGCTCCTAGCTTTGAAATACAGAACGATGAAATAATACTCAATCATATGAAGTCCTAGATTGAATTATTTGACGTTTCACTTGTCTAATAATTTGTGGTGTACCATGTACCATATACAAAGCTGAGCTTGCTTATTAAAGAATGGTTTATATGAACAAGTTTCCTAATAGAAATATTTATCACACGTGTATTCCCGTTAATTTACAGTTAGAATGGTTCTAGAAAGTAATGATTAAGTGTGATTGATGGACTCTCTCACTTATGCAAGAATGTGACTAGATTGTTGAAGGTGAGATGTCAAACGAGAACAAGGGAGCTGTCAGATTAATGAAGGTGGTATTGTTAGTGATTGAAAAAAGGTAACCACATGAAAGCCTCGACAGGTCATGCAATGGAGAGAAGTAATCGAATACCTGGCATAGCCCCACTGCCGCGTTCTGAACTGAGCCTAGTCCCACCTTAAACCTTTCATTTGTTTGACCTCAATTATTAGTCCGATTATATGATTGTTTTGTTTGTGCATTTTTTCTCTTGTTTTATGTGTTTAAATTATTCTTGCAGATTAAATGAAATTTGTTAATGCCCGTATTTGAGTAATGCTATGTCTACTCGTTATTTTACAGTGGTTTCGCTTTGCTAGGATCAGCGAAACTTGAGACTGATCCCAGCTTTTGGAATTCTCTTAAACTTTGTATAACTAATTTACTATACTACACAAACTTAAATAAATCTTAAAAGATCAGATCAGAGAGATTCCATAACAGGCACTAACTTATATATCGGTTATTTCAACTTTAAACTTAACTTTAGTGTGGTCTGTACATAATGGAATGTATATACCAGCTAATCAGTAGTAAGACTTACTTATAGACATAAGGTAAATCGATTTTCTATAATTCAATTGCACGTTATTCTACCGTTGAATATCTACCCATACCTTTGATTAACCTGCAAGGTACCATTACATTCCACAAAGTGCTGGGACAGAAAATTGTACAATGTCGTAAATAACAATTCTTCTAAATGATAATGTAAAGTTTGTATTACACATTATCAGTACATAGAATAATAATAACAATAAACACTAACAGTTGATGACATCTCAATATGAGTGAAAATTCTCGAAGGGACGTAAAACAAACAAACATAATGATCAACACTCCGCCAAAACAAAAAAAGTAGTCAATGTTAAAATAGGGGGGGATTAGAAAATCAAATAAAAAGCATTTATACAACTTTTAAATTTTTTTTGAAATATACAATACAACAGATCATTTCAACACAACGAGGTGTTATGTTATACTTAGTGATATTCGAACTTAACAGACTTCATACTACATTATACAATTCACAGAATAAACTGCCTAACATCGCGCGATGGGAATGTGTTTATCAAACATCAAACACATATTAAGCGGCGGTGTTTCAGGTATGAATCAACAAGGGAATCGTGTGTATGATCATAAAACAGGGAAACTATGTCATTTTGTTGAAATTGTTTTTAAAATCCACATAATGTTAAATTCTTTTTTAAAACACCAGATTCCGTTGATACCAATTTTTAAAAATAGAGCACCGCTAAACTGGTATATGATATGCCCGCATATTCAAAGATATGGATGTTATTTTTTCCACAGACAAAACAAACAGAACTCCTTCAATATTTTTGGGACAACATTCCCCTTATAATATGCACATCTGCACATTGTGATCTTTCTTTGTACCAAGTTTCATAAAAATCCTCCAAGGGTTTAAGAGGAGTTGCGAAGACAAAATTAAGGGACAGACGAACAGACGTACGACAGTGGTATAACTAATACGGCCGTATAAAATGCGGGCGTATAAAAATGGTTAGGATGTTGGTCGAATCAGATCTCGTTTTAGAGTATGCTAATATCAAGTCATGTGGCCAAGTCACCAAATTTGTTCTCCATGAAATGACAGCTATATTCATAGTCATTGTCTGACGAATATAATAATAGCATGTAAAGTTCGGTTTATGTATATTTCTCTTCTAACATTTATTGAGGGGCTGAGGGACAGCGAACCGGACAGAGAACACTGATTGCCCACATTAGTATGTATGGAAAATTAAAATAGAAAGAAAAATTCTACTTTAAATTTACTTTCTGCAAAGCAAAACAACGACGGCCATAAAAGATTTCAAAAATAATTGTTGGTCTTTTAACTATGATCACATCGTTCTTTAGCTTAGAAATATCCACTACCGTTTTAATTAAATGAAAGAATGATTCCAAACACACGCGTTGGTTTTTATTTGTAGTTTTATTTACTTTGGTATCGCAACCAAACTAATCTTTTACTTATGTTTATAGAAATGCAAATGAATATTTATGAGAAAAAAAATCAAATACACCTGTTTCAAATTATTAATAAACTTACAAATTAAATATTTCATGACCTTTAACTGAAATTACTTCGTCACTTGCAATATACAAGTACCATCAAAGTAAACATAAATGGCGAAGCCTAGCCTAACCAAATTGTCGTCCGACCATGAATTGTAACCGTTACGACGTCACGTGACAATGTATAGACTGAAACATGTAAACTTAGATGCATACCTTATTGAAGTTTTCATACAAGTTTAACATGATCGGTCCCCCGGTGACCAAGTAGTTTAGGGCTTGTCGATAAAAGGTTATGACTCCTGAGTTATTTTTCCGCTGGGATCCTGAAAGACATTATCCGAGATGTTAATATGCTTCTGTTTCGGGTTATAATTTCTTTTCGTCTATTGGACGTTGCTCTGACTCCCGGCTAAAACCGTCTCTATATTGGAAAACATCGTATGCTCTGCCTGCTTTTATTTGATATGCTGTATTCTAATCTACATGAAAAGGGACAGTCTCGTGCTAAACTGCAATTTGTGTGTGTAGGTAAGCGACTCTCGTTCATTGATTCCACAACCCTAAAGCCGACTGATCTAAGCCATCAAAGGTGCCCCTCCCCCTCTGGTCAAGTTCTTACAGATTTGTAACTACTAATCAACTAATGGAAAGTGCTTATAATTATTATTAGCTAGCTCTCCATGGAACAGACCTGTAAACAAATATGACTGTCGGATATGGTACGGCAGTGCTATAGATAGCTGCTTATCATCGGGGCAGACGGACGTTCAGGACAAGAGACACACCCATGACAGAATCTACATTGACAGCTTTATCTCGACCAATCGGTCTCACTCCGGTCAAATTATTTCGTCTTGGGACAACGACAAACCTCCAAAGACAGGTCACTGGACAACAGTACTAATCAGCAGAAAACACTCCATTCGAAATACAATTCATCGGACAACATTCACAATAACGGACAACTCAACAACACCAATCAAAGTAGACTTCATCGGATAATATCAACAATCACGGGCAGCGCTTTCATTCAAAAGACAATGTTCCTGATCAAAGTACAACTCATCAGACAACATCTTGAAGGACTTTTCATCGGACAACATCCACAAACCATGCATAACTCATGGAACAACATCTACCATTTGCAAATAACACTCTGATCGAAGAACAGTTCATCGGACAACATCTTCAATCCGTGGACAACTCGTCGGACAATCTCCCCAAATGACAAAACAACATTCACAATCATTCAGTCGATCTCTACACATTATATTGCAGGTAGCGCTATAAAGCAACGCCATGGATATTATCAAAATGAACGACGTCTCCATATGAGTGAAAGATTCTCGAGAAGGACGTTAAACAATATATAATCAATCAATCAATCAATCAATCAAAATGTGTTAGTCTATCTGACACGTAGAATAATTGATATTTTGTTATCTGTGTTCTGTACGTACAAAACTGAAACTTTCATAACTTCAACAATTTTGCCAATACTAATCATCAAAAAAAAAAAAAAAAAGAAAGAAAGAAAAATGAATGATAATATTCATCAACAACAACAACAAAATTACATTCAATGCATATCATACATTTTAATTCGTGATGAAACATTCTTTGGCAAAAACCAGATAAATGAATAAATGAATAATAACAATTGAAATACATATTACAAAATCTATAGTAAAAGAAAAAGAAAAAAAGAATGAAATTAAAATCTTTTTTCTTCAGGCCAAATTAAATCAATATATCAATATATTTGATATTCTGCGTGAGAACATCTTAATTCTGAACCAGAAATTGATTTTTTCTCTTTAGAATTAATTCGTACACCAATTGATAATGCTTTCCAAAGTTACCGCCTTAAATACATATATAATAATATCTATGTTTTATAAGAGAAGATGTGATCCTCTGCCATACAAAAATTACTTATATATACCTATTCACCCCCCCCCCCCCCCCTTTGCTCTTCACTGTCCACAACAATCCTTAAAAGTGACACTTTAGCATAGACTAAATGTTTTTTACAATACGAGTTGTTCAATGCTGGTGTGAATTAGGCAAGGGTAAATGCATGCGGCTAGTGGTACACGCCCCTGTCTAGAGTTTATGACGGTGACGTCACTGTCGTCCTACGACGGTCATTCAGAGACTCTTCCCAGATTGGTTTGGAAGTCACCAATGCAGATGGTATTTTTTATCCTTTGATAAACACCAGACTGCAAGCGTCTCATTATCTTAAATTCAATCAGGCCGATATTTCATATTATGTCAATAAAATGTTGTTTGTTAGAGTTTGTATGGAAAATTCATAGCGTTATTGCATAATGTGTTTGTTTTTCATTGATGATGCGTGGCAAGAAACTGAGACTATAGATTATTTTTTTCATCTTTCTACATCAGGAGCTTATTATTTTAATCCCACGTTTTACGAGATACATGCACACGTGACTCAACGAGGAAGATTGGAAAACAAATAAGGGAAGTTTTGATAAATGTAGATCTCGATGTTAACGTAATAAAGCTTTTGACTTGACAACTATATTAATTCTAATTTTCCACTGAAATGTGAGTACATAATGCCTCGTATGATTTATTGAGACCGAGTAAGGACTTCGCAAACCAGTTAGATTGATGTAAACTCAATACTTGCACCATTGAAAAGTGTGTAAAAAAGTATCACGAATAGGAAACCTCAGCGTGACTTTTCAAAGGGAAGTAAATATGACGCTGCATACTATTCTTCAGATCTATAATTAGTAACAGACTATGTCGGGGATAATCATAAAACATCAGAGATTTGGGTGTAGCCGTCTAGTCATGATTATATGAGCGTGTGTCGAAACTACTCCGATATAAAAATAATCAGCTTTCAAAGAGACAATGGCGACATTGCAAATAAGCACCGCCTTTGGAACAGAGCATAGGGTGCGACTCTTTGTCCCGTTTTCCTTGAATATACAACTGAGATTGGCCCATGAACTATCTTTTTGTTTGATTTCCACATATAAATAACTAAATTTCAAATATGTACTTATGTCAAAAGAAATTAAAATATCATTATAGGGCTTTACCAACAGAAAAGAAAAAGTGTTTTTCATTTGATTATCTTTCTTATTCATCGCAATAAGTGATGTACACTGTTCTGGTTACGTCTTTTGAAATATTAGCAGATCATTTTCTACGCTATTTATACGGCTTTGGTTCTACGTAATCCGCTCTTAAAAGTTTTCTACAACATATAAATACTGTGGACCTCGTCAGTTTGTACGATAAACAGTCATTGATTTGTGTTGACACTATAGACATTCATTAGAGTCATCTCAGCTAAAAGTCATCTTTGACAGAACCGCATTACTGCAAAACGAGGAACTTTGAATGTAACCGTTAACTTGGAAGTCCCTCATTCATTCATTTTTTTTTTAAAGAATCTGAAAGAAAGGAAATTTCTTATCATGCAAATTACTTTAAAGTCTGAATAGTTTATCTTCTTTCACAAGCATGTGTACATTCTAATCAAGAGTTAAAACTGCGAGAAGTTTCTCTGCAAGAATCAAACTGAAACAGATGTTTAGCTGGGACGTCAATGGACGTTTTGAAAACCGATAAAGATGATTTAATGAACAGAACCGATAATAGTCCATGTCAGTCACCCAACCATCAACAAAATCGTTACCAAGAAACAGATAACAGTCCCGATCCTTAGAGCATGTTGACATGCTTATCACGGACCGAATTAAAACATGCAGACTGTTCCAAGGCCGGATCTTAATTCAATTTTTTGTTACATTTAAAGCGTATTTGCAAAACGCCACAATGTTGTATTCAACAAAATTACAATAACCAATTCTGATCATTTAAAAAAATCAGTATTAAATCTATATGTACACTTTAACTATAACCGGCTAATAACGGCATTGTTATTTACAAAATTTATATTTTTCTATTGACAAGTACAAAGTTGATAAAACTCTTAACTTTCGATAACACAGTAAATGTACACAGCAAAAATACTTCTTCCTCTACAAAATTACAGTAAATTGCTTGGAAGATCATAAATCATAACCGATAATCTCTTTTTTAAAAAGGTGTTTTAGTTCAACAAAATTTGCAAGACATTTATATAGTATCTAAGAGTGCTTCTTATTTGAAATTTACAAATCCTGTAAAACTCTTTAAGCTGTTAAAAACACAATGCTTTTACAAGCTGATGATGGATTACAGGGTAATCATACATAATAAACTTCAAGATTCTTCTAAAGAAGGTGTGTTAAGGTTTTCAACAATATTTATAAGACACACATATATGAAAATATATACCCCTAAATGTTTTATTTTTGAAGAACTAAATATTTACAATGTAAATTCCAGGAAGGTCATTGGCTATAAATTTAGATGAATGCTCTCTTCGTTTACAGGAATTTCATGGACTTCAAATCTCAAATAATGTAATCCCGTGAGGATCCGGGTTAGAATAGATCCTCAGTACCTTTTACTTGTTGTGAGAGGTGACGTAAGGGGGCGTCCTTCGGATGGGACCGCAAAATCCGAGGCTCCTTGTCACAGCAGGTGTGGCACGATAAAGCTCCCTCCCTGCTCAAAGACTGTAAGCGCCGAGCAGAGTTCTAAATTTTGCAGCCCTTCACCGGCAATGGTGACGTCTCCATATGAGTGAAAAATTCTCGAAGGGGGGGGGGGGACATTAAACAATATACAACCTACCAATCAATAAAATGTTGTAAATAACAATAACCACGTTTTAAATTGTATCTGTATAATCTGCAAATGGTAGTGATAATTGAGAAAAATGAAGTTAAATCCATGATCATAATCCATCATTTGAAAATGGCATATTATTGTACAGTAATAAAACAATCAGCTTACCTCGTATGGAACAACAGTACTAGTCTGATAGACCGAACAACATGTAGATGACCTTGCTATATTTCACTAAGCTTATCTTTGGGAACCCCCTATATGTTTTTCTCTTCAATTTGCTCGATAGCATAGATAGACTAATCTACACATTGAAATCCCTGATATAGAAACGAATTCTGAGATCAGAAGGTGAAGAATCACTAGGCAAGCCTCCAAGCAGCCCCAAAAAAGTAAAATTCACATGTAAGTCAGCAACTTACCACACTGTGTGAAAAAAAGGCGAGCAACACATAGTGTAACTACATATCATGTTTAAGATAGAACTGCAAGTTCGATAATTACTCACACCGGGAAGCTATCGTGGATCATCACAGCTTCCGAACCAATCTCTAGCTAGAGTTACCGTGTCGTGAAGACCGACATCATACTATCGGACCAGATGTCACCAATCAGAACGACCGCTGGTATACACCAGTAATATACACGGTCACTGATAGTATTTGTTTACAAGTATTGTCTACAACATAGTTCTCTGTCATAGATGTTCCTCCTACATTGAAATCACGTTTACAATAGAGCGGTTATGTCACTCCAAATGTTTCACGGTTTCGGGTGAAAGGTGTACGAGGACCTTTGTAAGATTTAAAGCCATCCATTTGTTAAAGAAACAATAAAAAGAAACAATAAAAATTGACCGAATATTTCTGTGTGTCATGGCATACCGAGTTCATAAAAGAAATGGAAAGAAAGGAAATAAAAATTCTAATGACTTATGTGCATGGAGTTGTCATTTGAGAAGACAGTGCTTGGATTGATCACTAGGATGATGACACGTGACCTGATTTTGACATTATATTTCTCTTCATCACCCACAGTACCTGACATACATAACAATTTAAGATATTTAAAAATTGTCAAAAGTATATGATGACATTTGTCACTGCATATGACAACCCCCTTGCGACTTCCGTCTTGTAGCGAACTCGTTGAATTTTTTCTTTAATAATTCATGATAAAAAACTGAAGATAATCATCTGTTTTCAGAACGATTGATCCATCATGACATATGCAGCTAAAGAATTTCCAATAATAGTGAAATTTTCGTTAGCTCGATTCACGATTTCAGATATGTAAATCACTTTTAAAACATTGTCTTTTGATGACGTCAGTTACCACCCATTTTATGCAAATGTCTCTCAAAAAATTTATAATGACATGTTATCCGTGTAAATTTTCACTGCTGATTTTCTTTTAAGATTGAATAACAAATGAAGATGTGTTGATGGCTGGCTAATTTTTCTCCCGACTTCAAAGATTCGTGCTCCATTAGGTAATCTGTTAGTGTTGTTACGGTAAAACGGAAAGTAAAAACAAATACACCCAATTAAACTTACAACCAAGTGTCAATGTGAAGTAGACCAGTTCTGTACACAATTCCCTAATCATTAAACGCAGTCAACACCATCTTAATTTGTATATGAACTCTTTAATAGTGTATGCATGCAGTGCATTTAGTTTATGATTGAAGTGCATCTATATATATATATATATATATATATGTGTGTGTGTGTGTGTGTGTGTGTGTTTTGTGTTATGAAACCCCCACTTAACTAGATCTAAGTTTGGTAAAAGGAAGATTTTATCAAACAGGAATAGTTTCGAGTTGTAACTTTTTTTACAAAAAAATTAAGGTGTGATGGACGTTTTGCTCTCTATTGATATCTATTTTAGTATCTGCGTTTTCAGCTGTCGACCTTGGTTTAGAGCGATAGGCTGTAAATAACACTTAGTAATCACACTTAACCCAACAGTGTATGTTCATTAGAACAATGAATTTGGCATGGTCTGCTGGGAAATGGACAGTAATTCCGATTACGAATAAATGTAATGATTCCACATTGTTTGAAATTGATTACCGAGATGCAAGTGTCTAAGTTTGACTGCATGACATGATGAGTCAAAAGGGATTCTGAATTGCGAGTGTCTAAATTTGACATTAGGTCTGCTTGACATGATAAGTCAAAAGGGACTCTGGACTGTACTATCAGTTACCAAAAAAAACCAAATAACAAAAAACAAAACCAAAAAAACCCTGGTGGAATATGATCATTACCCAAACCAGACAATATCCTTGCCTTTGATATTAGAATGCTACAGACTGAATAAAGAAAGGACGATTCAAATGACAGGAATTCTCTTAATGCAAACAAATAGGCCCCAAGTTTGAACACCAAATAAAAATTACACACTAGTCCGTTTCTTTGTGGTATATTTGTCATTCCTTCGATGTTCCTTCAAAGTTGAAATGGACTCTGAAAACTACTGAAAACACAAGGTTATTTTACATAGTGGTGCCGCAACACGAGACCTCCGTTTTAAGGGTCATATTCGAAAGACCCGTGATTCTCACTACTAAATGCCTAGCGTATGGCGACGGAGAAATCACTACCAATGTCTACGTATTAAGTTTGGCCGGCCATGACACGACAAATCTATTATATAAAAAACATAAGTAGTGATTGCTCCAAACGTTCCGCATTACGAGTCTTTCAAATAGGCCTCGTGTCGCGGCAGGCGTTGACACGTTAAAGAACCCTCACTGCTACGGCCATAAGCGCTAAGTGTGGTACTTCAGCGACAACTGGTGACATCTCAGTATGAGTGAAAATTTCTGGACGGGACGTAAAACAAACAAACAAACAATCAAGGATAGTCATTATTGTATCTAGCACTTGGCATCAAATAAAAATACCTGTTTTAAGTAGTATCTTTAAAAATGATATAATTATGTATGCGAGATGCATCTTATTCAAAGTCGATCGAGCTCCCCTTACCCCCCCCCCCCCCCCCCCCCCCCCCCCCCAAGTACCCATTACCTGACGTCATAATGACACGCCCCGAGGACAGCAGACGACACAGAAGCATGCAGTGAGGATTCTCACCTGCATAAAGTAATATCCACTGCATGCAAGTCCTCTGATCTTGTATAATGTTAACAGCTGGTGAACAGTACTACGGAATGTACATGAGCTTGTGTGTGTGTGATGATGAATCAAAATTTTAAACAGAGCGTACAGTGTAGCTTCCCTGATTGTGACGATCTGCTAAGCATGCGTAGCGGTGTTCTCACCACACACATCAATTTTTGTAATTAATTATCTTGCACTGGAACACTGTTCTGCGTTAAGGACAGTGGTGTATAGTGTTACACAGAGGACTAGTACTTGTTGATATCTCTCATGTTGAAGTAGTCTTGTTCAACCAGACATTCGACTGTTTCTGACTCCATCCAGCTCGTTGGAGTTTATGGAACCATCGAGTATATGTTTAAACGAGACTAACCGTTACATAGTTCTAGTACATGTAATCTGACTTCTGATATGTGTCTAGTTCATTAATATCATATCCCTGTTATATGTGTATGGAAATATCCATTCCAAACAATTTTAAAACATCATCTGAAATGATAATTTAACTCATAAATCTGTGCCTGGGTGATTAAAAAGGTTAATGCATATTCAAACTGTATGAAATATGTAGACAAGGAGATACGGAGATACTGCAACTCAGAAAACTGGATTTGAAAACCATTATCTCAAGCACTTTAAATTAACATGTAAATACAAACATATTTCCTGGTATTAAAACTAAGTGCATTTAATCACCGCTTAGACAACATTATGTGACATCTGTGTATTCAAATATCAATATGAAAACTCCCGACTGGCGGGTCAAATGTAAAAAGGGAAGACGTGTAACTTATGTATTCATGGATCAAAGCAACAACACACAGAAATTTCTCTCCTACACAGCCGTGACTCATCGCCGGAAATGTAGCGAATTGGTCAGCATAAAACTTCTAAATTCATTTGTAAAAGTATAACCTTAAAAACTGTTCGTTTTTAATGTATAATTCAAATCGCACGCAGTTCTGAAATACTTCTCAAGTTCGTAAAAATGTGTGACACAGTGGAATGAACCGTAGGAAGAAAAAAAGAAAAGAAAAAGAATCTTCATTTACAATGAATTATTTCTTTATTTTCTTTTTAAGCTCTTTATTTTGTCTCCAATTTCCACATACAAATTGTTCTGAAACATAAAAAATTTACTTCTCTAAGTCAATTATATGAATAAAGCGGAAAACAGCTGCACGTCAAATTAATTATTTCGTCACGAATTGGTTGTCATTTTAGGCAACAATTCTGAATATGAAATTCCAAATTACAGCAATGATATATTTTAATTAGATAAAAGGGTGGGGAAAATAATTACCCAAATCAGATTATCAGTACTTTCTCAAAGTACTTAATGCACAACCCAGTCGCATAACCTTTACATTAAGGTAGAATACCCTATTGAATGGAGTATTTTCTATTTTCAATAGATAGACAATTGATTTAAAGTTGTTTATTTGCTGAAAATACCAAATATCGCTTTATTAAATAAAAAAAAAAAGAGACATATAATGTTAATTATAAAAGTTATCTCCCTTTGTCAAATTTTGATTGATTGATTGATTATATATTGTTTAACGTCCCGCTCGAGAATTTCACTGAGGATCTATTCTAACAAACCAGATCCCCAAAGTTGGAATATTCTTTTAAGAAAACACATGGCGACTTAAGCTTTTTAGTACTCTAATGATATTATTGTAGATTTTGAGGCTTTGCCCCGTTGGGGTCCGGGTTAGAATAGGTCCTCAGTACCCCTTGCTTGTAGTAAGAGGCGACTAAATGGGGCGGTTCTTCGGATGAGACAAAAACCGATACCCCGTGTGACAGCAGGTGTGGCACGACAAAGATCCCTCCCTGCAAAAAGGCCATAAGCCCCGAGCATAGGCCTAAATTTTGCAGACATTAATCGGCAATGGTGACGTCTCCATGTGGGTGAAAAATTTCGAGCTGGACGTTAAACAACATACAGCCAACCTTAAGGCATGTAAATATTGTCAATTAAGTTCATAAGTTCTTCATTTGTTCACTACCGATTATTAGGTTATTAATCTAATTGTTTAAATCATGACCATATTTAACATCAAGTTATTCATTTACCAGTCAATTCGCGATTTCGATTGCTTCTAAGATATTAATTTACATGTAACTTATATTTAAAATATGTCAAATCATATGTACTGATAGGTAGTCAAGTTACTAGATTAAGGCTTAACCCCAGTAAAATATCTACTAATATAAAAGTCAAGTTACTGACAATTGAAACTTTGTCCAATAATCCTTGTTGTTCGTGGTCTAAGATAACGTCACAATACGGTATTTGTAACAAGACACTTAGAAATGGAAACAAGGGATTAGGGAACTGATACAGACTCATTACCAACACATATTGATATTTTTTTAACGATTTCTTCACGAACATCAGGCCGAGTCTCATTACTTCACAAAAAAAAATTACAAAAAAATGTATGAAATATTAAAATGTCATTGTAATTCAGAATATCTATATTGAAAGTTGGATTTTGGCCATTGAATCGTGCGAGTATCAACTTTATCTACTAGATATTGTACATGTATTTTTAAAATTATCAATAAAGTCATTGCGATATACACCGCATAAACTGTGCTTGAATTATTTATCATTATTTATTTACAACCGATGATGGTACGATTTTGAGTTATCACAGAATTTTGTTGCTTCATAAAATAATCGCTGGCATGAAAGGTTGGTTTACCAGGAATAAAGGAAGTTTTAGCACAACATGCTAGCGTAGTCATTAACATTGATTAACAGGAGCAACCTTAGATTATAAGACAGAGGCTAGGTAAATATCCTCATTCTAATACAACTATCATGCAGTATTTTGCCGGGCAATATTGATTCCGTGGGGATTCGGGTTAAAATAGGTCCTCAGTACCCACTGCTTGTAGAAAAAGGCGATTAATTGGAGCGGTCCGCAAAAACTGAAGCCCCGTGTCACAGCAGGCGTGGCACGATAAAGATCCCTCCTTGCTCAAAGGCCGTAATCGCCGAACATAGACCTAAATTTTGTAGTCCTTCACCGGCAATTGTGACGTCTCTATATGAATGAAAAATTCTCGTAAAACAATTTACAATCAACGAGCCATACAATAATGCTTTTTATCTAATTTGTGTTGAGAGTGTGAAATCGGCAACAGAACACGCATTGACGAGAGGCGATTTCGGTACCATGTATTTTTTTTATTGTACAGTTCATGATTTTTGTAAAAAGTAATGCTATGTTCCTAAATAGAAATACAGCGCTCAGTAATTGGGTCATTATTGAACACCAACTTTAAATGACGCAGTGGGGTTCGCATGGAAACGTTTCGGTGCAATTTAACGTTTTGACACTCTAACTGAAAACAAAGATGGCGGACCAGCTATCATCCGTGAAGCTCTGATAGTGTTTCAATATTTTATCTAGTAAGGATCCCTTAATAATTATAACATTTCGACTCCGATTTACTGTGATAAATCAGAAAATGGGAATTTTTCTAATTTGAAACATTTCACGAGCATTAGGAACAGATCAGAGTCCAGTGCATATGCTTTCGATTTATATATATATAAGATAATGATGGTGTACCTTATATATGAATGAGAATAAATCTGTTCAATCCAAGACAAACATTGTTTGATGAAAATGGTTGGAAATATAAATAACATTAGTCTGGTATGGTTGTACATGTATTACACGTATAACATTAATCTGGATTACATGTATAACATTAATCTGGATTACATGTATAACATTAGTCTGGATTACATGTATAACATTAATCTGGATTACATGTATAACCTTAGTCTGGATTACATGTATAACATTAATCTGGATTACATGTATAACATTAGTCTGGATTACATGTATAACATTAATCTGGATTGCATGTATAACATTAGTCTGGATTACATGTATAACATTAGTCTGGATTACATGTATAACATTAGTCTGGATTACATGTATAACATTAATCTGGATTACATGTATAACATTAATCTGGATTGCATGTATAACATTAATCTGGATTACATGTATATATAACATTAATATGGATTACATTTATAACATTGGTCTGGATTACAAGTATAACATTAATCTGGATTAAAATTATAACATTTGTCTGGATTACATGTATAACATTAATTGGATTACATTTATAACATTGGTCTGGATTACAAAACATTGGTTCGGATTACGCGTAATTAGATGTATAATGTTGGGCTGGATTGCATGCATAACATTGGGCTGGATTATATGTATAACAATGTGTTGGACTATATGTATAGTGGTTTATATTTATAATTTTGAATTACATGTATAACATTGGTCTGCATGACATGTATAATTGTTTCGGATTACATGTAATTATATGTATTATGCTGGGTTGGATTACATGTATAAAATGGACTGGATTTGATAAATAACACAGAGCTGGAGTGCATGTATAACATTAAACTGGGTTACATGTATATCATACGGCTGGATTACATGTATAAAACTGGGCGTGATCACATGTATAAATTTAGTCTGGATTACATGTTTAACATTGCTCTGGATTACATGTAATTATATATATAATGCTGGACTGGATCACATGTATAAAATTTGATGGATTTGATTTATAACACTGGGATTAATTAAATGTACAACATTGGGCTGGGTTACATGTACAACATTGGGCTGGATTACATGTACAACATTGGGCTGGATTACATGTACAACATTGGGCTGGATTACATGTACAACATTGGGCTGGGTTACATGTACAACATTGGGCTGGTTTACATGTACAACATTGGGCTGGGTTACATGGGCACTTACATGGAATACCTCAGTTAAGCATTGTAAGCATAAAAAATAGGAAAATAAAATTTGAAAAATTTCAGCTCAAATCGTGTCCATGCCTTTTCACAATAAAGTAATTTAAATATTTTATCAATGCCTACTGTAGTTCCTAGACTGGACTTTTGTGAATGAAGGAGTAGTCCTCCACGCTGCGTGTCAGTCCGCCGTAAATCTGCAGCGTTTCCGATAATAGCGGGGCTACAGGTTGTATTTTACTGCATAACGTGTTATTTTGAGTGTCAGATCCGGTGAACTGCACCATGTGATTCAGAGGAAGTATTAAAGATATGACTGGAAGGCGTGACTGCTTCTTCTGCCGTTCGTCTCTAAATCAAAGTGTTTGCAAAACACAGATTAAACGAGCACAATGGTGTATGTTGTATATATACAAGAACATCTGTTCAAATTCCAATTTGATTTACATATATCCTTTTATTCAAAGATCCAAAATCTGGGTCATTATTTCTTGGGGAATCATACCATTTGAAATGGATGTGACTTGGTATTTGAATGGTACATATAAAACCGATGGGGGTTTGATGGTTGTATATTGTTTAACGTCCCGCTCGAGAAGTTTTCACTCATATGGAGACGTCATCATTACCGGTTAAGAGCTGCAAAATTTAGACCTATGCTCGACGCTTCTATGGCATTTGAGCAGGGAGGAATCTTTATCGTGCCACACCTGGTGTGACACAGGACCTATTCTAACCCGGATCCCCACGGGAAAACGACATCTTATACTGATATCTAAGGAAAAACTGTCTAGCTGTAGATGTTTACGACGTGATAAATACATTGGATCACGAGATAATTCGCAGACATTTATGCAATAGTTATCACCTACATCATTATATGTATCAGCCCTAACACAAGACACTTATTGCTTATATTTATATCTCAAACCATTTTCTACATTTATCATGCAGTTCATCGATGTTAACGTTTAGAAATGTCACAGTTGACTTCAGAGTTCTTAAGTGCGATGTTAAAGTGGATACCCACTAATACACAATATGAAGTAAAAGGGTTTATCCTTCATGACGCATCATTACTTACATATTACACAGTTTGCTAGGGATAGTGTATTGAAATTTATGCAGCATGTCAACACTCATATTGGACGAGACTTAAATTGAGCCCATTGTAGGCCTGTCCCGTAAATTTCCAAACACTACCTCAAAACAAACTACACGTAGCGAATTTATCTTGTCGAAGACTCTTCTGATATTACAATAATGATACTATATATACAATTATCAACTGCAACGTCAAAGGTCTCATACGAGGCTCACATGACATTTTAAGACCCTACCAGCTTTCTACATTTTTGTCCAAGGTAGGATAAAACTAAACGAATGTAAATTTTATTTAACACAGTTGATAATGACCCTCAAAAATCTGAATTTGGGCACAGAAACGAAATTGGGTAAACCACATCACAATAATTTTCTTTTTCTGTATCAATCCGAGCAGTTAAATAACACTCAGAAGTATTCGCTGTGCTGAGCGCCATGCATGAGAACACTTAATGCAGCTGGATTAAAATGCTGCGCAAAACCACTGTAACCACATTAGCATCGATCTAACCGCAAAACACCAACAACCTCCAAACATATAGCAACCACCACTTAACACACACCGACCACCACTAAACACACACCGACCACCACTAAACACACACTGACCACCACTAAACACAAACTGACCACCAACCACCACTAAACACACATCAATCGCTGCAAAGCACATTCCAACCACCACAAAACATATTCAGTCGATTCAGTAAAATGCTCAAATAGATTGTTCGTGCATATTTAATATTACTAGACGATCTTATGCTGGTTCATCAAAATCTGGTCTTTTTTCAGTTTATATAACACTTGACAATTTTTGGAAACAACATGACAACGTCAAGAACAGCATAGGACACATGGGGATACAGTACTTCAAATACTTCGTGTTATACAAGTAATCTGCAGGCAATGAAATGCTGAAATCCAAACGCCACTTAAAATCATTTGACTGAATTAAGTTCTTTAAGTGTTGTCAAGTGACGTGTACTTTAACTACGTGACGTCAGCTGTTACTCCTACACCTCTTATTCTGGGGAAAACTTAGAACTGATCACTCGCTTCCGCCTTAGAACCCATCAATTCTCCCCAGTGATGGCAAAAGTTTACTTCATGGTGAGATACGTTTTAAATATTAGTCTGAAAACTGCTATCCGGGAATGTTGATGTCTCCCATTCATATCTAAGTTTTTGAATTTTCTTGGCAAAGATGATAGATATTTTTTAAAAGCAGGATTGTATCACTTGTCTTCTGAAAAAAATCTCTGACAATTGTGGAAGAATTGCACAGTAAACTGGAAGTCTTCTGAGAAGCGTCCAATTCAGTACAAAACGGTCACCCTCAGTTATAAACTTTAAGCAACATGCATGACTGAGTGTGAAACCTACCAGATCTGATATCAATACCATTGTTGGACAAATGCACATTTCATAATGTGTTGTATATTACCAGGTGTCAATTCCTCATCACAATTTAGAATCGTATGTCAAAATATCGTATTTAACATTAAACGGGTGATAGTGCTTATGCCAAAGAGTTTATGCGCTTGCATTCGAAAAAGGTGTAAACACCTACTGGCTTTCAGGAAACAGATTAAATATCTACACCTATTGCAAAAGTATGTAGACTAAAACGTGAAAAGACCACCTCATAAAAATCTATTTTTCTAGAATCTCATAGGTAAGTATTGGTCTTAAAGAATAATAATACATCATATATATTGAAAGAAGACCATATAGACTGCTGGCACGCCGCTGTTGATTTAGCTGGGGGGCTGACCCGGCCCAGTATCAGATCAGAATGACGTGACCTCCTACGATATAGCGTAATCTGGTTACTCTGGGAGCACAAAAGCCAGTGATCCGACAGCGGACGTATCATTAGATTATCGTGATATCAGTCCAGCGGGTTCCCCATTGTAAGTGATGAACACAGTCGTTTCAAAGCAAGACTCCTGTCTATTTTATATATTGCGTTACAATTTGCTTGAGAACACGAAACATTATTTTGATACATATTCGTATTTTTTATTGGGTTAGCGTACATAATTACCATTTCTTACATCGCATCAATCTTGCCATCTGACAGAGGTTGAATCCTTGACATATATTTGAAGGTTATTGAACGATTCGTTTAAATATTTCAAAAGTTACTTTAAACGAATACCTTGTCAATCAAGATACTTTAATGAAGTAAGTATTTCTTTGATCTAAATCGCAAGAAAAAAATTCTTTACGATATCTAGCAGAGTTTTAATAAGAGGAAAGAGAGAGAAGGAGAGAGAGAGGGGAGGGATAGAAGTACCTGAGCAAGATCTGGTTGATAACATCCAATCCTTGAACACACATTCACTTTCACATTGATACATATACAATGTAGTATCCCTGTCAACTGAAGAAAGCGACGTTTTACACAACCCTGTTTAATATACAAGATGCATAACGCCTAACATGGTGACACACTTCGCTGCCTCGGGCCAACCATCGACTTCTTAGATTGACGTGCCAAAAAAGTAACAACTTATTTAAGGAGAGACGTTACTATCTCTTGTAGCAATTCATGACACACACACCCATATATTGTACAACCCTACACTGTCTTTCAACGGTCAAATCCCCCCCGACTACTTACAGAGATGGGTTGCGGTGCTTGATGGTTTCAGTCTGGCGATGCTGTCGCTCACTACGGAATGCATGATCCAGGATGCAGCATTCAAACACAAGGAAGTGCGACCACGGAGAAAAATGATACACACACATACGCACACCATATTTTAATTTTTGAATCTCTCCTACAATAACTGGGCTATGAATAGAATTCGAAAAAAAACCACAGACGCGTGTTAAAAACTCTTTTGTATTGATTGAAAGGGAGGGGGGGGGGAGTCAAATTATGTAACAGAAACAAGACACGGGAATTAAATCGGATTGTTTTTTAAATTAAAATCATTATAATGAAAGAAAAAAGTGAGCGTGTTTTGCCAATGGGTTTTTATTGTCTCATTCATCATGTAATCAATCAATGATTTAAAGAAAAATATGCATAACGTAATCAGTCATATTTCATGCAAATTAACATGCATTTCATAGTGATAAAACTTATCCAATGACTTTTGTGGCCGAATATCCGATATCCTTTCAATTCAGTATTGATTGTTTACATAAAAACGTTTTTCAAGGTTTTCTTATTAAAACAGTTATGATGGATTTAGAATTACATTTTCCCACAAAAAAATGTCTATCAAACATTAAGAGAAATATTCGCATACTTGATGTTACACTAAAAACTGGACATTTTTGTATTCTAATTTATACAATGTTGCGGATATCAGACCAATTTTAATGTAACATAACACTAGAATTTATCCAGCCATTAAGCTTATCCTCCTTAATAATGTGTTAATAGAGCGATTCCAAACTCGCACAATGTTGACGCTTTGAAGCATATATTTTGAAAATGACTGATTAGCCTTGGACACTTAAAAAAAAAAACTTTCTGTCATTCACATCATCCTTGACTTGATTTATGATTCGGCGACAGAAAATTTCTTAGTGCATACGGCAATGTCGTGTATCGTCGTGTTGTAGCCATAAAAAGGTCAACATTGTAAACATTACTGAGCGCGTTATGGCTGTTCCTTTCTGAAGTCTTCTACTGAACGCGTTATGACAATTTTCTCTAATGAACGGTTTATGCCTATTCCTTTCAGAAGTCTTTCTCTACTGAACGCGTTATGAATATTTTTTTTCCAGAAGTCTTTCTCTACTGAACGCATTAGGAATATTCCTTTCAGAAATCTTTCTCTACTGAACGCGTTATGAATATTTTTTTTTTTCAGAAGTCTTTCTCAACTTAACACATTATGAATATTTCCCCCAGAAGTTTCTCTCTACTGAACGCATTATGAATATTTTTCCCCCAGAAGTCTTTCTCTTCTGATCGCATTATAAATATTCTTTTCAGAAGTTTTTCTGCACCGAATGTGTTATGACTATTTTGTTTGATGCCTTCCTCTACCTAAAGCGTTTAAAAGTATTCTTTTTTCAGAAATCTTCTGGATATGACCTTAAAAACGGAGGTCCCGTGTCACGGTAGGCGTTGGCACGTCAAAGAACCCTCACTGCTACGGCCCTGAGCGCTAAGCATAGGTCTAAATTTGTGGTACTTCACCTAAAGCTGGTGATGTCTCAATATGAGTGAAAAATTCTCAACGGGACGTAAAACAAACAAACAATCAATCCTCTTCTATGAAATCAAGGCGTGTGGGAGCAATGTTGCTTATGACTGTACGCCACGTCAAACTTCCTTTTGTGACTCTAGGGATAATCCTTGGAAAAAAGAAAATGTGTAAAAAAAACCAACTTTTTTTGTTCGCATTGTGTATAAATTATCACGTTTTCCACTCTGGTAAATCACCTTAAATGTTTAACAAACTAGACAGTGCTTCCTGATATTCATATATGAAACAAACATATAATATCGACATAGCAAATATACTGCTTAATAGAAATTGAAGCACGCATGGTATTCCATGTTTTATCATAGTTCCCGCCCTCTGACGTCATGACAAGTGATATGCATACAAATGAGAAATTGAAATGTTGATGTAGTTCATGTGGGGAAATTTACAGTTATCACAGAGAAAACAGATGGAAATATGAACATTACTCATACAAAACATCAGCATTAACATATTAGTAAATATGATTTACAGTCTTTGTGCTATGAAGTGCAATCTTCATCATATGCATTTAATCTTTCAACAGTTACAGACAGACCGCATCTTGCTTTTGTTGAGATACTATCGTGTCTTAACATAAAGAACCAAAGCTGTCCGGAAATCTTCTGTAAGGAACGTAATAAACCCCCTCAAGTAAACTGCATCATATCAACTAGTTTTACTTCAAAGAGTGACATTCATGTTTATTATTGTTTACCTGCTCAAGATATAGGGCTCGGGGCGGGTGTGACCGGTCGACAGGGGATGCATACTCTTCCTAGGCACCTGATCCAACCTCTGGTATATCCAGAGGTCTGTGTTTGCCCAACTCTTTAATTTGTATTCCATATAGGATTTATGAGATTGATCACTCTTCGCTATTTTCGCCTTTTCATTTATTTTAAAAATCGTTGGCATGGTACATGCTGATGACGTTCATGACATGAACATAATTATGTTAATGATACAAACAATATCATGACGGTGATACACGCACCAACAGTTGGTTGAGTGGACCTCGTGTATAACATGTGTTGTCAATGGTGTCTAGGAGATGATAATGAACGTCAAGGACATTATTGTCCAGAATAGATTCTTAGTACACACACACACACACACACACACACACACACACACACACACACACACACACACACACACACACACACACACAGACACACACACACACACAGACACACACACACACAGATATATATATATATATATATATATATATATATATATATATATATATATAGTTTAGATTTAAAATCGTAGTTCAATCATTTCAAAGACCATATCCTTGCGCTAAAAAGACTTCATCCTCTGCACCACCTCATCAACTTCTATAAGATGTGGTCATACATGTGAGTAAAAATTCTACAAGATGAAGCCAAACACGTGATTGTAGATTCCTTAGGATATAAGGAAACACATGCCTCTAAATTATATAGGATGTAGGCAAACGTGTCTGAAAATTATATAGGATCATGTCTTAATAAGAGTGAAAAATTCTCGACGGGACGTAAAAAAAACAACAACAAAAACAAACAAAACAATCAATCAATACATAGGATCTATGCAAACGTGGGCCTGCAAATTCTATAGGATGTAGGCAAATATGTGCCTGAAAAGCGCAAGCGCGTGCCTGCAATTTCTGTAGGATGTAGTCAAACACGAGACTGCAGATTCTATAGGAGGTAGTCATATACGTGCCCGTAAATTATTTTGCATGTAGCCAAACACTTGCCTTTTCCTTACAATGGAGAAATTGATTTATGAGAAACTTTTGGCAAATATAAATAAAAAAATATGGCGATTATGTCAGCTTGAAGATAAAACAAGAGTACCGCAAATGACAAACGTCTTTTAGATCTGTAAGCACATTATACGTTCTGAATTGATATCTTACACATTCCGAATAAATAAAGCCTTAAAGTAGGTCATGTTGCACCAATCTTTCTGACATCTGAACTGCTATTTCTCTGAGAGGGAGATTGTGTCAAATTGTCAGTGCAATATCTGAATCCATGATGAGAAAAAGTCCAGAAAACTACTTGACCTACTTATAGTTCTAAAGTAGGTCACGGTGCACCAATCAAATTGAAATATAACCTGATTATGTATTTCTCTGAGAGGGAGGTAGTAACAAATTTTCAGAGCAATACGACAATACCTGTATTCACAACGAAATAAAATCGGGGAAAACTGTTTGACCTACTTTTACCCCTAAAGTGGGTCATGGTGCACCAATCCAGCTGAAATGCAAACTGAACTTATATTCCTCCGAGAGAAAGCTTGTGACTAAATTTCTGGGTAATATCTGTATTCGTAACAAAAAAACCCCCAAAAACCAAACCAAACCAAACCAAACAAAACAAAACAAAACAAACAAGGTGTATGCGTACCAAGTTTTTGACTGTCCTAACCCCAACGGTTCGGTCTGTATCCTGGCTTCAAGGTTTTCCTTCTAAGTGATACTACGACCTTGACTAAATTTCTGGGTAATATCTGTATCCGTAACACCCCCCCCCCCCAAAAAAAAAACCCAACAAACCAACAAGGTCCTTGAAGAACAAAAGACTTGGCTTGAAGTGTATGTGTATCAGGTTTTACGATCTTAGCCCCAATAATTCGGTCTGTATTCTGCCTACAAGGTTTTCCTACTAACTGATACTAAGGCCTTGACCTTTGACCTTGAAAAACAATCGACATCTTCCTCTCTTGATGGTGATCAAATGTATGAGGTTGTAAGATCCTGGAGCTTATGGTTCATTTTACATTTTGCCTACAAGGTCCGGACAGACAGACGGACGACGTCATACCATCTTTGACGGGAGCATAAAAATGATTATTTCATCAACTGCGTAAAAATCTTTATAGAAGTTCAAAATTAGAAAGTTTGCATACTTTCTCTAATATGTGACATTTGCATGTTGATGCGCAACTTGTTATGTCATATCAACATGTAACTTGTTACAGGCCGTGCAAGAGCGCGGTCTGTCCTGATATGGGTTTTGGAAATGTACATGTGTTTCTGCGGGATTAATGCAAATATATTTTCCCAAGATTTCTTCCAAAAATTACCGTAATGGAAACATTTAAATAGAGATTGAAGTTATTGTTAATTTTAGCGTTTGATTCGTATAATCTTTTGCTTGATAAATCAAGCGTATATAAAATTTGATAAACAGTATAGTTGTCAATTTGTACTGCGTTGTTTCGGGTTTCAATATGTTTCATTTCTATCACTATTCGCTCATGAAATACAAAAAGGGTGTACAGTGTTTTGTGGATTCAAGACTATTTTTACGGATTCACACAACTAGTAATATATTTAAGTTGTCATGAGGTGATAAGGGGAGTCGAGTCTAGACAAATAAAATTTCTTATAAAGTTTACCTTCTGCGTAAAATTGCCTCTCCTAACCAATTTTGCTGAGTAAAAGACATCTTAATTAAAGTATGATTTTGCAATTAGTTCTTCATCCTGTAAGGATGCACAAAATGCATATCGTCAACGTCAGTATGGTTTAATCTGCTAAAAAGAAGTAGTAATGAAAAAAATAGAATGATTTTTTTTAATATCACATGCGGCCTGATACTTTTGACGCTTGCGTCAATTTGCTTTCTTGTCTATACTGATATGCAAAAGACATAACACTGTATGCATTTAACCGTACTTCTGAAAATACAGTTCTTAAAGAAAAAAATGTGCATATTACTATGTGACATCGGTTTTGCGACATGCAGAAACTTATGTCAACATGCAATTTATTCATATTGAAATGTAACTTATTTATATAATTAGGGGGCCTCCGTGTCCGAGTGGTTAGAGCATCGGGCTCAAAATCACAAGGCCTCCCACCTCTGTCGGCGCGTGTTCGAATCTCGGCCGCGGCGTTATGTGTTTGCCAGTTTACTTGCGGAAGGTCGGTGGTCTCTTCCCAGGTACATTGTATCTGGGTTCTCTCCTCCACCAACAAAAACTGGACGCCACCAGATAACTGAAAAATTGTTAAGTGTGGCGGAAAGCAATAAAGAATCAATTAATATTTATATAATTATAAGTTATACGTTGATATAACGTAAAGTAAAAATGTAAAAGTAGGTCAAACGTAACAAAACTCAAACTTTATCTGTAACTATCCAAGACAAATCCATATATCAATTTTCAATTGAATATCTTCATCCAATGCGGGAAAAAAAAATCAGGAAAATGATTCTTGTAATTCATCATGGGATATAATTCAGTCAAAAGTAGGTCAAATGTAACGAAAGTCAAACTTGATATGTAAATATCAAAGACAAAGTCATGTATAAAGTTTCAGTTGAATATCACCCAATGCGGAGAAAAGTCCGGAAAACTTCAAGCGGAATGACAGACAGACGGCAGGACGGACAGACCGAGGGTCAACTAATAGTCTCCTTCGGCAAAGTCGGCAGGGGACTAAAATTACCATTGCCAAAAGAAGGGGTGTGTGTCTAATTCTACGTGCCTGAGTTTAACTATATTAGATCACACATGTAGTGAAACATTGTATTTTAATTTTGTATTTTATCATCCATTCATTTGAATTGACTTACACCCACCTATACTTTATTTCAGTTGTTTCTATATAGATACGCTGCAGAAAATTTAAAAACAACCAAATTTACTGTCATATACAGATTGATATGTTGCTAGCGTCAGCCGGTCAGCTGGTTTACACCTTTCTACAGGTATGAACAATGATTTACAGCCGTCGCATGCTACATAGATTATCATTATAAAGCGTGCACCAATCATCCTAATTGAAACAAACACATAAATCTCCCGTACCGAAAGCTGAATATGAATTTCCATCACTATTTTGTAATTATATATGATACATATATAAATAATTCTCATTACTAAAGATCCATAACTCATATCCACCTTAGGAACATAAATTCTCATAATCATAAAAAATTGTATTCAATAAGTCTACAAATCATCTTCATTAATTGTATTCTGGTGCTTTTTTATATATTAGAAAAATACAAAAGATAGAGGCGGATAGCTACCAATCTATCTAATAGTTTTATGAACAAGAAACTGGATTCTATTACTGATTTTCTTTTCACATTTGAAAGTTCTTTGTTAAAAAAAGAGTAGAACATAAAATAATGTAGGGCAAAAAAAAAAAAAAAAAAAAGGAAAAATAAAAAAAAAAGAAAAAAAAAAGGAAAACATAAAAAAAAATCAGAGTTAGAGACTAATTTGTGTGAATTTGAAATTTGAGATGATTGATAGAGACATCTGTTTCAGGATGAATTACTAATGCGCCTACACGGAGCAATCGGCAATTCTTGTACGATCAGTTCGATCAGAGGAGCTCCGAGTGAGCCCAAGTGACACAGTAACGCATGATCAGTTCAATCAGAGGAGTTCCGAGTGAGCTCCAAGTGATACGGTAAGAATATTTCCTGCACGTTCACATGCACTTTTACCTCTTACCGAAATAAACAAAAGTTTGTTAATTAGTAGTTTTACGTCCCATTCCAGAAATTTTCTACTGATACAAAGAGTTCTACAGCTTTAGGTGTAATGTTGATGGAAATTTAGGTATTGTGTAATATACGAGTATAATAATGACTCTATGTACACCCTGACTGCATCATAATAAAAGCTCTTGTCATCTATAAATATTGTAAATTTTCAAGCTATTATGTCACACTAATATATATTCCTCCCCATTTTCTCCGTGTGTCGATATCATGGATTTCACAGAGTGTTGTCCAAATTCTTGGGTACTGATGTTTTCTGAATCATCATTGACGCAATATGCAAGTATGAGAATCAAAACTGCGTACACAAAATTTCACGTCAGGTAATTAATTCATTATTTTCCAAATATGTATTTAAAGATACATATGTGGGTATATCATAAAATCATTATTGCAGTAATTTGATCCATTGACTTGAATCTCATCTCGTTGACAGGTGCGATCTGATCAAACTGAGTGGTTTACATATCGTGTTATTCGATTATGCGCGCATGTTAAACGTGATGCAACCCAAGTTACTCTAGTATTATTATATACTTATCTTACATGTGTTCTGCCTATCACACGATGGATAAACTAGCTCTATCCAACAATCGTTGGATTTAATATTGTTTCCAACAAGTCACACTAAAACGTTGACATCACAGTGCTTATCCTTCAGTGCGTTTTTCAATTTGTCTGCACAACTTAGCGTATTACGTTTAAAAAGAAACGGAACCCCCCATCCCCCGAATTCCCTGCTAGTAAATTGTTACAACATGTTATTCAGTTATATGTACATGCACTACGTCAGGTAAAATAAGACAGCTAGATTGATATTAAATCTTAGTAGAAAAAAGTTCTCCCTCTCATAAAATGTTATGAAAGATTTGATTTCATGTGAGTGGAAGAAATTTGCTTTATTACTAAACAATATACACAGGAAGAGTGTAAAGTAATTAAGATCTAAGTCTGTGTAAAGTTCACAGGGTATAAAGTTCACATTATTAAAAATTAAAATTCACCGTCGATTTAATCACTGAAGATGTAAACGCTTTCTGATCCCACGTCACTGTATTCTGCCTATAGATCCCTTTTACGTAACAGTGGCACCGCATTTATGGGTCCCAGTGTGACTATCAAATAATGACAAAAGATGGAACAGGTCTGGCTACTTTATATCGCTTGATACACAAAAAAACGGCGATAAATTGATACATAATTCAAGATAAAATGTTATATAATTGCCTTCCCACAAATTCCTTTTTCATCCACAAATGACTTTTTCTCAGACTAAGCCATTAATTTTGATGGCATGTTTAACGTGTGATCATTTGTACGGTTTCTATTGATCAGGGACCCCTGGGAATGAATCATATCAATTTGTAAGGGAATCAGCACATTTACATGTTTTAACATTTACTTCTGTCTTTTAAATTAATTAATAACAAATATATGGGTGACAGAAAGGTTGGAGACACATTAATGCACAGCCGTTAACAGTACCCAAAACGTTTTCAGAAAAGAAACCAAACGTTACCAATAAACAACTTTAAATGAAATCAACAGACTCCGAAGCAAAACGAACGATTACCAATACAAAACAAACAACCAACGATTCAAAACAAACCATCACCAATGTAAATTTGTTATTATCTGCATTAATGCTAGATGGCGTACGAGTCTGTCTACTTCTAAGTCTTGATCATTCAGACGTTTGAGTGTGCTAGAAGATGTGATAATTCAGACTACCTGACTAAAAAAAATCCCTATAACTTAGATCGCCCCTCGCTATGATTTATGAACATGGTATTGATACATCATAGAAATATAAAAATTGCTTGTTACATGATTTAATATTTTATTCGATTCATATTCTAGAGTCCGCACTATAAAAATCCAGGGATTACTTATAATTCAATCATGACGTCACAATGATGGACGTAAACTACCGAGACTTAAGTAAAATATGCTTTATACAATTAGAAATATATAAAATTTTGAAAAAAACCCATAAAACCCCTACCAAAAAAAAAACCAACAAAAACAAAACAAAACAAAAAAAAAAAAAAAAAAAAAAAAAAAAAAAAGAAAGAAAAAAAAAGAAAGAAAAAAAAAAACCCAAAACAAAACAAAAAAATAAAAAAAAACCCAAAAAAACCACCAAACAAACCTGGAATTAAAAAGATTTTTGACAAAATACCCGATCTCGATTATTGTGCGGAAGCGGATCTTACAAGCTCGGTCCCCTTTACACCAGGCGGGCATATCTCGATGTACAGTCAATAATCTATAAATATCAGTCAATCCTAGTCATTGACCTAAATATGACTATACACTGTAATGATATCTGGATTACTATTATTTTTTTTACCATTAGATGTAGTTTTTAAAACTTATTCCATACAATTAACCTGCGAGTTGAAGAGAGGTGCTGTTAAAGGGGACTACCCTGAAGGGAACGAGCTGGTTGCTTACGTGCTATTGGTTATGACCTTGTCTAGATAAAGGATTCAATGTCTCCAGATAAGAAAATGTCTATAAATTGAAATGTTTTTAAAAGAAATTTTAATTAAAAAAAAAATCCCAGAGAGTTAAGAGATTCCTAATTCCAAACAAATATTGCAGATACTCTGTCTCAAATAGTATTAATAATTATTGGATATTTAATTCGTTTTGGATACCAAAGTTTAGAAAACACAGTTTCCTGTTTATCACTGACGCCCACAGCGTCAATATCAGATGTACTTTGGTCTATTCCCTTTGCATTTGTTCATGGAATTCCCAGTAATTCCCGTAGAGGCGATGGCACGCCATTTTATCAGATTCACCGGGTCTCTTAATAAATCAGCTTTCTGTTAGGACCACGTAAGCGTTTTGGAGCACTAAAAGACCAACCCCATTGACGAGCTTCTGTTGCAGAAAGAGGTTCGAATTTCATGTATAATCTCATTTAGTTATGACATATTCAAAGAGAAGACCTTCCTTAATGTGACTTGTCTCACGTCTGTTTAGCATTAAGTGTACTAACATGACTCAGATGAGTTCAGTGATTCACCAGAATATAGTTAGAACACCATGATAAAGACGATGACCATAACATAAATGACAAATTTTATCTCTCTCGTCAATTTCATTCTGTAAATGCCACCAAAAAATAAGAGGAATTACAGAGAACAAGCGGGAAAAGCACCAAGGTCAAAACGGTCACGGCTCGAGCGATCAGCGGCCACTGAAGTTAGTCCTGCATTACAGGAAACAGGTCCTTCAGGAAGTAAAGGAAGCGTCGTCGTCCAAGAGAATGTAGATGTAGGAGCTGTGGCCAAAACATTGAACTCGCCCCCAGCATCTGTTCCTGCTTTGGCTATTGAATCAGGTACAAGCATTGGTGTTAAGAATCAATACGTAGACAGCATTCATTCATTATTGTCTAGCAATGTCTCTAACTCACTGAAGTCAAAAATTATTAGTTCAACGTACATAGACATTAGCTTATTGCTTGATAATACTTCCCTGACAGAATCTTCAGAAAAAAAAAATAATGAAAAGGGGGAGTTGGTCACAAGAGAGGTTGTTAGACCTAGCATAAAGATACAATCTATCAGTAAATGAGGAGATGAACTGATGCATTTTGGTATATGCGAGCATTTATGCTTCAACCCACCCAGAATCATTTCAAGGTCTGCTGAAATATTTACATGACATAAGACTAGGGGCATCAAGATGTGGGGAGGGAGATTTGGGATGGAAGAAATACGTTGACTTCGCCGCAGTATCGATCCCACCATAGATTGGGCTAAAGTAAACTACGAGTTATGGTTGGTGTTTATGATATTATCTCCACTGTCTAAAGTAACAACTAGTCCAAACAGTCCAGCCTATAACAAATGTTATAATTTCAACTTCAAGGGTCATTGTAACAGACCGTCTTGCCAGTACATGCACAAGTGTATTAGATGTTCGTCCACAATATCTGTGCCCTCTTTCCAATCACGTTGGCAAGTCCACAAGTAGCCCTAGGGGACCACTGCAGGGACAACCCCAAGTTAGACTCCGTGGGTCACACCCAACTCAAACACCAGGACCACAAAGGTATCTGGGTCCTAGGAAATTCCCTATTAATATTGTAAAGTTAGATCAATATTTACAACCCTACCCAGACAAATAGGTTGCTAATTACATTAAAAAAAAGATTTTTCAAAGGGTTTTGAAATTAATTATACAAGCCCAAGGTTTCATGTGTATTCAAAAAATCTCAAGTCTTCAATGGAACACCAAGATGAGTTGTTGGATAAGATAAATAAAGAAATAAAACTTGGCCGAATCATGGGACCTTTTGATCAACTTCCAATTTCCAACCTCCAAATTTTGCCAGTTGGCATTGTCCCTAAATCTGATGGAGAGTGACGAATGATTACTCATTTAGCCTATCCTAGTTCCCACGGGATCAATGACTTTATAGACCCAGATTTATGTACAGTACAGTATGCTTCTTTTGATAGTGTAGTTGATATGATTGTCAATTTGGGAAGGGGCGCCCTGATAGGTAAAATGGATGTTAAAAGTGCTTTTCGTTTAATTCCTATCTATCCAGGACATTTTGATTTGTTGGGTTTCCCTGTAGATGGATTATATTACATAGATAAATGTCTTCCCATGGGTTGTTCCATTAGTTGCAAAATTTGGGAAACATTCGCAACTTTTTTACGCTGGCTTACTCAGTTCAAATCTGGTCTGAATACATTAGATCATTATTTAGATAATTTCATTTTGGCAGGAAAGTGTGATAGTGCAAAATGTGCAATTCTAATGGCTACTTTTAGTAACTTAGCCAGAGAATTAGGAGTAACGCTAGCCCACGAGAAACCTTCAGGTCTAACGACTAAATTAATATTTCTAGGTTTTGAAATAGATACACTGGAGATGATTATTAGGATACCAGAAGCAAAGGTAGAGATTCTGAAGAATCTGACTGAAAATGTTTCAGGTAGGGAAAATGTTAGACTTCAAGAAATGCAGTCACTAGTTGGAATGCTAAAAATTGTTTCTCAAAGGCAATCAGATCTAGTAGAGCTTATATTCGAAGAATGTATGATGCATTTAGTAGAATTTTTAAGCCACATCATCATATAAGATTATCATTTGGAATTAAGAGTGGCCTAAAGATGTGCCTTTTGTTCTTGAGCCACTTCACCGGGGTAGCATATTTTCCTGATTCCGTATGGGTAGATTCTAGCATTTTACAGTTAATGACAGATACTGCAGGCTCAGGTCATTTAGGTTGTGGGGTTACTTCAGGGGAAGCTGGGGGGTTTTCTTCAATGGCCAGAACATTGGAACAACCAAGAAATGTTGAGGGACATGACCTTTCTTGGGCTCATACTTGTAGTTTTAGCAATAGAGATATAGGGAAATAGGTTGCAGCATAAAAAGGTTCAGTTTTATGTGGATTACCTTTCTTTAGTTAAAGGGGGCCTCCGTGGCTGAGTGGTTAGAGCATTGCGCTCAAAATCACAAGGCCTCTCACCTCTAGTCGTCGCGGGTTCGAATCTCTCTCGCGCCGATATATGTGAGAAAGTTTGCCAGTTTACTTTCGGTAGGTCGGTGGTCTCTTCCTGGATACATTGTATCTGGGTTCTCTCCTCCATCTACAAAAACAGGACGCCACCAGATAACTGAAAAAATTGTTGAGTGTGGCGAGAAACAACAAACAATCAATGAATCATTTCTTTAGTTTCTGCAACTCTGTATAATAGAGCAACGTCCTTCACTACCACATAGGAAAGGGATTGTGTCTATCAAACACATTTATTTATTTTTCTTTTCTACTATATATGTTTAGACAATCCTATTATTGTTATATCTAACTGTATATTCTCATAATTGTATTTTTGGTGATGTTATGATTGTATATGTTATGTCATAATCCTCTATGGAGGGAAATAAAATATGAATGAATGAATGAACTGAAAAATTGTTGAGTGTGGCGAGAAACAACAAACAATCAATCATTTCTTTAGTTAGTGTCACCAATACCCAATCTTCCAAAACCAAAAGAGTTATGGAATTAGTAAGACATTTGGTTCTTAAACTTATGATCAGCAATGCTATATTTAGGGCAAAACACATAGGTAGCTCGGATAACAAAGTTGCAGATTCTATTTTTCGCAAACAGTGGTACCGTGTCAGGATGTTGGTACCAGAGGCAAACACCAGACCAGACCCCCTTCCATTAGAATTAGTCAATACGATTTACAGAATCAAATGAATAAATTTCTAGTTGCTTCAATCTCCAACACCACCAAGACAGCATGCGAAACAGAGATGAATTCATTTTATAATTTACGGAAAGAATTTGGGTACGAAATTTCATGGCCCCCGCCTCTTAGGAATGTTGTTCAATTTGTTGCTTTTCTGTCACTTAAGAAGTGTTCTTACACTACTGCTAGATGTTACTTACCCATTAGTTTTCAATGCAAAATTCATACCTGGGTTGATGAAACAAAGCACTTTCTCGCTGTTAAGTTCTTGCGGGTATGAGAAGAACGGGTACGTCTGCTGATGCAAGACTACCTCTAACGTTGCAGTTGCTTACAAAACGTTGTTGAGACTTTACCGGGAATTTGTCGTGATAGCTGTGAAACTAAATTGATCAGAGCTGCATTTTTATTATCTTTCTTTGGTTTTCTCAGAGTAGGAGAATTCTCTTTGTCTATTGGTAACAGTGTTCATTTCATTTTACACGTGATTGATGTTCATTTCCAAGCTAATTACTCCAAGGTCTTTGTACACATGTCAAAATGTGATCAAGAGAGGAGGGGTGCTTCTCTAGCCCTCGATAAAAGTGAGGGAATTCTGTGTCCGGTAGCAAGTTTGATAGATTATCGTGCAGTTAGACCAAAAATTAAAGGGCCATTATTTATCCATTTTGGAAAAATCTTCTTACTAGGTATCAGTTCTCATCAGTTTTAGAAAAATCACTTCATGTTCCTGGGGTCAAGGGACATTATAGGGCCCATTCATTTCGTATGGGGGCAGTCACTGCAGCATTTGAAGCTGGTTGCCCACAAGATGTCATACTGGAAGCAGGGCATTGGAAGCCTAGGGTATACAAATCATACATAATATGTCCTGTTGGGCAGATGCTGGGGGGTGGGGGGGGGGCAAATAAGCTGTAATTTTCCAAATTCAACAAATTCAATACAAATTCTTGCATGGAACTGTAGAGGTCCCAGAAGTTACAGTGTGGTGTGTGGGCTCGTCCATTATCAAGAATGTCATGTTGATATCAGTATGCAGACCGGGGTGATCTTAGATTGAATACGTATATTTATTTGGTGGCAAGGATATTCAGGTTTGAAGTTTTTGGAATTTCAAAGGAAGCTATTTTTTCTGACAGAATATGAAGAATCCCAAGACTATTTGGTTATTCACTGTGGGGTGAATGATATTCGGTCTATAGATCTGTATACTCTCACTGAGAAAATTAAACCGCATATAAAGGTTATCAAAACTCGCTTTCCACAGTCCACACTTGTCTGGTCACAGATGCTTCCACGAAATAAATGGAGGTATTCTGAGGACAACAAAGCTATGGAGAGATGCCGTCTCAAGGCCATTAGGGTAGCTGCTTCGTCAGTTTTAAAGTTGGGGGGGGGGGGGTGTTACATAAAGTACCCTGATTCGTTCAAAAATATGTCTCAATTTCTGTTGCCGGATGGCGTACATCTCAACGAGCTAGGAAACAAGCTCTTCCTTAATAACATCCAAGTGGGCCTAGAATTCAATCTGTCAAAACAGGGGCAAGTTTATCCTTACAAAATCAATTCTTAAAGAATATTGGTCCGTGGGGGCCTTTTTATCAGTTGCTTTGGTGCTCCCCCAATTGTGGGATGACTGCGAACTCTCGTTAGATTGTTCGCTGCCATGTGGCGTTTGCGCACACCAAAACAACTGAGGCCTACATAAACTTTGTATTACTGTGAAGTTGTCACCATTGAACTGTGAAAGGGGTTGAAGTGTTGAACCATTTTGTATGTAAAGTTTGTTTGAGGTTGATCAGCTTCGTTTTGTGCATATAACTACTTTAACACTTAAATAAGTAACCACCCGCGGTTTATCCGGGGTGGTCATTTTTGAACATATGTTTGTGTTGATGAATTTTGTTGACTTTGTGTGGGTTTGCCCAAAAGTTGTGTGTATTGGCATCCCACGAAATGCTATGCCACGGCCAATGTTTGCCAAATAAAAAGTTAAACCTAACATCTTGTTCTTATTTCCCTGTATAAATAATAAGATATTAATACGATAATTCTTCAGATCTTATACAAAGTTTTTGCAAGAAATGCTTTCCGGAATGTCAGTGTGTAAAATATAAAATTTCGTTCGTTGATGTAGCCATCGTAGACTGCCAGTCAACATCTTATAATTTTAAAACCAGTTCATATTATTAAATGCAAAGTGCCACAGAAACATCCAGAAACTTCAATGAAAACCAATGAATAGAACAAACAAAATCTCCTGATGTTCATCTCCTGATGACTTTTTTTCATGTGTTAAATAACTTTCTTTTGCTTTGATATGTTAATTACAACTTAAATTCCTAATCACCTGCATCTATGAGTGCCCTTTTCATATTTCCTCTTCAAATAATGTGTTTATTAAATTGCTCAGAGTGTCATGTTACAAGTCCTGTGTGTTTCCTTGGAAATAGTTTAGAATGCCTAAAATTTGAGCAGTCGATTTGAAACTATCTTATTGTAATATTTATGCTCTTGTACAACTGTACAAGGGAAAATTTTAAGTGGATACAAAACATGGCATGTGAATCGCGGAGTACTGGAACAGGAACAGCTACGGAGGGGTTTATATATTCAATAAAATAAGTTAAGGGTTAACGACAGAAAGTAAAACATTTTGCATTGCCAAACTTTCAATAACCAACACTGCTAGGGAATAACAAATCAAGAGTGTGTTTGAATTACAATGCATGAACATTTATGGAAGCCCAGTATTGGCAAGAAAAATATACCATAATGTAGTTAAATTCAGATTTGATGAAAAATGGGCGGCCCTTAACTTTTTTGTTTTGTTGAGAATACAAAATACAGAGGAAAAATAATACTCATAGGTCTTTTCATCTCAACATGTTAAAGTCCTTTCCGTAATACCAGCCCGTCTTTTTGACATATTTTCAATGTAAGCCACAGTGGAATATTTTTTTTTTTTTACAGAAAAGGAATACTAGTTTGTAGTTCATGACGGGTCTACTCTGGTGATTTTCCTCTCGTGTAGCTTACTTCTCGTTGTCGATCTGTTAGTGTGTATCAACATTATCACAAATGACAGTAGTTAGTTTGATTTTAATTTGCAAGTAAACATACATGTATTAACTTTGGTTGGTGTGATTTTAAATCATCATATCATTGGTTAGTGTGATTTTAAATAATCTTGTCATTGGTTAATGTGATTTTAAAATCATCACCCTGACTTTAATCAATGTGATTTTAAAACTCTCGTACTGAATGTGACTTTAAACATGATATACAAAACGGTGACATTGATAGCATGAGTTCGGGTTGATTGGTTGTACATTGTTTAACGTTTTCACTCATATGGAGACGCCGCCATTGCCGATGAAAGGCTGCAAAATTTAGGCCTATGCTCGGCGCTTATGGCCTTTGAGAAGGCAGGGATCTTTATCGTGACACACCTGTTATGACAGGGCGCTCGTTTTTTGTGGTCTCGTCCGAAGCACCGCCCCATTTAATCACCTTAAGCAAGGGGTATTGAGGACCTATTCTTACCCGGAATCTCCGGTACAGATCGTGATCTTTCATATTGACCAAGGATAAATATAAATTCAAACGTGTTCAAATCCATAGCAGCTTTAAAAATAATATATCTTAAAATAATCACATACCAAGAACCAAGTTGATTTTGCACTGCAAATTATTAAGTAGTATATTCTGTTTTCATTCCCAACCCTCTAAAAGAATCACTGCAAAAATTGCAAAAATGTGAGCAGACTTGTTTTGCAGAAGAGGTGATAAAAGATTTCTGGGTCATTCAAATTCAACTACTATCAAGAGTATATATTTAGCTGGATTAAAAGATCGCTTATTGATGTTCAACGTGATTGATGGAGACGAGGTGTTTGTCTAAATAATTTATTTTCTTATCTTCGATTGATAATGAGGTTTCCACTTGAAGTATGCATAGCAGGAAACAAATGCCTGTCGCTGATAGAAACTTTCTGTAGGCTTGGGATATCTCTCCATGTTGAGGACAGTCTCTGTACTGATGTTGTTCGTGTTTGCTGTCCGTTGCAGAAAATGCAATGCGCTATATATCCTGCAGAGAGTTTTCAGACAAAACTAATTCACTTTACTGTACATTCATCAAGACAGAAACTATTTTTTTTTGCCATTCTAATCTCTCTCTCTCTCTCTCTCTCTCTCTCTCTTAGGTTTTCTTTTCTACTCAGTATCCAAATTCCAAATACTCTTCACAGTTCACTCAAAAGTAAGGAATTTAGCAAAAAAAAAGAAAAAAAGAAAAAAAAAAAAGTATCATTATTTAAAGTTTTTGTTTTTCTGAGAAAAGTTAATTGTGTGCATGTTTGATTAACACGATAGGTATCGGAGACCGTGTTTTTACTGGATGATTTAGATAGTTTGTATCTTGAATAGATCCCAGGGGGAAGACGACAAACGCATTGTTAGTTATCTGTAACAGGGACGTTCACAAACTCTTATCGCAAATGAAAACATAATGCACACTGCCCATTTTCTTTTCATCTTTGGTTTTACATAAGCAAGTTTTTCAAGTGACTAACAGTCAATTACTTAAGCAGAATGCACATTTTAAAACATTCGTTCCCTGAAACAATTATCTCTTATGCTGCACAAACATGTTAACTTAATTTCTTCCCATAAAACCAGAAACACGAACTTCTGAAAACTTCTTCATCTTTTTATTTGGAAATCGATATACGAATTAGCTTGTGCTCATTAGGTTTTGTCAACATTCCATCCTCAGCGCGAAAACTTAATGATAAAAATGATGAGTCTTGCCAGAAAAATACATATCTGTCAAGCATTACTTATGCTATAAACAATGTACAAAAGATAATTCAAAGTAATTCGATAATTAAATTCTTTATTTATAGAAGACTGCTAAATGAAGTTGACTGAATTAATATCTGTTAAGGTGAAAAGTGTCGATGAAGTAAAAAAAAAAACAAAAAAAACTTTGAATGGAAATTAATGAAAATGTTATCCTTTAGTCCTAATTTATAAATCAGTAGGGATATTTTTTAATCTGTTTGTATTCCTTTATCTATTTACGTTAGGCAGATTGGATCTTACAATATCTATTACTCTGTATAATTTTTGTCAGCTATAGCCATTACCATTACAAACCATTTACCAGTATATACTCATCACCAAATCCAAAGTAACCCCATTACAAGCTTAATTAAATGTAAATATTTGGTAGTTCCCAAAATATCTTTAGATATATTTATTTTCTTTAACAGAGCAGTAACTTTTTCCAATTAAAATACCCAATTTGGCAAGTAAAAACAATAAAGCAAGTTGAAGATTTCCCAGATATCTCTCATGGGCAATTTAGATTTGGGAATGCAACACAGTAAATGATTCGTAACCTCAGTTTCCTAGACTGCTCCTCAGTGTCCAAGTAGACTATGCTAGTCAGTGAGGACCCGGAAATTGTAAAAAGGGGGCCAAACAGACTGGGGGTCTGGGGGCCAAGAGTTTTGAGGTTTTGTTAGGTTACTTTGATGGGTTATTCTATAACTATACTTTATATATAATAAAAGCAATAAATAACAACAGTTGATTTGGTCACCCACCCCCGGAAAAAAATTAGGGGGGAGGGGTCCCACCACCTCTAAATCCGCCACTGCTACATTAAGTACAATTATATACTATATCTAGCATGACAACTACCAAAACGCATTAAAAAAGAAAAGAAAAAGAAAAAAATACGCACACTCACACTTGTACCATGACACCATGTCAGCGAGTTACAAAATTAAACGAAGTAATTTCATTTTTCACAATCAAAAAGCGCAAGAGAAGGCCGCGCATCGTTATCAGCGTCGGGCGTTATTATCGTTTAAATAAAAATCTTAGAAAGAAGAGTCTGTGTTGTCTTTCATAGCTCTCAATCATAAAATTTACCCAAAACGGGACCGAACTTTGGGGTGACCTTGTAATACCCGCCACCTTCATGAAAGAAATCCGAGCAGAAAACGCGAGAGTAATGATGTGAAGGCAGAAGAATGTCAAGAATTTTTTTTTAAAAAGTAAGGATGGATTTATGTTAAACTGAGCATCACGTTCATTATAATAAGTACAAACTGCCATGCATTTCCATATATTTCAAAGTTTATGCTGTTTAATTGGTTGAGATATTTGAGTATGATAAATCGGAACAAATTTGGACTAAAATTGAATGACATTTTGTCATAAAGGCTTATACATTAGTTGTATGGAATGAAAATGATAGGACTGGATGCCTTTTTTTTCAATCAGAACGTTGAAAATAAAAATCAATATGCTTAAAACACAGAGGAGAACCGCATTTCATCCAAGATTACTAGAAACGACGGGATTTGCACATCGATTCCTGCAAATATCAAATATAACTTACATCTTTACTTTGGGATGCACGCCAACAAGGACCCCAATCTAATTAAAATCAGACCTTTTTGATCCACTCCACTGTAGTCTACGGCGTGAATCAAAAAGGTCGGATTTTAATTGGATTGACAATAACCCCCGCCTTTATTAATATTTTAAATTGGCATACCTCGACTTTTTCCGTTATTCAGCATCGTCATATTTAGATCATAGACTTCGGTCAAGGCCTGGAGGTTTCCCGAATAAATTGCTGTACTCGTTGTTTAGATTCTCTTCAGTTTGAGTGATTGTTGTTCTTCAGTCTTGAAACTTCAATAAATCAATTAAAAAAAATGTTCTTGAAATGTTAAACTGTCATTTTCATATACTTATTTTGAACCACATACTTTTTGATAACATTTTTAAACCTGTCCTAATGTTCATTTTGATACTTGAGTATTTACATTAGCTAATGTTCTGCCTTATATGACACTACTAACGACAATGACATTCATTTTTCCATAACATGAAGTCAGTCACGTGATCAAACTTTTTTCTTGCGTATGAATACAATCACCGCTTCAATATACCCACCTTTATGGAATTCAAACCCGCCACATCGAAGTCTCGGACAATTACATCGCTTTGGTTTGAATTTACTTTTCATTTTTATTCAAAGACTGAAGGTACAGAGATCTAAATATAGGATACTCAAATTCGCCGATGAAAAAAAAAATGTATAAAATTCTACTCTGTATTCTAATATATTCATAGATAATCAATCTACATTATTACTGACGGTCATCCCGAAATTTTGTGTACTTCCCAAAAGGTGCAGAAACCAATTCATTAAAATTCTTACTATTTTTTACTGGAATTGTACCGGAGTCCTGGCACTGTACCACTAAACAGAATGTTCATGAATTGCAAGAAGCAATTACATAACATTTGCAGCATTCGACATCATTTCTAAGTTGGATTTCTTACCCTAATTCATAAAATGAAGTCCGTCACACTACTAGCTCCAAGTGAATGACAATTGTAAAATCATTTGCACTTTCACTTATCACGGCCATTTTGACCGCCCTGGTACCACACTAATTACCCAAATTGACTTCATTAATATAAAATCTCAAACATCTGTGTCAATGTGATTTGGATCAAAATAAACGTAATAAAAGTTGTGTATCTTTATTAAGACCTGTTATTAGTATAATTTATATACTAATATTGAATTGTTATTAATCAAAATTGATACTTGGATCTTTAAATCGTTTAGGGTCCTTTAATTCTTTTTGGGTAATTTTTTTTCTGAATTGATTTCTACATATCTTGGGAAGTACACGGAATTTGGGGTAAATTTTGGTAGTAATGTTGATCGATTATGTTTGAATACATCAAATATATAGTGAAAATTTATGCCATTTGATTACTATTTTTCGATCGGCGAACTTGGGTACCATATATTTAGAGTTCTATACCAGTAAATTCGAACCCAAACAATGTAATTGCCTGTGATGTTATAATTTCAACATTAAATCATCCGGACTTTTGATTGAAACTACATCTTTAAGATAATGTGATCTGAATAGGGAGATAATTAATACCCCCCCCCCCCCCCCCTTTCCATATTTATCAAAACCATTTAAACACTAGAAAAATATACAGATTTTCATTGTGTGTATAATTAACCTAGAAATATATCATAACAATTAAAATTGTGTATGTACCTACTCGAACCTAACAAAACATGGCGATCGTTTCACTAACCGATCGTAATCATACACGTGTGCAAGTGTTTGATAAACGATTGCAAGTAACGGACACGTGACTGGTACTCATTTTGTGACGGAGTTAGTTTAGGGGTGAACAAGGAAATCTAACTGGGATGAGGCAACAGTTTCCCTGCTACAGACCTCGTAACTAATTGTGAACCAGGGGTTACTATCCGAGGAAAGTTGTCCTATCGCTCATTAAGCAATACGAATATCATTAACAGCGGATTTCTTTTACTTTAATGACGTCAATGTAAACTGACCATCTATGACGTCAATGTAGACTGAAAATGAATGAGTCAATGTCGACTGGCTTTTGTGCTCTGGAAAATAAAAATACAAAATTGATATCGAAAATCGTATTCTACGCAAGGCTGACATCACATACAACGAGAGAGTTGCAAACAGATTGAAGCTTTTAATTCAACATAAATCAAACCTCATGATATGCGTGTTTGCTGTTGCACAGTCACATGATACATGAAATTTAATCTCTTTGCTAGCCTTTCAGAATCAGAGACCCGCTTTGTTTGGTAACTTGGAAGGAATTAGCCTTTATTTCTCTAATATTATGAAAAGTAAAAGATATTTTTTGGAAACAATGACTTAATTCAGCAATCGGCGACGTCACATTTTATCTCATATAGTGAATGTCTAGGACGGATGTCAACATAACCTAATAAAAATCTCATAAACGTCCGTTACCGAAATGGTGCTTATCTTTTAATACCCGATCTTCTGATTTACAAGTGAATTATACTCCTCATATAATCCAGATCAATAGCGATCACTCAAAACAGAACGGCTCCATTATTCAAACTTGTCATATAATTCCCCAATCTTTACCGAAAATCGCTGCTTCCCAGGAATCTTGTTAAAGGAACGGGTGTCCTATTTTACTACTAGGTGTAATAATTTCTTGGCTTAGATTGCATTGGTTGGACATGAAATCGATGTTTAAGCGAAGATAAGTATGTTAAGGAGAATAAAAAGGAAATACATAGCTTAAAGCGAACTCTAATTTTACGACAATCGAAATAAAACAAATTCAAGATACATATATTATCTCCTCTTTGTGTTGGATTTCTCGGGTGTTTTATTTTTAGATCTCGTTAAGCTGCTGAATTGTTAATTGCATTATGAACAGCTAAAGATAGATGATGATAACATTATTTGTGTTTCTTATCACTGTTGATTGGCACTCTTTGATATGGTTATCGTGCATCTTCTAGAATGCGAGTTCCGCATTGACTTTAATCAAAACTGAAATGTAGTAATTATCAACGTTTTTTCCTAACTTTATACATTTTAATTTTCGAAACATTGGTTCATGATATAATATCAGAAACTTAATTGAATAATATGACCAAAATATTTTCCAGAGAAATTCAATTGAGAAGCTGACTAGATCGGGTGACGGTCCTCTATCGGAGATTGTGGCCCCGGGCAAGGTGAAGCCGTTCACTGGCGAACTTCCCGTTTATATCTGATAGATAAAAGAGAAATCAATGGAGCAAAATTACATCAGATGGCCGTTTTATAGTTCATGATAATGATCAGTATACAATGAACATTGGGGAAATAATAAGAAAGAGACAGATATCTACAAAGAACGATCAGAGGAGCTTATTTAGGTAACAAGAAAGAAAGCTATTTTACTGCTGAAAATGCCTCAGAAACTTCAGAATGAGAAAATTACTATTGGGAAACCATTTTATCTACATTACGGTTGTTTTGTTTGGACCTGACACGTATCTGATACCCATAAACTATATGGAACGACCAGTGAACAATATCCTGCCTGTTATAATCAAAAGCCACCATAAATTGCCGAGAAACGAATTTCCCTAGCGAAAATTTTTTCTTCAAGCTTAACGATCAGATTTGCTGTATCCCTGAATAGTCTTGAGCTACTATTTATACAAATTAATGGATTTAAAGTTTGAAAAACGCATTCGCTCCGAAGTCGATCGTGATTAAAGATATTTGAAATATGTAGTAGAACTACACGTATTATTCAAACAGACATATGTAGTATACAGATAGATATATGTAGTATACAGATAGATATATGTAGTATACAAATAGACATATGTAGTATACAGATAGATATATGTAGTATACAGATAGATATATGTAATATATAAACAGACATATGTAGTATACAAACAGACATGTATAGTATACAAATATATGCATAGCATAAACAGGCATATATAGTATACAAACAGACATATGTAAAATACAAACATGGTTAGTATACAAAAAGACTAATGTATAGTATACAAACAGACGTGCAATAATTAAACACACGTGTAGATTATATTTGAATAATTGTCTGAAACCCTTGATCATTTCTCAAGTATATATGTGTTTGTAGGAAATGACACAAATACTTAAAAAGTGACAGAACTTCACATGGCTATTCCACTGACACACGAACTTTTCCAAAAACCCTACATCCAACCATCTAATTCTAAAATATGATTGACAGAAGCCTTAGAATAAATCGTGATAGAACTGATGGTCATTAAAAGAACCCGTGAAGTTATCGACATTGAGAATCACTGTCATTTCTACGATTTTTCAAGTGCCAGGTCTGAGATGACAATTTATCAAAAGAGACATGACCTGTACGACGACCAAATCTTTTTCTAATCCAAGTGCGGATGTCTCCCAATATTAACTTTGTTTTATCACTCCGCACAGTTGTTCTTACATGATATGAAATTTGCTGGTTGTTTATAATTTTTCAACTTTCGAATTTTTCCCTTGTATATTTCATCTCAACAGATCATCGAAAGCACTTGTATATATTGCAAGTGAATATACAGTTCAAAAGAGTTAATATCAGTTTGAAGGAAACGTTCTCTCTCTCTCTCTCTCTCTCTCTCTCTCTCTCTCTCTCTCTCTCTCTCTCACACACACACACACACACACACACACACACACACACACACACACACACACACACACACACACACACACACACACATGTAATGGGAGAAACGTGTGCTTATTAGTTACTGTTTTTAACTCTCTCAGAGAGTTCCTTGAGTTTTTGAAAATTTCAAGAGACACTCGGCAAGTCTTGTGTCTCTTAAAAATTTAAATAATCAAGAAACTCAAGTTTGCGAAAAACTAGTTTCTCACTCACCCTTGTTATGGAACCTATATGTTCTTGATGTTTTGATATTTTCCAGGAAATAGTTTTCTAGATTTACGTTTTTGTTCTTTGAAAAAAAAATCGAACATCTTTGGAGCCTACGCATGGGAAATATAAAAATATAAAGATTCCCTTCATCTTAAGCGTATATCTGCCAGTTAATAAATTTAACATTAACGGCATTATCACACACACACAAATTACTGCCAGTTAATAAATTTATATTAACGGCATTATCACACACATGAAAAATTTACTGCCAGTCAATAAATTTAATATTAACGGCATTATCACGCACACAAAAAATTCATTGCCAGTTAATAAATTTAATATTAACGGCATTATCAAACACACACAAAAATTTACTGCCAGTTAATAAATTTAATATTAACGGTATTTACTGTCTGTTAATCTGTTAATAAATTAAGTATTAGCGGTATTATTACACACAAAAGAATTTACTGCCAATTAATAAATTTAATAATAACGGCATTATCACACACAAATAAAAAATTACCGTCTGTTAATAAATTAAATATTAGCGGTATTATCACACACACACACACACACACACACACACACACACACACACACACACACACACTAACACACACACACACACACACACACACACACACACACACACACACACACACACACACACACACACACACAAAATTACTGTTTGTTAATAAATTTAATATCAACGGCAGTATCGTATAAAACTCTATCAAAGTAGCCTATATGGGTGTTTGTGATATAAAAAATATCATTTTGCACACAACCTCTTTTTTATCATTGTACATAGAATAATGACTGGTGAATTTTTTCAAATCAACGAAGTCTTCAAATCTAAAACAGTTTATTATCCATAGAAAGCAGTAATGGCCGATTTTATGCTATATTTGGACTGCATAAAAAGTACAATGTATATGCCAACACGAAGCGAAAGAGTTTCGAAATATAAAGATTCCCTTCATCTTAAGCGTATATCTCTCGGCTAGTGATAACCTTTCTAGATAGGACCAATCGCAACGGGAATCTTGCAGTTTGTATAAATAGAAATACACTTGGTATGGAAATGTTTTCTTTAAAAATTGCTAATAGTACATTGTATGTTGTAGGTCGTGGAAACTGCACTAATTGACGCTTGATAAAGAACGATATACTGATAGACACGTGCAAGATAGTACAGAGCGCGTGGGGTCAATTCATTACAGACCCTTCTACTTTTACACGTGGTTCCTGTTCCCATGCCTTTTGACGATGTAGCGATGATGCAATCGGCATGTCGCCTAATTACCCGCGGTAAATTGCACTCAGTGTGACTCTTTAATTAAGCAGGTAAACAGGCCCAGTGAAGTAACTCATCTCCATTTTCTCTCTCCATTGATGTTAAGAAAAGTTAAACCCAAAATAATCAGCAGAGTTATTTCGAGCACTCCTTATGAATCAGAAATTACCACGTTTCTAAGTATATCACAACAAGAGCGATCTTCAGTGGATATTATTAAATGAAAATGACGGATGTTTGTTGTTGTCGGCTTTACGCTTAGTTGAAGTTCATGTTGGTGTCCTCTTTGGACGGAAATGACGCGTAGTAACTATACTCTTGCATGTCGATTCGTGCATTAGATTTGATGGAGTTCATTCCTCGTCGATCGAGAGGCTTCAGAAGAGAAATGCTTCTGTCAGTTATCTTGCTGGTATTAAAATGCAAGAGCTAATAACTACATTGCTCTTCTGTTTTGCTTTCTCACATTCAAAAGACAGGCACTCGCCTTTTTCCTTTTACAAAGTTTTTTTTTTTTTTATTTCTTCCCCTTTACACCCAATAAAACGTATACCATCGAAAACATTCCGTTTTGTTGTAAATTAGTTAAACACGTTCACTGAGAATAAAAGTAAAGGCGAGAAACACAACCCGTTATTTTCTGATACCGCCTCGGTGTTTAAATTTTATAAACAATACTTATTACCACCCAGTCAGAGTTATCGCGCTTTGATGACTCTTGTGCGTCATTGGTAAGAAAATGAACAAGTCGCGAGATAACAAGTACAGAAAACGTTACACCACACCTTAAAAATTTAAATAAACGTTATATATTTTTAATAAAATAATCATTGGCCAAATTGCATTTAAAATATTCTAACACTAACACATTAAAACTAGCGTATTTTTGAACTTCATTGGTGCGCATCTACTTTAAAAATTCTAAAATGCGACGTTTTCTATCCGAATTCCATGGATATGTTTGTAATATTTGGAATTGCTTAAACTGAGTTCGGAAAAGCATCAGTTGTATTAACCTGTGATATAAAAGTCTCAAAATTAAAAACAAAATACACTTTGACTGATGGATAATTCATTTTCAGTATTAGAAAAGGGGGTGGGTGAGAGGGGGTACTGTATGTTTACAAGTGATATGAACCTGTGCTAATTGCATATAGTCTGACAGAGTAACTTTAAAAGCATATGAATCCCGTTATTTTCAGGAAAACTTCTTGTGTTAGATGTACATGGGGGTTTCCCTTTACAGCTGTTCTTGCGAATGACGCTTTGTAATATCTCAGTCAAATCTGGCAAATTCAGTACCTATGCTCCCTCACAAAGTTTAATAAGTTTGTCTTTTTTGTTTGTTTTTTTTTAAGTTAAGAATAATTAATTTCTTTTGACATTAGTATTTTAATCAGTGGCGTGGTTTGCAGTCGATTACAATTTGTATTCCATGCCATAAATGTTACATATGCCTAATGTATACTCCCGTGCGGGCCCGGATTAGAATAGGTCCTCAGTACTCCTTGCTTGTCGTAAGAGGCGGCTAAATGGGGCGGTCCTTCAGATGAGACGCACAAAAACCGAGGTCCCGTGTCACAGCAGGTGTAGTGCGATAAAGATCCCTCCCTCCTCAAAGGCCATTAGCGCCGAGCTTAGGCCTAAATTTTGTAGCCCTTCACCGGCAATGGTGACGTCTCCATATGAGTGAAAAATTCTCAAGCGGGACGTTAAACAATATATAATCAATCAATCAAGCCTTATGTTCACGTTGTCCAGGTAGCAAGACTTTATGCGCCTTTAATTTGAAGAGTTCCACTAATGGAAATAATGCGTACAAACTCAATGTACTGACCCGGTAGATCCTCTACTGTCATGTGAGGGTTGTTGGTTTGATGTGTACTTACTAAGGCTGTCACGTTTACAAAATTTTGTAAATTTTTAAACGAAGCATTGTAAACGAAACGTTACCGTTTAAACGAAGTGTTGTATAATTTAATAAAATAAAATACGCACAGAATTTTAAGACCCATTAATGACCATTATGTTTGTGCTTCACTTTTCATCGTTCTATGGACGATGCAGAGATTGTCACCGGACGTTCCGGAGTATAAATATAAGACAGAATAAAATACACGAACATAAATATCCGGATAGCATTTAAATTGAATTCAATTTTATTCACACTGTACAACATTTGCACAATACAGATCACAAATTCACAATAAACTTCATTTTTCAAATTTTCATTTCAGTGATTTCACATTAGATTGTCCAGAGAGGGCAGAGCTGGTGCCGCGGCTTCTTCCGTCGGTTCGGTTTTAACATGGACTTCACGTGCAGCCGGTGCAGGCGGAGCAGCGCAATTCACTTTATGTTTTAATCTTTAGATATCTTATTAGGAATTTTCTGGAAGGGGGGGGGGGGGGGGGGCTATAATTGCCGTCAAAACCGTTAATAAATGTTTATTAAAAACAATAAAGCACATTTTGCAAGATGATCAAAGAGCAGCACAGTAATGCAATACAAGCCAGAAACATATAGTAAGAGATTCTGAGACCCTTTCAGTTTACTAATTAAATATGACGGGAAAAAATTGTTCATCGTTCCTATAGACTATAGTCAAACTTTTATAAATTCATTACTTCCCCTCGCAATTTGTTTAATAAGTTTATTCACGTGAAATAATTATTCAAATAATTTAGATTGTAATTTGAACCCTGCAAGATTTGTGCCACATATATAAGACATCGTTTAAACGTTTAGGGATTTTGTAAACGTTTACAGCCCAAACACGAAACGTTACCGGTTACACGTGTACACGTGACAACCTTAGTACTTACTATGAATAGCTCCAATCTTTAACTGTATTCAGCAGAACAACTGGCACATTAAGAGATCATGGCAAGTCAAAAGAAAACACCGAATATTCCTTTCTATATTATAAGAATATTTTCTCACCAATTCTGGGATCTGTGCATGTGTCACACACACACACACACACACACACACACACACACACACACACACACACACATATATATATATCACGAGCTACTTTTTTGAACTACTAACAAACAAACAGATGCGTTAAAGCAGTATGCATCGATATGTAGATCAACTTGCAATTCAAAATTCATTTTCTGGATTCTCGTCATGACGGCGTTTAGAGTTTGTCCTTTTTGGACTATTTCCCTTTACCATCGTTCAAATTTGGAAACCATTACCAAATATGGGGACAAGTCAACGCCAGGTGATTTTCATGTGCTAAGTTTGAGTAACTTATAGATCAATAATATCCATATTTTTCGTACCTGAAAGATTTATATTTTAAAAACTACAGAAAAACATAATTGATAAATTGTTTTTTTTTGTGTCTTAATTCAGAAAAAAAAAATCCATAATGCGGGTTATGCATTGTCTTCTACTTTCATTTCCCATATTTAACACCCTCCAAAAAAAAAAGGCATTTGATTTCTCGAAGCCATCGGCTTTTCTTTCAATCTTTCTTTCTCTCTATTTTTTTTTTTTTTAAATTATTTTGTGCCCATGTATTGTGAAGAAGGCATAGCCAATGCATACATTATACCAATACAAAGATGTCCGAGAGCTGGCTTAGTCAATAATGACCGACAATATCGACCTGTTCTTTTCATCTTGGATGAAATCAATAGTACTTAATAGTATTATATATCGCCATTATAAATACATTAACTAAATTAGTACGGAAACTATATATATATATATATATATATATATATATATATATATATATATATGATATTAATTATTAGTTCATAGGTACCTTTAATCAAATATCAGGAATAAATGCATTGGCTGTTTGCAGACAACCAAGACATGCATTCCCTAAATAGAATGAAAGGGTTTCATTTTTTACGAAGATATCTATTTTATTGACTTATGAAACTGACGTGCAGTCAAATTTTCAATTTCTCTGCATTCCAATTCCATGCTATAGCAAAATAAATAAATAAATAAATTACAAAACCCACCCATCCAATCTCCGTGAATATCGAATAAAGAAAGATAACTCTACTTAAAATTTCAGAAACTTTAAATCTATGAAATATAACAGAAATGTAGTTACTTATAAAGCATACTTTTTGCTAGAAGAGATTATCTTCTATTGTGAATAACAGATAAATCAATTTTATAAAAAGGTAATTTTTTTTCATTTCATACATAAGAAAATTGTCTGTTTAGGTTAGCAAACAGTGTTCTGCGCTTGAATGTACATTTCGACAACAACTAAATTCGATGAAGTGAAAACTTTGCATTCATGCCTTGTTGATGAACAGGGTCAGTGAGGCCATGAGCATGGCCAGGAGGACGGAACACTGGACACCAGCTGAAACAAACAAGATAGTCATATTCACATGGACAGTAAGATATATTGGGTGACTGATCACCCCACCCACTTTTTTCTAGTAGGATTAAATGCTAAGAACGTAGTACATAGTAAACGCTAAGAACGTATGATGATGAATTCAACCCATATAGTAAATGTGAAGGAAGAACCCCCCACTTCTCCCCTCTCTCCACAGCTTAAGATTAAAGTATGGGTAGAACTAAACGTTTATTTAATGGTTAGGTTACTTCAAATTTGCTTGTCAAAAGCTTAGACAATTACTATAAAGTCAAATTTTTCGCCCAGTTGCTCCCCCTTTCCCCCTTAACTTTGTAATACGGCTTTACGTGCCTCTCAGGACCACCAATTGTTCCTGTAAGTTTTTTGGATTCCTCGACTAACACGTATTTTGTTTGTGAGAGTTATAAATCCTTTACAGCTAGTACATTACTAAAGAGTACGCAACTTAAAATCATATGTAATTGAAAATTTGCTGATCTCAAATTCGATATGTCAACCTCTCTCTGATATTCAATGGACAGCCTCTTAAGGGTGTGTGAAATGTTTTCTTTTAGAGTTATAGTTGAATTTTCGCTTTGTTGTACAATAATGCATTTCATTTACGATATTTTATCATATACACTGTTCCAATATTGATATCATATTGTGAGATGGTCCCTTTTAAATTGCATATTACTTTTATTTTTTAGTCAAATTCTATTAGTACTTGTAAGAATTGTACTGACCAGCTGTGTTACTGTAGCTGACTCCCGATACCGACGACAGGGCAGACAACTGATCCGCGCTGAGAGCGGCCCTCTGTGAGGCGGTGCTGGCCTGAGCCTGGGCAGGATCAAAGGTGTAAATCTGTGTGGTGGAGAAACCCTAAAACACAAGAAATGATGAATGTTTAAATCTGTGTGATGGAAAAACAAGAAATGATGAAGGTGTAAATCTGTGTGGTGGAGAAACCCTGAAAAAAAAACCAAGAAATGATGAAGGTGGAAATCTGTATGGTGGAGAAACCCTGAAAAAACAAGAAATGATGAAGGTGTAAATATGTGTGCCGGAGAAACCCTGAAAAAAACCCCAAGAAATGATGAAGGTGTAAATCTGTGTGGTGGAAAAACATGAAATAACGAAGGTGTAAATTTTTGTGTGGTGGAGAAATAGTGGAAAAATGAGAAATGATGAAAGTGTAAATCAGTATGGCGGAGAAATCCCGGAGAAACAACAAATGCAGATGTAAATTTGTGGGGTGAAGAAATCCTGGAAAAATAAGAAATAATGAAGGTTTAAATCTGTGGGGTGGAAAAATCCTGGAAAAACCAACAAACGACGAAGGTGTAAATTTTTGTGTGGTGGAGAAACCTGGATGAACAAGAAATGATGAAGGTGTAAAGCTGTGTGGTGGAGAAATTTTGGAGAAACAACTAATGATGGTGTAAATTTTTGTGTGGTGGACAAACCCTTGAAAAATAACAAATGATGAAGGTGTAAATCTGTGGTAAAACAAATGATGAAGGCGATTCAATGCCACCGGAAACCAGAGATCTGCGAGTTGTAAGGATTACGTGACAATTACGTAATATCTTGTCAAATCGTCTATCAAGTTAAATTCACAATTAATACTGTTTAACCTGATTGCGTTGTGAATTTCGACCTAATTTTTATTCCCAATTGTCTTGTTACAGGCCGCACAAGAGCGAGGTCTATTCTGATAAAGGTTCTCAAACTGTGCATGCGTTTCTGGAGAATTTATGTTTTCATTTCTGTGAATTTATTTTTAAAAAAATATTCTAAAAATTAATATAATTTCTTTCATTTTCTGCGGCCTGATATCTTTGAAGCTTGCGGCAAGTTATTTTCTTGTTTTCCATGTTCACGATGTGCAATCCACCATCTTATTTGAAACGACACAAAATCCATTCTCCCTCTCAGAGCATGGCTGATTATTAATAAATCAGATTTCACTGTTTTGCAAATTTACAAACACAGTGAAATGACCCACATGAGTAGCAACATAACACCATCAGCCCAGAAGGACATGAACTGCTACAATATAATGGTTCATGATGGGTACCCCAGCTCATGACACCAAAGAGATTCTCGGTTAGTTGCACGACCTACCGCATACTCTAATCAAAAGCAGTGTTTTGTTTAGTATGTGTGGAATGCGTTTCTATTAGCAAGTTAGGACTTCACGGGGCATTTGCAATGGATCAAGACATTCACAGTTCCTAAGAGAAAGCTAGCGCCGCACCAGAACGCATGTAGTTTTTATAGAGTTAAAAAAAATAAGAGTTTTTTTTTCAAATACTAGTATGTACAAGTACTAAAGATTTGGCCCCGCCCGTGCATGGTTATTCAGTTAACAAAAGGACAGTATCTGAAATAGTATTGCATGCAATGTAATATTTTCAACTTACTGCAAACGCTGTTGGGGGAATGTAGGATATATCAGCGGCAGCAATACTGTCAATCTGAGTCTCCGACAGAGTTGACATTTCCGAAGAGGTCAAACCACCTGTCAATACATTATATGATATAAATACATGATTCATACCAGTATACTTAGAATCATTTTACAAATCTTCTGTGATGAATTGTATTCAGCATGCTATACCGATTACAATTCCTATGTTGGAGATAGTAGCGCCGTCCCAGAGTGTGGTGTCACTTCCGTACTCGGTCTTGGCATGCGCAATCCATTGCTGCAGTTGAAATTCGGAACAAGTGGTGACTTCACCAACAGTATCAGCAGATGCCCTGATGAAAACAAGTTTTATTATCACCTTAGATGTATGAATAAGAAGCCTATTTCACTGACCAAAATCGTCTCTATTCTACCGAAAATACCATGTCATAGTTAAGCATATGTCAAAAGACGTTTGGTGTTATATTACCATAAGGTTTATACAATAGATGAAAAAGAACTGGTATAAGTTAAAGAGGAGTGGTACCGGAAGTATGAAACACATAGAAATTCACTTATAATTATCTCTTCATTCTTACTTGTAGACTGTAGACGGGATTGAGGAAATGTGGCTGGTGCTGGCGCCGCAGGTCATGTGACCGAGAGATCGGAGTTCGCTAGATGTGACAGTGGCAGCGTTGGAGGATTTTTCATAAGACAACCACCGATCGAATACAGCTTGTTTCTATCAAAGATACAAAACCTCAGTATGTGGTCAATTGGTCAATGAATTGTGTTTCAGTGCTTTGGTTTTTTAGTTATTAGTTGTTACCTTGCTATCAGACCAGGCGCTGAAGGTTCCCATTCGAGATATAGAGTCCAGGTTGATGGGAACGGTAGCGATCTCAGCAGTGGTAAGTCCTTCAATGAAGGACCCAGCGGAGTATACGTAAGTCGTGGTCCAGGTGGACGGGGTGTTCCAGACCTTCAATGAGTAAAAATCACAGCTAAATTACGCAGTACACACATTTACAAAGCACACACAAGCTCTGAGTACCCTTTGTCCGGGTCTAATATCACAGTGAACAAGATTTTTAACGTTTTTGATCGCTCATTTCTACTTAGTGGACCTCGGCTTTATTAAAATTTGGCATATTCACATGAATAAACGCATTACTGGCAGTCTCTACTGATGGATGCGAATCTCGATCATTTCACATTGCAAGCGAATAAAAACTTTTAAAAGATGAGAACGACCAACGATAAAATTACATCGAGACAAAAGGTGACTAGATATGTCAAAGAGAAATTTCCCATGGTTAGCAAAACGAATTATGCCTATAGCAAAGCACATTAGGCTATTCCATGCACTTCACATAAACCGTGTTTTAGTGTACATATAGCATGACATTTATACCGATGATTAGCTGTTGCTGGAAATATGATATTGTAAATCAGAAAACTATTGGAGTACTTACCGTTGATTTTTTGGCTACAGCCACCAGTGCTTCCTTCTGGGCGTCGGACCAATCAGAGACCGATCCTAACAATTCTGCACAGTCCTTGAAATCCTGATCCTGAATGTTACTGATTTGTGTGGTTGTCAATGCTGACAGTCCCGTAGTTCCGATAGATGTCAAATCCGTGCATGTAAGGGAAGCTGGGTTAGAAAAAACATGGAACAAATTTAGCTAAACCAAAACAATGTGCAGAATCCTTAATTTTCTGAACATGGAGCCAAACTATCGAACCAACAGAAAATTAGCATTCGATTAAGAAATAAATTTCATTTTTGAAAATATATACACATGAGGATCTGAACTTTGAGGTGTCACTCCGGCATACTTCTCATAACACGCTTCCTGAAGAATGCCGGCGTGATGCTTCGCAGTTCATACCGTTATGTATTTTTAAACATGAAATTTATTTCCTATATTTACATTCTACTTTCATTTTATGCCAGAATCCCCAACCGTTAAAACAGACGCACTATATTTATCAAGATTCATATGGTATATTGTTTATAATCTACAACGCGTTCATGAGGAAATGGCTATCATTACAATTTGTAAAGATATCAAAGGCCAAAAACACTGGAAATGTAGATATTATGGAAAGAATACTTACAGTGATCTTTCGATCTGAATGCATTCTTCAACATACCTGCAGACCTCCTCCGTCGGCCAGACGCTTGCTGACTTCCAAGACTCTCCTTGACACTGACCACAAACTCTACAACTTTTTTCTTTCCTTTCTTGAACTCATCTTCTTCCGTCTTTTCTGCTTCTTTGGCCACAGCATTCTTCTTTCTTTCTTTCCTTGTTTCATCGCTATCTTTGAAGGACTCCATTAATTTGTCTGTTACGTCACTGACCGTGTCCTGGAACCACGAAATTTATCGCTGATATAGCTGATAGAGGATACGAATGTGTTCTACCGGTGTATATTGACCAATTAATAGTAAATATTCATCATGGCTGCCAAAATGATATTCGACAATTAACTGTCTTGATTTTGTCTCCTATATTTTACATCAATTTATTTACATACTGGAATCAGGATATAACTAAATTGGCATATATTTTCACATATTTTTACTTGTCAGAAATGAATTAAATGATTAAAAAACCAACAAATTATTGGACCCTACACCACACCACCAATACTTGCCTTTGACTGAGTTTAGAACAGTGCTCATTCAACGTATACTTATTGTTTAAAAAAAGTGCACGCCTTTAGACTTATTGGTTTTGTTTGCTAGGACACTTACCTTATCCATAGATGCTAGTTGGCTGTCGGAAAGTTCTGCCATGAAACGACCAAGGACTAAACATCCTGAGGATTTGATTTGGCTTGTGTCAGTCCTAAGAAATGGGAACAAGAAATAATTTTAGGAAGTTCATAGAGAGATTGTTTAGAGGAAAGTAAAATTTTATATCGACATACATTGACATCTTGCTGATGATGTTCGAGGCAACCTTCTTTCTGGTTGTGGAATCCAAATTACATTTCTGAAGAGTAGGGGCCATTTTCTCTATAGCGTCGGCATCCATTCGGTCAGGAGAGGCGGAATCGATACCACAGAGAGTGTTTCCTGCCTCAGAGAGGTCATCTGAGGTCAAAGTACCCGAGGTCTTACTCTAAAAGCAAATCAAAATATCACAAGTTTCATTTAGATTTTCTGATATGGATGAGATTTGTTTTTTGTGTACATAAAATATCTATACACTATGTTGGACTTGAAGTTACCTTGCATTCTTTGAAGAACTCGAACTTTTCCTTCAGTTCGTCCTTTGTCAATTTCTTATCGTCTACTTCGGCCAATCGTTGAACGACAGCGTCGCAATTAGCTGTGCCAAATTTCTTCAGTTGGGATTTGCTGTAATATATTTTACTTTTATAAGTCCTAACTACAATGCGTGTGTATTCAACTGATGATTCAAAGTTGCTCACGTGTACACCGCTTATAGATTTAGAGCCTAATTCAGATCGATTTCACAATGGTATTCCATTGCATTGTGGGGTTGTTGCTCTTGTCGTGCTTAGTGCTCATGACAGAGGACTAAGGTTTTTTTTTTAAAGATTTCAGTGGAAGTCCCGCGACTCCTACTCGAAATGTTGAGGGCAAGTGAAGGAACTGGAAACTTCTCGAAACGTCTGAAGACTACCTCAGCTAAAATCTAAATTCACTTTGAGAACGCTTTATGTGAATAAGATGCCACAAGCTATGACTGTTCCTTCACTAAACGTTCGTGGAGTTAAAAGGTTTTCCGCATATTAGACATAAAACGTTATATTCCTTAGAATTACAATATGAAATGAATAATACTCTACTACAGCGGGCGGGGCTATACGTAAACGTAGCGAGAATTTATTTCAACATAGCGAACATTGACTTCAACATGAGAAATTATTTTGACATAGCGAACATTTAATTCAACACAGCAAAAATTGTACCTCATCATAGCTAAAATTCACATCAACATAGCGAAAACATAGTTCAACATATCGAGAATATATCTCAGAATAGCGAGAATTTACTTCAATATAACGAGGATTTACCCCAACATAGCGAGAATTTACTTCAACATAGCGATAATTTACCTCAGCGTAACGAGAATTTACTTCAGAATAGCGAGAATTCACCTCAGCGTAGCGAGAATTTACTTAAATACTGCGAGAATTTACTTCAACATTGCGAGAATTCACCTCAGCATAGCCAGAATTTGTGGAGCCATGGTGTCTACTGTGCTGCTGTCTACAGTGTTAGAGAAGGTGGCCTCATCTGTGGAGTCAATTTTGGAGTAAGTTTTGTACATGTCGGTCAGGGTCTTCATCTGTAATCATAGAAATACTAGTTACTAGTAATCAGGTCAATATGAATACCAGTCAATATAAATACAAGTCAATATAGGTAAAAGTCAATATAAATACTAGTCAATATAAATACAAGTCAATATAGGTACAAGTCAACATAAATACTAGTCAATATAAATACTAGTCAATATAAATACTAGTCAATATAAATACTAGTCAATATAAATACTAGTCAATATAGGTAAAAGTCAACATAAATACTAGTCAATATAAATACTAGTCAATATAAATACAAGTCAATATAAATACTAGTCAATATAAATACTAGTCAATATAAATACTAGTCAATATAAATACAAGTCAATATAAATACTAGTCAATATAAATACAAGTCAATATAGGTACAAGTCAACATAAATACTAGTCAACATAAATACTAGTCAATATAAATACTAGTCAATATAAATACTAGTCAATATAAATACAAGTCAATATAAATACTAGTCAACATAAATACTAGTCAATATAAATACTAGTCAATATAAATACTAGTCAATATAAATACTAGTCAATATAAATACAAGTCAATATAGGTACAAGTCAACATAAATACTAGTCAACATAAATACTAGTCAATATAAATACTAGTCAATATAAATACAAGTCAATATAAATACTAGTCAATATAAATACCAGTTAGTCTATCAGTATAGTAATTTGTTCAGTCAATAGTTAGTTCCAGTAAGTCCAGTGAATATAAATGCTAAATCATTTCATTCAATATACATATTAAATAGTTCAGTCAATCAAGCAAACAATTAGCAATAACCTTAAACTAATTGCAAAAGAAATTATTATCATGTCAATTTCTTAAACATGTAATATTCAATCATCATATATAAATACCACCCTATTACCAGTGCGGTTTTTTTTCACAACATGAAGCATTGACAAGGGAAGTAACTCTGTAAATTCATCCTAAAAGCTTACACAATTTTTGTTATTATAAAGTATGGTATACATCTGTCTGAAAACTGATTATAAACATACACAATAATTTCAAGTAAGTTATTTTTGACTATATAGAAAACATTCAAAGCATTCTATAAACTGTATTAAATTTAGATACCATTTGTTTTATTACAAATGATAAAGGTGAATATTTCATTTGAAATATATATCAGCTGTAGCTTCGTCATATTTCAATATATGCATACATAAATTATCAGACAAGGTTACGTTACCCACTTGAGAGAGAAAGAGGCAAAATATTTTTTTGAAACAATTATACCCCCTAAATATTGGTTTCTCAAAAATGATGGTTAGATTTCAAATACGATGCACTATCAAATTTTCTTACAATGTAGTTTTAATTATAAATACCAAAAGATATATACTTATACTTGTCCATAGGTACATATAGGTATGTTGCAACCTCAAAAATAGGAAAGGAGAAAAAAATGTTAAAAGCTGTGAAAGTGACTGATTTCGTTGATTTCATGAAATTTTATGCAAATTCAAGAAAAAGTACTTCAAAATAGCAGAAATCCACCATACCTGGGAGGAATTATGCTCCCTGTTAACAATGATAAATATCAAATCAACTTAAAATGATTCTCCTTATATTCCATTTTGGACTCATTAACACATAATAATATTACATATTCTGTTGTAATTAGTTTGAAGTTAAACTGTGGATAGAATCTGTATTGAGGGTGCATGACAAATTGTATATAAAAAACAAAACAAAACTAATAGATTCCTAAAAGCGAAGATACGTAAGTCGTCAATGAAAAGAAACTTAGAATGTAATTCAAAAAATTCAAAAACTTGCGATATACTGAAGGCGTTTTTCTAACCTGTTCACGTGACATGTCCGGAGCCTTGGCAATGGTATGGATTTTGTCCGAGTACTCGGCATCCTGTTCAATTATTTTCAGATCTTTGTCTTCCAGACCATTCAGGAACGGCTTCATGTTGGATAACCTCGCCAGGGTGAAATTGGTATCCGTACCACTAATATCGCCCAGGGCGTTCTTCACTTTCTTCATGTAAACACGTGCCTGATATGAAATCCAATATTTACCTTGTTAGCTTCTGATTTTTCATATAATTTGATCTGACACTACGATATAAATCTAACACTCGGACTTCCTGCTATTTAAAGCGTTTACTTTCTTGATTGATTCATTATTTCAATTTCAACTAAACGGTCATGTGCATGAAAAGGTGATGACAACGAACAATGATCAATCTCATAATTCCTGTAAAGAATATAAAATCAGGTTTAGAGAAAACACGGACCCCTGAACATACCATAGATAGGATCAACAGCATGTTCACGAAGCTTTCTTAGGCTAAGACATGTCCTACGTATGTCTTAGGACACGTCTGAGTTTTAAGTCAGTTTCTTGAAGCTTTCCTACATTTAGACCTCACCATAAGTTCGTCCTACGCCGGAAAACAAACAAACAAACCAGCCCATGACCTAGGATCATTGTAAGTTTGTATAAACATGACAGCAATCAGTCATGATATCGAAGCGAGAAGCTCACAGAAATTGTGGAAAGATATTTAAAGAATTTGAAAACCCACTAGATTACTTAAACAACGACGCTGTCGTGATTAAGACAGACTTTCTCGGTTTTCACAGCCTTCCAGCGTTATTGGGATGCCTTCTTCTGAATGTCACGAGTATAGGAAGACCCCCTCTTTCTAATCTCATCCATAGTTCGTGATGGACTAATCAGCAGAACCCAGAAATCAAATTCAGACCGGTGTGACTTGTGTTGGAAAACCGAATCATTGTTTAATTATTTTTATCTATGACCTTGACATAAGTTCATGTAAACCAAGGTATATTGGTTCGAATTTTAAACTATTGTACAAAGGTATTGCATGGCTCATTGTTTTTACATGGCAGTCATCGTAAAAAAATAAATGTACTAGAATATGAAATACCAATAGGTACGAGTATTACAAACATCCGCGCGCGCGTGTGTGTTTCTTGTTTTTGTTCTATGTTTTTTTTTTTAAATTCTTTCCTAAATTATATCTTAGGACATATCTTAAGACGTGCCTTTGGAAAGTTTCGTGAACATATCTACTGGTGCCTAGGAGGAGTAAGAATCCCCTGTCAACCGGTCACATCCACCTTGAACCCTTTATCTCTAACAGGTAGCAGGGGTAATTCGTAGTCAAAATCATTGTGTAAAGAACTGCCAAACAATTGGTATGAAGCGCGTCAGAGAGTGTTTGACCCAATGACAGGTTATACTGGTAAAATAACAACCATATTTTTTTTTCTTCAAAATGTTGACATTAAACGAGAATATTGAAACCCGTGATATCAACTTACTTGTAAGTAGCCTGTCTCGATTTAAAACTGGTGTTCTTTTGCATATCGAATCACTTGAAAGACATAAACACCATATGCAGGTGATAATGGGATATTGCTACATAAATATGGGAAGTTGACGTTGAAGAAGCTGACGTCTTATCGTTTGCCATAAAGTTGAATTGTTAGTTTGCACATATGTTTCAAAAGTAGTGAGTTTTCGAATGGTTTTAAGCAGTGCAATAGTTTGAACATTTTTCTCTGTTCATGTGGAAGAGAATTACATAAAGCTTTGAAATTAGAAAAAAAAAATGTAAATCGCGGAACCATTTATCAATAGTATTCCTCAGTAAGCCTAAATATCAGTTCATAACATTGATCACCTATAAACTCTTGAATTGCTATACAAGTGACTGTGAAATTCTTTTACGCTTTTTGTTTTATAATATACGTTAATACTTGTTTTAGATTCATAATAATAATAATAATAATAATAATAATCAAAGACAACATAGTGAAAGATTGTGCCAGTAAATGTTCCAAAACGGTGAAAAGTTTCTGAGTATCTTGATAGGAGAATGTTTGCTTTTACACACACACACACACACACACACACACACACACACACACACACAGAGAGAGAGAGAGAGAGAGAGAGAGAGAGAGAGAGAGAGAGAGAGAGAGAGAGAGAGAGAGAGAGAGAGAGAGAGAGAGTTCAGTTTATTACACTCAAACCATAAAATGGTACATGAGGTACATGAAACATATTTACATATATACAATAACAGGGGTCATACAGACAATATTGTTGATTTTCTTAATAAACAAACAAAACTTTCTCATAGATTTGATATCTTTGGAGGACATAAGTTCACAGAATTTTTTTAGTGTTTGGAGCAGAACAATATTCTATATTTAAAAAACCTCTACGTAATTTGCACAGTGATTTACATTCAAGAATATAATGAAATTCATCACCAATTTGATTACAGTTACATAATGTACAAAAGCGTTCATTTCTTTCAATATTATTCCATCTACCTACTTCAAAGGGAAGGTGGTGATTAGTAGTTCTAAATTTAACAAATGTTTTTGTAATTTTCTTGGTAACAGTGTCAAATATTCTTCACATTCAAAATTTATCTTAAAAAAATTCTATAAATAACTCCCCTACAAGAATGTACTACATCGTTATGCCATTTTTGTAAAAACTGATCTCGTAGTTTTTGATTAACAGTTGTTTTGATCCACATAGGGTTAAAATTGCGTTTTTCATGCACAATCGAAATGTTTGAGAGGCCGCATTTGTCAAGAATACTCTTAAAAAATGAAATTTGTTACTTTTCTTTGGCATATATTTTACGTACATACATATAAATAACTTTGCTAAGTTTTTTTTTTATCATCACTGTTAACAAGTTTGCCCAATACGAAACCATTCTAATAAAAATTGTTATATACAAAGGATATCGTCCAGTTTCACTGTAAACCATATAACACGAAGTACTACTTTTTAGATTAAGTATATGTTTTAAAAATCTTAAATGGACACGTTCAACAATATCACTATTTTCATAACTCCAAATTTCACATGCATATAGTAAAATAGGCACCACAACTTTATCAGATAAATCTAACTGACAATCAAATGGTAAATCAAATAATCTTATAACACTAAACATAGTTTCCTGTGCTTGCGCACATAGGCATTTCTTTGCTTTACAAAATGACTCAGATCTTGAAAATACTACTCCTAAATAATTGAATTCATTGACTGTTTCAACATTGTAAGTAAAAGAACATTTAGGTTGTCTACCTTTTGAAAATATTACTATTTTTGTTTTACTAGTATTTACAGTAAGTTTCCATTGATTACAATAGCAATTGAATTCATTCAAAGCTAACTGAAGATCATTCGCAGACTCTACTAGAGTATCTGTGTCATCAGCGTAAACATGATAAACGTTTTCATATACAAAAATAGATCTTCAATACCCTCAGTAATTGTAGTAAGACCAGTCACATTATTTTCTTTCAAATAATCTTCTAAATCGTTTGTATATAACGAGAACAAGAATGGGGATAAATTTTCCCCTTGGCAGAAACCAACATTGCAGTTGAAATATTTGGATAACATACCATTAGCAGATACCTTTGATTTAATATCTTTGTACATATTATGTATGTATGCGAAGCATTTACCATTTATGCCACATTTCAGAAGTTTGCACCAGAGCCCATCCCTCCAATCTGTATCAAAAGCCTGCTTAAAATCTATGAATACACAGAATAATTTCTTTTTGCTATTGACTAGAGTATTGGATAAAAATTGAAGTACAATACTAATATCAAGAGTGGAGAAACCTTTACGAAACCCTACCTAACTATCCTTAATAAGTGATAAATCATCGCAAAATTTTGTAAAAGAGTACTTAATATCTATGTAAAAACTTTCCCTAAACAGCATAATGGAGTAATTGGTCTGTAATTCTCTGGCTTTAATGGATCACCCTTGTTTTTATATATTGGTTTAATAATGTTAATTAACCATTCGTCTGGAACAATACCAGAATAAGATATAATAGTCAACAAAATTTCATACAGTGGTAGAACAATAAGCATGCTAGCTTTAATGTGTTCATTCAAACTACTCTCAGAAACTGGGGTTTTATTTTTGAACTTATTGACCGCTTCTGATTGGGCAATCAAGTATGTCATTGACACACACACACACACACACACACACACACACACACACACACACACACACACAGAGTGTGTGGATAGATCGCGCTTGCCACTCTCTTCAAAACGAGTTTGGAAATAACACATATTCAAGCACCAAGCACTATAATGAAGTGCAATAAAAAAAATTCTAAATTTTACATTTAGACAACTTATTGACGACATTATGTGGGTGTATGTACTTTTGTACGTCTACAAATATATACATACATGTATATTCATGTACGAAGCGTTTCTGAATATATATATTTGTTCTTAAATATTCTCTTCGGAATGACAAACGTTCTGCATAAATAAATGCCACAAAATGTTATTTACGTTACTCAAACATCAGTAGCTGTTTGTATAAAAATTATGATGGCTTCAAAATACTTTCAAATGTTAAAACGCTTTCCCACACAAATCCATTGGTTCTGTTTGATTTTCATTGTATCTGCGTTAAGTGCAGTGAAATGGTGATCAAGCTTCTTTGAATAATTAGCAAAAGTTTCAGAACAGAGGGGCAGGTTTAACTTCGCTCAAATATATCAGACAATGACATTCTCATATGACAATTTGGTACATACACACTAATCGTTTAGAGGTTTCTATTTGCACAAAAGTTTACAAACCATTGTCACCACACAAATCCTTTGATATACAATACAGACCGACATTTCCAATTAAATCAACATCCTTTTAAAGATTTTAGAGACCAACATCAGGATAACTTAAAAACACATTTTAAAGGATTGTCATTAGAAAATCCGTTTATGTTCAATTCCATGAAAGAGAAATAGAGCACACTCCTATGGAAATAATGAGAAACTGAAAAAAAGTAGACCATAGTTTTAATTTATCTCTTTTTAAAATTGTTTCCGTAGACCCTGAGGATGAAAATGTTGATTAAATAGTAAAAAATTACTGTCCCTTTAGTAGAACTTTAAAAGGATTAAAACAGTGATATAGAGTCTTCCTGCATTACATCCGAGAATTGAAATGCGATGATATTGGTCTTTTGAAAATATGACTTGAATTTTGAAGAAGAATCTGTTTCTCGCTGCATTTCATAACTAAGCCAAAATGATATTCTGAAAAATCGCGCCTTTTGTAAAAATCAAATACAATTTTTAACACAAACCTGTTTCCAATTGCATTTGATAAGGCCAAAACAATATTCTTCAAATCGCGCCTTTTGTAAAAAAAAAATCAAAAACACATTTTGACAAATATCTGTTTCCGATTGCATTTGTTACGGCCAGAGTAATATTCTGAAAATCACACCTTTTGTTAAAGTCAAATGCAATTTTTGACACAAACCTGTTTCCGGTTGCATTTGATCGTGCTTTCGCCGTTATCGCCAATGAGATCTGGGAAGCTAGAGATGGGAGCGTCATCAAGATCAGCTGGAGACAGTTCCTTACCCAGACCGTTCGCAATCAACTTGGCAATTCCACCAGCCTGCTTCTTCACCTGTGGGAAATTGTGAAATACGTAGATAAAGCAAAATCACAACAACAATAGTCAGGGTGAAGCTTATTTCATGCTTACTTTAAAAAAAAAACTGATTAGCATAATTACATGTAATTTGACACTACTGTTTAAAAAAAAGTTTGAATTAACTAATAGTATGCGGACTTTTTTTTTTAGTACATTTTACATATGAATATTTCGTAAATTTTTATACAAAATTTAACTGTATATTTTAATATTTTTATTGACTGAACATGCACAATCTTAATATACTTCTATAACAATAGAATGCTTTACAGTAATCGGCGCTTTCCGTAAGTCATCAACTTAATCATCGTGATGCAATGATTGAAGAGATCACTGCAACAACGATTTTGGCGTCTAAAGATTTATAGATTGATATATTGATTGTTGTTTTCCGCCACACTCAACAATTTTTCAGTTATCTGGTGGCGTCCAGTTTTTGTTGGTGGAGGAGAGAACCCAGATACAGTGTACCCGGGAAGAGACCACCGACATTCCGAAAGAAAACTGGCAAACTTTCTCACATATATCGGCTCGAGCGAGATTCGAACCCGCGCCGACTAGAGGTGAGAGGCTTTGTGATTTTGAGCGTGATGCTCTAACCACTCGGCCACGGAGGCCCCCTAAAGTTTTACATTGTTAAGAGTTCAATGATCTACTTGACTTCTGTAATTCAAAAATAAATTATTATCTTACACGATCGGAGTGCTTTAAGGAGCCATACCATCAATGACTGGATCACTGTCTTCAAATGAAAGAAGAACTCACTTTATCAACGATTTTGGCTTTAAGAGACTTCTTTGGGTTGTCATCGGAGGAGAATGCCTCTTCGAAATCCTTCAGGACTTCAGCTGTGAAGGAGCCATCAGGGATCTTGTCGATGTCTTCCGGTTCAAAGGACCCCAAAGCACCCTTCATCTTCTTCAGATCAGCGTCAGAAAAGTCTCCCTACAAATCAGTTAAATATAGTGGTAAGTTTTCATTCCCCCTCCCCCCCCCCCACCCAGCAGACAAATAAGCGTCAGAAAAAAGATCTCTACAGAACAGTGATGCATACGTAAAATTTAGCATGGTCTCTCACACATAAACGAATGAAACATACAAATAATTTATCAGATTTACATTTCCAATGTGTTGGTCTTTCTCCATCTTTACCATTTGTAATGATGGTCATTTCCTCTTGAACGCAATGCATTTGTGAACAAAGTGCGTATGAATCTTGATAAATATAGTACGTCTATTTCAAAAACTGGGAATTCCGACAGAAAAGAAAGTAGAATGAAAATGTAAAATAAAAAATAAAATAAAATAAAAAATATAATTTTCATTAATAAATGCGGTTATGAACTGCAACGCTTCACGCCGTACTTCACATAATATGTACCTATGTATACGATTGATACGTAGAGCTTTAATGTTAAGAGATTTTTTAATTCTGGGTAGATAAAATTTACTGTTTTTAAGACAGTGATGTCGGGAATGTCAAATATTGGTAATAGCGATCTTAGGTAGTTTTACCCCCTTCGCAAATTTGTGGGGATTGGGTAATTATAGAATATAAAGTATATCCACTGTTTTTCCCCAGTTACACGTAGAACTTGATTGGTTTGGTGCGTATGTTGTATATTTTTATACATTTGTTGGCATCCTTGAAGTTCTGAATTCAACGTACATTAGATAGCCCTAATTAAATATACAAATTGTGCATTTCTATATTTTTCTGCATTCTACAAGGTCAATTCTATTGTTTTGAAATGCTTGTAAATGTATGATTCATTAATAAAACAAATTCTTATTTCATACTACATATATATCAACGAAGTAAGCATGCTGCTTAATCACGTGAATACATAAAACATAGTAACCAGACTATTTTGCTAGGAACCAAAGTGTCCGGATTAACGAAGCCTCACATGGTCACGATGTTTACAGGTAAACTCATCTTATATACATTTGCCCATACCTTTTAACTTTGGCATAAGATACATGCATCTCTCTTAAGCAATACACGTCTATGAATTCCAATTTCACGAAATATTTTAAAGTTGCATTCAGTTGACTTCTCACATGATATGTACACACATTACACGGAGAATGGACACCATTTTATTCCTCGTATAATGAAATCAATCTCAGTATTAGTACTTGCATGATATGAAGACTCACATTGGGTTTTCCAAGCGCTGTCTTGGCGCTGGTCAAAACTTTCTTTCCCTAGAAAATAAAAAGAAAATTGTTCAAAGAATAAAAAGTCGTCTATATTTGTTGACTTTGTCAAATATGTTCAAGTTCATGTTCCTGTTCACCATTCTTTTTGATGACATCTTCATCTCCTTTACGTCACCGGAAGAAATGGCAGATTGTAGTGCGGAATCGGGGATATTCTCAAAAGAACTTTTCGACATGTAGGACATCATGCATCCCATACAGGCAAACGTGGACTGGTCAAAGGAGGAGGGATTACTGAAGGATGGCTGCTCCATCACAACCTCTGCAAATTTTCTCATCTGGAGAAAAATATATTTAAATCACATCCAAATCTGAGTTGCATACATGTATTTGTAAAACAAATTTTGTATGTCTACTTTGGAACGGTACAAAAAAAACTTTATACATACTATACGGTTATAATAAAGAACATTCTTATGTAAACAAGATGTGTCTCTGAAACACTGATACCCCCATATGGCAGCAAATTACTTAAGGTACCCAACGAAAGGTCTTGTTCCAAGGAATATACATGTGAAATGTGAAAAACTTAACACTAACCATTCAAAAGTTATGGCCAAGGTTTAAGGTTTTAAAAGTAGAAAATACTTCAAGTTCAAGCTCACAAGGTCAAACATTTTGTTATCTAAATAAAGGTCGTATTACAAGAAATACACATGTGAAATATGAAAGCCTTATCACCATCCATTCCAAAGTTATGGGCAAGGTTAAAGAGTTTACAGATAAACAGACAGACGGACTGATCAAAAACTACATGCTCCAGAATCTCTGACTGTGGGAGCATAAAAAGAAGACTGTTTATTCTACAGAACTGGAGCTGAAAACGATATTTTTGTTACATGAGGTCTACTTTGGGTTAAGCCAAGTGTACATTCTTTGAGATTTGATTGTTGTTTTCATATTTTTGTTTTGCATTTGTTGCAGTGACTAATCTACAACCATTTTCTCGATATAAAGATTTAACTGAGGATTTCAAGTGCTACAACCCAGGAGCAGGACTTACATCAGACTTGTCGATGTTGGCTGCATTACTACAGACGTCACAAGCGGCCCCTTCAATGGCCGTGGCGTTCATCTGACGCAACACCTTCCTGTCATTGGCTAATGCCCCAACAGAACTGAAAAAAGCATTTACATAGGTTGTGATTTTGTCACTACAAAAAAGACTCCTGCAGTTAATCAAAAAATTGTCAAACACTGACTTTACAATCTCGTCTTTGGAAAATTCGGATGGTCGCACGGTTTTCAGGGCATCTTCCAGAAACTTGCTTCTTTCTGTCTTAGATGCTTTGCTTAGATCAGCAGTTCTTAACGTCTGAAATATAATACATTAATTCAATTATGCTTAAGGTTTTGCAGAGTTTGGAAACGGACGAGATAATATGAGGGAATTTTCTGCTGCTGATAATGATGTAAATAGGTTGGCATTTTTTGTTTTGCTTACAGTAATTTATCAACACACACACACACACACACACACACACACACACACACACAGATATATATATATATATATATATATATATATATATATATAAACATAGCAAACAATGAAGTATGCAGTTCTTATTAATATAGACTTCAGCATTGACATCAATTTGCTTGTCAATGATATAAAGCTAAGCTGAATTACATGTATATGTTTCATATCTGAATCCAGAGGCTGTTTTAACATGATGTCCAATTACTGTTCAATTATAGATAAATAGTGGTCGGTGAAAAATTCATGGTCCAGCGATCCTAAATAAACGTTGATAGTAGCACAATGGTCATTTGATACCTGTAGTCAAAGGTATGGATCGCGATGTTGTAAACTATCCAACAGCTAAGATGATTTTGAAATTAATTATTTTGGAATTGTTGTTGAATAAAAACCACAAGGGACGAATTTTATCATCACCTCATAACGGATTAAGGATACATCGTAACGTTACAGTCAGTGTGGGGGTAAAAGTGAGTGCTTGCGTAACGCCGAAATAAAGCACATCAGGTTCGATGTTAGTAGGCTATGTTATTTGTAAGTAATTCTAAACAATTACTTTAAGATCACCAGAAATGGAGAAGGTTCCACAGCGTCAGTGCATGTACTTTTTTTCCGAAAGTGTATGACGGGGTTTTTACACTCCATTAAATAAAATGCAAATGCAAATTATATGATGATACACACATACCTCTTTAGGGTCAAGGACATCCTTGAAATATGATGGATCAGCACCACATTTAGATAGGAGTTGGACCCAGTCGCTCTTTTCTTTCTGTTGAATCTGAGCGTTGCTCTTCTTTTCTTTGATTTTTGCACTAGTGATATTGGCGATCACCTCAATGTCACGCTTACTGAAGTCGCTGCATTTTCCGCTCATCACATCCATGCTACAATTTATTATCTTTTTTATTTTAGTTTTTCAAAATTTCTTTTTCTTCTTTCGGGAAAATAATTTAGTATGAAACATCCTTCTTGTTAGATATCATTAGACACGGAAATTTCGTATTGTGATGGGTGTCTGAGAGCTACATTCTCAACGACGCATTTTATCATAGTGTCAGTTTTATTTTATTAAAACAAAGGCAGTGTATCTAGGTTTAGACAATGAGCTCGCTACTTTGATAGAATGATAATAGCAGGAAAATGTATGTATGTTGGTGTTGTTAAATGTTCATCGTATATTACTGAAAAACAAAATTCCAGTTCTGATAGTTCGTACACCAAACGTTTCGGACTTGGGACTCTCCCAACACCTGATGCTGATATATTTCAGTCACTGTAAACTATTCAAAAACACATGTTTCTTCATTCACATGCTAACATATTAAACTGTGAATATTAAATCTAGCACCGGCGGATTGTAAAGCATCCAAGAAATTTAATTACAATCAGATATTTGGCATTGTTATAAAAATCGATGCACCGGAGGCTGCTGGTTTTGGAGACTGTTTAGGCAGCTGGTATTGTAAAGTAGCACATAATAGAAAATGACAGTGTTATAGATCTAGATCTACTGCTCTAGTTCCATGTTTAATGTTGTGTAAATATTGAAGAATGGGATATTGTTATTGCTTCGTGATTAAAGTGAAACAAGAGTTTATTGGAATTTATGAAAAATCAATCAAAGTTCATAAACTGGTATTAAGAGTGAAATTGGGGTTAGTTGCAACATAGCACAATTCATTACCCCCAAGGGAACGATCTTGTACTGAATTTCAAAATGGTCCCATACTTGTCCAAACACCTGCACATCACTTTCATATCCCCAAAAACGGACAGGTGAAGAACAGATAGATAGCAGATGTCCCCCAAAACGGACAGGTAAAGAACAGATAGATAGTAGATGTCCCCACAAAACGGACTGGTAAAGAACAGATATTATATATTCCCACAAAACGGACTGATAAAGAACAGATAGATAGCAGATGTCTCACAAAACGGATTGATAAAGAAAAGATAATAGGTATCCCCACAAAACGGACTGGTCTTGTTTATGGATATGATATCATTAAATGCAAAACTGTAGTTTCTTCACATAATTTCAAAATAATTTTATCTGCAGGCGTTGTGGTGATATCACAAGTCAAATGTATAATTGAAATGATACATTTTGAGGTAAGAAATTTTGCCTTGATGGCTTCATGAATTATTCTCAATAATCAATGTATCACAATTTGCTTAGCGTCTTTGAGAAAAAAATGGAATGTTTTTAAGTTATGATTTGCTCTGTTTCCATTATGAAAATCTTTCCATAATTAAGTGAAAATATTATGAGAATTGGACGAATATTTACCTCATAATTTCTTTTTATATATAAGAAATGAGTTAGTCAATGAAACATAAAGTAAAAAAGGACTCGCTTATTGTACCTAATCGCAGTCCTGCTTCTACCCACTGTGTTTAGTATATCATTTAATTTTGTGTATGTATTGTTTGTTTGTTTGTTTGTTTTTTAATTTTCTATATCGTGTGTCATTATAATGAACTTCAACTTGATTTCGTCTATTTTTGAAACAAATAAGATTAAATGATTGATTGATTAAATATTGTTTAACGTCCCGCTCGAGAATCTTTCACTCATATGGAGACGCCACCATTGCCGGTGAAGGGCTGCAAATTTAGGCCTATGCTCGGCGCTTATGACCTTTGAGCAGGGAGGGATCTTTTATGTGCCACACCTGCTGTGACACGGGTCCTCGGTTTTTGCGGTCTCATCCGAAGGACCGCCCCATTTAGTCTCCTCTTACGACAAGCAAGGGGTACTGAGGATCTATTCTAACAACCCAGATCAAATAAGAAACTGGTTACACCTGGGTGGTGTGTGGTATATGATATGCTAAATAAAAAAAGAAGTAAATCTGCTACAACGATCCAGACATGTTGATTTTTAGTATGATTCCCATTCATCAATGTATTTGAAGTACATAGTCGTATAAATATTGTAGATAAAATCGATCATGTATGATGAGTTATTCTAAATTTAGTTATGATTAGAAATGGTAAAAAAAAAACCCCAACAACAACGAAAATACCCACTTGACGTGTACTACATCGGAAATTTATCGTTTACTGAATGAATAAAATGTTAAGACACAGAACAGTCACGACTCATGTTGCAATCACACAATCACACATGCAAATCAAACTAATCTTTATGAAGTTTATGACCCAAGGGAATGGCCTACAATGTGTGTATTTTGCATTTAATGACTACTGAATTTAATCACCTGGTCAGTTCATATATACTTGATAAGTTCATGCACGATTCTTTATGTTTCGGGTGGCCTTTAAACTGATTAAAACTCGTTAATAGAGCGAGCATTATACAATAGCTGAACTGTCCTCCTTACTAACTCGGTCGTGGAAGCTTGCCAGCTTTACATCTCCAACAATGGACAGCGTGATATTGTCTGGACATGGAAATGTTGTGAAACAAAAACGCAAATATACTTTCATATTTTATATATTAATATTTTGTTTAGAATCATTTTGAAGATATTATCAAATATCAAATTCCGTTTAAATGTCTATATCGTGTATTTCGGTCAATTGTACCCACTTTATGTTTTTAAGTTTTAGAGAGTTCTATCAATGATATTGAACATAGACTTGGCTTTGCAGCAAAGGTCCGGACTGGAAAGTTCAAATCTATGATTTCAAACACATCACAGGCGTCGCCGATTTTATTTTATAAATCACTCAAATATTTCTATTTTAAACACAGAACATTCTGTTAGGTACACTTGTATAAAAATAACTTTCATTGTTGAAAATAGACGAGGATATGAACTCCGACGCCTCACTTGATGAAGCGCATCTATATTCTACTTTTATTTCTGTCGGAATTTCCCAGCCAATAGGATAGACGTATTATATTTGTAAAGATTCATACGCACAGTGTTCGTAACTGCATCGCATTCATGAGGAAATGACTATCATCACAATTGTATAGGTATCAAAGACAAAAACATCGGAAATTTAAATATTCAGGATTGGTTTACTCTGAGAAAACAAATCCCCGATGATATAGATTTTATTTCTCCGGACTGCATTCTAAAATGTTTCATAACCCAGAGTGACTGCTGTTAGCAGCATCGATTTCTCATGTATGGTGGCATGATTCTGTATTCACTTGTCAGATAATTATGCCGACTTGTCAGATAATTACTCCAACTGTCCGTTATTATGAAGACTTGCCAGATGATTCTGTCGACTTGTCAGAAAATTCTCATTATCTTTTCACTCTGATAGTCATTTGCTGACATCTGCTTTCCGTCTTAGTATCTGACAAGTCAAAATCACGATCAGACAAGTCGAGATGATTACCTGACAAGTCAAAATCACGACCAGACAATTCGACATGATTATCTGACAAGTCAAAATCACGATCAGATAAGTCGACATGATTATCTGACTAGTCAACATAATCATCTGATAAGACGACAAATAATCATTATGTCGACATGTCAGAACGTTTTGTTGTTAAGTGGATGACATATTTTGGGTGTGATTGCATTTCTATGGTTACTTTTTAAATTTATTGACAAAATCATCTGACATGTCGACATAATCATCTGACAAAGGATGGCAAATATATGCCACCATATTCATGCTCTAGATCCAGTTTTTGAACTTTTGGCTTGACCTTTCGCTTGCGCAAGGATATTATTGGGAATGCGCATGTACATGTTGGTAAGACGTGACGTGGCCGTGTAAAATTATGTTTTATGCGTTTTCAGATTCCCTTTTAATGGCGTGAAAAGAAAGTTCAAATATAGCGTTTTCAGATTCCCTTTTAATGGCGTGAAAAGAAATTTCAAATATAGCATTGTTAGAAGAGAAAATAAAATTTCCGGTCTCGACAGTTTACGAACACTTACGTCTCCAACAGAAGGTCGGTGGGAGCGGCTTTCAGACAGTCAGCTTGCAGAATTTCCGGAAAGTTTTGCAGGGTTAGATTCCACTTTTCTCTGTTCCATCTCCCACAGCTTCGCACATCCATCATGACCCTGGCCTCCGTGGGTTTGATAGTTTTACCATCTTCCTGAGAAAAAGATGTAATAAACTCGAAAAATTATATATAAAAAAAAAATCAATTTATTTCATGATATTTAAATTAATTCAAAATCAGTTAATACATCTGGATTAAAAAAAATAATGAAGAAAAATTGATATTCAATAAATGTGTTTCATATACTTACGACCAGTGTGCGTCCGCAGTTGATCTTTTTGATGATTTGCATTCTGGTCAAACAGTCTGTTAGAAGCAGGCCCTCGCAGAGTACCACTTTCTGTTTTTTATCCATGTTTTGAAATACGAACGTGCCATTGTCCTCCTAATATAATGAAAAAGATTACTTTGAATCTGGTGTCTTAAATATCGAATTGCAACTAATATATAATTTAGACTTTTTATAGCTTATATAAATCTGCCATTACCTTCTCATCTCATACATAAAATATCTTTTGTTTCAGAAAATGGTCACGTTCGAGATAATGAGGTCAATAGTCATGGTAACGCCCGCTGTGGGTAAAGACTTACTTTCAGAGAAGAAAACACTTCTTTGGGAAACTTTTTCATGTCGTCGGCGCTGACAGAGGACGGGTCATTGAGAAAACTCTTTAGATTATCCTTATCCGCCCTACTCATGCTTCCATATTTTTCGATGTGTCGCACCATGCCCCCGCACGTACGAGATTCCAAGTTAGCTTCGAACACTGTTTGCAAGAGATCAGATATTCTGATTCTGATTAAGATTAAAGGTGCTTTAAATTGCTTTATAATTTTTTTCTTTGTGAGGGATTTTTTCCTTATTTAAAAAAACCAAAAAAAAAAAACCAAAAAAAAAAACCAAACAAAAAAAAAAACAAAAACAAACAAAAAACCCAACCAGAAATATAGTAGATACCTTATTTAGTGATTTTATGCAAGTTAAAACAATAATTAAAACGTATGGAGATTGGACAAAAGAGGAATGATAAATTGAACGTACCATCTAAATCCTTGATTTCTCGGAAAATTTCCTTCTGTTTGGCGGTCAGTGTGTTTTCAAAATCTGATTTTGTGTTCCCGTAGTCATCCACAGCTTTACAAGGCTTTTCTAGGGGATTCTTTAGCTTCTGACAAGTCATACATTCCTTAGGACACTGAAAATCTATCTTCGTTCTGGGCGGAAATGTCATTCCAGTAGGTAGACCGCTGGGACGCGTGATTCCGCCAGATGGAAATGTCATTCCACTAGGTGGAGGGGTCCATCCACTGGGACGCGTCATTCCACCAGACTGAAGGGTCATACTACCAGCTAGAGTAGATTTTCCACCAGAGAAAAATGTGTTCTTAGTGGTAAGCTGGCCATGGGCTGTTATTTAATCATATATACAAATGTACTGACAACATCATCAAATTTCGTATAATAATCTCAAATAAATGATAATAATAAATACGTATTACACAGATTGAAAACAAATAAACAAACAACAAAAGTGACTTACCCAGTGACCAGCAGCAAGCTACATGCAAAAATAAGAAACGCACAAATTATCAAATGCAACGCTTTGACATTAAATTTTAGGTACTTTCTGAAATGTCTGGTTGAAATGACACTTAGAAGTGATATCTCTTACCAATGAGAACAAGAGAGGTAACGAATTTCATGTTTCTGACTCCTGCCAGCAGGGTCTGATCTGAGAGAACGCACAGCGTAAATTTGTCAGATCGAGTTCTTCAATGTTCGCTATATATATACCCGGTCTTTTAATCTTCTCGTCATGCCTTTTTATTTATATATAGATCCAGAACTCCAGATCAAATGTTTAATGAAATATGGTATCGCGTCAGCAGAGCAGGGAGAATTTGAGACTACTTGAAACTAGAGTAATAGAATAGGTTTAGTTTCACATTCAATAATTCATTAATATTTTATTTCATTCATTATGCTTATCACCTGTTTGAAGCGAAACATTTAGATCAGAATGTTTTTAATTGATGTTTATACCTTATATATTTTTTTATGTTAAAAAATGTGAACTTAATGTTAATGGATACGCAATAGAAAATGAAAAATTCTGAGAAAAAATATGTATACCGTAGTTTCTTTCCCGCAATGAAAGTCAAATTATGAATATGAAATATATGTATATCAATTCCATACGGGAGGAGGGGATATTCTTTGGAGTTTCAAAGTTTATTATGTTATTTCACGATTTTTATCATAAACATGAAGATCCCATTGGCGGATCCAGGATTTCCCCCCCCAAAAAGGGGGGGACCATGTGAAAACCAAATTTTCAGCCGGTTTGGTTGCCAAATCTGGAGTTTTACTAACGTTATTTAGTAAATTTGTGGTGAAAAAGCCCTCCCCCTAACCTTAATCCACCACTGAATACAGCTTTAGGTCAAAATTCTATCATGATGATTGATAAAAACGTTTTTAAGGATAATGGAATCAGAACAAACTATTTCACTTCTTGGTAACGTGTAGTTTGTGTATCACCCTTAATGTATAAAATCAATAGTACCTTTCTCTATATGTGGCGACATATATTAGTATATATCATTGCATTTCACATACAAATATGCTCTCTGTAACGACATCGATTAACAATATTACTTTTGGCACTCAATACAATCATCACAGCTTTTAAAGGAATCACGGCGTGTCCATTCTGATTACTCTCTGACAATAGGCAGGCTGTTTATCTGTGCGTTCTACTTCGGATGTTCTATTTGATAATAATACTGATACGCAAACTTTACAAACAGAAATCATGACAAGGTCATGTTTGAAGTGACAGTACTTTAAACGCATGTACGCACACACACACACACACACACACACACACACACGAAACATACTCATAATGACCTGCTTTTAATAATTCTTTGGTTTGATACAAGTGTGCAGAACATCTAGAGACCGATTTCAATTTCTTTCGAATTAAAGACATATTCATTCATCACATAGAGAGCTGCTACAATAAAGGAATGAGAAAAAGCAACAACTTTAGACGTGCAAGTAACCTTGAGGATTTTCAAGCAGGGGACGAACCCGGTTCCCCTTCTGTTTTTAAATTACGGATTTTTAAAATTCAAAATACCTAAGCGCTACCGAATCTATGTCCTTTGAATTCCTTCGATGAATACTGTACACTCTGAAGCCTTAATAAGCCTCAGCCAGGTCGTACAGGCTCGTTCTCGACTTCAGAACTGCGTTTCATATTTAGCGCCCCAATAACATTAAATCCTGGATCCGCCTCTGATTTTTTATTACGTTACAGCACTTAGTTTCGGTAATGCAAGTGTGTTTCCCCAAATTGCTCATTACTGCAGTTTAATCATTTATAAAAATATTGTGTTTTAGGAATGACATTTTACAGACACAAGGCTTATTCCAGGAGCACAAAAAGTCTATTGTAACTCAATAAACTCTGTAGTACAAGTAAGCGGTCTTTAGTCGACTTTAAATGGAATTAATAACTATTATCATCGTTGTCTGTTTTTCCCAGTCGAATTTCTCGACGCACTTGCACATGTACCAGATCAAGCTGACATTAAAAAGAAACTTATAATCATGTACCTAGGATTAAATTTGTTGTCGTTACAACAAAGTGACGGATTCGTGATCTTTAAATTTTGTTGTGGTCAGAATACTTACAAAAATATATAATTCTGGACCGCGTTTCACAAAATTATCTGAAGTCTAGTCACAATATAGGTCAGGAATCTATCCTTTAGAAGATTTACTTACGAAAATCTTAATATACATCATTACTATAGGGCAAAAATTAAGCATGAAATATCTTAATAAGTTGTGTCTGATATTTGTTACAATATGTTTGATTATGGTATTGCATTGTTTATAATGTCTGATGATAGTACCAAATTAGTTACACAATGGTTAAAGCGTTTGCTGCGTGACAGAAAGGTCGTCCGTTGGAGCCCTGCCCACGCCATAAAGGCTAACCTAAGATTTAAAAGTAGTTAGTGATTGCTCCTTTGCCACACACTCGGCATTTACATGTAGAAGAAAAATATGACATTGAATTAACTGTTCAAAATATTTTTATCTTTCTAAAACTTGATTTTTTTTTAGTTTAATAACAAAATAATATTAATTATATGAATGCTAATTTCTTTGTAAATTTTTGTGTTTTTTCGAAATTAATTTGTTTATTACTTTTTAACAAGTAACGTACGAAAGACAGAATTAAAAATCAGAAAAACAAGAAAAAAGCGACAGCAAAGGAGAGGAAACTGAGAGAGTCCGGGGAGTATTAATACCACCAAGCGATGGGAAGGAACACAAAGCGCCGGGAAAGATCGCCACGGCCAAATGTCAGGAAGGATCGCTACCGCTAGGAAGAATTGATAAAGCCGGGAAAGATCAAGCGCTAGGAATGATCACTAAAACCAAGTATCAGGAAGGATCGCTACCACCAATTGTTAGAGAGGATCGCTACCGCTAATTGTTGGGGAGGATCGCTACCGCTAATTGTTGGGGAGGATCGCTACCGCCAATTGTTGGGATCGCTACCGCCAATTGTTGGGGAGGATCGCTACCGTCAATTGTTGGGGAGGATCGCTACCGCTAATTGTTGGAGAGGATCGCTACCACCAAGCGCTGGGAAGGATGTGATTTTGACTACTGATTACTCTGTTTACCTGATCAAAATAGAGGGCTAATGGCGGGTGTGGCTGGTCAACAGGGCATGCTTACTACTCCAGATCCTCGACACCTAATCCCACTTCTGATGTGTCCACAGGTTTGTACTACTCTTAATTTTGTGTTCTTTATGGAATGTATAAGTTTGATCATTGTTCATTATCTCCATCTTTTTATCATTACGCCCAAGTGCCTGGAAGGATCACTACCGCCAAGTACCTTTTATAATCCACAGATGAGAAGGGGGTAATGGAGGGGGTTTCACTATCAGTTATGGTATGTGGCAGTGATGTAGTGGAGGTTGATATACCAGGGTTGTTCCACCGGAAGCAACGGATGACTATATTAGTGCTATCAACAGCAAGAATAACACTGCGAAAAGCCTATTTCATATTGTTTATACGTTGATAATCTAATGCAATTTTTATGTAAATGGGTCTTATTTCAACCAAAAGTTTCCGTTGACTAAAGGATGAAGTGTTTGTTGATCATAGGATTGCTCTTCACATCAAAGTGTCTGTTGATCCTAGGATCGCTCTTCCTGAGAGATATTGCTGTCATATCAAAATATCTGTTCCCACATCTTTCTTTGCAAACAGTTCCACTTTGCAGTCTGAGAGAACGATCTGGATGATAACCCGTTAGCTGCATTTGCATACACACTGGTGCCGTATCATACAATGCATAATAAACATAGAGCGATATTTTAAACAGCTTGTGAAAGACATCAGGTAGCCACATGTGTTCTACAATACTGGTTTGAGTGATGAGTCATCTGGCCGCTGTATTTTGGATCATCTGGAGATTGATCAAGTTGGGGGTATTAATACCATATAGAAACTCATTATTTTACGTAACCTAGGCTTGGTGTGACAAATGCGCAAACGGAAGTATTGCAGACATCTTTTGTGATCAGTGAATAGAATAGATAAACGACATTGACAACAAAGAAAGCTTCAGCACGATCGAAAAAACATTGGGATCAACTCTTTTTGGATGGGTATAATTTTTTTTCAAAGACAGAGAGCTTCCGATGAAGGTGGTAAACTGGCTTTGATGCACAAATTAGTCTACGAAGATAAACGGATCGTCATTAAAGTTCTTTTTACGTTTTTTCAAGAGCGAAAATTACGGTAACCAAACAACTTCTTTTGGAATGATGTTGATCGCAATGAATTAAGTTTTATACAGAATAAACGCAAATGTTTCCACCATCTTGTAGTTGCAAAGTTTCGAATTTCTGTGAAGTTTTGATCGTTTGCTTTTTTAGATTCTTCTTCGTTGTTTAAACCAAAAAAATCTCATCTATACAGCAATTAAATACCATTTAATGAGTGACAAATGTGTTGTAACCAGAAAAAACCCATGCAGAAAGATACTACAAACATATTAATTTTGTTTGCTGATCATTCATTTATCAAATGTAATACAACCAGCACGTATTATACAGTTGCAGTTATAATGTATAGATCTCTATATCTGCAATGTAACAAAGAAAGTGATTGGATGGTATACAGACAATGAAAGGCACATCTTCAAAAGATTATCTCATTACTAGCCATACATATAAGTATAAAGTTTCTTCACTTTGAAAGTAAAAAAAAAATGCGTCTTAATTTTCAAACAGTAATTGTAGGTATATTTTTTCCTTGTAACTGACTAACTGCATGCATTCATATTTTTAGTTATTACTGATTACTTTTAAAAAGTAACCAAATACAACCAATTACAATAAATGATCAGACAAGTCAATTATACAAACCCCCAAACCACTTGCCATTTTTAAAGATGAAATCCATCAAAACCATGCTTCATTTTTGAACACATTTAATATACTAGTCAATGGAACGTTATCGTATCTATACTGGATTCATAAGCTTCATAAAAATATTACAAATATTGATACTTGTATATTGCTGGATCCATTAAATGTTCCACAAAGCCCCTATCTTTACTCCTCATGAAAATATCAATAGCTGTGAAGGAGAAACTTCATATATATTTTACCACAACATATGCCAGAGGTAATGTAAATCAAATGTATATTCCAAATTATTTTAAAGAACTTTTAGTAAATTTGAAATTACAAAACTTTTATCAAATCAACAGCATCAAAGCGTACGACTTTTCACCACTTCACATAACCATTCCTCACGATACATTAAAAAAATATAAGGCTTTTTGACACCACAGACATATGTTTCTTTAATAATAATGGAACACGAAAATATCAATATATTGTGTTCAGTCATCCCAAAATTTACTTTGCTAAACAATACTCTAATTTTATGCAGAAGTACTCACAATTTTATATTAAAAGATGTTGTAGTTCTTCATTGACACTATTTGCGTAGTCTCTGGTGATCAGGTCTTTCATCAGTTTGTTGGAATTCACATGGACACAAATTGTGCTCCATTATTAGCTGACCTATATTTGCATTTTATGAGGCAGACTTTATTCTAAAATTTGTACATGAGAGAAAAAATATTTTTCTTGGTCTTCAACTCGACATTTAAATACATTGACGGCGTTTTATCTATTAACACTACTCATATTAATTATATCTCGATTCTATATATCCCAGTGAACTGAAACTAAAAGACACCACATAATCTTCCCGATCTGCCTCATATTTGGATATTTTATTAAACGTGTATGACAACGGCAAACTTGCCATACAACTTTATGACAAACCATATATGTGTAGCAATATTCCATTATCACCTGCATATGGTGTTTTTGTCTCTCAACTGATTCAATACGTATATTAATGAGGAAGATTTTATTCAAAAGCATCTACATGAGTGAATAAAAACTTCCTTAGATTCTAACCTTTGCTAGGATAAATATTCGTTATGTAATCATTAATGATGTTTTTTGAGTATGGATCATGACATCATAATTTACGTGTTTCCTGTTGTTGCCATCGGTTGTAAATATTTCGTAGTATATCTCACTTTTCCTGTATGCTCTTAGTTTCCGCTTAATTTTCTGTAGTATATCTCAAATTTCCTGTATGCTCTTAGTTACTGTTTAATAGTCTGTGGTATATCACATTTCCTATATGGTCTTAGTTTCTGTTTAATTGTCTGTGGTATATCTCACATTTCATGTATGCTCTTAGTTTCTGTGTCATTGTCCGTGGAACCTTATGGGTGTGACACCGTCAGTCTGGATAGAATGTAAGCATTCATTTATTTCTTCTGTTGGACCACCTTGCCACTATGTTCCTCTACGTATAACTCTATTCCAAGCTTCCCTAGTCTATGTCTGATGTTATGCACCTCTTTTTGTTTTCATAAGGAACTTCTGGGTATATCAGCCCGTACAAACCAATTTCATTTTGCCCATAAGCACACTAATTGTCCGTTCGCTTCGCAACCGGTAGGTCGTGAGTTCTTTCCCCAAACGCTGGGAATTTAGAAGTGAGAATCACGGGTCTTTCGGATATGAACTTAAAAACGGAGGTCCCGTGTCACGGTAGGCGTTGACACGTTAAAGAACCCTCACTGCTACGGCCCTGAGTGCTAAGCATAGGTGTAAATTTGTGGTACTTCACCTACAGCTGGTGACGTCTCAATATGAGTGAAAAATTCTCGACGGGACGTAAAACAAACAAACAAACACTAATTGTCCGAGAGAGAACATACGATACCGTGTCGACTGTCCATGATAAAAACACATTTAAGTGCATTCATCTGGCGTATTATCATTCACGTAACAGTGTCCACTGCATCTCCTTATTGAGCCACTCTGTCTAAGAGTTCCTCGCTGTGTTTGGTAGGACACACATTTCCTTTGAAGATGCTACGGTCACTGTATGTCAGGCAGGTGTAAAGATGAAGATAACTAACAGCATTCAATCTCGTAATTCCTATAACAAACACAAATCAGAGAGATGGGCAAACACGGACCCCTGGACATACCAGAGGTGGGATCAGGTGCCTAGGAGGAATAAGCATCCCCTATCGACCGGTCTCACTCCCGTTTGTCATAAAGTTGAGTTGTTAGTTGGCCGCCAGCATCTATTTTCAGTAAAATAACTAAGTACGAAGCAGATGTGGAAGACTTTGTGATGTCTTTTCGAATTGACATATGAATGAAAATGATCATTGTTGATAGATAAAACGTCGTCGATATATCTAAATGTCGAATTGAAGGCCACAGCAAGATATATTTTTCTTCTCATGTAGAAGCTTTTGAATGAATTCTGCTTCATAAGATTATAAAAATAGGTCAGCTAACAAAGGAGCACAATTCGTGCCCATGGGAATTCCAACTGTTGAACTGCTGGAACACCCGATCACAAAAGACTACAAAGATATTGTCAATGAGGAACTCTAGCATCTTTTTAATATCAACTTCAGGGCACAAATCAACTTCAGATTACTTGTGCGTGGAGTCAGAGTGGTGTTTAACGAAACTATTTTTGTTACGATCAATCATTAGATATGAAAATTTCTTTTTACTATTATTGTTGACGAAACAACTGTCTATGATGTCAAAATGTCTATCTTTTAATTCATTGTGAGGTATAGTCGTGTAAAGTGTTGTAAAATCATACGTTTTAATGTTGTTAATTTGAGAAAAGTTTTGTGATTTCAAATTCATTAAAAGTTCTTTAGAATTTTTAAGAATACACATTTGATTTACACCACCTCTGGCATATGTAGTGGCACAGTACGTTTGAAGTTTCTCCTTCACAGCAGTTAATATTTTCGTGAGGAGCAGAGATAGGGGCTTGGTAGAATATTTACTAGATCCAGCAATGTATCTTTGTAAGGGTTTTTGTGAAGTTTGGGGATCCAGTATAGGTACGGTAACTCATATTCATCCGCTCCATTGACTGGTATATTAAATGTATTTAAAACTAAAGCATGATTTTGAAGAATTTCATCTTTTGAAAAGGCATTTGGAGTATACGTGCGATTACTATATGTGGAATTAATGCCAAGTTCGTTTAGAATGCAATTGTAATGATGAGACTTACAAACAAATCCAATGTCGTTGCAAGCTTTGTCAGCTGTAACCAAAACATATTCCTCATGTAACCCATCTAACTCTTTTATCACTTCTGGTTTACTTTCAGTCTTTCTGCATTAATAATGATATCGTGGAGGGATCTACACATTAGCTATGTATTGTATGTGGAGGGCACATGACGCTTTTATTCTTGATTCTATAATTGAGATGGGGCGTCAGTTTTCTAGCTTGTTTGATTGGATGTATATGCATTTTATTTCAGTGAAGCGAATGGGACAGTTCACGAACAAGGCTACTTCTATAGCGTAAGTTGTATGGTATTACACGAGGGTTGTTCGATATGTAATGTGTATTGTACGATATCTCAAAAGAATTCGACTCAAACAGTGAAATGAACATTACATCTCTACAAAGTATTCTCCACATTCTGAAATGTGTCACGGTACACTGATTTAGGTAGATTTCTGAGGCACTAACTGGTGGCTGAGCCAAGGGCTTGTCGGTTTTTAAGTTACGGAAAAAGGAAAAAGTCGCATGGGGCTAGATCTGGAGAGTATGGTGGGTGTGGCAAGACTGTAACCTTTGACGACTTCAAAAATTGCTTCATAAGCTCAGATGTATGTGATGGAGCATCATCATGAATTAGACAAACATGCCTAAATCCTGATAGAGGGCGTCGTTTATGATAATATTTCTTGAGTTTTTTATTTTTAGCATAACATCTCGGTAATACCGACCAGTAACACTTTTGCCCTTCGGCACAGGAATTTGTATGGCTATACCATCACATGAGAAGAATATGCAATAAAGAACCTTCTTTGTCCTTATAGTTCTTTTGGCAACTACAGGCCTTCTACCATGTTCAGGTAGCCATATTTTGTTTCCAAGTTTTCTTACTGGTTCGAAATAGTGAACCCATGTTTCGTCAACAGTAACAATGTTTGCAAATTGTCTATGATTGAATTTGGGAAACATTTTGAGCAATTGCTTAACGGTTTGTACTCATTTTTGGTCATCTGTCAATATATGCAGTATCCATCTGGCAGAAATCTTTCGTACTTTCAAAATACACATCAAAATGAAATGCATTTGCGAAAGCGATATGCTAGCACCTTTGGCAATATCACGCATCGTGTACCTGTAATCACTGCCAATTATTTCCCTGACTTTTGAGACGTTTGCCTTGCCTGTTACAGTCACAGGTCGGCCAGATTTTCTTGCATCTTTGACGGACTCTGCGCCAGTCAGAAATTTCTTTCTCAACCTACGGACTGTCTCCAAAGATACATTATCAGACCTATAAACCTCCCCCAATTCAGTAAAAATCTGCATCACCGATTGACCGAGTTTTGTGAGAACATTTATATAAGCTCTAATTTCTTCAATATTCTCAACCCGTTTCCCAACCATTTTTACAACAGTGGTCAACGATGACTCTATTACTATAAGTTTAAAACTATGTGGAGCTGAAGACTCGTATCTATACCGTTGGAAAGGTATTGAATAGAGGTATTCGAGAGTATCCTCATCCACGAAATCGTTCAAAGCGTTATCGTGCTGTGGTACAATACACATTACATATCAAACAGTACTCGTACACACCTACAGAGTTGAGATGATCTTTGGATAGCTTGACTAAAATTTGACAGTTGACATGTATTTTAATGAACCTCTGAGATCCCTAAATGTTGTTTTGAAATGATATAAAAGGCAAGAAGTTAGCCGATATTACGAGAGAAGTGAGACATCTTTTTGTGTATTGTAAATCACGTGGTACATAAATCATGCTCTGTTGGACGTTTACTCATATTTGGACAATGATATGATACGCTGTATAAACGAGTTTATGATATTATTTGAGTTAAAGGCTCATGTATGTATGTGACTTCGCGGAATCAGTTTATTTGGGTTTTTTAAACAATGTAGTTTAGCTAACTAGGCGTTTGATATGTCTCTAATGGATACTATGAATAATTCATTATGGTAATTGATTTGCTGAAAAGTACATATATATGATTTATGCAAGATTAGTGACAATTGTTCAAAGACAATAGTGCTTTGCGACAAGATTATTTAAATAATCATATGCTGATCAATATTTTTTATTTCTCTGGACATGTATATGGGTATCAATCTGATGACGCAGTCCTATTTTTAGATTCCTTTAAATTGATTGGGCGGCATTATCTTCTATAATACATGTACTACTATTAATAGATCTATTGTAATTAGTCACAAAGGATCCAGAATGTGAATGCTAGATAATTAAGAGGAAAAAATTAAACCAGATGCAATTCTTCATTTTTATTATTAATTATCAATATCTGGACAAGCTAACGCCTAGCAAAATTATGTATCTACATCGATTACTTGCACATACTAATATATAGTGACAAAACCCTAGAAATCTGTAATAAGTAGCATTTTATTAACAAATATTATATATATATATATATATATATATATATATATATATATATATATATATAACACCGAGCAGCAAGGAAGAATGGGAAGACGTAATTCGACCATATGTTATATGTTGTTTTATTATCTTTTTGTAGCAGTTAATAAGGCATTGACCTATAAGCAAAACAAATAGTAAATGTATTAGACTAAAAGTACAATTTTTATACTTTAGGTTTCACAAACCGTTGACAATAAGTTACTAACAATACAGCAAACATTTACAATAGAAAAATATGTTCTGTAAGAAATTGACCTTTGAACTTACAAACAAATTATGAGAATATGCTCACAAGTTTAACTGCAAAAACACAATAACGTATAAACATTACAATAAGATTAAGTGTCTTATATAAAAAAAATACTGTAGTAAAGTAAGACGTAAGTAAATATAATTCTTACATACCACAAGATGCAGCTGATACAGGCTGGACAGATCTTCAAGGGAAAATTTACACTGCTCTGTTTTACACAGTTTAAACGGTAACTTATAGTAAAGGGTGATTCAAGATATTGGACAATACTTGATGCAAATGAAATTTAGCGTTACAAAAATGTCGACTCAATCCAAAAAATATTTACCACAGAATATTTACTAAACTTTACAAATATAATCAAACGGAAAATGAATAAGTACATAAGATATAAAGAGGAAGTATATTTGTACTGTCTCTCTCTCTCTCTCTCTCTCATAATTCAGTCAAAAGTAGGTCAAGCGTAACGAAACTCACTCTTGTTCTGTAACTATTCAAGACAAAGTTATATATAAAATGTCAGTTGAATATCTTTATCCAGTGCGGAGAAAAGTCCGGAAAACTGATTCGAAATGAGAGACGGACGGACAGACCGAGGATAAGATAATAATCTCCTTCGACAAAGTCGGAACGGGACTAAAGAAGGCCTATAGGGGAGAACAATATTCCGAAAAAATGTCTCGTTGCTATATCAAGTTTCATTAGTTATTTTCTGCTGTACATATATATGAGCTTTTCATCTTTTCATTTCGAACCTATTATTTATTATCTACAATGTTGAAATTAACTTTCAAAGTTGGCCTAATCACACATTTCTCATTATATACTAGTCTATTAATTACTCATAGGAAATGAAATCCAGATATTGTCTATTCCTGCTTCATGCTTATTGTTTCCGGGAACCGGTGTGATTCTTTAACATGCAACACCTACTGCAACAAGACATCTCAATTTTGAAGATCGTATCCGAATTAAAGACGGGTGACTTACACACTTAATGGCGACCGTCTGGTGATGGAACAATTACTACCCGATTTAATGGCATACGTGTAGTACTAAATCTACATGCACTTCTTCGGATTTCCATTTTTATAATTCAAGTACATGTATCGTGCATTAGTGACGTGTTTCATTGTTGCCAGAAATAAATGTCGTGTAAAAGAAATGTATATCAAATAGGGAGTTATGGTCCCAAAAATTATTAAAACTAGATATACACCATTACAATAATATGAAATATCACACGTACTAATAAATTTTCTGTTCTTTTGTTGACCCGAATTGAACCTTTCTAAAAGTGACCTTTACTTTGTAAAAACGAATAATGAATTTCGTATGATGAAGGTCGTCAATTATTTCAGCGCAGATACTTTTCGTGTCTGAATATGGTTTTGTTTATTTTATCCAAAGTATCGAATTTGTCTTGATTCTGTATCAACACGTTTGTCTGCAAAGGCAAAGCAAGTAACTTGTCGGTTGATTGGAACTCGCGTATACCTTTATTGAAGTCTTCTTTTAATTTCAAGTAAATTAACATTCCCCAGAGTTGGTAATGAGTGGAATTTGTTTTTATTTCGGTTATATAATGAAGTATTTCACACAAGTCGTCGTGATAGTCAGTGGGGCTGTATTTACATAGTGGTGCCCGAGATTACTTCTTCACCTGTGACGTTTGCGCTGTAGGTATTTATAAATCTAGTAATTCATTCTAGAGGGTGACTTACTTACTGTTCATTGATCAATATCCGACCTTGGCACCAACATTTTATGCAAAACATTTTTAGAGAAATTGGTCATTATACCTGTGAATGCTCAGTGGGTATGGGGGAGGGGAATTTAAGCTTATCCAAAATAAAAACTTTGATACTTATAACAATGAAAGAATTCAAAATCCCAAAGCAAGCAACACCGTTCTGCAGTACATGGAAGATTACGAATTATTATATCCCTTTTGTAAAATAACAATCCTACCTCAAAAATATTTACTTAATGAAGAAAGAATTCAGTCGAACAAGCACATCTAGATCATTTTTTGGTGTTAAATGACATCTTGCCTAAAGTAATGAATTAGATCAACAGGACAATTACAGTTCAGATCATTTGGCCATTTCATGCAAATTACATTAACTAAAATTAATTTACATAAAGGATTCTGAAAATTTGATAATTCACTGCTGTGTGATTCTTGTAACTTCAATATAAAAAACAAGCATGCATAATCAATCGAGAGAGTATAAGGAAAAGTGTACCATTTCATTCCTCATAGAATTCGATACAAACCTTTGGCCCTCTCGATCACTAATTTACTATAATGATATTAGACAAATGTCCGTGAACATTTGAAAGTTCATTCCACACGCTGATATTTTTTTTTTTACTAAAAACCAGTCTCCGGACTGCACTTGTGTGCTGCGCTTATTCTTTACCCCGAATAGCTTATCGATGATAGAAACTAATATGGCGGCGATGCTTCTAGTTTATTCGTGTCAGTTTTAATCCATCTCCAGCAGCCAACCAAACTTACTAGACCCCGACACCCCCCCCCCCCCCCCGTCTCTCTCTCTCTCTCTCTATATATATATATAAAGTAAATCCAACAAAATACTTGCAGTTCTGTTCAGTATAACAAAGTATCCGGTTTAATTCTATTAATTTACATACATGAAGCATCAATTAACCATTGTTTGATCTAGGAATGTTTTTCATGTGAATGTATCACATCATCAGTATCTATTACTTTATCAGATTAGACTTCTCATCAAATCTGCCAGAACAGCCCGCATGAGAGACTTTGTATGAAACAGTTCGAGATTTCAGCATACAACCTGGGAAGATGTAATTCAGAAGCAGACACGTTAACTCTCTTGACTTCCGGTGTAACGACGAAAAATGACCCCCGTAGAATAATGACCGGGGGTCATTTTTCTACGTAGAAATTTTACCCCCTCGTCAATATTCTACATAGAGAAATGACCCCCTTTTTCGTAGAAAATATGGCTTTGGGGTCATTTTTCACCGTGTGGATTGTAGAAAAATGACCCCGTAGAATAATGACCCTATGTCATTTTTTGATGCAAAAGGCTGGTTTTGGTAAGAATATTCTTGTCGGAAAATAAATAGGGGTAAAATCACGCAGTCTTCTGATATGAAGTGTTTATTTCATGCGTTCTACCCACTATACCTAAAATCAATAAAACAAGATGATTTATCCCAATTAAAGGAAAGCGAATAACAGTTCCATGACTATAGAGCAAGAATACCACGTTCTTAGATTTGTTTTATCAAATTTAATTTATAAAATATATTTCCATACTTGTTATTATTTTTAAAAAATCAAGATCATCCATAAAAAAAATGTTCAGTTTCAATAATTGTTATCCTCTTTGATTTTACTTTGGGTAAATTATGTGCAAAATATCCCCAAAAAAGTCTCATTTTTTTTCTTCACAAATTACAAGAAAAGTTTATGTTTCAGAACCACCAAATTTGCATGAAAAACGGGCAATTGTTGAAAAAAATTATATCTCATAAATATCTTCAACATCAGGGACACAAACTGTGATTAACTTTTCTGAGTATAGTATTTTATTAGAGTAAATTTTCTTTTAGATGTCCCCCCATCCTCTGCTAATACACGTTCTCTTTTTATTGCTTCAAGGTTGATCACTAGGAAGTTCCATTATTTGGACAGATAATGATTTTTTGTCTTTTTTTCCCCCTGAGATCTCTCTTTTTTTATACCTGATTATGTCTTTTGTCGTTTGCTAGTGTCACCAAAGCACAAACAAATTGAGACATTTTATATCAAAAGATTTGATGCATATAAAAGAAGTATTTCATATTAAAAAAAAATTACAGAAGTCTATACACAGTTATATTGCCTTTTTCCTTTTTATTTATATATAATATTTTTTACCAATAGAAAAACCGAATGTCTGCAGCATAAAAAATCTTCCCAGTCTAATATACATTTTTTCCCGAGTATGATTAGCAATATTACAACATTTGATGTTGGGTGTGCACAAATATAAAACATTACTTGTTTTTGAATAACGGATTCAATCGGATGAAACATTTTCTTGGGGGGGGGGGGGGGGGGGGGGGCAAGGGATACCTAATGCATGTACATAAAATTATTATTGCTAATCCGAGATTTCTTATATCAATGTAAATATGAGCTCAGCCGATTTGGGGCTCAGACTAAAGCAATTAAACTTCATATTTTCAATTCACAAATTCCTTTCAAATTCTAGCGTTTTATTTATTTTGGCTATTTTTGATCGTTTACCAGCTGCCTTTGTTAGTGATTGTGACAACACAGTCTGATTTCAAAACTTTGCTCCCATGGGAAAAATATTATAGGCTTAAAACATCGATCACTTTGTTTAGGATAAAATGATGCCATCAAATAGGCGGGGTTCTTTGAAGTTTCAAAAACAACAATTCTGTTCGTCATTTTGCGGTTCTTTGAAGTTTCAAAGGCAACAATTCTGTTCGTCATTTTGCTTCACACCATGGACTCGAAAGAATATACGGAAATATCGCTTTTCGTGGAAAAATCATATCACAATGATGTACGAAATAAAGTTGTTGGCTTTATGAAGGAGATTAAACATCTATTGCAAACCATGGAAGCGGATCCAAAATATTTGAAACGTTCGCGGATGGAACATGAAGGTTCCTGGGGGTACTGATACAGAAATCCGTACATTCGCAATACAACGATCTTTGTTTACTGCAAGCACGGGATGAATGACAAAAACAACGACAATTACGTCTGGCTGCCGTACCCTCCCCTACACGAGGGAAAAAACGAATCCAATTCGAAATGCATTTTTATTATGAATATTGGAAACCATTACGAACCTGTATTGGATGTAACAGAGGATATTTACAGCAGAACACCTTACATCTACATCAAAAACTTCGTGCCAAAGAAATACCACCAGTATATTTCAAAAAGAATGCTTGAAGCTGCACTGGTAAACAATGAAACCGACTCCAATATTGTCAGAGAATTAGAAAGACCAGAAGACGTATACGTATTGCAGTTCAAAGATTTTCCCCATCAAGTAAAAAGTTTAGAAAAATTAAGCGAGGAAATAGATCCAAATGTGTTCAATTTATTGTGTGAATGGGAGGATTTGGAAGACAAGTTTGTTGCAAAAAAATCGAAATATGATACCCCTTAGTAAACGTTGAAAATACATTAAAGTTAGTGGCAAGTTTCTGTGCTCTTTTTATAGTTGTAGTTGTAATAAATAAATATATAAATATATATATCAATTTGGAATTCTTTAATGTACTTTAGTTGCTTTGAAATGAAATCAAAGAATTGTGATCTCCGCTTCCGGTGTCAGTGGATGGGAGACCATTATTTATGGCATGTTGTGTCAAATATAAACACCCTATCATATAATTATGTCATTCAAAAGTAATTTCCAGCGAATTTTTGGCAGATTAGGTCAAACATGAAGGTCAAGGGGTAAAAAACCATAGCATGCTCGAGAACGTCTTGTTTCAGGAATGCAAATACGAAACCCCTATCTTTTCCCAATCTAGAAATATACAGAAATATACCATTTTTGAAAAGTAGGTCAACCTTCAAGGTCTAGGTCACAGGGTCAGAAAACGTAGTTTTAGAAAGGATTATACATATATAAAATGATAGCCATATCTCTTTCTTTTTCAAAAATCATAGTATATTTGGTAAGATCTTGTAGCAGGTAATATACATGTGAAATACGAAAGCCCTATCTCATTCAAAGGTTACGACAAAGGTTAAAGTTTTTGTGACAAATTTAAACAGACAGACTTGCAGACGAATGAGATTAAATGTCCCCTTGTCCCAATGAGGACACCAATGCCAGGCTCTTTCATGGGATAGATTGGGGGGGGGGGGCGTTATCAGGGGAAAATGACAGCTAAAAAAAATTATTAGCTCGCACCTCCTCCTTCCCAACCCCGTACACATTGAAAGTCATGTGCAGATAAATATAGAAGTAACATTTTTCTACATTGGTGAATCTCAGCCAATCACAAAGAAATAGGAATTATTAAATCATATTTTATGGTGCCCATATAAGAAGTGGTGTTAAATTTGCTTCCACGACATTTAAGGATATTTATAAAAAAAAACCCCCAAAAAACAGGAGACACAGTTATCTTCACCGACCCTATCCAACCCTGGGATGAACGAATATTGAGTATTACATCTCATTTCATAAGATATTATTGTATAATATAGTGAAAAAGTAGGGGGTCATATTTCTATGGGGGTCATTTTTCAACGTGTGTGGTGTCCTAGAATAAACGGTCTGGAAGGGTTTTCTACAGTCGAAAAATGACCCTACTTGCCGTAGAATAATGACCGGGGGGTCATTTTTCCACGTAGAAATTTGACCTCTCGTAGAATGACCCCCCGGTCATTATTCTACGGGGGTCACTTTTCGTCGTTACACCGGTTTAACGACAGATCCAGCAAAGTTGGTCTTGGGTGGCACCTACGTATATACATGTGTACAAAAGGTTTTAAGTTTTCTTTTGTCAGGGGATCTCACAGTCTATATAACCACGGACCTGACGCCTTTGATGATAGCTATCACTACTTTCCATTTTGTCAGACTCGAAAGTAAGGGTGTCAGCAGATTCACTGCAACACAGAAAATCTGGGGGTATGGCTAAAAGGATATGGCATATTTGTAGTTGACAGGAGATTCAAGAATGCCGCTGAAGTTTCAAAATACATTGAAATTAAAATGAATTGGTTGATTGTACACTGTTTAACGTCGCTCGAGAATTTTTTACTTATATGGAGACGTCACCATTGCCGGTAAAGAGTTGCAAAATTTAGGCCTATGCTCGGCGCCTACGGCCCCTGAGCAAGGAGAGATCTTTATCGTGCCAGACCTGCTGTGACACGGGGCCAATGTTTTTGCAGTTTCATCCGTCATCTGATGACGTGCCAATAGATTTTCCTCATTATGACGAAACAGATGTACGGGAACTCACTTTAGGAATCTATCAGCTATGAATGGCCTGATCGAATACCCATAAAAGCATCGATGTCGCCGGCAAGTTTGAGACAGTAGTAAGCAGTGATATACTGAACATGCTATCGTCCAAAATACGGGGCCTTCGTGGCCGAGTGGTTAGAGCATCGGGCTCAAAATCACAAAGCCTCTCACCTCTGTCGGCGCGTGTTCGAATCTCGGCCGCGGCGTTATACAGAGTAGACATGTCTCAGCAACATAATAATAAGTGCTGGATAGGTTACGGAGAGGGTGTTATTAATGGCTGGTACTGTAAGTGTAGAGCAGGAAGTAGGGTGGAAGGGATGTGTAGCCATATTACTAGTGTAACCTGGTATCTGTCTTATGCTAGACACAACGATGAGACTGGTAAAGGTGTAAGAAACAGGAGCATATCCATTGATGATGTCTTAGATTTACATGACGGTGTTGATGCGTGAAATACTAAAGACATGTTTAGACCCTGCTTTTCTGCTGTACTTTGAGTTTATACATTGTTAACAATGCTGACATCATTTGTTTGCTATTTTATATTTTATTTTTATTTTATTCATTCATCTAATTTGCTTTCACTTGTGCATTCGATTTCAGATTCAAATGTTGTCTAATTTTGATCACGATTAAGTGGTTTTGCTTTGTAGTATATTTTATCACTGTGTCCATCCGTCAACTTTTTTGACGCTATGTCGTCAACATAGAGATCTGTGATAACGAACCACTTCATTTTTTGGTAACTTTTAAAATATCTTGATATTCTGTGTATATAGTTAAATAATGACATAGTAAAGATGAATATAGATTTTGTGTTGTCAGATTATGTTTCCCTCGTACTTGTCTAAGAAACTTGTATTAATTGGTTTGTTTTTGAGCGTACACAATCTATTATCTGCGCAACTTTGACTTGATTTATCATCTGTGATAAAAGTATGAGATAAATGTTATGTTCTATTTTGTTTTTTTTTGGTTTTGTTTTTTTGGTTTTTGAAACGGACATAAAAATGTCATGATACCCATAATTCAACTACTCTTAAATTATTAATCAAGACTGGAACGCAATGAATTGATTATTTAATTGATGTGATGTTTAAAGGTAAATAAATCAGACCGTTAATTCTACTCCGTTGATACGCTTATGTGTGATACTGTGTATATACAGATTCAATCTTCTCTTAGTGTAATAAACAGATTCTAATGAGGCAACATCTCAGGGGGGGGGGGGGGGGGGATTCCAAAAGACCGGGAATCTGGGTCCAGGGCGAAGCCTCCAGAATTTCCACATTTTTACAGACAGTAGACTATGCGAAATCTGTACCCAATGCGGTACGGTAATTTTCATATTAAATTATGACCTTGAATTTTGAAATCTTCCCCAGTGAACGAATAAAGTCGATCGAGAGAGTTGATGAAGCAATATTAAATGCGATGCTAGGGTGAAATGACTATATTTCCTATCAGTTGGAAGTTCCGAGGGGGGGGGGGGGTCTGCCGACCCCCCCCCCTCTTCTAGATTCGGGCATGGGTGTTCTTAATACAAAGGAATTTCAGTTGTTTAAAAAGGCACTACAGCTCATTTTCCACATTTTAATCGAGTGTTTTTTAAAACACATAACGATGAAATAATAAAATCATAATGATACTGACGACTTCGAACATTACGAATGCATTAATTTGCTCTCAACTGCGCTTTTAACATCATCCGGAATTCAATGGTTTCTTCATTCTGACTCGGACATTTTACATCACGTGATTTAGTATGACAACACACGTGTTCTGTAGAAACTTATTTAAATACCTCTTAAAGGGTCCACACTCGTTTCTCGAGTATGGGATTATTTCCTGCTTCTTATAATTAAGTAATTATAAATCATTATTATAATAGAAAACCTTTCATGTCCCTATAAACAAGTAATGGTTTTTTTTTAAGCACACCACATGTTTTGATAAAAATAGCACATACTTTTAAAAGTCCTGCATGTGTGTCTCGTAGCTAGAGGGTCATACATGTTGCAATATCCCTACGTAAATTCTACTTTGCGTATGAGTTGTTCTATTTTAACCCTTGGCCTTTTCTCACATAATCTGTCAAGATTCTGGGTTTAGCTATTGTACGCTTCCTCTCACTGAATTGTTTACCGTCCGTGCTCATGAATCCGAATACCGAAAGAAGAAGTCTCAATATTGTTAAAAAAGGGTCTTCAAAAGCTATTAATTTTTGCATTTAAACGAGAATTTTCAACTTTAAAAATGTGTCATTTTTGCAAAGTTAAACATTCAACTATACAACAAAATTAGAAAAAGCTCTGGGAAAATTGTCATTTTACGATTTATGAGCAAAATGAGCTGTAGTGTCTCTTTAACGTCCCGCTCGAGAATTTTTCACTCATACTTAGACTCACCATTGCCGTTGAAGGACTGCAAATTTTAGGTCTATGTTAAGCGCTTATGGTCCCTGAGCAGTCAACAAATTGCTGTTGGATCTACATTGTCCAGAGAGTTTTTACTCCACTTTGGTGTTCGGCAGGGAGGTACTACGATCTCGTCTATATTGCATGTTCTCCAAACCAAATGGAGAAATTTGTCGGAGGCTTAACATGTGTTATCATTGCTAGGCGGTTGACACTCAAGTATACCTGATCATAAAGCCAAACGACAGCTGGGACAGCATTGCAGACAGACTTGAATGGTGCCTTTCTGACATTGACAACTGGATGCAAAACAACATACTCAAGCTAAATCAGAAAAAGACAACTTATCATCTTTACTACAAACGTAAGGCTAATGAATCATCAAGATATCGACTGGCTTTTAGTGGATCTGTCATCATTAGTGCTTCATGTGTCAAAAATCTTGGGATGTTTTTCGACAGGACACTTAGCATGGAGGGTCAAATAAGTGCCTTAAATATTGACTAAATCATGTAATTTCCAACTTTGAAATATCAGAAGAATTAGATTCCTTATAACAGAGGGTGTGTGCAGGACACTTGTTAGATCACTGATTACATCCCGTCCTGATTATGGAAATTCACTTCTCATCATCCTTGCAGACGTTACAGAAACTTCTGGTCCCGTGGAGATCCGGGTTAGAATAGATCCTCAGTACCCCTTGCTTGTCGTAAGAGGCGACTAAATGGGGCGGTCCTTCGGATGAGACCGCAAAAAACCGAGGTCCCGTGTCACAGCAGGTGTGGCACGATAAAGACACCCCCCCCCCCTGCTAAAAGGCCATAAGCTCTGAGCATAGGCTTAAATTTTGCAGCCCTTCACCGGCAATGGTGACGTTTCCATATGAGTGAAAATTCTCGATCGGGACGTTAAACAATATATAATCATTCATTCAATCAATCAAAACTAGTGAGAGCCAAGTGGGGATCTGGGTTTTAGAATAGATCCTTAGTACCCCTTGCTTGTCATAAGATGCGACTAAATGGGGCGGTTCTTCGGATGAGACCGCAAAACCGAGGTCCTGTGTCACAGCAGTTTTGGCACGATAAAGAACCCTCCCTGCTCAAAGGCCATAAGTGCCGAGCATAGGGCTAAATTTTGTAGTCCTTCACCAGCAATGCTGACGTTTCCATATAAGTGAAAAATTCTCGAGTGGGACGTTAAACAATTTACAATCAATCAATCAAAATTAGTGACACGTTAACGGAAACATAAGCATATCGCACCAGTTCTCATATCGTTTCACTGGTTACCTGTGACATATTGAACGAAATATGAAATCATGTTGTGTACTTTCAAGGTTCTACATGGATCAGTTCCAGCATACATCAAGGATCTGTTTCAATTCTCTCATCCTCGGCGAATACTTCAGTTTGCGGCTTTGTTATCCCTTCTAAATCCACGCGCTCTAACGGAACTGTATGGTTGAAGACGGTTCGATATGACGTCAGCTACCCTGTGGAACTGCCTCACGCTGAATCTTCAATTTGTTGTTTCTAAAAATAAATTTAAAACATATCTTTTTAAACTTGCATTCAATTCGTAATTCGATATTTATGTAAACAATATTAAAAGAGAAAAAGAAAGAAAACAAAAAGAAAAAATAAATAGGTAAATAAATAGATAGGAAAAAAAAAATAAAACAAGACCTTTTATAGTTTTGCCTACTCTTGTTTACAATTTTAACCTCTGTGAAGTATTATTTTATGTCTTTTTTATGCATATATTGTTCTTTGTTTTAGTTTGTTTTACATGTAAAGCGCTTAAGGGTAATTGTGTTGATTAGTTAAGGCGCAATATGAATATATAATTACCTTCTAAGACCTGAATATAAGACCAAACAAAACTCTTCAATTTCAAATCAAAGTAGTGTCATTTTAGGATGTCCAATTGCCATGAATAAAAAAAAAATGTAGATACATGAATAAAAAGAAATCAGCTGGCCACATTGAAGTATAATATTTCTTATTTTAGGAATTTCTTTATTTTCCTTACACTATTTTGGGATTTTAAGTTTAATTTTCTCGCTTTTTATTATGATACAGGTAGAATAGTAATAAATAATAATGAAAAATAAATAAATAGATAAATGAATAAATAAAGGGAAAAAATAGCAATGTAATGAAACTTATTCATAGCAATATTTAAAAACGTTTCTATAATTCAACAAAAAACCCCCAGAAATTATCTTTTTTGCACGCAAAAATTTTTCTTGAGAAAATTTTAGCAATTTAAAATGTGAAAAAAAAAAATAAAATAAAATAAAATAAATACCGGTTTAAACACAATGAACATCTGCTTTTCACTCTTTTCTTGAGGTTGAGAAGAAACGACGCGTTTTAATTTTAGAGCAAATACCATGTCTACTTGAAGGTATTTTACAATAATTTCTATACAGGTTTTTTAAGCTTTATCTTATAGATAAGATATTTAAAATTTTAAAATAGTGTGATTATGTGAATATTTTTTTTTGGGGGGGTATATAAATGTTTAAAGCATATTGTAAGAGATATATTTTTATATATATACATAAGAAAATTACCAAATTCGTCTTACCATATGATACATTTATAAGGTCGCAAGCTTAAAGCCATATTTGTTATTTTCCATTAATGCAACGAACCAAATTGAAATCCGTTAACGTAGACTCTTTCCGTGTTTTAGCAACATCTTTGATTCGGAACTCTTCCGACAAAAAGATTGGAAAAGTATATGAAACGAAAAATGGAAACAGGTAATTTCTATCAACGGCTGAAACAGACGAAGAAATAATCATTTCTTTACAAAATAATATTTATTATTTATTTAATGCATTTTCCTTTAAATATTACTACTTGGCCTCTCTATAAACATAACAAAAAACTGGAAGGATGTATCGATATCTAAATATACGTATGACGTAATTTTTTTGTTGTTTTAAGTTTGTATAGTGTTTGTTACATTGATAGTGTGTGTTTTTTACACTACATACAGTGCATTATGTGTTTACTTATACCATGTGTATGCGATTTGGCCCCCTCCTGATTCTCAAATATGTTAAAGCCATTTAATTGAATGTAAACAACTCTATTTAATTCTTGATTGGATATGGACATATTTCTTAAATTTATAGCACATTGTGACGGTGCTACCGTTGACTGGGCCTTATCAAAATGGTCATATGCAGGGTCAAACTGGGGCCAGGTTATTGCAATTTCAGATTGGGAGTTTTGGAACAATTTTATACAGTCACAAAGATTAAATGCAGATTAACATTTGAATTCTAGCAGAAAGCAAGTGGCTCACTGCACTCACTGTAATGAACCATATATATTAACAATGATATCATGCATTATGGCATCTTTATAAATATGATGATGCAGCTGCTTTAACACCCTTATTCCAAAGTGCATTAACCAAACTGAAATTCAGATTAGAAGTGAGCATTGACAAGATGCAAAGATTTTGATTGTGAAGTCAGAGAATAATGACATACTCTATGGTATTTAATGTTATGGTTTGTGATAAACTTGTATTTTTATGGAAAAATCAAGGAAGGAAGTACTGGTAGTTAATTCCATTAATAGAGTGAAAGTGATTGTGTTCTATCTTAAGATATTAGTACTCATTTTATTGTTATTCACTGAGTCTGCTATCATGTACTTTAAAAAGCTTTCAATTCAAATTTTAAGACACAAAACTTTTAATATTCACTAGATTATTCACATTCAAACTGTACTCTGTCTGGTTACAGAACTGGTTCAAACAGATGAGAAATCTAACCTTATGAAGACAACAGAAGATTCACAGCAGCCATCAGACCCAGGAGGGGATAAAAACAATGACAAAACAAAGAGTGATGGAAACCAATGTAAAACAAACTCAGGTGCATATGATTAAACTACAAAACAGATTAAAATGTATAGGGTTAATATACAAACACAAATCTTTAATATTCTTGTTCATTGAGAAGTATATATACAAATTATGAGTCAAGTTGATTAAGCCAATCTCTTGTTGCATTTAGAGTTTTCTAGTGGGCTTAAAGGAACATGGAAATTGCATAATAACCAAAGATGCTTAACAGTAAAACTTACCAATAAAGATTTTTGTATTTCTGTAGCTGCTTTATAATGTATCAAATGTATTAAATGATCAACATTAATTTTATGTGAAAAGAGTGTATAATGGATGCAGATTGAAAATTCTCCCAGAGACTTTTACATTTCAGAGATTGGTATTGTCAGTTAATCATGTTAATACAGGAAGAGAAATATTTACAAGTGATTCATGTTGTAATACACTTACTAAGAAAAGCTTACAATCTGAATGTCATGAGAATTGAATTTTCTTGACTTTGTAAAAGAAAAGTCTTTTTAGTAAGACCATGTCACAACCTTGTAAAACAATATTGAACTTGAGTCATAATTTCAATATAAAAGATGCTTTCATTGTAACAATGAAAGTCGAATTAACAGCATTCTGTTGATATGTTCTTATTAAGAATATTATTTAGGACTATTTTCTTTGATTTGGCACATTATAAAGATTTTGATGTGCTTCTAAGACATAGGGATTAATTTACTGTATATGTGTTTATAGATTTCAAAACCTTTTCCATTTTATTTTGAATCTGGTTTCATAATGGATTTTAATAATGTATGGAGTAATTCATTAAAGGTGTAACTTGTGAACTAAAATGAGACAAGAATGTTTTTGATGTACAACTTTCAAACTTTTTAATATGTTTGATTTTTCAACAGATTCCACAAAGCCCTGTGAACATGACCATGTAGAGACTGTAGACTTTAAAATTGTGTACAATAAACAAAAATACGATGTAACGTTTCCAACCCATGAAACAATCGCTAAATTAAAGGCACACGTACAGACGTTAACAGGTAAACTTTTAACATTAACATTTTTCTCATTCTTTTCAAACATTTACAGATATCTTAATGAGCATACACTAGCAAAATCTACATTAATTGATTTGCTGTTACTTTTTTTGACAGGCGTTCCATCAGCAATGCAGAAAATTATGTATAAAGGTAAGTTTGGTCTCAAATATAGAAAAGTAAATATGCTTGTTGATTTGGGTTTATTATTTTTCATCATGTGACTCAGTGAAATGGATATTGTTCATGGAGAAAGTTGTAAATGAAACGTCTCTCATTTTCAGGTCTTGCAAAGGATGAATCCACTTTAAAAGACTTAAAAGTAACCAAAGGAGCTAAGATCATGGTGGTAGGATCTACGTTAAATGATGTGTTGTCAGTCAGTAAACCCTCTCCACAAGAACTACAAGAGGCTACCAAGGCTGCAGCAGCAACAAAGGAACCTCTGTCCCAGCAGAAAGTACTTAACATATTTTCTTATCGCAGTAATGGAATATTGAAGAAAGTCCACCGGTTTATTTTATCATTTATTCAAGTAAAGACATACACACTTGCTAGATAAGAAGATAATTAATGGTAGGAGATACAACATCATAAAGAAACTTAACAATTATTATGGTAATAGGAGTAAATGATTTTTATTTGACAAAAAATCAAGAAGTGTCCTTTACCTTGAATGACCTAATAAAGCTCAATAAGCTTACTTTCAGTGGGATCCATAAAGGCATGATTCATTTTTAACATCATAAAATAAGGATGTGACAGGCTAGAATTTTTATATACTGAAATATGCATACAAATTGTATGATAATTCATATTTGATTTAATTAAGGATAAAACACGTTAACTGATAGAGTTAAAGAACCTTCCATTAGTGTGTAACATTTCAACAGAGTTCTAGCCTTAGCATTAGGTACTCTATAGAACTATCCAGTAGTGTTGTACACTATAAAACTGTCCACTACTATCAGACACTCTATAGAACTGTCCACTAGTATCATACACTCTATAGAACTGTCCACTACTATCAGACACTATAAAACTGTCCACTAGTATCAGACACTCTATAAAACTGTCCACTAGTATCAGACACTCTATAAAACTGTCCACTAGTATCAGACACTCTATAGAACTGTCCACTAGTATCAGACACTCTAAAGAACTGTCCACTAGTATCAGACACTCTATAAAACTGTCCACTAGTATCAGATACTCTATAGAACTGTCCACTAGTATCAGAAACTCTAAAGAACTGTCCACTACTATCAGACACTCTATAGAACTGTCCACTAGTATCAGATACTCTATAGAACTGTCCACTACTATCAGACACTCTATAGAACTCTCCACTAGTATCAGATACTCTATAGAACTGTCCACTACTATCAGACACTCTATAGAACTGTCCACTAGTATCAGGTACTCTATAGAACTGTCCACTAGTATCAGACACTCTAAAGAACTGTCCACTACTATCAGACACTCTATAAAACTGTCCACTACTATCAGACACTCTATAGAACTGTCCACTACTATCAGACACTCTATAGAACTGTCCACTACTATCAGACACTCTATAGAACTGTCCACTACTATCAGACACTCTATAGAACTGTCCACTAGTATCATACACTGTATAGAACTGTTCACTAGTATCAGACACTATAAAACTGTCCACTAGTATCAGACTCGATATAAAAGTGTCCACTACTATCAGACACTCTATAGAACTGTACATTAGTATCAGGTACTCTACAGAACTGTCCACTAGTATCAGACACTCTATAGAACTGTCCACTAGTATCAGACACGATATAAAAGTGTCCACTACTATCAGACACTCTATAGAACTGTCCACTAGTATCAGACACTCTATAGAACTGTCCACTAGTATCAGACACGATATAAAAGTGTCCACTACTATCAGACACTCTATAGAATTGTCCACTAGTATCATACACTGTATAGAACTGTTCACTAGTATCAGACACTATAAAACTGTCCACTAGTATCAGACGCGATATAAAACTGTCCACTACTATCAGACACTCTATAAAACTGTCCACTAGTATCAGATACTCTATAGAACTGTCCACTAGTATCAGGTACTCTATAGAACTGTCCACTAGTATCAGGTACTCTATAGAACTGTCCACTAGTATCAGACACTCTAAAGAACTGTCCACTACTATCAGACACTCTATAGAACTGTCCACTAGTATCAGATACTCTATAGAACTGTCCACTACTATCAGACACTCTATAGAACTGTCCACTAGTATCAGATACTCTATAGAACTGTCCACTAGTATCAGACACGATATAAAAGTGTCCACTACTATCAAACACTATAGAACTGTCCACTAGTATCAGACACTCTATAGAACTGTCCACTAGTATCATATACTCTATAGAACTATTCACTAGTATCAGACACTATAGAACTGTCCACTAGTATCAGACACTCTATAGAACTGTCCACTACTATCAGACACTCTATAGAACTGTCCACTTTTATCAGATATTCTATAGAACTGTACACTAGTTAGTATCAGACACTGCAACAGATTTATAGATGTCTGGACAGCCCACTGGTGTCAAACCTTCTAACGGAGTTATAGAAGCTTACCTATGTACACAATTTACACTTTTTCATTTTTTGATAGTAATAATAATGATAATCTAGTTAATAGAAGTGTAATGTATTGCTATTTTCGTGGTTACCTATTCATTTTTCTAGCTTCAAAAATTAAAACTGAAACCTTGTTTCATTTGAAGGAACATAAAAGAGTTCTGGATAAGCATGGGAAACCTGATGATGTTCCTGTTGGCATAAAAAATATGAAGGAGCCATTGCCCCACACACCTTTATCAGGAATGTACAATAAATCGGGTGGGAAGGTACGACTTACCTTTAAATTGGAAGTCGACCAGCTTTGGCTGGGAACAAAAGGTATGGATATCAATTCAAATACTTTTCTTAATTGGGTGAAAACTGTATCAGACAGTGTATCTCATATTATGTTTCAGTTAAACTTGTTTCATTGCTGAAAAGAAGTTCTGTTTATCAGTTGATGACAAAGATTTAAAAATCACAAAATATTGAAAGAAATTAATTGTTTATGTTTGTATGGGGACCATTTCAAGATGTATTCTAATGGAACTGTTACTGTATTTGTAATATGATTGGCTAATGCACTGATAAATGATCATTTACAAGATGAAAGCTTTCATCTCCTTTGTGATGTCATAATGAAAGAAGCAAAAAACAAAATGCCACACATAAACATTTTGTGCCATATTTCATATAACAAAGAAATAAGATGGAAACACCAAGCAAAATATATAAATTGCATTAGAATGAAAATAATTATCTTCTTGTTATTTGTGACTGTTAATGCTGATATAATGGTCAAAAACATCCATTTTACCTGTTCCACTAATGTGTCATCAGTAAAACTTAGTTTGTAACTGTTAAATCAGCATTAATGGTCACAAATAACAAATGAGAAGATCATTATTCTTTAAATTTACTCCCTAAAACAAAACTTACTTGTTTTCAGAAAGAACAGAAAAAATTCCAATGAATTCCATCAAAGCTGTAGTCAGTGAAGCTATAAAAGACCATGAAGAATATCACATGCTGGTATGTCTCACTTAACAGATATAGGTATATCTCATATGTAGAGTAAAAGTTCTTGTATATCTCACATGTAGATTAACAATTCTGGTTATATCTCATATGTACATTAACAGTTCTGATATATCTCACATGTAATGTAAAAGCTCTTGTATATCATACATGTTGATTAACAGATCTGGGTATATCTCGCATGTAGATTAAGAGTTCTGGTATATCTCACATGTAGAGTAAGAGTTCTGGTTTAATGCACATGTAGATTAATTGTTTGAATGTATTTCACATGTACATGTACTTTGAAAGTTCTGGTTTATTTCATATGTAACCCTGTGAGGATCCGGGTTGTTAGAATAGATCCTCAATACCCCTTGCTTGTTGTAAGAGGCAACTAAATGGGGTGGTCCTTCGGATGAGACCGCAAAAACTGAGGCCCTGTGTCGCAGCAGGTGTGACACGTTAAAGATCCCTCCCTGCTCAAAGGCCATAAGTGCTGAGCATAGGCCTAAATTTTGCAGCCCTTCACCAGCAATGGTGACGTGACATCTCCATATGAATGAAAAATTCTCGAGTGGGATGTAAAACAATATATAATTAATCAATTAATCACATGTAGATTAACAGTTCTGGTTTATTTCACATGTTGATTAACAGTTGATCTATTTGTAGATACATGTATCGGTAGTTGGGGAACTTAATCAGTAAACCTGAACACAATCACTAAACCTGATCACAGTTAATCAGTAAACTTGAACATAATCAGTAAACCTGAATACAATTAATCAGTAAACCTGAACACAATTAATCAGTAAACCTGAACACAACCAGTAAACATGAACACAATCAGTAAACCTGAATACAATTGATCAGTAAACCTGAACATAATTATTCAGTAAACCTGAACACAATCAGTAAACCTGAACACAATTGATCAGTAAACCTGAAGGTCAGAAACCTGAACACAATGCATATGAATGTTAAAACCTTGTTTTGATATATACAACATTTTTATTTACATGGAATCTGTCCTTCATGTCCACATCCACTGGTTATTCTCTTGCTGAAGGATGATTTGAAGCTTCCCTTGGAATATATATATTCATGATAAATATCACTTTGATATTGGTTGTACTCTAAGTAATGGAATAGTTTATATGTAAATTGATTAGGTTCATAGAGGATGTTGCATGAAGTGAGTAAATTGTTTTGTTTGTTTGTTTTACATCCTGTTGAGAATTTTTCACTCATATTAAGACGTCACCAGCTGTAGGTGAAGTACCACAAATTTAGACCTATGCTTAACGCTCAGGGCTGTAGCAGTGAGGGTTCTTTAATGTGCCAACACCTACCGTGACACGGGACCTCCGTTTTTAAGGTCATATCCGAAAGACTTGTGATTCTCACTTCTAAATGCCGTGCGTTTGGTGAAGGAGCAATTACTACCTATTTTTCGTCTTCGGTTTGATGCGGCCATGGCACGAGTGGGGCTCGAACTCACCACCTACCATGACCAGTCAAATTATAATTAAGATCAAAAGCAAATAAAAATGCTAGAATGAAGACAACAACAAATTGGAATTATGCATAAAATTTAGCAAATAAGCTATCCTGTTACTTTTAGTTACATCACTGCTGTAATGTAAGGTGATTAGATATTAGATCTTTAAGATATTAAGATATTTATAGGTTTTAGAAGTCCCTGTCATCAGGTAATTAAGTGGCTGTATCTTCTAATGATATGAACACAATATAAATCCTAGATAAAGTTATACAAGTTCATGAAAATAAGAAGAGAGAGAGAAAAAAATGTAACCACGAAAACAGGCTAAATTATATGTTTTTATAATAAACATGCACAGATTTTTCAGAGAATGAAGATCTGATTTTGACATAAAATCAGAAAACACTTATGTACATTTGGTCTTACAAAACAGTGTTTTGTTTAACATTATTCTTTCACCTGTGAGAAAGTGCGCTACACTCCAATATACTTGTATAATGACATTCATCTGCTTTATTTCCCGTGTTACACTGTGTACACAATCTTTCAATCAGTGGTATACCAACCCATATTCCTAGCTCGAATGGTAGACGGTGATTTGAAGAATGGAATTTTAACAATATTATCTTGAGTGCTTAAATGTGTCTCAAGTTCAAAGTTTGAGTTGAAAAGAAATGTACATAAGACATTTAGATGCAGAATTAATGTCAATACCGTATAAGTGGATTTTTCAGTGTGACACAAATTTAGTGATTTTTTCGTAAAAATAGGTATATCTCTTTAGTGGAGCTAATTTTAGCTACTTTATAATTCCAATAAAAATTGCTATTACCACTGATAAGGAATAAATTGTTAGCTGTATTTAATTTTATCGATCTCATCACTCTTGCTAATAATACCAAAATTAAACCCACGCCAAAAAAAAAATCTGTTACACAGTAGTTGATGAAATGAAGAATCAGAAGTATTGAATGTTGTGTTATTTTTCAAGGTATACAGTTAGGACCCACAGAAGCCTCTCAATACTGAACGTTGTGTTATTTTTCCTGAACGCTGTGTTATTTTTCAGGGTGTACAGAGAGGTGGTATTGAACAGTGTTATTTTTCAGGGTATTCAGAGAGGTGGTACTGAACACTGTTATTTTTCAGGGTATACAGAGAGGTGGTACTGAATGCTGTGTTATTTTTCAGGGTATACAGAGAGGTGGTACTGAACGCTGTGTTATTTTTCAGGGTATGCAGACAAATGGTGCTGAACTCTGTGTTATTTTACAGGGTATACAGAGAGGTGGTACTGAACGCTGTGTTATTTTTCAAAGTATAGACAAGTGGTACTGAACGCTGTGTTATTTTTCAGGGTATACAGTTAGGACCCACGGAAGCCTCTCGGTACTGGATATACTGGGTACCAGCACAGTATGTGGATGCAATCAAAGATACCATTCTTGGAAAATGGCAGTATTTCTGACTTGTGTTCATATCAGCAGCCATAGGTTTCTTGTGCTTTCCCTCTAAACAGCTCAATCGTACATGATGAAAATGAATTCTCCAACATGTATTTAACAGGTTCATTGTGATTTTACAAATGAAAGAAAAACTGTGTTAAAGTGTTTTAAAGCTTGATGATGTAAATATGTGCTGGTGTTTTGCACAATGTTGGCTAGTCTTTACCAGACTACAATCTCAGTAAATGTGATATATTTGAGTGTATTAATTTAATTGGCATTAGGTGTTAGTGATGCATGGTTCATGAGTGGGTTTTTAGTTTTTACTTGTTAATCTCATTAACTTAACTTCAAACATGTACAATTTAAAAAGAAAGACTATTCATTCCAAAGGTTCTGTATTTTTCATGGTTATTAATTGTTGTCTCTCTTTCAAAGCTCAAAATGGATAATAGAACTACTTAGTGATCCAAAGAATGATAAAGATGAGTTCAATCTGTGGATTAATCAAGTGGTCTTAATCAGTAGAAGACCATCTTGGAAGGCCATTGTCAAACTAGATAAAATTCTGCATTAAATTAGCAAACCAGTTTCATGCTCTCTTTGAGAAAGCAGGTACATATCATTTTGTACCTGTTGGTCAGTCAGTCAGTAGACCAAGTGTTGTCCACTTAGTATATTGACAAACATCAAACTTGGTATACTGGTAGCTCCTAAGAGTAGATGATGCCTTTTGATTTTGAGGTCACAAAGTCAAAGGTGATGGGTCAAATACACCGGACATAAAAATATCTCCTCAACATCTTAGCCTTGTCTTGATAGACGTCAAACTTGGTACACTTGGATTTTTTTGTTTTTTCTCTCTGTTATTATAAATATTCTATATCTACGTTGACACTTTTCAATATTGCCTCACTGGAGTGGGGGATATACTAGTATGTTTCTTAAATATTTCTTACTAAAAGGGCATGGACACTATTTTGGTATAAAAAAGTACTTGGAAATTAATTAGTAATATGATTGTATTGCAACTAAATTTAATTGAAAAACTGACACAAAGATGCATTTGAGAAATGTACATGTAAACATTTACATCAAAACAAGACACGAGCTCTGTTTATGTTTACATTTTATGTGACTCGGCTATAAACATGGCACCAAAGTTGGCAGCCTTTGAGGAAAGAGCTCGTACAATGAAGATTTTAAGTTTTTACTTCTTTGTGGTTGCTCCCTAAATTGATTTAGCAATAATCTATGTCGAAATGCTGAATGCTTGTGTGTGTGTGTGTGTGTGTAGGGGGGGTGGTGGTGGTGAAAAGCTAGGGTGTATAATGAAGTTCTACTACGCTTTGGGATGTCGTCACTTGCTTCATTCATTCCGTCTTTATTTTCTTCCTTACAGATATTTACATTAATCATTACTACTTTGCATTTACAATGATTCTAAATGTGAAGAAATCTACAGAGAATTAACATATTAATGGGGAAAAACCCTTGTCTATAACAGCAAGTTCTAATGTGGTGGCCTGGTTTATTACCGAAGAGTTTGACACGCTCAAACGTTATTTCATACCAATCTGCAGACAAACTTTGCAGACTAATTCATTTTCTACAAATTTCGACTGCACAACTCCTAATAAATACAGATCATTTCCCTACTTACTATGCAGTTTTACACATAGATCTACAGAAAAATCATTTATAACCTTGTCATAAGAAGTGTAGAGGCAACGAGGTCTTAAGTATGACTTCACACGAAGTACATATCCTGAAAACCTCCCACACCAACTACATAGTCTGTGAACTTCCTATGAGGGATACTATATATTAGTGCATACTTCGACCAGAGCTTTTATATGTCGGTATGCTCATATTCTTGTCAGGACCTAGACACGGTGAAGTCGATTGAACAACATAAAATATGATCCGTTTCCAGTTGCATATTTCACAATATTTGCATTTTCGATGTTTGTCTTCGATACTTTACTAACTGTAGTGATAGCATCTCTTCATGAATGCGACGCAGTTGTGAACAATGTGCGTATGAATCTTAATAAATATACAGTAGTACTTCTATTATAATAGCTGGGGAGTACCGACAGAAATGAAAGTAGAATGTAAATATACAAAATAAATTTTATTTTAGAAAATATGTGACGGTATGAACTTTAACGGTTCACGCCGGCATACTTTTCATTACATTGCTAACGGGCTTCATGAAGTACATTGTATGTTGGCGTAAGGCGTCGCAGTTCATGCCTTCATGTATTTTCAAAAATGAAATGTAGTTTGCTGATAGCATGTTATATCTTTGAGGCATCCTGTACTACAAATCATCCCTTCCTGTACCGTATCATCCCTTATCGGCAAGGAACACTCGCATTCTGGATGCGGAAATATTCTTGGTTAATGAATTTGAGTCTCTGTCGATTTTTTTTTTTACTTATACCGATACGTCATCAGCTGTAGGCGAAATTCCACCCATCCAGGAAGTCCTCAAAAACATTCCTTCATCATCAGAAAACTTAGCTTTATGCATGGCGCTCAGGGCCGTTGTATTAAAAGTGAAATAACGAACATTGATCATCTCATAATTCCTATAAAAAATACATAACTAAGAGTAGGGCAAACACAGACCCATGGACACACCAGAGGTGTGATCAGGTTTCTAGGATTAAGCATCCCCCGTTGACCGGTCACATCGGCCTTAAGCCCTATATGTTGACCAGGTAAACGGAGTGATCCTAGTCAAAATCAATATAGAAAGAATGACCTAACAATTGGTATGAAATACGTTAGACAGCATTCGCCCTAACGACAGGTTGTTTTTGTGATTTAAATCGTCACAACGACAATAGAATTTGTGAAATACTTATAGTCCAGTCAATTTACGATTTCGCATGCAACTAATTGCAAAAGAAATATTTTTTTTTGCAAAGTATTCCTTAGTATCAGTAAAACAACATATAAAAAATCTAATTTTATCTAATGTGCAGAAATAATATATTTTGATGCATCAAATTTGCTGATAGCTCCCTTTGTTTTATGTCACCGCCGCGCTATCATAGCGTGCTTTCACCGAAATCAAGACGTATACATTATCATTACGTAGACATTGATCAAAGTCTTTGCTCGAATTTTATGACATATGTTCATACAAGCGTGTAAGCGCTTGAATCAATATAGCCTAGGTGTAATACTATAAATTTATTTACAAACGAGACGTTCTAAAGCTTCTCAAAAGTTTAGAAAAAAGGTTGGTAAAGTCACAACACGTGTCGTCATGTAGACGTATAGGCCTACTGGGTTCATTCAAAATTTGGGAAAGGTGCCGTAATGTAACGGAAAATAACATTTTTTAAAACTAAATAGTCGCAGAGCATCATTTCTTCAAGGTAAAATTAATAAGTAAGAAAGTGAAAAGGCTTTTTTCTATACTGCACTGCTTATTTCTATTTTCTATGTAATTACACCCATTCGCGTTACAAAGCCATCTTTCTCGTTATTGATTGGGGTACATGGGGCGCCTTTTAACGTCCCATCCGACGGAGTAAATCTTTCTCCTGAAGTGACGCTATTAGTTTGCAACTTGAATGCGGTTTCTGTAATATGCAAAACTAATACGATACCAATTTAATTTAACCTTTTATGTTGTGTTAGTAGAAAATTTCTTCCATTTTAATTATATCTGTTCTAACCTTGTGTTGAATATGGAAAGATTACAAGACTGTGTAATTTGTGAATCGGGGGACAAGAATGGTCTAGTTTGTCTTCGTGGGAAGGGTAGCACAGGTATCAATACTGCTGCTGAGAAAAGGGGTAGCAATCTTCGCACGCATCCTGGGCAATATGTGCACACCGAATGTAGGCGTCTATTTACAAATGCGATTGAAATTAGCAAATATCTGAGGGAAAAAGAACAAAGCAAGCCAATTCCCCCAGCTGATAGTACACCAATTCTTAGATCAAAACAGACCTTTTCATTCCGTGACCACTGCCTCTTTTATGGACAAACTGCCAAACTTAATCAAAGTAAAAGAGGGCATGATGTTTTTCCTGTGCGAACTCATGATTTTCAGGCTTGTATAAAATCCGTCTGTTCTACAAGACAAGACGCTTGGGCAAACCAAATTTATGGTAGACTAGAAGCTGTAAATGATTTGCATGCTGCTGATGCCATCTATCATCAAACTTGTAACGTAAATTTTCGCACAGGCAAACACATACCTAAAATATTCTCACCCTCTTCGACGGAAGCCAAGAGAGGCAGACCTGTTGACAGTGATATTACTGACGCATTTCTTAAAGTGGTGAATTATCTGCAGGAGAATGATGACAAACAACATCAGCTGTTAGATCTTGTTGCTAAAATGAAGGACCACTGTGGTGATGATGCATACTCGCCTGTTTACTTGAAAAAGAAATTGTATGAGCGTTTTGGGGATGAAATCATCATGACAGAAGAACAAGGAAAATCAACTGTAATAACGGTACGAAAAACGGCAAGAGCAATTCTTCAGAGCTTCTACAATCGGCCTAAAACAGTGGACCAGACATTGGAGAAGCTCAACATCATTACAACTGCTGCTAAGTTGATAAAATCTGATATCCTGTCCCTTCATCTAGCTTCTGATCTGTACCCTTTGTCGTCAGATATTGAATCACTTGAAAAGAATCTTCAGTACGTTCCTGAAAGTCTTCAAACTTTTTTGAAAATTCTCGTCCGAGAAAAGGACCCTGACTTGAAAATTACATCGATTGGACAGACAATTATGCAGATGGCTAAGCCACGTATGCATATTGCACCACTACAAATAGGTTTAGGAGTGCAGCTTCATCACCATTTTTCATCAAAATTTCTTATTGATACGTTGAATTCCCTAGGATTTTGTTCCTCATATTCGGAGATACAACGTTTTGGAACAAGTGCAGCCATTTCACAAGGAACAGATATTCCAAGCTATGAAAATGGACAATTTCTGCAATTCGTTGCTGACAACGTGGATCACAATGTGCGCATACTTGATGGGTATGGTACATTCCATGGCATGGGCATTATTGTAGGCTCTACACCTGGTAAAAAGGTTAGCAAACCGGTCCCTAAACTGAACGTTTCATCGGCTGACCTGGTCACTGCTGGGAAAATTAATATACATTTCTACAAGCAACCACCTAAATCGTCACTGCAGATGAAATTCGCCAAAATTAATAAAGAACAGAAAGTACCAGATCCATCTTTGAGTTTAGATCTTCTTTCAAAGGCTGTATGGCCTCTTCGATCTCCAACTCCAAGTTGGTCAGGACTGATGCAGTGTACTCAAAATGGAGATTACCCTGGGAAGTCCACCATCACCTTTCTGCCGATGATAGATATGGACGCAAGCGATATGTTATGTATCTACTCTACACTGAAGTTTGTGTCTCGCCAAGCTAGAAAATATGGTACAACTCCAATTCTGACATTTGACCAGCCTCTCTACATGAAAGCAGTTACAATTGTCACTCATGAGTCACAGTGTGAAGACTTAAGCTCCATTATACTCAGGTTAGGTGGGTTTCACACACAAATGAGCTTTTTAGGATGTATCGGGCGCATTATGAGAGAATCGGGATTGCAGGAAGTTTTAGAGACTGTATATGCGTCAAATGCAGTTGGCCATATTCTTAGTGGAAAAGCAGTAGCTCGAGCAACCCGTGCCCATTTTCTAGTTGATACAGCCCTTCATGCCTTGCTCGTGGCTAAAACCTTTGGTGCCGAATTGCCTGATAATGATGTGCCCCAAAATATATCTTCAGGTTATCTTGTAACACCCATTGACACAGAGGCCCCTGATCACGTCCTTACTCAATCTGCAGACGTTTCCACAGCCCAACTGGAAGAAGATCATCTGCTGAAGAAAGCTGCTGCCTTGTATGACCAGTTGCTAGAGGGAGATGCTACTGCACAAGACGTGTGCAATAATTCTACCATTACACAAGTACTGGGGAAACTTGCGGACACAAAATCCTCTCTCAAGTGCTTCAGAACAGCAGCCCTTTGGCTTCAGTACTTAGAAATGATAAGTCTCTTAAAAGCTTTTATCACAGCTGAAAGAACAGGCAATTGGTTACTCTATATACAAACTCTACACGCAATGCTTCCCTATTTTGCTGCAGCTGGGCATAATATGTATGCAAAGTCAGCATACATCTATGTCATGTCAATGATCAAACTTCAAAAAGCTCATCCCGATGTACCCAGCAAGTTCATGGAAGGTTATCATGTACTGAGAAGTGAGAGGTATTGGGCGGGTCTGTCGTGTGATCTTGTCATTGAGCAGGCATTAATGAGAAGTGTGAAAACATCAGGTAGTTTAACGAGAGGTCGAGGAATGACAGAGGTACAGCGGTCGCAGTGGCTTTTGTCTATGCCTTCTTGTACAGTAGTAAATGAGGAAATGCAGAATCTGACAAATGTTGGCTACCACACAAGTGAGCAGCACAAGGAATCTTCAACCTCTCGCCAAGAAAGGGACAAACAAGATATAATTAAAGTTATATCATACCTACGAGACCGTGACCCTTTTACTGAGAGCATCCCTCTTCGAAATATTGACACCGGTGTGAATGCAGACAATAATATCAACGCTCATAATGCATTAGCATGTGGACAAAAGATCATTGACTCTATGGTTGGTCAGAATATTTTTTATTTTTCCTTCAAAAAAATCAATGCAGGTGTTAACTATATCATCTAAAACATCTATCACGGTTGAGGAAAGCAGAGTTGAGGTTGATCCCCAAGTGCTTTTTCAAAGACTAACGGCAATTTCATCTAGAGAATCTGTTGAAGATATTACAAATATCTTCAAATATGAATTATCAACGCATCGATCTTTGAACCCTCAGGACTTCCAAGAGCAGCAAGTAAGCCTCAATTTTCAGATGCAGTTTGGAGGATGGGCGATTGTGCTGTATCAGAGAAGGAATTGCTTGATGTACATTTTGTTTTGGATGGCGGTTCTTTGTATAACCAAGCGGCATAAGCAACGCAGGTGACGGTTATAAATTTATTAATGAAAGGAATAAGGCAATGGCAGATCTGAAATTACAAATCAAACACCAATATATTATACATACAACAAAATAAATAATTACTTAAATTCACACATATAATGAAATATGCTTCCACTGAAATGTATATGACCTATTTCATTACTTTTGATATTACTTCAAAAGGTAACAAAATCTACAGTTCTTGATTGGAAAACGGCCATTTCATAGTAGAGAAACATACTAGTTTATAATTAAAAAGTTCAACCTACATATTAATAAATCAGTTGATAACAAAAATTTACCTTAAAGTGTGGCAACAACGGACAGCTCGGGTATCCTCAAGACAATTTCCCGCTCTGACGAGAATAGCCCGTGTAGCTTTTATTTATAGGATATAAAAAAGTTGCTTAACCGGTTCTAGCAAGAGTGAGTGAAATTCTACAAACTAGCTGACCAATAGGAAGTTGTGAATAAATTTCATACAATTAATATAGCACAACCTAATATTGGAAAAATATGTAGAAAATTTAATTAGTTAAACAGATCACCTTGCCACATTTGCTACAGCGTATCCCATGGACAAAAGGCATGTCATTCAATGCTATATGTCATTTGTATGTTGAGTATATTATTAGAAGATACTCGAGACCAACTATTGTATTTGATGGATATTCCAGTGAACCCTCGACCAAAGACGTGACTCATCTTCGACGTTCAAAGGGCATCATCTCCCCTGATGTAACATTTACTTCAGATATGACCTTCAAATCTAAAAAAGAAATTTTTCTCACAAATAACAACAACAAGTCTCGTTTCATAAGTCTTCTTGCCCAAAGACTTCGGGAAAATGAATGCACGGTCATCATTGCAGAGGAAGATGCAGATTGTCTCATCATTTCAACAGCTGTAGCATGTGCTCAGTCAACACAAGTCGTTGTCATTGGTGAAGACACTGATCTTCTTGTTCTCCTCTGCTACCATGCATCACTGGATGGATACAACATTTACTTCCGATCTGAACTTTCTAATAAGTGCAGGCACTGGGACATACAAAAAACAAAGCGGATGCTTGGTGTGCACAAGTGCAAAATTCTGCCAGTAGTACACGCAATCACGGGATGCGATACAACCTCCCGCCTATTTGGGATAGGAAAAGGTGTTGCTTTAAAGAAGCTTTCGAAAACAAACAATGGCAATAGAGGAATTCTTAAAGCCTGGAAACCATCTGGAAACTTGTAACGAGCGGCGAACAGATTATTGCTAGCCTATATGGGGGAGTATTGTGCGAAGGACTGGATCTTCTGAGACTGCGCTTATACACAAATAAGGCTATCACTAACAATAAGTGCGTTCAGGTACAGAGTCTCCCGCCAACATCTGATTCTGCGGCTCTGCATTCTAGAAGGTCATACTATCAGTGTCAGCAGTGGATAAAACTAGATGGCACTGATCTGAACCCACTTGATTGGGGATGGACAGTCACTGATGATAGCAAATGCATGCCGCTTAAAAACACTTTGCCGCCTGCTCCCAATCGTCTTCTGAATATTATCCACTGTAATTGCAAGGTAAATTGTGACACAAAGTGGTGTACGTGCCGAAAACATGGCCTAGAATGTACTATTGGATATGGCCATTGTAGAAGAACAAGTTGTTCCAATTCAACAAGGAACACGGAGGAAGAAGAAGAAACAAACTGATTTCCATCGTCTGTTCACTGAAATTACCCCGCCCCCCTTTTCCAAAAAAGCCTCTTAAAGGTGAAATTATTACATGGAAATTTTACAATTTCTATTTCTTACAAAAATTTATAAATGCCAATCAAGAAACTGCATTCTTATTTGATAGGTAATGATGGAAAGCTAATTTCCAGTTTTTGTCGTTTTTTCTCTTTTTCTCTGTTTTTAACCCCCCAAAAATGGTATTTGCACTTCAGCTGAAACATTAGATTTTTTATATGTTTTAGTACACATATTAGCGAGGTCAAAATCATTGAAAACAATTCTTTTGCAATTAGTTGCAAGTTTGACCATTTTTTGGGCTAATTTGACTGGACTATTTGTCTCACTAGTCAGCATATTTAGGGACTATTACTTAAAACGAAACTATTGAAATCCCCGTAACATCAACTTTTCTTTCAGCAGCCTACTTCGATTTAAAAACTGATCATACACGGAACATTCTTTGGTACATTGAATAAATTGAGAGACATTAACACCATTACGTAGGCGATGATGGAATATTGCTACATGAATATGGGAAATTGACGATGGGAAAGATGAAGTCATCCCGTTTAAATAAAGTTGAGTTGTTAGATTACCATTAACATCTATGTTCAATAAATTATCCAAGTATGAAGCAGATGTGGAAGACGTTGTGGTGTGTTATATTTCGATTCATTGGGATATATTGAATTGACATTTGAATGAGAAAGATTATTGTTACATGTAATGAATATGGCCTACATAGGCTTTGCCTGTTGTTCGATCCTTTTGAGTTTATCAATAAAATATGTTTAAATGATGTTGTAGATAAAACGTTGGTATCTATAAATGTCGAGTTGAAGGCCACATCAAGAGAAGTGGAGACGGCAGCATGAAGCTGTGGAAAAAGTGTATGCAAAGTTAACAGAAAAGGTGATTGGTAAGATGAAACAGAAGAGACAACCAAGGTAGGAAGTGAGACTTGGAAGAAAGTAAAAGCATGTAAAGTGGTGAAAGTGAAGCAAGCTGGGACGAGGTCAGAGAAAGTGAAGGAGATGCTGAGGCAGGAGTACAGAGATTAGAAAAAGGAAGCGAAGAGTTTGAGAAACGACAAGAGAAAATAGACGGATGATAGGGGAAAAAAGGGGGAGGGGGGAAGGAAAAAAAGCAGAAATAGCAAGGGAGAATAATAGAAGGAGCTGTACGACTTAACCCTGGTACTGGCAAGAGGAAGCACAAGACAGTCAGTAAAAGTGAAGGATACAAACTGTATACATAGAGGATGGCGTGATGGGTAGAACAATTCAAGTAAGTGCTCATCAAAGAAGAGCAAGAGCACCCAGCAGCAGACGAAGAAATGGAGATGATAAAAGATGTGGGAGAAATAGACTGCGGACAGTTTATTCAACAAGAGGTAATAACAGCGCTGAAAAAGGTAAAGAAAGGTAAGGCATCTGCTAAAGGTGAATAAGGAAGAGACGAAGACGAGGCTAACAGTCCTGTTCAATTTTGTATGACATAAGGAAAGAGTCTCAGAAAAGTGGAACAAGGGGCCAGTTATGAAGATCTTGAAAAAGGAAACACGAGAAACTGTAAAAGCTGGAGAGGATTGACACTGCTATTAGTGATGAGTAAGCTGTTTGGGAGAATAATGATAGAATGACGAAGGGAGCTGAAAACGTACTAAGGAAGGGACAAGCGGCAAGCAGATAGTCATCCTGATGAATGTCATCGAACATACATTCGAATGGAACAACGGAACGTACATCTCGTGGACTTTGAGAAAGGGTTTGACCAAAATCGTATGAGGTGCCAGAGAAGATGATGAAGATTAGAGAGCTATATGATGGGTTCGAGTGTGCCGTGATTTTAGAAGGTGAAATATCAGAGTGGTCCCATATTAAAACAGGAGTTAAGCAGGATTGTGTTATAACAGACTTTCTGTTCTTACCAACAATGATGAGAAGAGGGCCGATAACACAAAAAAAAGGAATCAGACGGAAATACATGACAGTATTAGATTTTGTGGACGACTTGGCTCTTATGTCATCAAGGTTCAAACACAACTTGATGCTGACTTTAGACAATATTATTCGCACACAATTGTTTGCCTTTAAATATATATTCTTGCTGCATATATCAAAAGACACTGAGTATTCTGTTTGGCAAGTGCCCTGGGGTCATCCCAAACCCTATTCATAATTGTTAAAATATATATTAATATAATTGAGGTGATGACCCCCCAAACCATATATTTTCTTGTTGCATAGCCCCGTGGGGATCTGGGTTAGAATAGGTCCTCAGTACCCCTTACTTGTCGTAAGAGGTGACAAAATGGGGCGGCCCTTCGGATGAGACCGCAAAAACCGAGTCCCCCGTGTCACAGCAGGTGTGGCACGATAAAGATCCCTCCCTGTTCAAATGCCGTAAGCGCCGAGCACAGGCTTAAATTCTGCAGCCCTTCACCGGCAATTGGTGACGTGTCCATAGGAGTGAAAAATTCTCAAGCGGGACGTAAAACAATATACAGTTAATCAATCAATCCTGATGCACATATCAAGATGCATTGATAGTGTTTGCCCATCTCTGCATTGTGTATTTTCTGTAGTAATTACTAGACTGAGTACTGTTTATTATCTTAGCCGTTTTGTTGAGTATTCTGATGGGCAAGTGCCCCGGGGTCATCTCAACTCCATCTTTTTTATTGTTCACGTAAACATGAGCATATTACACCGATTCTCATATCGTTTCACTGATTACCTGTCACATATCGAACGAAATATAAAATCTGTTGTATACTTTCAAGGCTCTACATGAATCAGCTCCAAAATACATCCAGGAACTAGTTCAAACCCACCGTCCTCAGCGACCAATTCGTTCTACAGATTCGTTGTCTCTTCTAAAGCCACGTGTTCGTACTAAACTGTATGATGAAAAACAATTCGATGTTTCTTCATCAACCCTATGCAACTGCCCCCCCCCCCCCCCCCCCCCCCCCCCCCCGCTGTATCTTCCTTTCGAACGTTCATTAAATTTGCAGTTTCTAAAATCAAATTAAAACATATCTTTTAAATTGACTGATTGTTTGTTGTTTTCCTCCGCACTCAATTTTTCCGTTATCTGATCGTGTCCTGTTTTTTAAAGCTGAAGGAGAGAATATCTTTTTAAACTTGCATATAATCCGTAATGCGATATTTATGTAAACAGTTATTTTTATAGAGTTTTGTCTACGCTTAGTAACTATTTTAACCTCAGTTTAGTATTATTTTATGTTCTTTTTATATATTTATTGTTCATTGTTTTTATTGCTTTACATGTAAAATACTGTAGGGTAATTTTCTTGATTAGATAAAGCGCTATATAAATCCACAATAATTAATAAGCATCTTTAAAATGGTTGAGATTCCAGCCCTTAAAGCAAATATTCTTGTTGCACATGGCACAATGCACAGGACATCAGATTTTTCCATCCCAATGAAGATGAAAAAAGAAGAGTCCGAAAACTTATTGCACATCTAAAGGACGCGGCCATTCATTCCCCTAAAAGACATTCTGGCTATTGCAAAACTGTAAGAGAAACTCTGGGAACCAGGTTTTCTATCGAAAAATGTCGTTTTCCAACCCCAATTGGTCACCAGAGTGACAATAAAAATTCTGAAACTATATTACACATATAGGACACCGCCAATTATCTTTCCAAACGATGGTTTGTGTACTCCGTAAAATGTAAGAGGAGTTCTGGGAACCAGGGTTTTTTAAAGAGAGAAAATACATGTTTTTCAATCCTTATTTGGGCTCCTGGGTGAAAAGGAAAATCAAGAAAACCTGATTGCTCGTCTACAGAACACCACGAATCGTCTTCCAGAAGATGATTTGGCTTTTGCATAAAATGTCAGAAGAGTTCAGGGAACCGTGGGTTTTTGTAAAAAAAAAAAAATCGTTGTTTGGCCCCCTGGATGAAAATGAAAATTCCAAAAACTCAATGCAAATCTACAGAACACCATCAATCGTCTTGGCTACTGCGTAAAATGTAAGAGTAGTTCTAGAACCATGGCTTTTTTTTTTTAAAAATCATTATTTAGCCCACACTGTGAAAAAAAAAATTGAAAACATTATTGCTCATCTACAGGACACCACCAATCATCTTCAATAATATTATTTGGCTACTGCGTAAAATGTCAGAGAAGTTCTTGTAACCAGGTTTAATTTATAGAAAAAATATCGTATTTTGACCACCGTTTTGTCCCCAGAGTAAAATTGAAAAGTTCCAAAACCTTATTACACATCTACAGGACACTACCTATCATAATCCAAAAGAAGAATTGGTTACTGTGTAAAATAAAAGAGGAGTTTGAGGGAAAGAAGAAAATGTGACAGACAGACGGACAGACTGGTGGACCAGGGTAACAGCAACATACCCGGACTTCCGTTAGAAAGTGCGGGTATAACAAGTCTGAAGAAGGAGATAAAGGAGAAATGAGTCTGAATAGCTAGAAGTGCAGGTTAATGAGGATAAATGGTAAGATAAGGTAAGGTAAGACAAGACGTGGTGGATGTTTTATTTACCTGGGAGCAATAGTGACAGCACCAGGTGGAAGATCACAAGAAATCAAGAGCAGGACAAATAAGACAAGACCAGCATATGGGGGGGGGGGGGGGGGGGTGGGTGGGAGGGGTATAGAGTGCAGCGAACAGTGGAGATAGAGTTAGAAGGAAGGTCAAGCTGTTCAGGTCGTCATAGAGGTCAGTGCTAACGTTTTTCTTGTCTGCATTGTACGATGTAAATGCGTTCGAGACTTTCAATGACATACACACAAAAACGAATCTCTGGAAAAATTATTTCTATGTAGATTACACTCATAAGTGTTTAGAATGACATGAACAAAACACCACTTTAATGACAAAGGGACAACATTCTTCGAATTTTTGCTCTATTTTTTTTTCTTCTGAAAACAATGTTTGGAGGCTTCTTGCTATACGTGCTCTGCGGAAGAGGTTGTCTTCATGTCTCCACAATTGGACAAGATAAAAAATAATTAATAATAAAACCCTTAAAGTTGTTCCAAACTTCAAAATCCTAGATCGGGGAGAGGGGAGGGAATTTAGATTTAATTCATCTGTTACCTTACATTTTCACCATTCCATGCTGCCGTAAAAAAGTTGAAGGGGGGTAATCAGCCAAACTATATCTTACTTTGCATGTGAAAATAACAAACTAACGAAAATTAAACGTTGTCAAAAGGGGGGACCTGGGCCCCCGTGCTCGCGACGGTTACGTATCAGTGTGATGAACATGTAGCAGTGCGGCACGATGACAGCTTGGAAGAAAACATCGTCTGGAATTGTTTTCCTGGCATTTTTATCAAATATTAGAAGTAATTACTGCTCAATAAGGTAGTCGGCTTATAAGGTCGCTAGGATTGGTTTTTAACCCAGTTGCATGATTAATGTTTTATACCGACCCCATTCTTAATTGAAAAAAGGAGTGAATTGAAAGAAAAATATATCAAGGTCTTTTATTATTGCCGTTGAATGTTCAGAATCGATCAGCGGTGAATAAAAAATCACTCGAGTTGTCACGGATTTATTTTTTTACGTTGAGCAAACTAGATTCCCAACCATTCGGAGAAAATCACGACTTGTCATGCAGAAGGTAAAATAAAGTGGAAGCTGTGGCCTGTAACACTACGATTTTCGGTTCTGGGGGATTCGGTCATTTGTGTATGCCAACGTCCATTCAAACATTTCCTTGTTGACATGTTAAGAATAATGTGGCAAATTTTATGTGTTGATGAATGTTAATCTCGGATCCGAAAAAAAAAAAAATCCACAATGATTTTTATTTTCGAATGAGAAATTCTAAATAACGTTACTACAGAAAGTTCATACACACAAAGGAGAATAACATTCTAAATAGGGTTCTTAAATAAATCATAGAAAAAACTCCACGAAAATGCGTGATGGAAACCATAGATGTGTATTTTATTTTATTAGATAAGGCAGCCCACTTGTTTTTTTTCTTCTAATTCTATCAAAAACTCTCTATTCAGTAATATAAGCAGAAACACTTTTAACAAGAATAATAATATATACCCTATATATCTATACGGCGTGTGGATTTTTTTTAAAAGCCGAAAATTTTGTGATTACTGGATGAAAATTTATTTACTAATCCCATAGTCTAATACAGGCAAGGGTAGATCACTCTACGCAAATAAAACATTTTTTGTTAGAAATTCTGTCTTAGATTTCTCATCTTAATGTCAACTGCATTTTTCGTTGCAACAAGAATAAACCATTCTATAGAAATTCTTTCACTGAAGCGAAAATTATTTCTAATGGTGTGCAGTGTCTGAACATAAAAGTATTACTGTCATTTTAAGAAGCAGCGGAGAAATAGGTCTGTTTATGGAATCAAATCTTAGTTATTTTTTTTCGACGAAATTTACATAATAATGAAAGAAAAGAAGAAAAAAGCAATTTTTCACAATTTATTCATTTCTCACATCAGTGCATGGTACTCGATGAATTAAACAGCGAAAAATAAGCCGAGGGTCCTAAGTAAATCTATTGAAATTTTAAAAGGATAATTGAACATTGTAATTGAGTATGGAGGGTACAATGGGACCTGATTGCAGCTGTTGATTATTAGTTTCTCATCAAAACGGAATATTCTTATGGTTAAAAAGACCCGTCTTTCTAAAAGAGAATTATATACAGCGAATGTTGTCTTTTTCAAGATCAAGTGATATCACCTGGTATTATATAAAAACATTCCCACATTCAAATAGTGAGAGAGAGAGAGAGAGAGAGAGAGAGAGAGAGAGAGAGAGAGAGAGAGAGAGAGAGAGAGAGAGAGAGAGACTGTATAGTCCAGGCTATGTTAAAATGATGTAAATACTGTACACCACCTAGTTTAAAGTAGGATTCCAAAGAAATGTATAAATAATTTATACAATATATAATTATTGACTTTGAGTTGGCCTACTCGTGATTATATGGATTTGGTCCGGTATTGGTTAACAAGTCAACCAATTTGTCTGAGAATTAGCGCTTCGTGAATGCCGGAGTGGAGCGTCGCAGCTCACACCCTCATGTATTTTCAGAAAGGAAATTCATTTCTTATTTTTACAATCTACATTAATTTCTGTCAGAATTCCTAACCATTGAAATAGACGCATTATAATTATCAAGATTCATACGCGTATTGTTCACAACTGCATCGCATTCATGAGGAAATGACTATCATTACAACTGTTAAAGATATCAAAGGCTTAAACATTGGAAATTTATATATAGGTACACTCCTCTGAGGTACAAACTAGAAAAAAATCGTCTGGACCATTCAGAAAGCATAAAAATGAATGATGATTTAATAAAACGATATATTTTCCAAATACTGCTCTTGAAATCAAGACATCTGAAATAAGCATCATGGACCTAAGAATAGTCAGTGGTCACATGAATGGTCACATTTTGAAGTCACTGAACAACCAACTGCTACAGAAATAAATTTGAATTCCACATCATTCACTTTTTTGTATAAATATACACACACGCAGTTTTGTGTTTAAATCTATTGTGTTTAAATCTTATTTAAAAATCAACCATGAGAAGACACAGTTAATTCTTTTGAGAATAATGTTTATCTTATTAAATTTGAATCATCGCAGCCTTAATACTTGAGATCATTTTGAAAAAAAAAGGTTGGAACGTATGAAAAAGACAACATTAATATGGTAATTTACGTGTACTTTTGTTAAGTTACAAAGCTATATAGGTCATGTATAGGGTGGTGTATTTATCAATGCTGGTAAATATTATCAATGCTGGAGTATATCAATGATTTATGGTTAAAGCAGTGCTACAAAGTTTTATATTGATCGTTTATCTGTCCTGTATTCCCATTTCTTGAAACATATTGTTCCACGACAAAACCTGAAAGGAGGATATAATACTGCTTTCACATTCGCCAATTCAACTGGTGCATGCGCGGGGAACATTAAGATGATAGAAAACGTTTCTCATAATTAACTTTGATTGTAGTATGTTAAATTAATATGATTAGGTCTGGGTCACTTGTACTAAAGTCCAAAATAAGACATTTGAGTAATGCAATGAAATCGGAATCGTTAGAAGGATATTAGTAGTAGCGCTTTGGTCTGATCCCTGGAGGGCTGAATATTCTAATTCCAGCTGAGAGATCTTAAAACTTTGATTTTGTATAAGTGTATCATTTTAAGCTTTCGGAGTTCATAAGCCCTAAGTATCCACTCGGAGTTCGTTCAGCAGTCATTCAAGTTTGCTTACTCCCCATTATTCTGTTCTCCAGACCCCTCCCCCTCTCCCCTGAGTAAGTCTGGAAACTGAAATTCTATTACGAACTCCTGGATATACCACTAAACAGTTCCATCAACAGTGTACTGATTAATTGGTTTTATAATGTGTTTTACGGCCGACATTTCGCTGACAAACTTGTGATACTGTTGGTTTTAGAATTTTTGAGTCCCTGTAGGGACAGACACTGAACCTTGTTCCTTTGTTTTCGATTACCACAGAGACCGTTTACGTACAAACTACGAAGAAAAGATGATAGCCGCAACTTTCTGTGACTGTGAAATAGCATACACTTGTCCACGGGCTTTGTCTGGGGTAGCTGTTTTGTTATAATGATTGGTTTTTATATTGCACTTTTTCCAGCATATACTGCTCAAAGCGCTTCAAGATACATTATTACCCCAGCAGACCTTATAACATAGAGCTTTCTCAGTGCAAACTGCCGTTAAGGCGCTAGAGCACTAACATTCTAACAATATCTTTCACTGTCTATAGCCAGGTACCCCTTTTACACTTCGGTGGAGTGAGGAAATTTGTGTAAAGTGCCTTTCCCAAGGACACAACGTCGGCCCTGTCGCCGCCAGGACTCGAACCCACAACCTTTCGGTCGAGAGTCTAACAGCCTAACCACTAGGCCATCGACGCCACAAACCAGAATTTAGAACTAGCTCCCCGAGGGAAATAATTTCTATCGAGGTTTAATAAAACAGCTACACCACACACCCCACCCCGAATACCGATATCTATAAAAATAATTTTTTAAATTAGTGATTATAATTGTTCGCGAAAAATCACCCAGCTTTCCACTCTCTTAGTGTTTGTAATTGAAAGAATGATTCAAAATTCATGAAGACTGCAACGTGTCTAGTAAAGGACAGATGACTTTGACCTTGATCTCAACCTCAAAATGTTATCAAACGCTACGTATACATGTAATATTGACCTTAACCTCCAATTCAAGGTCAAAGATGCAAGACAACCTCAACTTCTTAAGAGTTCAAAGTTTAAATATTATGAAGTATCAAAAGGGACGTAACTGGTGTCGAAGAGTTCTATAAAAGGTTAAGGACCATTCAATATATTTGAAAAGACCTAAAACCCTTGAAAATATGTAAAGTATCATTCTCTTGATGACCTTTGATCTTTGAACTAATTTTCAATGTCAGGGTCACAAGGTGTAATGAACCCAACGACTAAGAACCTAAATGAAGAAGCTGATTTTTTTTCCCGGCGCAATAAGTTCTATTACGGGTCATCGGATCTTGGAATTTTGGGTTTTATAAATATTCGTTACGCTATGAATTTATAAATGAAAGTATCATGTCTCTTTGACTTAAAGTTTAGTATGAGTTGCAATAACAAGATTTTTACACAAGTGGCCGTAATTCTGACAAGGGTCAAATATGAAAATTTTAAGTGCAAAAAGGTCAGGGTTAACACGCTGTAGCTCCAAAACAACCGCTATGAACTCAGTTTTTCTCTTTAATTTCATAAATCCATTTTAATGTAGAAATCAAAATATACATCAAAGTCGCAATGCGCTGTGTCACAATTAGATATTTTATGGGTACCCTTTCCGGGAAAAAGAATATAAATAATGTCAAAGGTTGTGATTTAGAGATGAACTTGGTTTTCGACCTTGATCCAATTTCATAATTAAAATGTCAATAATTATATTCCAGTTGGTCCCGCGTCCTTACGACAAATCTTAAAAATTCCATGTAATTTGCATAGAAATCGTTAAACTTCAAGGGCATCTACCCTCATTATAAGTAATCAAATCTTTATGGGTAAGATTTTCTTTTAAAAAAATCTACTCGATGACCTCAAGAAATCAGCAAAGTGTTTCTATCATTCACGGTTCAATGAGAATAACGACAACAAGGTTCTTTAGTGTAATGTCAAATAATTTCGCAAGGGGGCAAAGTTGAAGTAAGCAAGAATACAACAGCTCATTTCTTGAAAAGTACAACATCATGATTTTGTTTGTTTGTTTATAGCCGCCTGAGCAATTTTTCAGCTATCCGGCTACAACATCATGAATTACATATAAAGCTATTCGATACCAATAAAGGCTTAAAAGCATTTTAACGTTAAGAAAATAATCAGAAGAATAGCATTAGAACTTTCCACAGGAAGGTGAAAAGCACGAATAAACCTTCCATGTTTATAGTATGTAGTTTCAGTACGAAGCCTGACATTTAGATAATCTTCCTGTACTTTGAAAGTCGTTTTGATTATTGTTTAAGTGTTTCTACTATCTCCAGAGTCCAGTTACCATCAATATCCTCTTTCGACATTACTTACAGTAAGTTACAAGACGTACTGTTTCCAGAAAACTCCATTATTTTAGTGCACGTGACCTTTTTCAAACCCGTCAAAATATCTGAGCAGCGAGTCAAATTGCAGCAGATCACATTTTGGCGCTAAAATCTACATGCAGAGTTCTTTCGGCGGTTAGATAGCAAACTTTATGCTCCAGAGAATACATGTACTTTTGCTATTTTCAGGGAGTGCAAATATTTTAATGCAAAAAAAAAAAAGTATTTTATCTTTTTAAAGAGGTTCGCACCTACTTTTTATAGTATTTTCATTTTTTTTATGCATATTTTGATTTCTACATTAAAATAGATTTATGAAATTAAAAAGAAAAAATGAGTTCATAGCGGTCGTCTTAGAGCTACAGCGTGTTAAACCTGACCCTTTTGCACTTAAAATTGTCATATAAACTACATGTAGTTCTGTCTCTTGGTGTCGACACGATATAAACAACAATACATATTCAATTCTTCTAACATAAAAATATACAAAAAGTTTTCTAACAAAATAGATATAAAAAATGTTTAAATGCTACATGTAGCACAATAGAAATAAACTGCACTCAAAATATGGAGAGAAAGAAATTCACTATATGTGTATAGAATTAGAGAGTTCAAAGAACATTAGTTTGAGATTTGTCAGTTTTGAAACTGAACTTGAGTTAGTCTTGCCTCAACATTTAAGATGGAGCTTTAAAAAGTGGGGGTTATAGTTCAAATTTTCGAATTTTTATTTTGACACAAAATTTCGGGTAAATTGAAATAGACTTTTTAATGACTAGTAATCTGTTTGGAAAAATATATCAACCAAAAGTTATATTTGGATTGGTTCAAACTGTCTACTATTTGTATCAAAAATCGTAAAAATTGAAATACATGTCGAAGTGTATAAATATTGACGATAATACAGAAACAATAGGATCGCGCAGATTAAGAGCTTTTTGTCTAAATAACCCTTCCGCTTACCAAACTCTTTCAAAATTTGAATCGACAGGCTACGGAAGAGAAGATGGCTTTGGTCTGAATGAAAACACACTACTTAGTGCTGCTTCCCTTTCATAAAAAGATATACATCAAATCTGATCAATGCATGCTGGCTTTAAAGTTTTCATCATCTAACATGGCGAACTGTTGGAAGGCATCTCCGATCTCGGATTTAAAAGGGGGATGATAGAACTAATGAATCTTTTATATGTAAATATTATTAGTTACACAGTCAGTTGGGGCTTAATACGGAGTTATCCAGGGTGTGAAATGGAACAGTCAGTTTGGGGCGTAATACGGAGTCATCCAGGGTGTAAAATGGAAATCCGTATTGGGCGAGGCGAAGCAGTAATTCAACATAGCAAAAATGATCATACTTTGATATACTGTAGTAGATGCTTTGATTTAATACAGTACACACTGAGATAAATGCAATGGTTTACTACAGTGCACACTGAGATTTCCATTTTACACCCTGGATGACTCCGTATTACGCCCCAAACTGACTGTGTAACGAATTTATCCCGCTGAAGACCTTTACAATTTTTTTTATGCATTTCATTGACATATGTAATAAAATGTCAAATTTCATTCACCATCAGATAATCAATTCATAATATCAGCACACTGAATGAAGAACACATGAATGTAATTTTGAAAAGGTAACTGTAATTCAAAGATGGCAATGTAAATTAATTACATGATGATATATTGTTTTACATCTTATTGATATTGAGACTGAATGAAAACTACCCTAGCTTGGATACGAACAGAATCGCGTGCCCGATTTTTAATACACCTCCTGCTCCGAGATGTAATATTGAAAATTTCAGGGCGTCATGTGATGAGCTCTCATCCAATCAATTATCTACAAATTTGTCTGAAGCGGGATAATGTCACTTTTCACGTTACATTTCTCTCTCATTTGGGCTTGAAATAAGTATATATCTACACAAAACAGTTTATTCGTAAAATACTACTACTACATCGATATCCTTCCACATGACACACACTAACAAACTTAACTTCGGTGATCTAGAAAAGGTACAAAGTAGCATTTCCTTTAAAAATAAAAAAAAAAACTAAAAAAAACCCCAAAAAAACAACAACAACAAAAAAAAACAACAAAAAAACAACAAAAACCCGAGTGTTAGAAAACGAATAGAATCTTTGAATGTTGATTTTGGTGATTTGATTTGAACATACATTATTGTATAAATATACAAAGGGATTGGTTACAAGTTCTTGCAGCTTAAAAAACCTCTTCCATTTTGGTATTCGTTTCAGCTCTACTAGTCATAACTTTCACCTTTTGTTGTACTATGCAGTATACACAACTGGGCTCACGGTGGGTGTGACCGGAACCTGATCCCACTTCTGATATGTCCAGGGGTCCGTGTTTGCCCTACTCTTAATTTCATACTCTTTATAGGATTTCTGGGATTGGTTGCTGTTTGATGTCCTCACTTGTTTATCACAGTACAAAGAGAAATGAAAGTGGTCACGTTATAACGGAGCACACGGTGGTTTATAGTCCATGTGCACTGACTATGAGAAGCACACGCTCTGACAATATGAAGGTGTACCCGTGGTGTATTTAAACGGACTGTAGAGTTACATGAAGAGAAGCAGACTGCATGCACAATAGGCAAACCTGCTGACACGATACACCATGTTTCCATTATTTTCTCCATAAACATTAGGATTTTTAATTACAATGATTGTATTGATGATTTTATTTAAAGTAAATGATAACTTTCTTGATGATTTTATTCAATGAAAATTATGATTGTCTTGATGATGTGTTAAATGAAGATGATGCATTTGGGTATCCTGATAAAGGCATTTTTAAAAATTTACAGAATTTCCCGTGTTTTGTCATTATGCTCTCCCTAGTAAAATGTCCATTTCATCGATCGATTGATTGTTTGTTTTACGTCTCGTCGAGAATTTTTCAATCATACTGAGACGTCACTAGCTCTAGGTAAAGTACCACAAAATTAGATCTATGCCTAACGCTCAGGGTTGTAGCAGTGAGGATTCGTTACGTACCAAGGCCTGCCGCGACACGGGACCTCCGTTTTTAAGGTCATATCCGAAATACCCGCGATTCTCCCTTTTAAATGCCTAATGTTTGGCGAAGGATCAATCACTACCTATGTTTACGTCTCAAGTTTGACGCGGTCATGACACAAGCGGGGCTCGAACTCACGACCTCTCGGTTACGATCCATTTCATCAAAGATAATACAGTATTTTAACTGATGATAACTTACATCCATCATAATTATGATATATCAAGCCACATTTTAGAAGTATGGGATTGGTGGTTGTATATTGTTTAAGGTCCCGCTCGAGAATGTTTTCATTCATGTGGAAGACATCACCATTGCCGGTGAAGGGCTGCAGAATTTTGGCCTATACTTGGCGCTAATGGCTAACAGATAACAGAGATTTTTGTGTCTTATCATTTTTGTGTTATGGTTATGGTTGTTTAACGTTATACCGGCCACGGTGCTGGTTGTTTGTTTTACGCCCCGTCGAGATTTTTTCACTCGTATTGAGACGTCACCAGTTGTAGAAGTACCACAGATTTAGACGTTTGCTTAGCACGTGGTGCTGTAGCAGCGAGGGTTCTTTAACCTATCAACGCCTGCCGCGTCACGGGACCTCCGTTTTTAAGGTCATATCCAAAAGACCCATGACTCTCATTTCTAAATGCCGAGCCTTTGGCGAAGGAACAATCACCACCTATGTTACGTCTTGGGTTTGACGCGGCCATGGCACAAGCGGGGCTTGAACTCATAAACCTTCAGTTACGCAGCGAACGCTCTATCACTGAGCTACCGCGACCGGTACTATTTGGGTGAATTGTGTTTTTAACAAAGCTATAACAATTTGTAATATAATATACAACAATCCTGTTTTATTTCCTGTATTTACATTTTAATAATGCAGGAAAAATATATTATAGATTTAGCGATTCCAAACAGAGTATAAGCTACTCTAGAAACAGTGCCAGTCAGTGAGAAATACGGGTGTTATAACGCTTATTGGTGTTGTGTTATGGACTGCGCCTTGTCTTTTGCAGATTCAGTCATAAACACAGTGATGAAGTAGGTACTTGCTTATTTCCTCATACCAAAATGTGTTTGTAGTCAGTTTTGTATGTGTGTTTGTAGTCAGCTTTATCTGTGTTTGTAGTCAGTTTTGTATGTGTGTTTGTAGTCAGCTTTATCTGTGTTTGTAGAAAGTTTTGTCTGTGTTTGTAGTCAGCTTTATCTGTGTTTGTAGAAAGTTTTGTCTGTGTTTGTAGTCAGTTTTGTATGTGTGTTTGTAGTAAATTTCGTGTTTATAGCCTGTTTTGTCTCTGTGTTTGTAATCAATTTTGTCATTTTGTATTGTCTATGTTTGTAGTCAGTTTTATTTAAGTGTTTGTAGTCAATTTCGTCTGTTTGTAGTAACATTTATCAATGTGTTTGTAGTCAGTTTTGTCTGTTTGTTTGTAGTCAGCTTTATCTGTGTTTGTAGAAAGTTTTGTCTGTGTTTGTAGTCAGATTTGTCTGTGTATTTGTAATCACTTTTGTCTGTTTGTAGTCAGATTTGTCTGTGTATTTGTAATCACTTTTGTCTGTTTGTAGTCAGATTTATCTGTGTATTTGTAATCACTTTTGTCTGTTTGTAGTCAGATTTGTCTGTGTATTTGTAATCACTTTTGTCTGTTTGTAGTCAATTTTGTCTATTGTATTCAGTTTGTCTGTTTGTTGTCAGTTATGTGTATTTATAGATAAAGGAGTGCGAGTTCCTATTACTTTGCAATTCTAGGAGAACTCTGTGTATGTTATTTATTTCTCTTTAGTGTTCTGGGTGTTTCTGTTCTATAAATGGTATTCACGTATTGTATATATTATGATATTATATTCTCACTGACCGATAACGACCACAAGATATGTTTTAAAGTACATGTACGATGTGTGAAAAAGATGTTGCTCTAAATTACCACTCGACATACTCTGACTTACGATGTCAGTCCACTGAACCTTTCCAAAGTTCCCTTCTCGGTTCTGGAATCGTCAGCAGTACATTTCATTTGTAGAACCTGAACACATTCGCTTTCTTTCAGTGACGTCATACTAACTCACCTTGGATCACCATTTTTAGCGCTTTTGAATTTACGAAGCAAAAATAGTAGACAATGCGGTGTGTTCATTACAAACTATTGATAAAAAGACAATTTTGAAGAGGTTGTTTTGTTTTTCGTATCTAGATAGTGCGTTATATAAAGATATACCTCGGAGGTCACCTGACCTAATGTACAGATACTAAAAATGGAGTAAATGTACATTTCATGTAAATGGTCGCAAATTGTTTCCCAGAAACGAGGGAAACATGTTGTGTACAGTACTTAACACTCCAGTGTTTGGCAAACATTAGGCGTAATTGTCTGAAATTACGCATGAATGCTTTGTTGATGAGAATATTTTGTTAAGAAACAATAAAATTAATCGTCCATATTTTCTCTCTTGTTTCTTTATTTCTCCTACAGTGATTAAATAAGCTTTACATAAACAACCACAAAATACTTTGGTATCGTAAGATGTTCAAAGAGCTTTCGTTTGTGAAAACATTGAGGAGATGACAATTTTATTTGTTTCTCAATGATTTACAGAGTTCTTAGAGCTTTGCAATCCTTCAGATTCAATACGACTCGAAAGACTCTGTTGTGTTTTTATTGACAAGCTGACCTAATATGTTAATTAACTCCCGGATGTTTATCGACTCCAGGCCTCGTAAAACTGGTTTCAAAACTGATTAGACAAGAGCCCGCCATGTTACTTACTTCTTCGACTTTTATTAAGTTATGCAAGCAGCAACCTTCTCCTTCAGTTTACGACCAGGAAAGCTGTATTTTTAGGACTCCGTTAGCTATCTGTGACCAGATCGTGTGGAAGCTGGGAACCACTTGGTCGTGGCAAACTGATATGATTGTTCACGGTAGGAGCTACGTATTTTTCGGTGTTTGCTTGACACCAATCAAGGCTACCCGCTGGGTTAACAGACAGCGTTTGGATTTCAACCATACCAGAATCATACCTCGCATTTCTAAAACAATTGACAAGGATCATAAAATAGGATAGTGCTGTTTTAACGTTGGTGCCTCTCCGTTGTGAGAGCTATTTCTAGACTATATGAGACATATTCAAGACATGCACCAAAACAAACATGCATGATGCATCGAAATTTTATGGTGTCTTTATTAAAAGTACAAAACTAATATAAACACTCTAGCTTTTATTTGCTTTATGCGCGTTATGAATGAAATGTAGAAATGTCAGATTTCATATGATTTCATGTGTATGTCGATGTCGTGGTTTTGATTCATCCTGCATCATCGTCATATCCAGGAAAATTAGGCTACCGAGCACTGTCACTCGCAGAACATCCTGTGCATTATCTCGTCAGCATCGCAGATAACAGTCAGCTGACTATTATAGGGATTCCTAAATTAATGAGAATGGTCTACGTTTCTGTTGTGTCGCTCGTGGAAATTCCCATTGCTGTGTCGCTCGTGAATGTTGTAGATTCTGTATAAACAGACGATTTGACGGTCTTCCACGTGCTTCCTTATTGAGGAAGTCTTTCTATGTCAAGGTCAAAATCTAATCGTTTTAAACAGCGTGTAAACAGCATCAGGTGACTTTTCCGTCTCATATGATACATACAGACACATTAATATCGGGTCATAAGGTCAGTCATACTAGTAAATTTTACAATGATTCTTGTTACCATACACAATACCATATTACATGTATGACCTTTCACTCTCATAATTACCGGTCGCGGTAGTTCAGTGGTAGAGCGTTCGCTTCGTAGCCGAGAGGTCGTGAGTTTGAGTCCCGCTTGTGCAATGACCGAGTTTAAATCTAAGAAGTTAATGGTAGTGGTTGTTCCTTAGCCAAACATTCGGCATCAAAAGGTGAGAATAACGGGTCTCTCTAATATGACCTTAATAACGGAGGCGTTGGTACGTTAAAGAATCCTTACTACTACGGCCCTGAGCGCTAAGCATATTTCTAAATTTGTGGTACTTCACCTACGGGACGTAAAACAAATAAACAACAACAACAGCTCTCATAATTACACTGATACCGAATTGCCAAAATGTCTACACATTACGTATACTAGATGCCCATGTAAAAATTAAAGTCAGAAAATGTCAGTATTACCCTATCGTTTTAGACACCATACAAGGTCTTCATTTTCATACATGCATAGTCAGAACCACAACCCCAATTAGTCAAGGAAAACTATCATTTATTTGGATCCAGAGGCACAAGTCAGTGTTTCGACATTATTCATACCAGGGGCGGATCCTGAAAATTTTCGAATGAGTGGGGTTTTGACCTAAGTTTGTACCGTTTCCACCCCCCCCCCCCCCAAAAAAAAGGGGGTAAGACCTCAAAATGTCAAAAATGATCCTTTTTGTTAAAAATTGTTCAACTGGATGTGTGCAACCGCAGTAACGCCTCCCCCTCAATATCCACGACTGCATACTGATATATCGATTTCAAATTTGCAGGTCAAGGTCAATAGGAATGGTTTATACAGTGCTATAGGCACCACTTAAAGTGTATTTCGGTCAAGAGCTGACATGTATAGCGTCTGTGTACTTGTATACATCGGTATCTTATTCATGCAATGATTATCACATTTCCTGTAATCATTATCATAGCTCCTCTAGACTTTTCCTGCAATCACTATCATTGGCATACATTGTATCTCCTAGACTTTTCCTGTAATCACTATCATTATCATAGTTCCTTTAGACTTTTCCTATAATCACTATCATTATCATAATTTTTCTAGACTTTTCCTGTAATCACTAACATTGTCATAACTCCTCTGGACTTTTCATTCAATCTCTGTCATTGTAATAGCTCCTCTAGACTGTTCCTGTAATCACTATCATTATCATAACTCCTCTAGACTGTTCCTTTAACCACTATCATTATCATAACTCCTCTAGACTTTTCCTATAATCACTATCATTATCATAACTCCTGTAGACTTTTCCTGTGATCACTATCATTATCACAACTCCTCTAGACTTTTCCTATAATCACTATCATAATCATAGCTCCTCTAGACTTTTCCTGTAACCAATATCATTATCACAATACCTTCAGATTGATTGATTGATTGTATGTTGTTTAACTTCCCGCTTGAGAATTTTTGACTCACATGGAGACGTCAGCATTGCCTGTAAAGGGTTGAAAAATTTAGGCCTATGCTCGGCGCTCAGGGTCTTTGATAAATGAGGGATCTTTATCGTGCCACACCTGCTGAGACACGGGGCCGCGGTTTTTGCGGTCTCATCCGAAGGATCGCCCTATGTCACCTCTTACGACAAGCAAGGGGTACTGAGGATCTGTTCTAACCCGGATCCTCAAGGGGTTAATTCCTCTAGACTTTTCCTGTAATCACTATCATTATCATAACTCCTCTGGACTTTTCATGCTATCTCTGTCATTGTAATAACTCCTCTAGACTGTTCCTGTAACCACTATCATTATCATAACTCCTCTAGACTTCTGTAATCACCTAAATCACTCAAATGGTATTTGCAATTAGATATGAAAACTTAGAAAATTTAGATGATTTGATTTGCCTCACGATAATGGATAATGGCCTTTTGCTAGAAGTATTTATTGTTGTCTTGAAGTTTTACGTTTATTCTCTTATGATTTGTTGTGAAATATAAACCCTGCAGATAACATCTTTTGACAAGCCTTAAAATATACTATCAGAACCCAGTACGCCAATTATTGCCTTTTCCAAATGTTGATAAGGCTATGAACTAATACTCATTTGTTTCCAACTAACATACTCGACAACCTCTTTCCGTGTTGTTTAAAATCAGCTCTTCCTTGGAAATCCGAGTTTGTCCATTTAAAAAACATTAAAAGACGTAAATTTTGTTCAAAAGGTGAAATATATTACCACTTCCTGTATAATTCTGTACAAATTTCCTCCACTATTAATTTTAGACTTAACTAAGACATCACGAGAATAAATCAAATTTCATGTAGTGAATTGTATTCATTTCACTTGTAAAAACATGGCTTAAGGTTTAATTTTCATAATTTTTTTTTCAAGTTTGTAGCAAGTATTGGTACTAATCAAGACTCTTATTTTTAGACTTTTGTTGTGTATAATATCGTGAAATGTACAATGGAAATCCATAAGCGAAAAACAGTTAATCTGGTAGATACACAATTTACATGTTTTCTGATAAATCTGCCAAATCCCAAGTGACAAATCGGCGCCTACCATTCCTTCACATAATAGGAAAATCATAGGTGCCATGCAATGGGCCAATATTTGCAGACCTAAGAACTATACGTAACCTTGTCACAGGTGGCTGTCACTTGACAGATGAAATTTCATCTTAAAAATGTTGAATAGAAATAACTTAATTTCATATAGGACTTGAACTTTGGGAGGCTTTAAAATTGTATGGGAATTTAGATTTTTCCAATAGGAAAATTTCATTTTCCTTATGAAAAAATTCCGTAGGAAAAATAAAATCCCTGTAGGTAAAACGAATTTGTGGAGGAAATTTATATTTCCAAGGATTTTATTTGGCTGTAAGAATTTATAAAATTCCATTGTATAGAAATTTAAATATTCCAAAATGATTTTATTAGAATTCTCTAAGGATAATTTTTCCTATACATGTAGGAGTTTATTTTTCTGTTGAAATTTGTCAAGTTTCGTTAGATAAGATTCTTAAAAAAGAACTGACATGGGGAGTTTCGTAATATGGAATTTATTTTATCTTCAAAGTTGGTTTTAGTTTTAACCTGCCGAGTATGAGTTACCTATGACAGATGTTTTACGGAGTCTGTAGATGACTGACCTTTGCATTTTCTGAGTAGTAAAGAAATGGTGTACGTCAATTTGCCTCTTCAGTTTTGATAGTTTTATCCGTGAATGTTTTTATAATTTTGAAACGAAGATTATATTTAGTAACAAATCAGCCGTAAAAGACAGTGGATACTCAAAACAATATTTGTTTTAGCAATTTGGCAATACTTAAGTGCAGGATTTATCACTGTTAAGGCGCAAATTTGCCATTTTTGCATTCTCGTCAAAAAGGTGGATCCTAAATTCAAAAGGCACCAAATGCAATGCAGTAACAAGAAAATATTGAAACCTCAAAATCGTACCAACATGTTTTCATGAAATTGATATGTTTCGTGTATTTTTTATGATTGATTCCCGTTGTGAACAAAAGTCTTATGATATATTTTATTTTCTCTCCGGGTGTTTTCCATAAGAACTGACCTTAATGTGTATCATACGAATGGTTGTTTAGTATTCATAAATAGAGTTTACACATAAGTACAGTTTCACCGATTAAAACTATACTAGTATTTTACAAGTCTTTCTTTATAGTTTACAGGTGATAAAATCAGCCACCCACTAACTGGACGTGGGAGGTTACTGATTAAAGTACTGGCTTGATAACCGGGAGGCCCAAGATTAATTCTCAGACGGTGACCGGTCCTACATCCAAACCCGGCCGTAGAGGGTCTTTCAGATATGACCTTTAAGCGCTGACACGATAGACAACCTTAACTGCCACAGCCTTGAGAACCATGCATCTGTCAAAAACTGTGGCACTCCTCCTCAACCTAGTTTCTCTATGAGTGAAAAATTCTCCAATGGAACGCAACACAACATGCTTGTAGATTCAAGTACGAAATGGAGCGCACGGCATTGTTCACAGTTTACTGGCGAGGTAATAAATATGGATAACATCAATTCTGTAGTTGCTTTAAGCGATATGACCGATAAAGATGTTTTAATAGTTTTGAAGAAAAATGGACGAGAGACCAGGGCAATTGAATTAGTGTGTAGTATAAAAATTTACGTCATTTGAATTAATACTGCAGACCGTGTTCTACTTTTCACGGACTACCGAATCAAGAGGAATTAATTGGGTTAAAGATCCCCAGTAACTAACAGTGTTGTAGTCTGGAAACTATTTATTTAACATTCATTTATTTCCTGGTATCCATGTCAAACGCCAAGGGCCTAATCGTAGGTCAACTAGAAAGGAATGCTTTTATTATTTTTATTATCTTACTAATACAACAAAACAAATCTTCACTGTCTACGAAGGAGTGTAACCTTAACGATATGTTCACTCAACCCCATCAATCAGAATGAAATGCAAACATTATATAGAAAAGGTGAAGATAACGAGCAATGATCAATCTCATTACTCTTATAAAGAATACAAAATTAAGAGTAGAGTTAACACGGACCGCTGGACACACCAGCGGATTGATCTGGTGCCTAGAGGGAGTGAGCATCCCCCGTCGACCGGTAACACCCACCGTGAGCCTATTATCTCGGAGTAATCCGTAGTCAAAATCAGTGTGCAAAGAGTGGCCTCAATTGGTATCAAACATATCAAACAACATTATACTCAATGACTGGTTTTATAGGTAAACTATACCGTTATAACGACCATAAAATTTGCGAAATGCTGACATTAAATGAGACTGTTGAAACCTTTTTAACATAAACCTATTTGTCACTTCTATAGTTTTTACCATCAATTGTGAGAAAATCTAGAAACATTTTCTACCCCAAGAAATTGCTTCACAAGCTCAGATGTATATGATAGACTAGAGCAACATGCCTAAATCCTGACACAGGTCGTCGTTTATGATATATATAATATTTCTCGAGCTTTTTAGTATAACATCTCGGTAATACCGACCTGTAACACTTTTGCCCTTCGGCACCGGAATTTATACAGCTATACCACCACATGAGAAGAATATGCAATAAAGAACCGTCTTTGTTATTATGGTTCTTTTGGCAACTACAGACCTACCGTGTTGAGTTAGCCATATTTTGTTTCCAAGTTTTCTTACTGGTTCGAAATAGTGGGCCCATGTTTCTTCACCTGTAACAATGTTTGCAACTTGTCTTTGATTGAATTTGGGAAACATTTTGAACAATTGCTTAGCGGATTGTACTCGTACCCGTTTTTGGTCATCTGTCAATATATGCGCAATATATGCAGTATCCATCTGGCAGAAATCTTTCGTACTTTCAAAATACGCTTCAAAATGAAATGCATCCGCGATAGCGATATGCCATCAGCTTTGGCAATATTACGTATCGTGTACCTGCCATCACTTTCAATTATTTCTGAGTTTTGAGATGTTTGCCTTGCCTGTTACAGTCAAAGGTCGGCCAGATTTGACTGCATCTTTGACGAACTCTGCCAGTCAGAGATTTCTTTCTCCACCCACGAACTGTCTCATAAGATACCTTATGAGACTCCTAAACGCCCCCCAATTCAGTTAAAATATGCATTAATGAATGACCGAGTTTTGTGCGAACTTTTATGTAAGCTCTAATTTCTTTAACATTTGTCGAACAGCCCTCGTACAACTGGTCAATATGAAAACGTAATAGAAACACTTTGAAATATAAAGCATAATGAGAAAAAATACCCAATTATTCAAAAAGTAATCTATATAATGTAAATTATTTTTGGTACAAAATGTAGAAAATATCCAATCATTCATATTTAACTAACTTATAAAAACCGCAAGTTCAGTACTGTATAACTGGTAATAACCAATTATGGTACTTTGAAATATATCCACATCACAGCTATTTATCGAGTATAGTAATTGTATTGTTCGATTACATAAAGCATATGCATATGTGCGTAGAAATTTATAAACCTACCCACTTTACATTACATGCATTTCAACGTTAAGATTTTTTTTTTCAATTGAAATTTACTCTGTGTTAACAAACCGTACAATATTCTGATTAGTAGACGTAACGCTGAACCGCTTAATAAGGCGAGGCTGATCCGCTTAATAAATGCGAGGCTGATCAGCTTAATAAGACGAGGCTGATCCGCTTAATAAATGCGAGGCTGATCCGCTTAATAGACCGGAGGCTGATACACTTCGTCTTGCTAAATTACTAGTGTATGAGCCGTCCTCTGTGAGAGAAATGTACTACCATGTGATTCTGACCATTTCCTAGCAAGTGTGTGTGTGTTTGTGTGTTTGTGTGTGTGTTTAAGCGATTTATCGATAAAAAGGTTAATTTGTAGAATGATATTTGAGAATTGAAATTTAGAGGAATGGTATGAACTGTGACGTTGTACGCCTGCATACTTCATGAAGAACGTTAGTGCTTCATGAAAAGTACGACGGTGTGAAGAGTTGCTATTCATATCCTTCTCCATTTTAAAAAATGAATTCGAAATTTATTTCTTATATTTACTTTCTATTTTCATTTCTGTCGGAGAATTCCCAGCCGTTGAAATAGTCGTACTATTTTTCTTAATTAATTTTAATCAGCCAATTTTCTAACAACTCAAATTCTACAACATGAACTAAATGTTCATGGTATTACATGTACATTCTGTGAAAATTTCCGATAAAATGGCTGGAAAATGGAAAACGTCTTTATGGTGTTATTTCAGCAACCTTGCAGAAGTTACCGAAACTTCAAAACACTGCTGCCATGCTAGTGACATGTTCACTTAAACATAACCATAATGCACCAAATCTCATATTGTTTCACTGGTTACCTGTGACATTACGAAATATACAATATCGGTTTTCTACATAAATTATGAAAGACGGTTCGATGTGTCCTCACTTACCCCATGGAACTGCCAGCCGCTGGATCTTCAGTTCGAAGGTTAAACATAAACGTCAAGCATCTTTTAAAACTAACATGTATATTGTAATTTGGTGTTTATGTAAACAGTTGTTTTTACAAAGAAATCTTTAATCTTAGTATGTTAATCTCAGTTTAACATTATCGTTTGTCCTTTTTTGAGGTGATGTAAGTCAGTCTGGTATATCAGCGTCCAGCATCAATGGCGCACTCTTTTAATCACTACCAATCACTTTTGTTTTTTTTAAAAATACTATATTTCATTCGTCAGATATGTTAATGTAACATAAAAGCTGTTGCAATACACTTTGAAAATGATATACGATCCATATGTTTACGCTCCGGAATAAGTGAGTTTAATGAGAATTTATGACATCTTATTCTTTATCCCTTCGATATGAAACATAGTCCTCACCTCTAAAGGAATCGCAATTCAGTGTTTTTTGGTTCCTAAAGAAGATCAACATTATTGGTCATTTGTCAACATTTTATAAATTTGTATTCCAATATTATAAAAAACAGAAATGAACTGTAAGAAAATATCAACATTGCTGTAGTATTTATTTTCTTTTCACAAATAAACGACAGAAAGAAGGGTGTATCTACATAATTGGTCGTTTTTCAACATATTCTATAAATTCGTACTCTATCTAAGGAAAAAAGCCCAGTTTATCAACATTGTTTTATGAGTTATGCGATACAAAAAATGAAAATCAGTTATATATGCAAATGTAGGTATTCATCCAATAGCTAGGAGCTGTTTATTGTCAATATTTATCTCGAAGAGGATTCTGGGAAGAAACGCTGAAACCGAAGTCACTGACAGTTCAAGAAAATTTTCAACATAGCTTTCGTCATTTATCGAATATATTTAAATTTATTTTCGATTATATGTGAAAATATCTTGATTTCAAGGCATAAACAATTCTTATATAGATCCTATCTCTACAAAATAAAACCTGTGTTGACAATAAACTGTCTGAGATGATGAACACAATGTAGATTGAACACAGAATAGTCATACGTTCTTTATGAGGAAATAGTCGTCATTTCAATTGATAACAATGTCATAGGCAAAACCACTGGAAATGTAAATAAATCAAAACATGCCTAGGCTGTATGTGTACGTGTATTTCAACGATCAACGAAACAATGCTTTTATTAATATATATCCAGGTTTATCGCCAAGTGTTTTCAGTTTCTCTGTAAATTTTTTTTATGTCATTCTCGATTTGGAGAATCCGGGCTCTATACACGGTATCGTATTTTCTTCCTATCATCAATGGAAGCATTATATTGCAATTTATTTTCGTCATTAATTGTTATATTTAAATTGTCAAGCACGTTTAATACTTTTTTTAAAAATCAAAACAGGGAAGTAGCTCTGTGATGAAACAATGATCTAATACTTCCTGCTGGCTCTTCCCGGTGGTTTGTGTTTACACTATCTGTATAACTCAGTATTTGGGGAACAAATACACAAAGTTTCCTGAATTTATTTATATAATGATTAGTTGGAGACAAAGTGCAAATAAAGTCCTGAAAATTTACTTCTCTCCCTAAGCATTGTTCAGTAACTAAAGAACATGAGATCAAATTCCCCGTCAATGATAAGTTATTTCCTGGTTTCGTTCATGGGTATAAGATATAAAGTCTAGTTCCCAAAATATATGTCCAGAAGAATACACACATCAACGAAGTTTCACGTTTAAAAGATGTATCTTAATATTCTTGTTTTACACGCACCAACGGACACTACGGAAGTCACATCATTTTTGTCTCAAGTCAGAGAAATAATGTCAGACCACTCGCTTCAATGTTCTGTTTACAGCAAAGATGAAAACCTCGAACACTTTAACGACATTTTGGAAAATATCCACGTTGTCTTTGTTTTCTTGACGGAAAGTTTTTGTTCCGTACACTGGGCGAACTATAGAAGCTCAGAGGATGTTCAACAAATGCTCATCGGGAACGGACCCGCTGTGGTGCCAATTTTCACTGTTCAAAGAAACCAAGCAAATTTTAAAGTTCCGTTCGGACTGAATAACTTGAAGGGCCTGCGATACTGTGACGGGGATGTATTCTACAGAAATTCTGTGCGAAAAACACTAACAGACATCATCCAGGAAAACGATGGGAATAGAATAGTTTAATTACTGAAATATTTAAATTCAATCAGTCTGAAGGTACACCTGTTCATGACCTTGATATTTAAATTACAATTGATGTATTAATGTTTTATTTACGTGTCTGATTTTATACTCAAAGATGCTAATTCAAGTTATCTTTTTGTTTGTTTCTTGTTTTTCTTTCTCTCTTCTTCTTTTTTTTTTTTTTTTTTTTTTACATACAAATACTTAGACTGTGCATGAATATTGAACTCTGTGGGTATAATACTTTTTCTGGCTAATGTAGTCCCGTGTGAATCCGGGTTAGAATAGATCCTCAGTACCCCTTTGCTTGTCGTAAGAGGCGACTCAATGGGACGGTCCTTCGGATGAGACCGCAAAAATCGAGGTCCCGTGTCACAGGAGGTGTGGCACGATAAAGACCTCTCCCTGTTCAAAGGCCCTGAGCGCCGAGTATAGGACTAAATTTTGCAGCCCTTCACCGGCAATGGTGACGTCTCCATATGAGTGAAAAATTCTCCAGTGGGACGTTAAACAACATATAATCAATCAATCTGGCTAATGTAAGGGTCTGGTCAATCACGAGGATTAACCGGTGCAAATGGGCATGAGACAACAACTTTTTTAACACAAATGGGATAACAACTATTTACACACAAATATCAATGGGACAATTTAAAAAAAAATTACCTATGTGACATGATTTTTTTTTTACACAGCTTGAGACTCAAAATCTGTTCAAATGATCTCTCTTATAAAACAAATCCATCTGAAATATTTACATTAATTTTTACTTTTTGAACATTCATTGCAACTTCTAATTTAATTAAAATTTCTTAATTATGAAATAAAGACAACAGTATTCACATTTATAATCCCATCATATGATTGCACAGGTACCTGTACAATTTATAAACAAACTAAACATACATTTACTGAAACGAGTGTGTGTGTGTGTGTGTGTGTGTGTGTGTGTGTGTGTGTTATAATCAAACGTCACAGTGAACTAACTTTAAAATACGACTCAACCTCTACCGAAGGTTTATCATTTGACAAAGTTTGATGATTCTAGGTCTCATATTATTTAAGTTATGAGCCAGATATGAAACCGGACGGACACGGTCGCCATAACATAATATGCACTGCCCTATATGGGTCTATAAAAAGGTCAAATATATTTTTAGTCTATTGTGAACATTCTCTACAGAAAAAAAACTCCAAATATTTCAACAACAAAATAAAGTTTTTCTTAGAATTATACCAATCTTGATAAGAAAGGATATTGTTTAACGTCCATCTTGAGAATTTTTCCCTCATATGGGGACCATTGCCGGTGAAGGCTGCAAAATGTAAGCCTATGCTCAGCGCTTACAGGCTTTGAGCAGGGAGGGATCTTTATCGTGCCACACCTGCAGTGACACGGAACCTCTGTTTTTGCTCTCTCACCCGAAAGACCGTCCCATTTAGCCGCCTCTTACAACAAGCAAGGGGTAATGAGGACCTATTCTAACCCGGATCCCCACGGGACTGATAAGAAAGGATGAGCAGTTCTGAGGATTTATTTATAGACTGTATATCATACTTGTATGAACGCTATCAGAAAACCAAACGGACTACCACTCATAGTGATTGGCAAGTTACATCAAATAGGACAATAGTGATTATTTCTGTGATATACTGTCTCTCTGGTGTCTGTAAAAATAATTTTCCAAAACACCACTCAGGCACCTTTTATCTTTCTTAAGTGATACTATACAATTCCAGTCTAGATAGAAAACTGTGAGTCTAGTTTCAATTTTTCACTCAAATGAACCTTTGTTAAAGAAAATAAAATCATTATTTCAAATCATTTTCAAAACGAATGAAAAAGTGAGCAAGCTCACATACCCCACAATGAATCGCAATATTACACGTTTTGAATGGCAATGCTTTGCATAAAATACATCGTGTATGCAAATAAATAGCACTATATAGTCTATGTAATATTGTTTAGAAATATAAATTGTGTAAAATATTAAAACAAATATCTTGATCACATATGGCTATAAATCTGGTTTCAGACAAGTTGCACCGAATACAATAATAGTTTTGGTCAAACTTCTATGTTCAAAAGGGACATAACTCTAGGAAAAAAATCACATCAGAATTTCCTGTTGAATTTGCACATCTACAGAGCATCTCCATATCAAAATAAATGTACATGAAATTCTGTTCAGTGGTTTTAGAGGAGTACCAAATGGTATATTTTCGCCAAGCTTCTGTGAAAAAGAAGTATATCTTCCATTAAAATAATCAAATCAGAATTTCCAGTGTGCCCATATTTTTACAGTATGTCCAAATAAAATACAAGATCATATGAAAATTTTTTCAGCGGTTTCAGAGGTGTTGTGCTGACAAACTATTTCAGTGGTATACTGTGTCTAATTCTGGTCAAATTTTAAAGTCCAAAAGGGGGAAGAACTCCAAGAAAAAAATCACATTAAAATTTCCTGCGAATATACACATCTTGGCCTTGTCCACTACAAATGTTCATAAAAAATTGTTCAGCGGAACAGAACTGAAGAGGGCCAAACTTCTATGTCCAAAAGGGACATAACTCCCAGAAAATAAAGAATCAAAATTTCTTGCGAATATGCACATTTACACAGTTCTTATTCGTTACAGCGTTTCAGGAGATTCTATAGAGCGGTTTTAGAGAAGCTGCGCTGAGAAGAACAGGACTGACGGACGAGTCAAAATCTTTATACCTTCCGCAACTCGTGGGCGTGGGGTATAATGATATTCCTTTTGTTTTTGTCATGTGAATGTTTACGATTTTAAATTCGTTTCTCGCTCGGTTGGAGGACGGACGATAAGTGTCGATATCGTGTCATTGACGACATTCCCTCAGCACAATGAAATCTCTATTATGTTTGAAAAAGAGTAGCACCATTATGGCCGCCACATATTCACCAAAATATTTAAATTGACCAATTACAGTCTAAAGTTACCAGGCAAAATATAGCTGAAGTACCACCGACTCGGCTTAATTCCATAAACAACCGATAGTAGAAAGGTGTACATTGAAATTTAGTAACAACTATCACTAAAAATAGATAAAATTTTCAAAATCAAAATGCTACTCGCTAACTCCTAGTTCAATATGAACTGAATCCTCGAATGAGCTTTTTTTTTCACCGGTTGCGGTAGATCAGCGGTAGAGCATTCGCTTTGTAACCGGAAGGTCGCGAGTTCGAGCCCCTCTCGTACTATGGCCATGTCAAACCTAAAACATTAACATGGGCAGTGATTGCTCCTTCGCCAAACGCTCGGCATTATGAAGTGCTAAATCACGGGTCTTTCGTATATGACCGTAAAAACGGGGTCCCGTGTCGCGACAGGCGTTAGCACGTTAAAGAACCCTCATTGCTACGGCCCTAAGCCCTAAGCATAAGTCTAAATGTACTTCACCTAGAACTGGTGACGTCTTAATATGAGTGAAAAATTCTCAAAACAAACAAAACAATCAATTAAACAACTGAGTGAACTTTTCTGTTCAGAATTTGTCCGTCGTCCGACTGCCACGTGGAAACTTACCATACTTTCATTGATTTAAAGGAAAAAAACCATTAAACGTGTATTTCCCCTCATTTTCCTTTTTTCTCCTTTTTTTCAAACCACCTTTAAAATGTTTTTACAATGACCCTCTGTACGAGGGTATAGGTGGTGGCTAAAGTTTCATAGAAGATATATTCTTTATAACTTGAAATTATTGAAAAGCTTCTACACAAGAAAAAAATCTCTTGTTATGGCCTTTAACTCAACATTAACATATCCTCCAAATGGACGGCATCCTATCTATTAACAATACTCGTTATCATTCATGTGTCGATTCGATATACGCGAAACAAAATGACATAGAGTATTCCACATCTACTTCATACTTGGATATTTTATTGAACATATGTCAACGACAAACTAAAACTCAACGTTATGACGTAGCAATATTCCATTATCACCTGCATATGGTGTTTATATCTCTAAATTGATTCGATACGCAAGAACATGATATTAAACGTATCACCAATTTTTAAATCTGGACTAACTACTTGGCAAATAAGTTGATGTTACAGGGGTTTCGACAGTCTCGTTTAAAGTCAGCATTTTGCATATTCTATGGTCATTATAACAATCTAATTTTCAAATACAACCTGTCATTAGGTCCAATGCTTTCTGACTTGTTTTATACCAATTGTTAGGCGGTCCTTTACATACTGATTTTGACTACGGATTACTCGGTTTATGTGATCAAGACATAGGGGCTATGCACCTGATCCCACCTCTGGTATGTTCAGGGGTCCATGTTTTCCCTATTTTATAGGAATTCTGAGATTGATCACTGTTCTTTATCTTCACCTTTTCCTTCAAATGAGAAAGATCAGATTCTTTTATACTCTTGGTACCTATATATGTCACAGCAGGTAAAAACTTCAACACTCTCAATGTTATTCTATTGGTCATCAAACCAGAGCAGAAATTGATGACGCGTTCTGTAAAATTCATATGTCAAACATTGATTGAAGCGGAGACTTTAAAGTAAGTTTTCCCGTGTTTATCAAAATTAAGTTTACCAATTGCAAGGACGCAGGATTTGGGTTTACTTTGACAAGGATTGAAGAGTATCGGATCGAAAATGTACCTCTTGGAGTTTATACGATTGCAACGAGATTCGAGATTCACAAAAATGAACTTTTATATCTCATAAAATGTTTTATATGCAAGCTATTTTCATTGTACTTGCTATATTATTATCTTGTACAATTATTCCAAATTATTATCTGCATGCTACTGATTGTTCGGGTTTGGTATACAAATCGGGATCGAATGCCCAATTACCCAATCTAGTTTAATCCTGTTTCCTGGGTCTCTTCCTCTTCCCATGAGCGTTTTGTTTTGTCTGACGAGTTAAATTTAACAAACTGAAAATGTAATTTTTTATTCCTCCTTTTCCTTTTGACCACTTCATATTATGTACTTTTTTCCCCATGAGATGCAAGTAGCCTTGTTTGTGTATTTCACTTCCTTGTTCCACAAACCTTGTAATCATGGTGTAACAATAGCTGGGATAAGCGCTAATTCACAATATAACATTTATTCATCATAAAACTTTATCCCATGTATCATTCTAGATTAAACTAGGTAGATTAATGTATATTGTATGTGCTTCGAATATTCTTTGGCATTTATTTGGTCTATAGATAACACAACCATACAGTTTTATGTTTTTGTTTTCCTTCAGCAGTTCAACCAACAAGAGCAAGCTTTGGAAGTTATTTCACAGTACTTGTACGTAAGAAATTTTAGTAATGAAGAAGATGTGAATATAAATGTAGCACTAAAAATGACTCTTTACATATTTTTAAAAATATTTTTGATGAACAATGATTATGTCTGTTGTTATCAAACCCTAATATTCTTGTCCAATTTAATATTCTTGTCCAATTTAATATTCTTGTCCAATTTAATATTCTTGTCCAATTTAATATTCTTGTCCAATTACAATGTCTACACAGTAATATTTCATTCTGAATAATAAATATTTTATTTTGATGAATAAGGTTACTGGTTTTGAACTGCATTATTGAACCCGCACATTCTAAAGAAAGTTCGGGTATATTGTGTTACCCTGGTTCGTCCGTCCGTCTGTCACAATTTATTCTTCCTTAAACTCCTCTTTTATTTTAAACAGTGACCAATTAATCTATTTAGAATATAATTGGTGGTGTCCTGTAGATGTGCAATAAGTTTTTTTTTTTACAATTTTCATTTTCGCCCTGGAGATCAATTAAACGAATTTTTTTTACTCCAAAACCCTGGTTCCCAGAACTCCTCTTGCATTTTATGCAGTAACCAAATCACCTTTTGGGAGATGATTGGTGGTGTCTTTTAGATATGTAATAAGGTTTGAAACTTTCTTTTTCACCTTGAGGGGCATATAAGGTGGGGGAATTATGAACAAAGACCTGGTGCTATGTGCATTTTTGTCAAGTGCAATAAGAATATACGAGGGCTGATTGATGTGTTGTGAACCTTGTACTGAAGGTGGTCAGCATGGATGTCCTTTTTCAGCCCTACTATTTCCTGACTATTTAAGGCGGTGTATCCAAAGACTGTGTCATTTGGTCAGTTTATATCGACGAGGTAGCACTCTAAAGTAAACAAGGCAAGTGACTTTTGCAAAATGAACAAAATCGGTGAAAGAGCAGTGACCCAATATTTGCATAAGAAAGGTTTAACACTTTAGGGTATCCATACTGATATGATAGCAACACTAGGGAAAGATGCCCTTTCATATGCTACAGTAAAAAGGTGGATGGCGGAATTTAAACGCGGCAGACATAGCCCCGTCCTGGAAGGTCTGTCACTGTTACAACTCAAGGAATGGTCAATAAAGTCCATGATATTATTATTACAGAGAGGCGAGTTACAGAAAGATATTTAGCCAGTACAGCTGTCATTTCAAAGGAAAGAATACATTCCATTCAGACAGAGGATCTTGCAGTGAGAAAGCTTTCAGCCCGTTGGGAACCAAGACTTCTGACAGTTTATCAGAAGTACACCAGGCGTAATTTGTCGCGTGCTAATCGAAACCTTTTCGAGGTAGATCCTGCTAACTTTCTTCAGAGATTTGTCACTAAGGATGAAACGTTGTTCATTATTTACGCAGAAGCACCCTGGTTCACTCCCGCTAAAGAAGGCAGCTGGAAAGATTATGACTTCGGTTTACTACTGATGGTAGATTATCTCCAAGAGGGATAAACAATTAATGACACATACTATGCATACTTCTGAGGCAGTTACGGGAAAATATTTAACACAAGCACCGCTGAAAACTCAGTAGAGGTGTGTTGTTCCACCAGGACAATGCCCCTGTTCACAAGTCTATCATTGCCATAGCTGTCGTTAACGATTGTGGCTTTAAAATGACTGAACATATGCCTTATTCGCTTGATCTCGCTCCATCAGACTTTCATCTATTTCCAAAACTGAAAATGGCCATTTCCGGTACCCACTTTTAATAAAATGATGACGTCATACATGCAGTCGAGGACTCTCTGAACGGTCAAGAAATGGGCTTCTTTAAAAGTGGCATTGGCGCATTTAAACATTGCTGGCAAATGTGTTTAGATACTGAAGGGGATCATGTTGAAAAATAATGCAATATTTCCGCCAAAATTCAAACCCTTACATATGAGGCTCACAACGTATCAATCAGCCCTCGTATTTACTTTAAGGGTTGGAATCTCAACCATTTTAAGGATATTTGAACAATCAAAAAAATGATGGAGGTTGGGATGACCCTGGGGCACTTGCTCATCAGAACAGTGTACTTCGTATCTCAGTGTACCTTGTTATATGCAGCAGGAATATATATACTTTAGACGTCATCACCTCAGTTGTTTTAGATATATTTCAAAAGTTATGAATTTGGATTTGGAATGACCCCATGACACTTTTCCAACGTAATACTCAATGCATCTTGATATACGTAGCAAGAATATATACAGTATAGGGTGTGTTGCATAGTAGTTATTGTGGCTTCTTTGCTAGTTATAATAATACGACGGAGAATATAATATTATTTAAAGACAACCACTTGTGTGCAAGTATTACTTAGAAACATTAATATAAATATTGATATTGAGAAACCCTAATATACATAGATCGCATTAGAAAGGAAAAAAAACCCACTCGTGACCATTTCATGTGTAATGGTTTCACAACAAATTACAAATGAAAGAAACGAAAATTTCAATTATCATCTCTTTCACACGATTTCGTTTATATTGTCAACTCAAATTCACACAACTGGATAAAAAAGTTCAACGTTATTTATATTCCTACGGTGTAAGTAAATCAAAATAAACTTGATTATTTTTCTTTGCGACAAGCAATGAAACAGATGCCTACCTAAAAAGAGACCTTTATAGGCATCCAACCACCGTATGAAATACGAATGATTGAAAAATGTGGTTACATAGAAAATTTCCTGCTTCATAGAATGTACAATAAGCCTGGAGCATTGAAAGTTAATGGAATAAAAAATGTTAAAATTAACATATTATACATGATCAGAAGGAAAGCCTAAAACTTCTGTGTTCAATATTTTTCAATGTTTCTCTTACATGTATTTAAATGATTGTCGGAGTGGTCGTTGGCAAAGAATGAAAGGCTTGACATAAATTAGAAAATTGATAAAATTATGTGTTTGCGGCATCGATTTTATTATATTTTGCAATGGTAACAGAAATAAATCTAAGTAGGTATCCATTCAAGTCAACAACAAATGGCTACATCTTGGTGCTAACGGCCTCTTTCTAGGAATAAAATAATCCCTGTACTATAGCAAATGTTACGTAGGATTTCAGTCCATAGATGTTTTTGTGATATATCCAGATCTAATGTGTCTTACTATCTAATGTACAGAAGTTAATATAACTTTAATGTGATCAAACTGTGAATTACAAAAACTTTCGATTTAGTCTCGATACAAAAAGACACTAATGAAATAACGAAGATGACAAACAATAATCAATTTCGCAAATCCAAGAAAGAATACAAAATTACTAATAGGGAAAACAAGGATCTCTGAACACACCAGAGGTGGGTGTCAAATACCTAGGAGGAGTAAGCATCCCCTACTGACCGATCACATCCGCTGTAAGCCCTCTATCTTCATCATCCGTAGTCAAAATCAAAATGTAAAGAACGGCCTAACAATTGGTATGAAACAATCAGACAGCATTCGACTCTTAATTTTGTAATTCTTTATGGGATTTATGAGACTGATCACTGTTCGTCATATTTTTTTCATTTAATGATAGGTCAACATACCACAATTAGGATCAGCTGTCTAGAAGGAATAATGGGGCACCTGTTGACCGGTCACATTCGCCTTAAGTCCAATATATTGATCAGTTAAACGAAATAGTCAAATTCAGTATGTAAAGAACGGTCTAACAATTGGTGTGAAATACGTCAGAAAGAATATGACCTAGGGATAGGTTATATTAATCATTATAACGAACATAGAATTTGCGAAATACTTACTCTAAACGAATCTGTTGAAAGTTTTGTTACATCGAGTTCTTTATCAGTAAGCTGCTTTGATTTTAAGATTATGATATTCAAGACCTGCTCTCGTGTATCGAAATCAGTTAAGAGACATGAATACCATATGTAGGTGATCATGATAATGGAATATCGCTACATATGTACAGGAAGTACACAATGAAGAAGATGAAGTCCACTCGTGTTATGAAGTTGTGCTGTTGTCGTTGGCATCTATGTTCAATAAAATATGAGGTAGATATGGAAGACTCTCTGTCTTTATTTCGAGTTCAATGGGAAATATTGAATCGACATATGAATGAAAATGAGAATTGTTAATAAATAAATATAACGTCGTCGATATATATAAATGTCGACCTCGTTGGGATCAGGGTTAGAATAGGTCCTCAGTATCCCTTGCTTGTCGTAAGAGGCGACTAAATGGGGCGGTCCTTCGGATGAGTCCGCAAAAACTAAGGCCCCGTGTCGCAGAAAGTGTGGCACGATAAAGACCCCTCCCTGCTCAAAGGCCACAAGAGCCGAGCATAGGCCTAAATTTTACAGCCCTTCACCGGCAATGGTGACGTCTCCATATGAGTGAAAGATTCTCGAGAGGGACGTAAAACAATATACAATCAATCAATCTAAATGTCGAGTTGAAGGCCACAGCAAGAGATTGTTTTATCCTCTTGTAGAAGCTTTCGCAGGATGGTTGCCAAGCAGTAATACAGCAAGATTTTTGAAGTTTATTTGTGTTTTATTACATTAAAGTTGTATTTTCATAGAATTTGGTCCTTTTCTGTAACCCAAAATGAAGTTGCAGAAAGAAGGGATCTGTAGCGATAAAATATGTAAAAACAATTCAAATACAGATATACTGTTACAGTACACATACTAAACTTACTTTGCTTCACTTTACATGAATACTGTAAACACATGCTCTCTCACCTGGCTTCATATTGGGAACAGTCGCTTTCTTATCAACGTATGCCTTGTACATACATGTACCTCAATACCAGAGTTTCTAGGGCTTATCAATCCCTATAATGGTCTGGATCTCCATATTGCGAAACTTTTCAAAATATGCCGTGGGGCACACATCGTACGACGGAAGCTTTTGAATAGATTCTACCTCATAAGAATACAAACACAGGGCAGCTAAAAATGGAGCACAATTAGTGTCCATGGCATTTCCAGTAGGTTGTTGGAAGACCTGATCACCAAATATTGTTAATGAGGAACTCCAAAATCGATATCAACTTCAGAGAACTTGTGCGTTGAATCAGAGTGATGTTTAACAAAGTATTCAGGTGATTTGTTTGCATGACTGAGTACAAGATAGGAATATTCCTGTGGTCATTTTTACTTAAGAAGCACCTGTCTATGACGTAAAAAAAGGTTTGGTCTGTAATTTATTGTGGCAAATGTTATGACATAATATGTCTGAAGTTTCTCCTTTACAACAGTAAATATTTTGGTGAGGAGTAAAGATATTAATGATATAACAAAAATAACTATGAAGATATAATGCTTTTTAAATTATTACATGTATATGTTATCAATAGAGTGGCGTTTTAAGAAATCTGGAAATCATATCCTAGTCCATCAGATATAGCAATCATATTTATCTTATTTACAATGAAAGCTTGGTTGATCAAAAGTATACAATTTTATGAATATTTAACACACACACACACACACACACACACACACACACACACACACACACACACACTCTCTCTCTCTCTCTCTCTCTCTCTCTCTCTCTCTCTCTCTCTCTCTCTCTCTCTCTCTCTCTCTCTCTCTCTCTTTTGTTTATAGATTTAATAAGTTAATATCATTTAAGAACGCGCAGCATTCATCTAGTAGTGAAGGCCGGAAGTGGACTATGAAGAGGAGCTCCTTAAACTGCCTGATGAGACAGGTCATTGTCTATTCTCCAGCCACACAAATACTCGCCGATAACTTCATTTATGTCTTTCTCCATTGAATTAGATATAATGCTATCATCACCAAGATTAGCTTAGCTTTCTGTCAATAGCGATAAAGATCCAATTAAGATAAGTCGCATTATGGTTAGAAAAGCTACTTACAACATAGTTTCTATTCTCTTGAACTTTTCTACTGTGTGTTAACTTGATTAGTCTTTGACAAAAGTTAGGAAAGAAAAACGCACAAAAGACTAAAGGATCTTTTGGTGGTTGGAAGCGGTCGATTGACCAAAAGCAAAACTACTCAGTGGTTACAGATATCCCCCCCCCCCCCCCATATTCTTTTATAGCCTGATAACAAATCCATGCGCCTTTAAAAACGCAGTTTCACTAATTACCCAGCATGCCTTTAAATCGACGATCACTTTCACGGGGGAAAAATTAGGACGTAGTCTACAGAGAAAGGAAACCCTTACTAACCTGAAGTGAGGAATAATGAATCTGCGCGCCTGATTAATTTTATGATTTTTAATTATGGTTTTATTTCCGATGAAGACCGCTATTAAGGAGGAGAAACGTTTTCACAACTTAGCAGACCTATTATTCTCGTAAGGCTTGTATAACGGAAAGCCGTGGACATTAAAACGAATCAATACGACGCAAAACCCCCCGACAAAACGCGGATTTCTGTAAAATATAGTTCTCAGAACTCCGTTGGGTTTGATCTGCGAAGATTTGTACATTTGGGAACGAGATCAGTTTCCTTATGTTTCCTTATGTTCTTGTCAAGACCTCTTTGAACAGATCCCATTTCTTACACACTGCGACTCCGAGCTTAATCTGACTTCTTTCATCTGTGATTATGACTAGGAAACAATTGATATTCCAGAGATAAGACTGAGTTAAACAGACCTGCTGATAACATGGATATCTATCTTTGTACTCTTGTCAATGGACGCATGCAATTGCCCGGAAAGAAATAAAAATACCGATCGAAGTGCGTCAGTTTTTCCCCTGAGCAGATATCAACACTTAATAACTAATTCTAACAGACATAACTTTGGGAATTTGAGTATTTTGAATGTGAATAAAACAATATCATTTGCTTATACAACAGGTATGTACAAAGCAAAAATGGATTAAAAAACAGGCATGGTCTGCACAAGTCCTTTTCACACAAACAATATTCTATGTTTTGGTGTAGTGATCGCTTGTATAGTCAAGCAGCACAAACAACTGCTACATTGACGCAAGAAATCACTATCTACTTAAGATGTATACTAATGGGTTGTCTACAGAATGAAAGCCAAATACCAGTATTTATCCTCGTATGAACTGGTAGACCACATATCGACATGATTTTAACTTTCATTTTGTAAGTGCTTTCATTAAGGCACAATGGATAGAGATCTTCTGTTCCCATATATTCAAAGACAACGTCATATACCAAATTTGGTTGAAGTTGGGTTATATGTTTTATAAAATTTGGGGAAATTATGAATACACAGACAACATATGAATGCTCACAATAATGTGTCCTCAGGATTCCATTCTATGCCTGACTTGGACAATCTAACTGGGACATTAAACCCCTGACTGGAACATAAATCTCTTGACTGGCAAAATAAGGCATAGCGCTTTTCCTTAAAATTAGATACGAAGTACATCAATAAATGGCCTTCTATGTCAACTGTCCTTTATATAGCAATGCTTTTTGAGTTATAGATTTATATCAAGTGTAATTTCCTTGTGATATTTTTTCACCGTTGAATATTATGTAATCAATTCTTCTGTTACTCTGTAAGCAACGATCAAAATTTATCAAACTGTAATACCGGGTTAAAGTTCAATGCACTGTATGTGTACTTATTCTAGTGTATTGAACATTTGGTGCAGTCGGGGCTGATGCACTATTTGGTGTAATCATGAGTTAGTACTTTTTTATTTGACTTGATAATAATAAATGGAGATTTTCATAATTTAGCGTATATATCAAGTAATTCTCTTGTTTCGCCGCCAAAGGCGCTAAAATATGAATACCGCTAAAATAAGAAGTATATAATACAATTTACGTGTATTAAAGTATACTGTTAGAAAGAAAAGATGAGATATGTAATTTTCCACCCAATAACACACAGAACAATACGTTACAGCGGGTCCTTACTAAATTATTACGCCCCCTTCTGGTGCTGTGCTATTACTGCAGCGAGATTTATGTGATATGCAAGAATTAATGAACTAATATTGATCACTTTGTGTGTTTTGGGTCTTCATGTAAGCACGTGAAATATTTCATTTGATTTACAGTGTCGCCTAATTCCGAATACTCAGACTTTTATATTATATAATAAAGAACTGTGATACCGAAGAGACATACATCTCTTGAGTAAAATGGAACAGAGATGCCCCCAAGACTGGCTGTCAGCTGTTTTTCAATAGATACAGCATGCAGGTCTTTAAATTTCTTGTCTATAGATTTATAAACCAATTAAATCTCATTCCATTGCTTTTCATATATGAAATTGAAAACAATGTAAGTTTCCGATTTGGTTTATTAGCAAATCAATATCAGTATAAACGAATATTTACATTCTCAAATGTTTTGTCAAAATTAATCCTTTGACTACTTCGTTATTTATATATCCTCGTACTGGAGCTAATATTTACGTCACAAAGAGGCTTGCTTTGTATGGAAGGTTATTTTCAAGCATACAAATCTATATATATATTTTTTTATTTTACAAAATATAAATCTAATGAATAAATGTTTTGGTTATTTGCATTGCCAGTTATATAAATCATCAAAGCTTTCATTGACTGTATATTCCCATAATACAAACAAACTAGGCAGTTCTTCCTTAGTTAAACGCCGAAAAGTTAACATTGCGTATAATATATTCATGTACTGAATCAAGTTGAAATTATCTGATGACTGCATCTAGAGAGTTTGTCGCGAGGTTTCTCTTATCATGATGAAAACTGGAGTTTACGTACGAAAATATTAAACAAGAGTGTATTATTTATTGCCAGTTTACTTGCGGAAGGTCGGTGGTCTCTTCCCAGGTACATTGTATCTGAGTTCTCTCCTCCACCAACAAAAACTGGACGCCACCAGATAACTGAAAAATTGTTGAGTGTGGCGGAGAGCAATAAATAATCAATCATAATTTTATGAATAGAAATCATTTTTTAAAAATTATACAGATCAGAGGTTAACTGATTCATTGAAATTTCTGTACACTTGGAGCAGTATTTCATTTGATAACAAATTTCCCAATTTTAAAACAACCAATACTTCACTTAGCACTAAATTACCTCACTGAGCAACAAATACCTCACTGAACAACCAATACCGCAGTACCTCACTGAACAACTAATACCTCACTTAACCAATACCTCACTGAACAATACTTCATTTAACCAATACTTCACTTAACAATCAATATCTCACTTACTCGTGACAAACAAAACTTCACTTAACGAATACCTCACCTAACAATCAATACCTCACTTAACAAATAATACCTCACTTAACAAGAAACAATACCTCACTTATTTACTAATACCTCACTTAGAGAATACCTTACTTAGCAACCAATACCTCACTTAACAACCAGTTAATACCTCAATAGACAACCAATATTTCACTTAACAATCAGATTTTTCTTAATTTGATCCCTCACCGACGTGTAGTGATCGTGGCTGAGCGGATCAAAGGATCTAATTTTAGTTAGACTGTGAAAACCAACAACTAATTTAGGGTACTTTATAATTTCATTTTATTATCATATATATATTTCACTGAAGAATGCTTTTTTTGGCAACCCCCCCCCCCCAAAAAAACAACAACAACAACAAAAAAAACTTATTGCAACGATTGATTGATTATTTGTTGTTTTCCGCCACACTCAAATCCACCACACTCAACTCCGCCACACTCATCAATTTTTCAGTTACCTGGTGGTGTCCAGTTTTTATTGGTGAAGGAGAGAACTCAGATACAATGTACCCGTGAAGAGACCACCGACATTCCGAAAGTCAATTGGCAAACTTTCTCACATATATCGGCGCGAGCGAGAATCGACTAGAGGTGAGAGGCCTTGTGATTTGAGCGCAATGCTCTAACCACTCGGCCACGGAGGCTCCCTATTGCAACGATATTTGTAGCTTTTTAAAAATTTTTTTTTACATGGATGTTTGTTTAGTGATGTACTTGTTGTTCAGTGAGATATTCATTGTTCAGTGAGATATTCATTGTTCAGTGAGATATTAGTTGTTTATTGACGTATTGATTGTTATGGGAGGTATTATTTGTTCAATAGTCTATAAGTTGTTAAGTGAGATATTGATTGTTAAATGAGGTATTGTTTGTTCAGTGAGGTATTGTTTGTTCAGTGAGATATTGTTTGTTCAGTGAGGTATTGGTTGTTCAGTGAGGAATTGTTTGTTCAGTGAGATATTAGTTCAGTTAGATACTAATTGTCAAGGGAAGTATTATTTGCAAAAATGCAAATTATTCGTAGCTTCTTCACACCACAAGTAAAATGTTACGACACAAAATTAACGAATTGTAACATTTTGAGGTCAGAAATTTTAACTTGATGATTCATAAGTCCTTCTCAATAATTAATGTATCACAATTTTCTTAGCATCTTAATTGGACTAATAGTGGCCACACAGTTATATATATATATATATATATATATATATATATATATATATATATATGTGTGTGTGTGTGTGTGTGTGTGTGTGTGTGTGTGTGTTTCAAATTGAATTCATTTTTTAAAAATGTATTCAAAATATATAGTGGAAAAATGAAATGATGAGTCGCTTACATGATCACATATGTACTATGAAGACGACAACATCCGTTTAAGAAATAAAATGATATTGAATTATTAGATAGTGGTTGATCTTTTCATGTGAAAATGCAAGACGATATGCAATATTAGACCCAATGAATGCATTGCCGAATGATTTCAAGCATATTCTACGTAATTCATTGGTGTGTCTACAGAGGGGGTACTCTTTTGTTTGAGTTAACATTTTTTTTTTATTAAAATGCACACACACCCTTGTATTGTAGGAATTGTCGCGTTAATTTTCACTTTATCTGGATTCAAACAGCGGATGTTACGTCAGTATTGATGGAAACCTGGTTCTGGTTAATGTGTCGCTCACAGATCGTAGTGGCTTGTCAGTTTGCATAAATATGTCTCCTTTCAGATTCAGTGTCCAAATTTTCCGAAATTTAGGGTCTCTTGGGAAAGAAACATACATAATCCCTATCCTGGTATCTCAATGCAGTTAAGGGCAGCACACTGGACCATAATCGCAGGGCCTTTCCATGTAAACACCGTAAATTTGGTCTGTCACTGTAGTCGAAAGTTGTCTCATGTATGGGTGATAGATGTCAGTACACAATTATCGATCGCTCAGGTTAGGTTTGGTCACACCAAGTGATTTTCAACAAAACGGCCCTGGAAATTAATTCAATAATGAACGACAGACATTTTTATGTATAGAACTCGAGTTTTAGGAAAATCACCATACTTGACCTTAAACAGTTAATACCCTACTGAACATCCCATACCTCAATGAATACCTCACTGAACAAACAATACCTCACTTAAAAATCAAAACCTTAATGAACAACCAAAATCTCACTGAACTACCAATACCTCACTGAAAAACCAATACATCACTGAACAACGAAGACGTCACTGAACAACCAATACATCACTGAACAACGAAGACGTCACTGAACAACCAATACATCACTGAACAAACAATATCTCACTGAACAACCAATACATCACTGAACAAACAATATCTCACTTAGCAACCACTTAAAAAACCAGTACTTCATTCACCAAACAGTATCTCAATATGCCTCACGTAACAACCAATACCTCTGTTGTTCACCAATACCTCACTGAACAATCCACACCTCACTGAACAATCACTGCTCTAATGTTCGACATTGTCCCTGTCAGTATATGTAGGACTTGGCGAGGAGATAAAAAACACAGAACGAGTTGGATAATAATCGTATCCAACCACAGACCATGAGAGATTCTCTTTATAACATTTTTTATCCTTATGGACTATTTAATTTGCATTTAGAAATATCTTAACCCTTACTAAATCATAACATCATATCATTACGCTGATAGAAATAGTTCGGTGGAAAATAAAATGAATATTGCCTGTCGCAATATTTAATTCATAAAATTTACATTTTAAGACGTTTTACATTGAAATTGTGTGATTATTCATGAAAATTGTCAGTCATCGGAATCTGTGTCATACATGACGCGCGGTCTCTTTTATTTATTTATTTGGATTTGTTGTTGTTGCATGTGCGAATATCCCTCATGTACATTGCCATTCAGGAAATTTTGTTTGCCATTGAAGGTCCTGGAAATTTCAATGTTAGATGTGTTTGTTTCTGACATGATGGAATTGTTTTGTGCCCATTTGAATATGGCGTATCCCGAGTTGAAAAGATGAAAGGGTAAATATGTAATAACAGATGTTAGTGTGTTCGGTTTATAATGCTAACTATCGGGCTCTCTAACACTCAGACAAAAATTACACAATACGCCACTCAGTTCTGACAGGGGATAGGCTGGGGGGGGGGGGGGGTCATTTTGAGTTTCAAGAGATAATTTCAGTTATTTTATGTCACCTATTCTTTCCTCAATGTATTTTTGTTTCCTTGATCAGTGAGAAAATTGTCAATGTCAACTTCGACAATGATCATCCTATCGATATACCTGTACAAAACATGTATTTGTATGTAACATTACGTCACGGCGTAGGAATACAGAGTGTGGGATACGAACACAATGTCGTGCAAGTAATATCAACTGGATAAAGGAGTAAATGTGCAATAAATATGGTTATACACTGCATCAATTAATTATAGCCAGTTTCCGAGAAACAACTCACGAAGGCAATATATACAATACAATGCAACGTTATAAAAAAATCCCAAAATATCAACCCCCACCCCCAAAATATCTCTGTTATTTGTATTCACTAAAGACACCAATGTATCCATGGATTGATTGATTGTTTGTTTGTTGTTTTCCGCCACACTCAACAATTTTTCAGTTATCTGGTGGTGTCCAGTTTTTGTTGGTGGAGGAGAGAACCCAGATACAAACTTACCCGGGAAGAGACCACCGACCTTCCGAAAGTAAACTGGCAAACTTTCTCACATATATCGGCGCGAGCGAGAATCGAACCCGCGCCGACTAGAGGTGAGAGGACTTGTGATTTTGAGCGCGATGCTCTAACCACTCGGATGTATCCATTGTAGGCACCAAGGTGACCTACCTCTGCATTTAGCGAGGATAATTTATTTCTAAATTCATTATTCGTGGTCAGATCACAGAACTGTGCAATACTGCTTTGTCAACTCTGTATTGTCATTGTCATAGAGGAAACAGCATTGTTAATATTGCATATAATTATCTATGATAGTAATACACGTATTATGGCATGCAAATTTGCAATATCTGATCTTTTCAATTTGTATTGCATAATTATGAAAACATTGTATTGTATATTTTCAATTTGTATTATATTATTTTTCATTTGTATTGTATAATTTTTCATTTCGAATCGTAATTATTTTTCATTTGTGTTGTATTCGAAGAATTTTATACTTTAGTTTTGTTACAAAGAATCTCATTGGCTTAAGCAATAATTGATAAATCAAGCTATGGACTATATATTTTTCATAACCACTGTGTACCTACATGCAGATTCTACTAATTAACTTTCTCTCGTTTATCATCCTCTATTCTCACTTCTAAATGACAAACGTTTGGCGATGAACCAATCACTACCTAGTATATTTAAGTCTTAGGTTTGACGCGGTCATGGCATAAGTGGAGCCTGAACTAGGAGGCCGTGAGTTCAAGTCCAGCTCGTACCATGGCCTCATTAAACCAAAGTCGTAAAAATAGGTAGTAACTGCTCCTTCGCCAAACGCTCGGCATTTAGAAGTGAGAATCACGGGTCTTTGGGATGTTTCGTTAAAAATGGAGGTCTCACGTCGCGGTAGGCGTTGGTACGTTACAAAATCCTTACTGCTACGGCCCTGAGCGCTAAGCATAGGTCTAAATTTGTGGTACTTCACCTACAGCTGGTGACATTTCAATGTGAGTGAAAAATTCTCGACGGGACGTAAAACAAACATTCAACAATCAACCATGGTTTTATCTAGTCCTACACGGAAACGTTTATCTTGCGGTTGAGCTTTCGGAACATCTCGCTCGTTTTCAACTCAATACAGGTTAAAACTTGACAAATGAAATCCTTCATAACAAATCAAAATTAACAATTCTTCGGATTATACATTACAAATTTAAAATTACACAATACAAACGAAAAATGTTACATTACAAATGGAAAATATAAAAATGGAAAATACAATGCAAATTTTATTTTATCAAATACTGCAACGTTTGACATACTACATGGTATAATAAGATATACTATGTTGCTTTAAAGAATGCAAAATTTGAAATTTTCTGGTGTAAATTTTTTTCATAAAGGGCAACTCTATTTTTCAAAAATTGGGTATACTGTTGTATGTCCCCATCATACAAATCAAACTGATAAAACCACTTTTCATATTTTCTGAAAAAATCCGTGATATTTTTGACAAAACAAATATAAATTTTTATCGGTACTATTAAACCGTACTAAGTAGACCGTTTCCTGTAGAGAAGCAAGACTGGAGAATTATATACAAACTATATAAAGTATATGTATAGCGAATTATATACAAACTATATAAAGTATATGTATAGCGAATTATATACAAACTATATAAAGTATATGTATAACGAATTATATACAAACTATATAAAGTATATGTATAGCGAATTATATACAAACTATATAAAGGATAGGTATAGCAAAACAGGCGAATTTAATTAATATACATAGTTGCAGAGCTTTTCTCAATCAATGTAAATGAAGAAAAAAAATGTAAATTACGGTGACCATACTACATCAAATGTAAAAATCAAAATGTTTGGAAGATCGAATAATAAAAAATAATTTCTGCAAGATTAAAATTTACATAAACTGTTCAATATACTAAACTGTAGATTTTTACTCTATGTTGCAGAACAAGAATATTTGAAAGCTAACAGGTTTGCACTGGTTTTTCTCACTACCAAAGCACATTATTTTTTTTTAAAAACATTATCCTATTATTCCGATGTAGGATAATTGGATTTTGTATACGAGTGATTACTTACTCATTTCAATGAAAGATAAAACAGGAGAGAACGTTGGCATTTTATTTTATTTTATTTTATTTCGCAAGTAACGACTAAGTTTACAAAATAGAAATACGAGGGTAACTGAAGTAAAAACCACGTCTGTCATTGACAATTTTATTTGAAATTCGTGACCATACTGTCTTTTTACGTGATCAGATTATAAACCGCCATATAGTATTTTCAGACTTTTATTTTCTAGTGATATATTGCGAATCGTAATTCCTAGTCAATTTGCTGCAAAAAATTTAAACGTAACGAAGTACATCCTGTCGAAACCCTGTCAAGTGAGAACTTCTACTTTCGTTTAATCAAGAGATATATATACGCAGAAAAACAAAATTGAAAATACTGATTAAGAAAAAAGAGACATTTACAAGTCGTTAGTAATGGCGCGGAGTGTGTTATGGCGAATCTCACTTAATAAATCGATTTTTTTGGTGGATTGCATTATGCCTATTCACTGCTATTAAGAAAAGCATTTTTCAATCACAATATCCGCATAGCGAGAGAACAGACGGACATTGGAGAAAGGCAATGATTATATTTCCCCACATCTGTACCGAGTTCATGGTAACAGCATGCCTGTATTAATATCTACTTTTATACTCACTTAGTAACTACGATATTAACAACTTAGCACCTCAACAAAGCACGCTTCATAACGCAGTAAATTTTAGAACTTTTCAAGAATATTTTCTCAAATTAACGATCAGCAGACAATTGAATCAGAAATGGGGGAAAAAAAGCATTTGTGTATGCGTCGGAAAGTTATGAGAATTATTCCTCCCTTGACAACTAATTAGAAAATAGATAAGTAAAAGAACGTATTATTGCTCTCTATGGTATCTCAGCAGCTTTGCGGATCCACAATGCGAGCCCACATCTCCACGCGTCTTTACACGCTATCCGCCTACCAGATTCTAATTGGTTAAGAATCTACATGAAATACAGCGAGATCGTCTGTTGCAACAGCCTCCCTGAGCGGCCTGTGGTGGTGTTTTCACCGCGAGCTAGTGATCTTATGATGGATAATTACAAGTTATAGGTAAGATCTTATCCCTCCTAATTTGTGTGCTCGTTCACTTATTTGTAGAGATATTATCGTGCTGTCTATATGACCATTTTATTGCGGTGTAATTTGTAAAGAGACATGCCTTTATTTCCCTATTGTCAGTTGATTTTTTTTTTTATATCATACTCATTTTCTAAAGTTTGCCTGAAAAATATGGTCGACGTTTTCATTTTCAAGAAACTATCAAAATGAAACTTCATCACTGCAATAATTTTCTCGCCTTGCTTACTTGCGTTTATTCCATAATATTAGCAGGCAACTATATCATGTCAATAAATAAGCACGTTTTCTATAAAACTGCCACATGCAAAATCATACGTTCACAATATCATAGTTATAATATGCCTTAGATTCACTCATTGATTTCTTTATAAAACATACTTATAATTTCAGAGATGACCGCCATTTAACTCATTACCGCTAATAGAAAAATCGTTAATTAGAATACACGGATTTAGTTCCTTGGTAGTGAGTTATTATTTTTCCCGAGTTATCGGTCTGGATCACTTAAGTCAAATCCTTGCCTGTAAAGATAAAAATTGGAAATTACGTTTCCCGGAAAACCGGCGCTGTGTTTTATAAGGTGGGTTTATTTTCAGAGAGCGGGCAATTACACCCAATACTGAGACCCGCCATTCCCTCAAACGGTACGCTCATTATTTCGTCATTTGTCTTCGGTGAGAGGGATTTATTAACTTTTATCCACTGAATTTTGTCCACTTCCAACAATAAAATGAAAATGGCAGTGATGTTTTCTAATGAAGAGTCTTATCCTCACCACCAAAGATGGAAATGAATGACTCGTGGGCCGTCGAATCTAATCTGGACAGAATTCAGCGACAGACCATGTTCAATTTGTGTCTTGGAGTAAACCGCAACCGCGATCTACCACTCCTCATCTCATAGTCCACCATAATTAATATCCAATTCCATCTTATTGCCAGATTGCTATCTAAACAGCCATATTTGCATTTAGCATTTAATTAAGTCGCACGATGACGTTCTTTATGAATTAGGTGAAAACTGTACCATGCACATGTCAAACCTTACAAGACAAAATCAATGGACAGGAAAATAGCTTATAAGGTGAACAAGAATTACACATCATCGCTCAATTCAAATGAGATCGAACCAAATTCATCTTTGTAGCAGTATTTTAAAAACACATTACATGCTTCTTTACATGTAAGATATGATTGGTGTCACAACAGCCCTTTCATGCCCCCCCTCTCTCTCTCTCTCTCTCTCTCTCTTCCAGAAATAAGTATAGAAAATTTACACAAATAGTAGTAGGAATATACTTCCGAAGAACTGAAGAAACTAGTTGATTATATACATATACTCAGTCTCAATCAGCTTTGTGATATATATATATATATATATATATATATATATATATATATATATATATATAATGTGAATTATAATACCGTTTTGCATTATCCCTCGGCCAATATATCGTCCTTGGGTTTTCGGACTAGGGCTGATGATAAGGTCTCAGATTGATATTGGGTGTGATACGGAAAACTATCGACTGCATTGTTGAAAATATCTTGCTTTACATGTATTTATTTAACACATCACATTTGTTGATTTTAAACACCTGAGCTTGATTAAAACGTGTTCCAACTTCTACAGAGAATTCTTATTTACTGATAGGGGAGCTATTCACAGGGTAAATTAGGCGGGGATTCAGTTTCATCGAAATTTTGTCAGTAGGGCAGTACGGTAGATTTCAAATCAACACTGTTGGAGGTTTTTTTTATTAGTACAGCATGTATCTAGGTTTCTTCAACTATAACCCAGTATCTTTCAGGTCGCCTAACTTCTACTACGATTGAGTTAACTTTGCTTTGAAATAAAACTGATACTGTATCTATGTATATACCAAGCCGTAAATGTTAGACAGATCACGTAAGTTTTAAATTACTTAGGTTTTAAATTACTTAGGTTTTGAATTACTTAGGTTTTACATTACTTAGGTTTGGAACTGAAGCAAATCCTTGCACTTGAATATAGAGTAGATCTCAATTAACTGTGGCTCACTCCTGGGATGGTTGAGGTAACACGAGTAATCCATCAATGTGTACAATATATGGAAGAAAAACTATAATTCCTATGATAGTGTAAAAGTCACTTTGACATAGTTAAATTTGATTAGAAGTGCGAAAGAAACCTCACGAGCAATCAGGGTTGTATTCTAAGAGGCAATGAAAATGAGCTGTAATTACACAACATTTCAACCGGAGGAACTCAGTGAAAAACTTTACCTCTACACTAGAAAGACTTAACATGATATGGAATGGGGGGGGGGTTGTATCTTGAAACCAAATCTGTCTCAGATACAGCTGGTGTTTGAGTTCAAGTACATGCCTTTCTGAAACCTTGAAAAGAGCATCCCGTGGGGATTTGGATTAGAATAGAACCTCAGTACCCCTTGCTTGTCGTAAGAGGTGACTAAATGAGGCGGTCCTTCGGATGAGACCGCAAGAATTGAGGTTCCATGTCCCAGATGGTGTGGCACGATAAAGATCCTTCCTGCTCACAGGAACTGAGCATAAATTTTGCAGCCCTTCACCGGCAATGGCGACGTCTCCATATGAGTGAAAAATTCTCAAGCGGGACGTTAAACAATATACAATCAACCTCGAAAGAGCAATGGGTTGATTCGATGGGATTATTAATCAATTACTTGTTTCACTATACACATGTTATATCACATGACCAAATTATTGATCAGAAATCAATCGAATGCATAAGTGTACTAATAAGGTCTCAAGAGTCTTCTTTCCATAGTGTTTATGAACACAGTTTATATTGAAGTTGTTGAGTATTTAGAAGAGGATCCCACGTGTCTGATCAATGCCTTTCAATCAACATGAATATTTCATCATATTAAATCATCGTCGTTCCCAAAGGCAACATACATGGGAAATAATCTTTTAAAATGGTAAGGCCCGCTCACCTTCGGCATCGAGTTTGGCTGGGGTCTACTAATACACGCTCCGCTGTGAGTAGTATCAGAACTCTAATATTTACATAGTATATAGTAAATGAGGCGAGCAATAAATCTCTTTTAATTCACAGTTTACATTTCATCTTAATACAGACGCATTTAAAACACATGCTTATGTCATTTTTCGTTTATATTGAAAGAAATTAGTCAACAAATCCAAAAAACACAAGCTAAAATTGAATGAAAGATTTTTATTTATTTTATTTATTTATGTTTTGTTTTTTTATAATTTAAATCATCGGGTCGACATGTATATGCTAACTAATCTGTTATATGCTTAATTAAGATACTACGTTCCCTTGAAACACGAGTAACCAACATTGTTCGTTGACTGTATGTTCTTTAGATCAAAGTGTTTTGTTCAAATCCCCAAGACCAGAAATCGATGTTTTGTAGACAAGTTATACGCCATAAAAATTGAAAGGTTTCAATTTTTAAAAATATTTTAAGACAATTGATTATTGCCTTACAATACCAAGGAATGTCCATTTAAGTTACCTAAGCCCGTAATTGTTTTCCATCCTAATGTACAAAAATCTATAATCTATACTATCAACAAAATTAAAAGCCAGTTTTTCTTTCTAAATTGTATTGTATTACGATGTGTCTGTTTTAATTTCTCGGTGTTGTTTGCATTCGTTGGGCGGCCGACGTATAGATTGTAATCTAAAATTGGTCAACTCTGACTGTCCTACCACAACACCCCAGGAAAAAGAAAACGATGCATATAATCTAAAGTAAATGACGGACCAGTAAGAGCGCGACCTCAGGGACAAATCATTATTTACATTGACATCTATACTTACTGGTTAAAGTGAAGAGATTGGGAAGTAACGTCATCCTTTAGGGATGAATATACATAGGAATCTCTCAGTGGACTCAAAAGGGCTCATACATCCTTCATGGTCGAATCAAAGAGGATTACACTCAACAGCAGGTACGCTAAATAGATTCATTCCGATGATAGCTGATATTGTTATTTATTTATTTTTTTCAAAGAGAAATAAGAAGCATGACCCTTAATGAAATTCCCCCAAACTTGAGACTTATGGAAGATTTGCTCTGATAATGAGATATAAGCTGCTTTTTTCAAGAACGTGTTTGTATTTTGCGTGTCAACTTTAAAGGTTAATGACTGAATATATTTCTAAATGGGGTCCCTGAATTCAAAGTGATCCCCATTCTAGGTATTGAATGATTTTTGTTGACATGATTAAAATTAGGATAAGCTCAATCGGAAATATTTTTCCTTTTATTTGACAGGCGGCTTTCGATGTCTAATTTACTGCTAACGACTATCGGAAACATTAAACTAAACCGGAAGTTTTCCATTGACGTAAATATCAACTACCGTGCATGTAAACATTTACGGAATAAATCAGCTTTGGAGTTAATCTTAATAAGGCCATGCGCAGTGCACTTGTATGACATGAAAATACGATTAAGTTGTTTTTTGCAAAGTCACTATTTCTTCGGGACATGTTGATATAATGCAGAACACATCGTCCAGCAAGGTTGTTTTTTCTTCAGGTCTGTAAGTTGGTTATCAGATCCATATACAATGTAATTCCGCTCACTATAATAGAGATTGCCGACATCTACCATTAATACATACACGTGTACAATATACTTTGCACAAAACAGTCATGCTGAAATTCTTGAATTTATTGGTGAGTATGCATTCAAACACCGCACCGTGACAACTGTCGTGTTGTTACAATGTATTTTTGGATTTACTCTTAACCAGCAAATTCACGTAGAGATACGGAATCCGAGGGAGCGCTTGCCCTGTATCAATGTCTGTGAAGAGTGCCATAAAATAATACTAAAGCTAGAGAGATATTACGTTCGGGGAAATATTCGTTATGTATTTTAGCATAGAGACAACAGCGACATGCACTAAACTCAGAACCGACGAGTTAGAAAATCCCACTTTATTTAAGTAGGTTATTTTGTATTTGATTATTCATGTTTAAAAATATCAACCAACCTAAGCAGATTTGTCATTCATATCTCCCCTATTTATCTGGGCTGTTGGTCATCGTTAAATGGTTTCTTATACCAAATTCAACTGATCACGCGGTGCTGAAGGCGACCCAAGACAACTCACTGTTTCCAAATCATATACAGTTCTCAGGGCAACCGCGGACAACTCACTGTTCCCACACCATATATCGTTCTCAGAGCGACCATAGACAACTCACTGTTTCCACAGCATATACCGTTCTCAAGGGATACCAGATAACTTATTGTTTTCACATCATCTACCGTTCTCAGGGCAACTGCGGACAAGTCCCTCTTTCTACATCATAATTAGTTTATGATGCATCTTTCAAACATCCGGCATTAAGTAATTTTTCCAACAGTACACATCGACTTTAACGAGTTCTGACGACACGGTGATAATCTAATGACTGGGGCCATAGCCCCTAGTGACAATATTGTCCGTGTTGTAATATTGGCTGACGACATAAAGATGTGCAAACAGGTAGCATGGAAATTCAAGATCGGTGTAGCTTGCTAATCTGCGTGGTGATTTATTCTGTATTCAATTGTTTTTGGTCGGATGCATGGATTATATCCTTTGACTAAAGTGTCAGTGAGCAAAACCTGGCCCTCTTTGTTTCGATACATCATTAGCGCTATTCTGTACCGATACTGATATTCGACTTCCATATTACATAAACGCAGCAAATTCAGATGAAAAACTAACAGCACTTTTACAATTGAACACACGTACATTATCAAAGTTGTAGTTTATATCTTATTTTTTCAGATGATGAGCACAGAATCTACAAATGTGTAGATAATGGAATACATGAACTCGTCCTTATCTAACAGTACTGTCACTGACAATGCGACACGGGGTGACGGAGGGGACTTTGTATACGAGCCCCTTAAAGTACCCGGATATGTCCAGGCCATTATCATTACAGCTTACTCAGTCACCATCCTCCTGTCGGTGGGCGGTAACGGTACAGTTTGTTACATCGTGTTTCGGGCCCGGCGAATGAGGACCGTAATGAATTTTTTCATCGTCAGTCTCGCTCTCAGTGACATTCTGATGGCTGTTTTCTGTATCCCCTTCACTTTTGTGGCGAATCTTGTCCTCAATGAATGGCCGTTCGGAGACTTGATGTGTCCTGTCGTCACATTCCTGCAGTCGGTGACTGTGTTTCTCAGTTCCCTGACACTAGTCGCCATCAGCATCGATAGGTACGTCGCCATCATCTACCCCTTCCGACCCAAGATGACCAAAATGCAGGCATTTATTGTGATATCAGTGATTTGGTTGTTTTCTTTTGTCATTAATATTCCCACCGCTATAACAGCTCGGACGCATACCTACTTGAACGTATCCACGGCGCCCGAGTTTTGTGAGGAGATACTTTGGAATGACCACAGATTGGAATACGTTTATGGAGTTGCCATTTTGTTACTTCAATATTTCATTCCGCTCATCATCTTTATTTGTGCATATGGTCGAATAATCATCGCTATGTGGGTTGAAAAGACTCCTGGGGAGGCAATGTCTTCCCGCGATCAAAGAATGTCAGATTCAAAGAAAAAGGTAAGAAAAGATAGATATTGAAGCTGACAGAAGAACATGGATTAATAAGAATGATGTTCAGATTTCTAAGACATTTACAAATATAACAATACAACAATACGAAAATTTGTATTGACAGTTCTCAGTACAAATGAGTGAGACCATATTTCTTCTATACAAACATACAATTCTGAAAAAAACCCTCATCTCTGAAAAAAGCAATATTACCGAGATGTGCATTTTAGTCGGCGTGATCAATAACAGTATAGCTTAATTGAAAGAAAAGACAGTAAAAAGCAAGACTTCGGTGTAAATCTCGTGATATTGAACGTTAATTTATCAAGCTAATATCGCCAGTTCAATGAACATTAGACTGATCAAATACAGTTTTTATTACAAACTATGTCAAAACGTCCGGTCTTTCACTTTTCTTTACGCTACATCGCCATTTTGTCCATCATTGTTTTTAAAAAAAATTATGACCAAGATTTTGCAGGGATCGCTAGTACAAAAAAAAATCTAAATGAAGATTAGGTTGGCTTGAGTGAAATGAAGAGATTAATAAAACGATAAAGTTGAGGTACAACGTAATGTGGTTATGACTGACAGACATACTCAATGTTCCATTAATTGTAGAGATAGGACAATTTATGTCTGCAAAATGATCTTTTTCAAATAATAAACAGATGTATGTTTATATAAAAGAATGTATACATGGTAAATTGAGTAAATAACGAAAAACGCTGCATAAATATAGACAGATATACTAGTACGCAATCTTTTTTTATCTATCTCGGAGGGGGGGGGGGGGGGGTGAGTGGGGTGTCCTCTATGTGCCTATGATGCACTCATCCACCAAACAACCTAATCATGTCGCGGTAGCTCATAACTGGGAGGTCGTGAGTTCGAGCCCCGTTCATTTCATGGCTACATCAAACCTACGACGTAAACATAGGAAGTGACTGCTCCTTCGCCAAACGCTCGGCATTTAGAAGTTAGAAGCACGGATTTTCGGATATAACCTTAAAAACGGAGGTCCCGTGTCGCGACAGGAGTTGGTACGTTAAAAAAACCCTCACTGCAACGGCCCTAAGCGCTTTGCACAGGTCTGAATTTGTGGTACTTCACCTACAGTTGGTGACGTCTCAATATGAGTGAAAAATTCTCGACGGAACGCAAAACAAACAGACAGAATCTTAGGGAAGAGGACTTGTGCTACCAGCAGATGAAATGGAAATGATATCACAAACTGTGCTACAATTATAAACTGTTGATCCTAGAAATCTGGATCACAGGATTTAGCAGCGCTAGTCAATAAATTAACGTCACATTCACGCGACATTTCATAACTATGTTATACCATTGATTTTATCAAAGCCAGTCCACATATAGCTGACCGGACCAAAACAAATGTCAAAGACCAGACAGTACCCCAACAAATTCTGGTAGCTGATACTAATTTGAGATATGATTGAATGGAAAATGAAAATCACGTATCTCCTGAAACGTTGACCTGCCAGAGCGGATCTGATAAAGTTGTAGTGGATTGTGTAAATACCCTCTGTCGGTAGAAATCGTTCCGCGCTCTTCGTCACGTTGAGGAAGCTGACACAATACAGACTGTTTATGTTACATTATGTCGATCGGCACTTAAAAACTTCATATCCGAAAGTCATGTAAAGTTCCGGTAGTATGGTATTACCTTGTGAGTTGCGATCGATCGTCCGGGTAAAAAGAAAAAGAAAGAAAAACCACGAATGTCTTTCTTTGACAAAGTGAAGCCTTTTGAGACCTCCCCCCCCCAACCCCCCAACCAACCCCGACCCCCCCCCCCCCCCTCCGAAAAAAAAACCTTTAAATGGAGTTCCTATCAACCATTTCGGTTTACATGTATTATGTCAATAGACTAACAAACAGTGAGCGTACATGCAATCAAAACATCCGTAAGTTTTGCTGAAATAATGTTGATGTAAAATATGTAGTTCATATGATAAGTCAGCATGGTTTATTTACTTAATATAGTAATATTTTTCAAGCTAATGAAGCTTTTAAGCGAAGCTCTCGGCATACCACACGCGAACCGTCAGGGCCGAAGATAAAGACAAATGGAAAACATGTTGCAATATTTTCTGTTGTTTTGATAAATAAAGGTTGGCTCGCTGAATATGTTATTTAAGATTTCATCGTACCAGTGGTTATGTTAACTGGAAAACGTATCGTGTCCTTGTGCTCCCTAGCAGTAGCTGGGCTACACTTGCACAGTAGAAAAGGTCTTTTAGAATTGCCGATCTCCCTGCGAAATGTCACTGTTAAATGTAAAACTGGACAATGCATCATAATTATAACAATACATGCATGCATACTCAGAAAGGGCAAGGCTTGGTATGCCAAGTTCTTCTAGATATTGTGAAAATCTATATAACTTCGTCAATTAATTAAACATTATTCTAATCACGATAGTTTGTATTTTGATTAATCCGAGAATATAATTTTCCCTCAATGAAGAAGGAATTGTTTGCACTCTCTCTCTCTCTCTCTCTCTCTCTCTCTCTCTCTCTCTCTCTCTCTCTCTCAAATCAATTGAAAAAACCCACCCATAACCCTGGGTACATACAGGTATATACATTAACCCCGAATTTTATTAATATTTGCAACACGCTTTTGTAATTTAAATGTGGCGTAAAATTAACTGAACAGGCTTCACTGTGTTTAGCTTTAAAATGTATGTACTTCCTCTATATCTAAAGAATAGATAATATATCACAATCTGCTTACTTTCATTTTCCCGGAAAACCCGCAAATAATTATTTTTTCTGTGAAAAATTTGTATTCTGGAACACTCGTTATCTGAAAACCGATAAACGTTTCAAGTGTATCACATGCACGAAGACTGTACCATTAATCATGTTAAAGTTTTGAAACAGAATATCAATGGAATTTAAATGTAGTCTTTTCATACAGAAATCCGCCTCAGCATATATTTTACACAGACTGCAATTCTAGGAAATGGCGTTTTCCTTTGTCGAATATGCTTTGCTTTGCAATCTTTTTTATGTAATATTTATTGTATATATTAGTTAACAATATAAAAATTGATGCACTTCTCAAAATGACGTTTATCACTACATCTAACTGATAATCTTTAATAAAAAAAAATTATTGGAGTCAAATATTTGAATTTTCTATGGCAAAATTCGTTGTTTCTTTGATGATATTCTCAACCTTATAATATATATCAAATTTTGATTAAACTCGGGGAGGGGGTGGGGGTATTTGCTTTTTTAGAGAACTGAATAATACCTAATGGAGTGAATGTCATTCAAATTCACACTCACTAGAAACAAACGTATTTACATGAGGACTGTGGTCTTATCTTAAGCATGAATGTTTACCGGCTAGTTTTAAACCCAAAACCTTTAATCAATGTACCTACACTCTGTCCTTAAACCATTTACTAGAATATTTACACGCTATTATTAAATTATCAATTAGAATACTCACACTCTTTCTTTAAACCATTAAATTAGAATATTGTACTTACACTCTGTCCTTAAATTATAAACCTCTAACATGAATTTTAAACTTTATTCTAAGACCTTAAACGAGAATGCTTATGCTTAATGTTAAACCCTGAAATCCTAGACCTTCAACACGGATGCTTTAACTCTAATATCTAAACTTCAATATGAATAATATAACTTAAATTACTAAATCTGCAAAAAGAAAAGTTTAATTAATAAATATTTAACATGAATACCTTAATTATTAAATCTTCAACATGACTAGTCTATTCCTAAACCGTCAATAATTTACTATATCACTAAATCTTCAGCTTGAATACTTTAATTCTATTACCAAACCATCAACACGAATACATTAACTCGATTCCAAAACCATCACCATAAATACTTTAATTATATTGCCAAATCTACAACATACATAATTTAGCTCTTTTCCAAAACGATTAACATGAAGACTTTAATTCAACCTTCGATATGAATACCATTTTCCTAAATCGTCAACATGAATACTTTAACCCTATTCCTAAATCGTCAACATGAATATTTTATCTCTATTCCTAAACAGTCAACATGAATAATTCTGTATTCTTAAACCGTCAACATCAATACTTAACTCTATTTCTAAACTATCAACATCAGTACTTACCTCTATTCCTAAACTGTCAACATGAAAACTTTAGTAACACTTTTCCTAAACGTTCAACGCAAATGATTTAACTTTATTCTTAAACCATCAACACGAATACTTTAACTATATTACTAAAACTTTAATGTGGATAATTTCTGAAGCCATCAACTTGGATTTGGAAACCAAAGCGAATGCTTTCATTCTATTCCTAACCTGCCAACATGAAGGCTTTCACCTTATACCTAGACCTGATTGATGGGTGATTTAAGTATATTCTTAAACATTATTATTGAGAACCAGCGCGTTATCATTCCAGACTCGGACAATGAAGTCTATACTACACGAAAATGTGTGTCTTCTCCGTTTTAAACTTGTAGCAGGAAGAAAGTATTTTCAAGTTAACAATCTTAACTTCACAAATTTCCCCTATTTAGAAATTATCCAAAATGATGAGTTTGTAATCACGCCATCTTAAATTCTTGCATTTTTTTTTTAAAATAATACGTTGCAATATATTTGTTTTGCCGTGGTATAAATCATCCCTCATGCGTTGGTACCATCATTTCCCTGTTAGAAAAGTAGAGCGCGGTCGGAAACCATAAACCTTCGTCAACATTCTCTTCGTCCATGTCGTAATGTGAAAAAATCATCCTGCACCCCAAACTACTTCGTCTACCTACACGATTTTTCTGAGTCATAAGACTGATTTTACTGGAACACAGCAGTGAAGTATTTTTTGTTAAATCCAAAATACTGATTCGCACAGAAAGGAATCTAATGAAAAATAATCTCCTGACCGTGGGGATAACATTAGAACGACTTGACCGAGTTATTTGTCATGAGATACTGCTACCATATGATTAAATCGATAGCGGTGGCTCAGTGGTTAGAGCATTCGCTTTGTGTTCTTGTGGTTCGATCCCCGCTCGTGCCTTTGTCGCGTTAAACCTAAGACGTGGAAAGAAGTAGTGACTGCTCCTTCGCCAAACACTGGGCATTTAAAAGTGAGAGTCGTGGGTCTTTCGGACGAGACCTTAAAAACAAAGGCCCCCAGTCGCTACAGGCGTTGGCACAATAAAGGACCCCCACTGCTCTGATAGCCATATAAAGTTCACATCTGATGATGTCTCAACATGAGTAAAAAAATGAATAAATTGGAAAATCGTATTTAAAAAAAAAAATGAAGTGTTGTCATTATTTCATCAGCAAGTTAAGTATAATCTAATCATTCTCAGTGGTCTCTGTTTTTGTAGTTTTCATCCCGACAGGTGCAGTGAATTATCTGTCCGGTGTGTCCTCGTGACCCGAGTTTAGGCGTAGTTGTCCGTGACGTAGTACACCATTAGCTCACTAACACAGAAACAATTTTACTTTTATAATCATTTAACAATAAATGCCAATGAAATGATATCATCTAATGCCATACTTAAGATGTTTGGGGTTTTTTCTTACCTTCCTTAACAATAAAATTACACTAAAATCTCTGTATATGTCGTGCAGATTTGTTTAACCGTCGGCGAATTTGTCTGTACTACCTTGCTCATTAATGTTATCCAAAGAAAATATCGTCTGTTTTGTTCTGTCTATTGGTCTACTCACTTATGGTCATTCATAAACGAATCCATAAAATACACAATCGTGTCCGCCCCAAAGCAGATGGGTAGATTTGACGGGGTGATGAAGTAGACAATGGGCCCTAAAGACGGTCTTAACTGAGGAATGCGGGTCCATAATGACTCCATAGATTATACGGATGACAATAAAAATATGATTAAACAAGTCGTGCGACGATTTCTTCTGGGGAAAATTGGAAAATAAGAAAACAGTTACCGGAACGGAGAATTGTAAATTGTAGTCTTGATGTTTTTAAGACTTTTGTGGAAACCGGTGATTTGTTGTAAGCATCCTCATAATTTTTTCATCAGTTCCCGATGGTGAATTTTATATTTGGGGTAAATTTTGTATTCAGGAGTAATTTCCCTTTTTTGACCGTGACCTTTTACACCTCTACGTTTGATACAAATGAAAAGTAAACCAAACCAACACAAATAAAACTACATATACAAACGGACAGGCAGGGTGCAACATATACCTCATCACTCTAATCTACACGTAACAGTTTTCAACACCCTCAACTCAATAAACCAAACATTGTAATTTTATTTTAATTCAAAAGAACTGATAATATTATATATGTATTTTATTATTTTTTTTTAAAGATAATTCGGATGATGATAGTGGTAGTTGTTATCTACGCTACGTGCTGGCTTCCGCTCAACATCATCAACATCGCCGGCGACATTGATCCCACCATCTACGATACAAAGGGGATGAACTACATCTGGATGGCTTGTCACTGGCTGGCAATGAGCAACTGCATGTACAATCCGTTCATCTACTGTTGGATGAATTCGAAATTCAGAAATGGCTTCCGGAGAGTTTTGAGTTACCTAACGTGTGGTTACGTTAAAATGGCGGACGAAGTTGAACTGTCTCACTTCCGCCGCCATGACACTGTGAATACGTCGGTAGGGGGCAGTTTACAGTTATACTACAAACAAAATTCTGTGACGTCAAATGAGTGTTCATCTCCTCGGGATAAAATCAAGAACAACGGACACGTGTATCGTCCGGTGCCATCAATTCTATAGTTTATAGAAAATTAAATAAAATATGTCGTACAATATATTACATTATGCCTACTTACAAGTCATTATTTGTCATTTTTATGCCCCTGTAATCGGAGATTTGGGGGCTTATAGTTTTTGGTTTGTCCGTCTGTCTGTCTTTAATCCTGCCCATAACTTCTGCGTGGGTGGTGATTGGGCTTTCATATTGCACATGTGCATTCCTCGTGACAAGACCTTTCTCTAAGTAGCAAATTTGTTTGACCTCATGACCTTGATTCTGGGAGTTTGACGTACTTTTGAAAAACATTAACCTTGATCAACTTTGCTGACACATGGGGGCACCAGTGTTTCACAAACACATCTTATCTTGTTCATTAAATATAACAACCAACAATCAAACACTATTGCCAACATTTAAGAATGAGATTGATTAATTTTAAAGACGCCCAGACTCATCTACGCTGTTGTTAAACGGGGCTTAATATAGTATCGCATTGTCCGTCTGTCACTCAGCAGACAATTACTTACCTGGACTGTCTATATGCTTTGAAGTTTAGATCTGATGCTTGAATATTACTCGGTAATTATGATATACAGAACAAGTATAAGAATAGAAGGTCTTGTCCATATATTTTCAGATTTGTAGCCCTTTTAAGATTCATATAATTGTAAATATCACTTGTTCGGATTCTGCTTGTTATAATGTAAGATTTAGCTTTGATACTGGGTATATTGCTTCAAAATAAGATACAGATCAAGAAAGTTTCGAAGGACCAGCCTAAAATTTCCAGAGCTGTGATCCTTGAAAATTCTTTTTATCCTTCACTTCCAACGTTTTTCTTTGTTATGCTGGGTTATTACTTAGTAGATATAATATAATGTTGAGATATTAAACAAACATTACCTTTTAGGGACGTTTTTTGAATTTTATTGTCCATTTCAGTCGCTCAGATTAAAAACAAATTAAATACAAACCATAAAATAGGTTGGTTGTATATTGTTTAAAGTCCAACTTGAGGATGTTTTACTCATATGGAGACGTCATCATTGCCGGTGAAGGGCTGCAAAATTTAGGCCTATGATCGGCGCTTACGATCTTTGAGCACGAAGGGGTCTCATCCGAAGGACCGCCCCAATTAATCGCCACTTCCGCCAAGCAACGGACACTAAGGACCTATTCTAACCTGGATCCTCACGGGATCAAGAAATTAGTAAACTATCAAGTTTACTGATATATTATGTAAAGATTTATAAATCACGTGCGTAATCTGTATCGGTGATGATTCTCTTTTTCACCGTGTGGGTATTTTTTGGTATTCATTAAAATATCATTGAATATAAAGAGTATATTCAGTAATGTCGGCATCATTCATCGAGAAACCTCCTTGACACTTTCTGCGTTTTTATTGTTTAGACTGCATGAAGCAAATTTGTGAGGATTATGTCATGAATATATACAAGTCAAGAATAATTATATTATTCTTGGAAATCGGGTTCTTATGATTTGTTTCCTAGTGGTAGATTCAATGTTTGGTGCATTCATCAGATTAGATTAATTGATTGTTGTTTTCCGCCACACTCAACAATATTTCAGTTATCTGGTGGCGTCCAGTTTTTGTAGGTGGAGGAGAAACCCAGATACAATGTACCCAGGAAGAGACAACCAACCTTGCGAAAGTAAACTGGCAAACTTTCTCACATATATCGGCGCGAGCGAGAATCGAACCCGCGCCGACTAGAGGTGAGAGGCTTTGTGATTTTGAGCGCTATGCTCTAACTTCTCAGCCACGGAGGCCCCATCGGATTAGAAAGAAAACAGATCTAGTAATGAAAATCTTAGAAATAGCCAGATTATCCTTAAAATTTTCACCGCAACTTCGAAGACGTTGATGACACTGGATCCAAACATACTGAAAGATCCAGATTGATTGAACTTCCGAAACACTCCCCTCAGCGCCGTAGCAGGAAATGTGATTAATGTTATACCTTACCTGTTAAAGCATTTCTAAATTGATAAAAATACCTAGAATAACAGCTATTTCCATATTGCCCAGAAACAATGATATCAACCCGAGGTTTGATGTTGGTCAAGGGTTGATATGTTGATATGTTTAATGACAGCAAACATAAAATAATAAAACAAACACTTTGACGTTTTTCATTTTGATTCTAATAACTGTAATCTTTACGATATTTCAATGTGTTAGAAATACACTGTTAGGTGACAGTTTACAAGAGCAAATGGCTACTCGTACTGACACTTAAAGAGTCGGACTTTGTTATGAATTTTGCTGCATGTTATTTTTATATCGTGCACTTCCTGGTTTTCATGAATGAAAGGAAATAGTACCATACCCTAAAGCCCAGAAAATAAACCATTGTTGTTATTATTGCACCGCTTTTTATCAAAGATATGCTTTAATTCAAAACTGGTCTATAAATTTAAAGATTGGGACTTATTACAGAGATGAGCATCTAACTATATATAATGGACATTTGAATGATCAGGGATTTTTGTGCTCCGAATTACCTTAGAGTGAGTTTACCTCAGTATTAACTTTGGGAGTTTTTTTTTTTGTGAATAGATTGCCAAAACATAGATTTGCTGACAGTTTTATCGACCAATCAAATTGCGCGTTTTAAAGCATAAATCGGAAAGACCACGTCAATGGCGTTAATAGCTTTACCAAGCATGCCTCATTGTCACTATCAACTACAATTTTTAAAAATTGAGTTTCAGTACATTTTATTGCTTAAACAGTGTTAAGGTTTTGAAGGAAATATAATTATATAAACGTTGTAAAGTTCCTGATCATTTAATAATGCAGTTCATTCACTGTATCTTGATTTGGTCTGCTCGTATCTATACGGACCTGGTCAGGCATTGGTTGGCCCCTGCCTACGACTTAGGTCAATTAGTAACTGACCAAGTCTGTACAGTCACGAGTGAACCGAATTTTAAGTCATCATTGTATGTTCGTTAAGGGATATCCGCATTTTTTGTTGCATCCAACCAATAATATATTCCCCCGTTTCCTTTCATGTCTAGAATTCAGTTGCCAGCACACTCATCTACATATACTATATTTTTATTCTGAAAAATGAGAGTATCTTGAATTTTCTGATCAAGAATTTCTTATTTTCAAACTTCTATGCAATAAAACAGTGAACATTTCCATCAATTATCAATCCTCGCATTTTATAAAGATTATTATTGCAGGTCATTTAGTTTCACACATCTAATATCAATAGGAAGTCACTTTAAATCAGTTTGAAAACGTCAGACTCGAAGGCTGGTTGAAGATGAGAGATGATGAAACGCGATATAAAAAAGGCAATGTCATTAGTTTTATATAGAACGTATGAGGGAAAATATGAGCAAAATATACCGGCACCCAGGGTAATATATATTTCTTAAGGCGCAAGACAATCAGAATTCTCCGTTTTTAACAACTGAAAGAATAAAAAATAGATATATGTTCAATAAACACTTGTACAGGTGAACAACTGACAAGGTACAAGTGAGCAATTTGCAGTGGACGCGTTTCTGAGAACAATGGTCAGCTCCCATTCAGACACATACAATACAGACGATTCCAATTAGCTGTCCTCACTCCCGCTATAGGATTATTGATAATAACACCTAAAGAAAGCATGACTATGATGATGATGTAGACAGGAATGTAATATTGGATACACGAAATATTTACATTGTTTTGCTGTTGCAAGGCTATTAGGAGTCAGAACCAGGCCTCTCTCACCTTTATTGTTTTCTCTGTATACCCCGTTCTTTATTTGCCTCTATTACTTTCCGAGAGAATTTATCTGTCATTATCCTTCTGATTCGATGCATTAAAATACATATTATCTTCGAATTCGTGCAAAAGAGACATTCATTAATGTACGATTTGAAGAGAAACTAGTTTGCTCTGTACTTGCAACAAATAAACTAACACTTGATGAGGGAAGCGATAACAGATTGCGCTGGTCTTGATCCCACTTAATGTTTCATAAAGCATATGATGAAAACATTGCATACAATGTATAACAAAATAGGTTTGTACACGAAAATAACATTAAATATTTCGCAATCAACAATGGTATTTTCTTTCATTAAAGAGTATGTACTATTGACATATCTGAATCAGCCAATGTTACAGTGGGCAATTAGTGAAATGATAAATGAATTTGCTACATGCATTTGTGGTGATCTCTTTTCATCATGAACTCTACATCAATTCTAAAATTATATGACGTTACGACTTCCGTTTAGTATTTAAACTACAAAATTCTAATTATTTCTGTATCCACAGGGAATAAAGTGTCTTGGATTTCTTTTGTCTCGTCTGCGAGCGTAGAATGAAGATATAAAAAGTAATAATAAAGTTTTAATACACAGCACTCACACGGCTGTAGATTGCAAAAGTGAAGAAAACAAACAGTGATCAATCACACAATCCTATAATGAATACAAAATTTATAGTAGGACAAACACGTACCCATGGACACACCAGTTTGGGTCTGGTGCTTAGGAGGAGTAAGCATCACTATACAAGGAACACATTTGAATGACTGTATAAGAAATACTGGGCGTAAATTCAAACCAAACACAGAACACAATATTTACATTTCCAATGCATTAGCTTTTGAAATGAGAAGCATTTCCTTATAAGTGCGCTAGTTGTAAACAATGCGCGTCTGAATACAGAACTATTTGATAAAATATAGTGCGTCTATTTTAACAGCTTCAGATTCCGTCAAAAATGAAAGTAGAATGTATATTTCAGTTTTGAAAGTTCTAATGCGCTTCATGAAGTGTGCGGACGTGAAGCATCGCAGTTCATAACGTCACGTATTTTCAAAAATGAAATTCATTTCGTAAATATCTCGGAATTATCATTTAGTTTCTTTGTCGTATTTTAGTTGATGAAGGGATACATCTATGGAATACTTTTTTTTAAAAAAGGGTTCTATGAAAAAGTAATTAAATGACAGCTGTTATTGGAAACAGTAATACCAAATTAATGATATCGAATCGGAGGCACTAATTTTAGATTTTATCTTCCATTCTGAAAGCCTATTTACCGTACGACAGCTTTCTCATTTCCTAAATGTCGTGATATAAAACAAATGCAATATTACATTTACACAGTCTTGAATTTTCTCGACTTGTCCTAATACTTTGATGGACTCCTCACATATTTATTGGATGCGTTGTGTTGTGATATTTTGTATAGAGCAGCTAGAAAAAAAATATTCTTTTGACACACAGAAAAGTAAATGTCGCAGGTTTTGTTTCATAACTGAAGAAAATATTGGCATTCTAATCTGTCTGAATAATGACAAGAACCCATTCTTCAAGGAACTATAAGCTTTATTTGTCTACAGATTCATGTACTACAAAGTAACACGTATAAATGGAATAATCTTAAATAATAGACTTTGTGTGATTACCATGTCATACCAATCTTGATCGAGAGCGAGCATCTCATAATTCAATGCAACGTTTAGAAGTTTCTCCAAGTGACCTAGAACATTTTCAAATAACCTTGACAATGTGACATGAAACCCCGGGTAATCAGGGCAGCGTCATATCCAATATATAAATATCCCGTGGGGATCCAGGTTAGAATAGGTCCTCAGTACCCCATGCTTTTCGCAAGAGGTGACTATATGGGGCGTAAAAACCGAAGTCCCGCGTCACAGCAGGTGTGGCACGATAAAAATCCCTCCCTGCGCAAAGGTAATAAGCGTTGATTGTTTATTTGTTCGTTTGTTTTACGTCCCGTCGAGAATTTTTCACTCATATTGAGACGTCACCAGCGTAAGCGTTGAGCACAAGCCTAAATTTTGCAGCCTTTCATATATATCCAACTATTACGTATATGTAAAACGCATTACTGCTTTAAAGACGTGACATAAAAAATCTTTTTTCCCAGTGATGTTGTTTCAAAACCAAGTTCCTGTTCTGTGAGTACTCGGTGCCACGCCCTTATTCCGGAATACTACACCTTGTATCTCACCTTTCCGGAATATTACACCTTGTATCTCAGTTTTTTCCCTAGTTTATCTTTCCCCAGTGACTTGTATTTCGACCCTGACCTTTCGATTCCTTTTCACTATTACTTCTGTAATAATTTACCTTCTCTAACGATTTCTTTTGACTTCAGGCTTCTTACAAATGATTTATGCTGCCTCTGCAGCCTCTTACATGTATATAGCAAAAAGCTATCCCCATCCAAACGGGGGCCAACAGGATCGCGGACTACTCCATTAGTCTGAGTCACATCAGTGTTTGGAAGGTATATGGCCCATTGGGGCCCGTACTGTATTTGTAAAACGTACATTAATCAACGACTTAGGCACCTTTCCGACGTTTGTTAGCCCTCCCCTTTTTCATTTCGTACTTTAATCAACGAAACTAGTTCGTTCCTCCTTCTCATTGGCTTCTGTTTGATACCCGTATGTGTGAATTAATGAAGGAAAAGTCCCGATTGGCAGATCTACATTGTACATGGGTGGGGAATTATAACCCGACCTATCTTTTTTTTAGAGAGAGAGAGAGAGAGAGAGGAGGAGGAGGAGGAGAGATAGAGAGAGAGAGAGAGAGAGAGAGAGAGAGAGAGAGAGAGAGAGAGAGTGTGTGTGTGTGTTTGTGTGTGTGTGTTGTACAGTAAACTCTTTAGTGAAACGTGGATGTTGCGCGTGTTTTATGCAAAATGCAAACGGTACAATGTGAAAATATTCATAGCTGGATAATTCTCGTTGTGTATTTCTATTTGTGTACTTCACCTAAACGTGGGGTTATTCTGATAGGAGCATACCAATAAAATTCATTTTACATGTAAGTGTTTTAATAAACACACATTTCAACCTCGTCTCTATCGTTGTTGACTTACATTAAAAAAAATTATGATTTCTATATGATTTGATGATTTGTGTTATTATTCTTTCGAATTCATATTCTCTCTCTCTCTCTCTCTCTCTCTCTCTCTCTCTCTCTCTCTCTCTCTCTCTCTCTATATATATATATATATATATATATATACAGCTAATTATATAACTAATTCTTTATTCAGTTTGTCATTCACATTTTGTTTTTCAATAAAATTGCATTGCTTGACCCAGTTCAGAAAAAATGACAACAAACATTAATATATAATGTATTGATATTATGCTTCACTAGCTCTAATGTAAATTAATTATGACTGAATTTCAGCAAGATCTTAATATCAACTTTGCTGGGATGTGAAATAAAACCTAGTGATATTTTGTTTTTGGCGAAAAGGGAGGGGAAGGGTGGAGGTGGTGGTAGTGGTGTATTTTGTATCAAATCACCGCTCATTTAGCAGTTATAATTACAAGTAATGACCGCTTCAGAAATCTTCATACGTTAGATATTCCTACACCATGGAAGATATCTGATATTCATAATTAACTGAAATATGTATTTAATTTGATATCCTGAGAAGTAAAGTAGTAATCAAAAAGCGGCTTTATTTAGAAAAAAATTCGCACTCTTGAAATGGTTCAAAATATTTGTGTATTCTGAATAAAAAATCAAATAATCATCAAAATCGGCATATATTCTAAACCTTTTAGATCCTGCTAACATTCTTCAGAGATTTGTTACTATGGAGGAAACATGGGTCCATCATTTCACCCCAGAGGCCAAACAACAGTCTAAACAATGGAAGCACCCTGGTTCACCCTTACCAAAGAAGACATAGACTGTTCCGTCGGCTGGAAAAGTTATGGCCTCGGTTTTCATGGATGCTTATCGTATTCTGATTGTAGATTATCTCCAAAAGGGGCAAACAATCAATGGCACATATTATGCATCACTTCTGAGGCAGTTACGGGAAAATATTAAATTCAAGCGCCGCGGAAAACTAAGTAAAGGTGTATTGTTCCACCAGGACAATGCCCGTGTTCACAAGTCTATCATTGCCATTAATGACTGTGTTTTAAATTGTTTGAACATCCGCCTTATTCCCCTGATTTTGCTCCATCGGATTTTCATCTATTCCCAAATTGAAAACTGCCATTTCCGTTACCCATTTTCAGTCAAATGATAACGTCGTACATGCAGTGGAGGACTTTCTGAACGGTCAAGAAAGGGACTTCTTTAAAAGTGGCATTGAGTCCCTTAAACATCGCCGGAAAAAGTGTATAGACACTGAAGGAGATTATGTTGAAAAATAATGCAGTATGTCTGCCAAAATTCAAACTCTTATATATGAGGCTCACAATATATCAATCAGCCTTCGTATATATACCAGTTTGCTCAGATTGTGTCAAAACCCTCTGATAGTAGATGTACAGGAAACGGTGCAGAGGCGCTCCCAAGTCAGCAGACGTCTGGGAGATGCAACACCATTGCACTTTTTTAGAACTTAATATTCATAATGTAAAGGTGTGAAACTCAATGTCACTGAGAATGTTTGCTGTTAAAAATTGGTGATAGACAAAACCTGATACAATGACGCTCACAAATTCAGTAGATGGCACAGATGCGAAAAATTGGAAGAAAAATAGTCGTTATTAAAATGTATATTGTAAACACTGTAAATGACTTTTTTTATTTACTGATTTGTTTTTCCTTTCAAATTGGAACTATCTATTTCTCTATTAGAGTTAACTAGAAATCATCTGCTGTTCGTGAACTTCAGATGAAGGACCTTTTAGATTTGTCCTTGGTATGTTCTACAAACCACTGCCTTCTTTCCAGACTGCTTAGAATGACATTGTGATACATTTTCACTCTCTGGACAGACAAGTAGCTCTTCTTGTGAACTTTAATCGACAGCTTTATGTTCTCCTTCAGACGTAATGTTTTCCCTCGATTCCTAAAATTAGAAAATAGTCAGTAAGTATTTTTTTTTGTATGTTATAACCATGTCCAACTTCAAATAAATATTATTTGATTTAATTAGTTAATTCTTCGACAAAACGAATGAAGTTTTCGAAAGTATCGTACTTTTTCATTAGATTTAAATTACTATAGTTTCCGAGTTACACGATAAACGATTTTCATGATAAAGGGAAAACTTGTACAAAGAAAACCCGATACGCGATAAACCTGATAAAAGCCAAAAAAAAAAAAAAATAAATAAAAAAAAAAACCCAAAAAAAACCCAAAAAAAAAACCAACGAAAATAAAATAGAATTACAAAACAAAAATAAATAGAACAAAACAAATAAAAAAAACCCAAAAATAACAACAAAAAAAACAAACAAAAAACAAAACAAAACAAAATAAAAAAAAACAAAAAACGATACACCCGTTAAACGCAAACCACGATAGAAAACGGAAAACCTGTTAAACACAAACCACGATAGACGATAGACCTGTTAAACGCAAAACACGATACACGATAGACCTGATAAACGCAAACCACGATAGACGATAGACCTGATAAATGCAAAATACGATACAATATGTCAAGAATAACGTTGCGGGTACTTTAGCTAGCAGTAGTACATTATGAAAGTATCAACTAAAGGTTTTAGTTAACTATGGCGCTACGGTTGCCATAGTAACTTCTCTTTATCAACCTTCTGTAACAAATGCACTCTACATGTATTTCAGGTGTTATATATAAATGTTATAACTGCAAGCTATCTGTAAGTATTGCATAGCAATACCATCCCTGTCGACTCCAATTCAAGTCGTCTGAGTAATTTTCTGCGTAATTAATTATACGTCAACAATTTATACATAAGAATAACCAGGTACAGCAAAACAGAAGCCATGTATGACAGATTCAAATTCCATATTTTCGATGTCCAAGGGTCATAACTCAGCAAAAAAAAAAATCAATTGACAAAATTAGAACTTGATCTTGTAACTTGTCATGATAAAGCAATTTACCAAATGAATATCTGCAAGCATAGCGAAAAAAGTGCGAAAAACTGAGTATTTACATTAATTTTCAAAGTTCAAGGCCCATAACTCGGCAAAAAATCAATGGATCGGAACAAAATTTGAACTTGATCGGTGATTAGTCATTGTAAAACAACTATCAAATAAATATCTGCAAACATGACGAAAAAAGTCTGATTTGCTTGATTGACAGACTTACTGACGAACGAACCTGCAAGTCCCCCCGGCTTCGCCAGATGGGGACTAAAAAGAAAAATACAAATTTTATCATAACGTAGACCCCCATACAAGATCATTGCAAAGATTCTTTGAAGAATTATTTGGTGAATATACTCTAAATATATATATACATATATATATATATATATCTATATATATATATATATATATATATATATATATATATCTGTGTGTGTGTGTGTGTATGTGTGTGTGTGTGTGAAGTGACAATCAACAATTATGGTATTTTTAGGGTCACTGTTACACAATGATGACCCTAGTCCCTTAGTTTCCCCCATTCCCTCTGGTTAACCTTCCGCAATAACTGCTAGATGTGACGTGGTATGTTATAAGCCGGGATAAATACATATCTTCTAACTTGTATGAAAAATCAATCAAATGAAAATATAAAATAACAGCACGTCTACTTTAGAGAATTATTTGGTGTTTAAAATACACCTACACAGTGTTCAAATTATCACCTCTAACCGTAAAAAAAAAACCGTTTTCCGTTTTGGGAATAATCGTTATGTTATTGCATGTTATGAAACAATTCTGTGCGTGACAACGTTATTGAGAGCAGGACACTGACACTGAAGTGAAGAATAATCCTTTTTAAAATATTCAATAAAATTTCAAACATGAGTACTAAAAATGATTTTCTGCTCTTCGAGGAAATTCGGACTTATATATTAGCCATGTCAGCCAGAAAATCATAATGTCAATTATTACGTTATATTTTGATCATTTTATTTCCCATTCATAGCATTTGTAGTTCTGTTCCTTTAATAAATCTCGTGACAACTCACGATGGTAGCCTTCCCGGTTTATGGCTGAGACATTTGACATTGGTAGTAACTGCTCCTCCCACAAGCACCCGTAATCAACGGTGGAAATCACGGGTCATTCGCATATGACTCTAAAACGGAAGTTGCATGTTATGATTAAAAAAAACCCTTCATCGATACATGTTTTGAGTTTCATGCTTAGGTCAACAACTGCGACACTTCAATGATGACGTCTCAATAGGAGTGAAAAATTGTCGAATGGAACGTAAAACCACCTTAAAACTAGCTGCATCTGTCTCAAAATCAAACAAACGAATTTGAAAATTTGAGACACACAGAACGATGTGGTATTTCCACTAAATGTAGGGGGATAAATGAATAAAAAGGTGAAGATAACAAACAGCGATCATTCTTGTAAGTCCTATAAAGAGAGGGACAAACACCGAGGTGAGATCCGCTGCCTAGGAAAAGCATCCACTCTTGACCCGTCATATCCACAGTAGCCCTATATTTTGATCAGGCGTACTCAAAATCAGTATATAAGGAAAAAGAGCATTCGACCTCATAAACGGTTGTACTTGCAAGTCAGACCATAGAATTTGCAGTAGCGTGCCACAATTAAAAATTGATCATACAAAGAACATGATCTAGCGTATCGAATAAGTTGAGAGACATAAACACCATATGCATGTGATAATGGAATATTGCTACAAAATAATGGGTACTTGACGATGGAGAAGATGAAGTCATCCCGCTTGTCACAAAGTTGACTTGTTAGTTTGCCGTTAACATTCCATCCCAAGAATTGATGACAAAATTGCAAATGCAAAATTTATCTGTAAATTCGATCTGCTTAAAGGTTACTGGGGGTATACTTAACTGAAAGAACCAAGGAAACTGCATTTGCGACTCAAGATGAACTGTTCCAGTACAAAGAAAGGGCTAAGATAACTTACAGTATTCAATCTCGTATTTCCTATAGAAAATACAGATCAGAGAGTAGGGCAAACACGAACCCCTGGACATACCAGAGGTGGGGTCAGGTGCCTAGGAGGAGTAACTATCACCTTTTGATCTGTCACACCCGCCGTGAGCCCGATATCCTGATCAGGTAAATGGAGCAATCGGTAGTCAGAATCAGTGTGCCAAGAACGACCTAACAATTGGTATGAAACACGTCAGACAGCAATTTACAAATGACACACTAAATCGTTGTAACGACCATAAAATTTTCAAAATGCTGACATTAGACGAGACTGTACAAACCCCTGTAACATCAACTTCTTTGTCAGTAGCCTGCCTCGATTTAAAAACTGACCATATGCAGAACAAGCTCATACGTATCGAATCAGTTGGGAGATATAAATACCATATTAAGGTGATGATGGAATATTGCCACATAGATACGGGAAGTTGACGATGGAGAAATTTGTCATAAAGTTGAGTTGTTAATTTGCCACCAGCATCTATTTCAGTAAAATATCTAAGTAGGAAGCAGATCACTGGGATATATTGAATCGACATATGAATGAAAATGATCATTTTTTAATAGATTGATTGTATATCATTTTACATCCCACTTGAGAATTTTTCACTCATGGAGACGTCATCATTGCCGGTGAAGGGCTGCAAAATTTAGGCCTATACTCGGCTCTTAGGGCCTTTGAGCAAGGAGGGTCTTTATCGTGCCACACCTGCTGTGACATGGGGTCTCGATTTTTGCGGTTTCATCCGAAGGACCGCCCCTTTTAGTCGCCTCGTACTACAAGCAAGGGGTATTGGGGATCTAATTTAAACTGGATCCTCATGGGGTAATAGATAAAACGTTAAGACATATTTAAATGTCGAACTGAAGGCCACAGCAAGAGAATTTTTCTTCTCATGTAGAAGCTTCTGAATGAATTCTGCTTAATAAGAATATAAAAACAGGTCAGCTAAGGAGAGCAATTCGTGCCCATGAAAATTAACAGACTGTTGGCAGACCTGATCACCAAAGACTACTTTCATCGTTCTGCTGTAGAATATTTAGGCTACAAGACAGGTTAAGGCTATCAAAATAGAGGACTAGCGGTAAAACGAGTAATTGATAAATGTCGTGATACTTGTAGCTTGACGAAGATGTTGAAGTTTGAAATAACAAATTAAATTTGAAATAACGAATTCTGAAATTCGTTATTTCAAATTAGAAATATATCTTTATAGGTCCAAAATGAACTACCGTAAGTTTGGGATATATGCCGCATATATTGTACTGAAAACATGGCTCTTTAAATTGCATTTTTTGTTTTACTTGAGACTGTCTAATTTTGAACGATGTTAGTACTGCGAGACAGTGTGATATTGAAGGATAACAGTACTGGGAGACAGTGTGATATTGAAGGATAACAGTACTGGGAGACAGTGTGATATTTAAGGATAACAGTACTGGGAGACAGTGTGATATTTAAGGATAACAGTACTGGGAGACAGTGTGATATTGAAGGATAACAGTACTGGGAGACAGTGTGATATTGAAGGATAACAGTACTTGGAGACAGTGTGATATTTAAGGATAACAGTACTGGGAGACAGTGTGATATTGAAGGATAACAGTACTGGGAGACAGTGTGATATTTAAGGATAACAGTACTTGGAGACAGTATGATATTGAAGAATGTCAGTACTGAGAGAGAGTTTGATATTGAAGGATAACATTACTAAGAGACAGTGTGATATTTGTTCGTTCTAACTAAGAATTTACCTTTGGCCGTCCGACAGAACAGAAGTGAGCAGTCTCTCTCTCTCTCTCTCTCTCTCTCTCTCTCTCTCTCACACACACACACACACACACACACACACACACACACACACACACACACACACACACACACACACACACACTTTAAAATTTAAAACAAAAACAAAACAAAAAATTAAAACAAAACAAAACAAAAAAACCCCAAAAAACATAAACAAAATACCACCAAAATTTTGATTTGATAATGATGACTCTGGAGTGGATGAGCACTTAATTGCAGAAAAAAAGGACACAGATCACCAGCAGTTCGTTATTACATGTATAAAAGACCCAAGTTCCCCAGCTCGTGAAATTACTGATTGATTGATTATTTATTGCTTTCCGCCACACTCAACAATTTTTCAGTTATCTGGTGGCGTCCAGTTTTTGTTGGTGGAGGAGAGAACCCAGATACAATGTACCTGGGAAGAGACCACCGACCTTCCGCAAGTAAACTGGCAAACTTGCTCACATAACGCCGCGGCCGAGATTCGAACACGCGCCGACAGAGATGAGAGGCTGTGTGATTTTGAGCCCAATGCTCTAAGCACTCAGCCACGGAGGCCCCCCGTGAAATTATTCATAGAAGCGAAAATAATAATTCAGAATTAGGTGATGCTATTAAATAACAAGAGTCCCATGAGCCACATCATTCGCATGAGTCACCTTCGCCCATATTTAAAGATTTTTGCTCTATAATCGGATATGAAATTTTGATCCTCTTTTGTGGCCCCACCCTAGCCCCAGGCGTCATGATTTTAACAAACTGGGATCTGCGTTATGTCAGGAAGCCGCCATGAAAATTTGAACTTTACTGGCCCAGTGGTTCTTGAGAAGATGTTTAAATGACCCCACCCTATATTTGCATCCTTGTGATTACGTCCCCTTTGAAGGGGACATGGCCCTTCATGTGAACAAACTTGAATTCCCGTCACTTAAGAATGATTTGTACTAAGTTTGATTGAAATTGGCCTGCTGGTTATAGAAGATATTTAAAATTTGTCAGTGTTTTTCGCTGTAACTTCCTATTGGAGACGGGCATTGTCCTTCATTTAAAAGAACGTGAACTCTCTTCAGCCAGGAAGTTTGATTGAAATTCGTCCAGTAGCTGGAAAAGAAGTCGAAATGTGAAATGTGTACAACAGACAGACAGACGGACGACGGGTGATCAGAAAAGCTCGCTTGCGCATTTAGCTCAGGTGTGCTGAAGCACCAAGAAAAATCGCTGTGAAGAAGTTCGGAATGTTCCACTGGATTCAGCGAAATTCAAGGCTGACCAAATGGAATCTGTTTAAAGAAAATTGGTGAATCTTAAAGCTGGAGTTGAGAAAAGTAAAGGGGGAAATATTCGTTTCGTGTTTCAGAGATTTTTCGTGTTAATTATGGGAATTTAGAATTAAATTTGTTTGTGTTGACAAATATATCGTCTTTCTCTTGTTTTCAGTCTACCTGTAGGCGTCTAACAAGTTATCGGGTTCATCTTGCACTGTCCAATAAGTTGACAATTACTGCCTATTATTTTATCAATTATGGACAGTAATTGGCAACTCATTGGACACCTTCAGTTGTCGTAATTTTATTGGTTGCTAGTGGACTCTGTTCTATATCAATGCCTAGAAATAACAGAGGATATTTTGTTTCTGTTTAAATGACCTACAGTGTTCAATTAATTACTTTTCAAATAGAGACATTGATTTCCAACTTTTAATCTCTATAATATACATCAAGTTGCTGTGAAATCTTGGATCTACTTATTTACATTTTAACCTATATCATGATATAACAAGAATTAACATGATGACTTTTCCTTGCTTCATTGTATTTTCGTAAAACACAAAGCACCCCATGAACTGTGAAAAGAGTTGCTTCGCTTCACTTGTCTTCAAATTCATCGATATGCAGGGAATCATATGCAATGCACGATTTTCAAGAGATTACAGTTTGTGGCTTTAATACAATTTAGGATTGATATAAAAGGGCGTCTAATTAAATTTTGGTCATAAAGATAACATCCCCATGGCTGTAGCGTAACGTTATCGTGTCGACTCACTGAGCCCCAGGAAAAGCCGGTAAACTCTTTATATTGTAATGTTTGCATAATCGCCATCATAATCTTGTGAAATTACACAGATGCTTGTTTTCCCGATTTTATTACGAATTTTGTTACTAATTTTTTGTTCAATTTCAAGGTATATTTCTAAACGTTATAAGGCCCCGCATGAAACGCGGAAGCCCTATATTAATCACATTGTCTGTCCGGCCGTCTGTCTGTCACCATTTTTTGTTGTATTTTCAAACTTTGCACACAAATACTTTACAATAAGAGGCAGACATCTACAAATTCTGGGTTCACATCATATTGTCTGTTTGTATGTCAACATGTGTTATGATTTTGTATTTATTGAACATTATCTCTCTCTCTCTCCCTCTCTCCCTCTTTATATATATATATATATATATATATATATATATATATATATATATATAATTTGAATGTTATACGAAAATATTCTCTGTGCCATGTATTGAATTCATTCATGTATTGAATTCATTCAATACATTCCTCTGAAAAAACTTTAGATCGGGTTCGGTATACCAAGTTAACTTTTTGATATTCGGTTGCAAATTGGAGGTATATTCAAATGTAACTTATGCATTGAATTATGTATATCTTTTATATTACACATTAGTGAACTGTTCCGTCTAATAAACAAAGTCACAAAGTAGATTTGAAATCAGTGTGCCCAATTCATTAATGTTATTGAACTTTTGTCGGTGAAATTCCAAAATAGCGTGTTCGTTGACGTAAAAGCCCCGTGTTTTTCTTAAGTATTTTGATATTTGCTTATGAAATTTTGTAACGTATATATGGCATGTTTCTGGAAACTGTCCCATGCATGCAAAGACGCACTCTGTAGATATACAATGTATATATCTTTAAAAAAATGTTGCGCATTTTTGTCAAATGTTTTTGAAGCAAATACAGATGTCACTTTCCTTTGAAAGCCCTCAGCGGAGCCCTTGCTGAGATTGTCAGTTTTCTAGTCTCACGTCCATGTAGTATTATGATATCAGAGGTTTTTTGTGCCTCAGACTATTTGAAACGTATGTCTACGTTAAGCGTTGCAGTTCATACCGCCATGTATTTTCAAAAATGAAATTTATAATTTTTTAATTTTTTATGCACACTTCACTTTCATTTCTGTCGTACTTCCTAGCCATAAAAATAGATGTGATTCGTTTGCACATTGTTCACAACAGCAAAGCATTCGTGAGGAAACGGCTATTGTAACAATTTGTACAAATATCAAAGACAACACCTTAGAAATGAAAACATTAACAGATGAAGATGCGCCAAAAATGAAGATAATTTTCTCTTATTTCCATTTTATAAAGATCGTAAACAAAATTTTCAGTTACTTGTCCACACTCAAAGTTATCTCTCATGTTTTGAAGGTTGAAATAAATATGACGTAGTTTGGTCTGTTTGTTTGTTTTACGCCCCGTCGAGAAATAATTTTCACTCATATTGAGACGTCATCAACTGTAGGTGAAGTACCTCAAATACAGACTTATGCTTAGAGCTCAGGCCGTAGCAGTGAGAGTTCTTTAACGTGCCAACGCCTGTCACGATGCGAGACCTCAGTTTCCGAGGTCATATCCAAAAGACCCGTGATTCTCACTTCCAAATGCTGAGCGTTTAGCAAAGGAGCAATCACTACCTATGTTTTACGTCTTAGGTTTGACGAGGCCATGGCACGAGCGAGACTCGATTCACGACCTCCCGCTTACGAATCCGAACTCTCTAATCACTGAACTCGAGTCCCGCTCGTGTCATGGCCGCATCAAACGTAAGATGTACACTTCGCCAAACGCTCGGCATTTAGAAATAAGAATCACGGGTCTTTTCGGATATAACCTTACAAACAGGTCCCATGTAGAGATAGGCATTGGCCCGTTTTAATAAATCGCAATGCTTCAGCCTTAAGCGCTAATTTGGGGTATCTTATCCTCCGAACGTTGGTAAAACTAAAACGAGTCCACTACAGAAAACCATCTCCATATTTAATAAATGTGGACTTTACGATGTTCCAGAATAAACGATTAAGAGAAAAAAAAAACATTTGGAAAGGTTTCACAAATGTGTTGTGATACAGTCAATCCACATTTGTGGGGAAAGTGTAAGAGATTTGCATGATGCGAATTGAACTGACAGAAAAATGTCAATGAACACTGGAATCTTTATTGATGAATGTAAAGTGGAATTCGGTATAGATAAACCAGTGTAAGTTTGGAGGCGACCCGGAAGAGAGATTGATGGACACCTCTTGCTTGAATCCTGGTCGTGGAAGACACATGAGTGTAATGATCTGGGAATGGGAATGCATTACATGTATGGGAACAATTAGCGGTGACATCAATGCTTCTAAACATATAGAGATCATTGACTTTGACCTTTTGGCCACCATAGTCACAATCGTAACGCATTTGGCAAGTTATTGTTCGTCATTTCCCGAATAACAAATATAAAATTCCTAGATGGCAATACACCCATCCACTGACCCCGAACTATTTAATTACCCCTCCCCCTCCTTCTAATCAGGTATACCTTATCCCCGCCGTCACACATTTTAACGCATATACCTTTACCCTGCAATCCCGCATTTTAACACACTATCATTTTTTACTCTACAATACGACACTTGACGTCATAATACAACTGTACGTAATTGATTATGCAGGTTTGAATCTACTGAATCTGGTTTTAAAATACGCTGAAATTTAATATGAAATAGTCGAGACAGACAGGTCAATGGATTTATTCGACGATAGCGATACTGACATCGGATGATTCAGAAAGTTTAATATCGGTACGACTTTCTGATTCAGACATAAATGAATCCGATGGGAGACAAAGACGGTCTACCAACCCGCAAGATATTATATTGATGTGCCGCCTTTTTATGCACAGAGTACACAAAAGAGAACGAGTTTTTCGAGGAAATATTTAATGCTGATTGTATCATCACCTTGACAAATGGGACGAACAAATATGTCGTAGAAGAACAGCAAAGACAGGGTATTGTAATTATATAATACCTATTATGTGATATTAGGTCAAATGGCAATAGTGACGTCTCTGTTGATTTTTTCCGCCACACTCAACAATTTTCAGTTATCTGGTGGCGTCCAGTTTTTATTGGTGGAGGAGAGAACCCAGATACTACGTTCCCGGGAAGAGACCACCGACCTTCCAAAAGTAACTGGCAAACTTTCTCACATATATCGACGCGATCATGTGACTGAAAGATTCTCGAGCGGGACGTTAAACAATATGTAATCAATCAATCAAATGCTGTCTGACGTGTTTCATACCAATTGTTCGGCCGTTCTTGGCACACTGATTCTGACTGCGGATTATTCCGTTTACTTGATCAAAATACAGGGCTCAAGGCGGGTATGACCGGTCGACAGGGGATGCTTACTCCTCCTAGATACCTGATCTTACCTCTGGTATGCCCAGGGGTCAGTGTTTGCCCATCTCTCTGATTTGTATTTTCTATAGGAATTGTGATATTGATCCTGTTCGTTGTCTTAGCCTTTTCAAACAAAAATTATCAACACTTAAGTTTACTGAAAATCGCAACACATACTCTCAAAACAATGTTATTGAAGTAGAATTTTGTGTAGCGATCCTTATGCACTAAAACGTCTATCACAATATTGTCACATAAGAATCGGAACACCCCCTTATATTCTTATTTTATCAGGAAATATTCGTATTCGTTAGAAATTTCCTTTCTAATTTACTAGTTATCTGGGAACTTTAAAGTAATGTGAATAACAATTGTATAGATATCGAATTTATGTAAAAATTTTAGATGCTGTGATCTTCCTATTAATGAGAATGCAATATATTCACCACAGTAAGCCTCTATGCAATTTGTCGACACAATCAGCTGTTCATAGGATCTGAGATATATATGTATATATATATAATGAATACTTAATTCAAAACATAGTGAAATTCAAAAGTCTAACATCGCAATCTTATTCTTATTTCGCCCAATTTACACGTGCATACATAGGAGTACATTGTATTTTTAAAAATGAAGAAGATACATGATAAGGCTAAGGTAAAGAATAATACTCAATCTCGTAATTCCTGTAGAAAATACAAATCAGAGAGGTGGGCAAACACGGACCCCTGGGTATACCAGAGGTGGGATCAGGTGCCTAGGAGGAGTAAGCATCCCCTGCCGACCGGCCACTCCCGCCGTGAGACCTTTGGAAGATTGTACTGACAAACTAGATCGTTATAACGACCATAGAATTTGTGAAATGGTGACTTTAGACGAAACTGTACAAACCCATGTAACATCAACTTCTTTGTCAGTAGTGTGCCTTGATTTAAAAACTGATCATTTGTAGAACAGCATCTTGCGTACCGAATCAGCTGAGGAATATAAACACCATATGCAGGTGATAATGGAATATTGCTACCTAGGTAAGGGAAGTTGACGATGAAGAAATTGAAATAATCTCGTTTGTCATAAAGTTGAGTTATTTATTTGCCGTCAGCATATATTTTCAATACAATATCATAAGTACGAAGCAGGTTTGGAAGACTCTATGGTGTCTTTTATTTCACGTTCTCTGGGATATATCGAATCGACGTTTGAATGAAAATGATCATTGTTACTGGATAAAAAGTTGTCTATATACCTTAACTGATGTCGAATTGAAAGCTACAGCAAGATATTTTTTCTTTTCAGGTTGAAGTTTTTGAATGAATTCTGCTTCTTAAGAATATAAAAACAGGTCAACTAACAAAGGAGCACAATTCGTGCCCATGGAATTCCTACAGACTGTTCGAAGACCTGATTACCAAAGACTACGAAGATATTGTGAATGAGGAGCTCGAGCATCTTTTTAATATCAACTTCAGAGTACTTGTGTGTGGAGTCAGAGTGGTGTTTAACAAAATAATTTTTGAATGACCGATCACTAGATATGAATACTTGCTTTTACCATTTTTATTGAAGAAGCAACTGTCTACGATGTCAAAAAGTCTAGTCTTTAATTTATCGTGAGGAATGGTCGTATAAAGTGTTGTAAAGTCATACGTTTTTATGTTGTTGATTAGAGAAAAGTTTTGTGATTTAAAATTATCTAAAAGTTCTTTGGAATGTTTTAGAATCTATATTTACATCACTTCTTGCATATGTAGTGGCACAGCAGGTTTGAAGTTTCTCCTTCATAGCAATTGATATTTTCGTAAGGAGCAGAGATAGAGGCTTGGTAGAATATTGACTGGATCCAGCAATGTATCTTTGCTTGTAAGGGTTTTTGTGGACTTTGGGAATCTAGTAAAGGTACGGCAATTTATATTCATCCAAGCCATGGATATTGAATGTGTTTAAAACTGAAGCATGATTATGAAGAATTTCATCTACCGAAAGGGCAGTTGGAGTACAAGTGCGATTATTTAATGTGGAATTAATGCCAAGCTCGTTTACAATCGAGTTGTAATAATGAGCCTTACAAACAAATAAAATGTTTTTACAAGCTTTGTCAGATGGAACCAAAACATATCCGTCATGTAACCTATCTAACTCTTTTCACTTCCGGTTTACTAAACACAGGAAAGATGATACGCAATTTTCTTTTGACATGTTTGATACATAAATGTGTTCCATGATGTAATAGGGGCCTCCGTGGCCGCCGAGTGGTCACAGCATTACGCTCAAAATCACTAGGCCTCTCACCTGTAGTCGCGCGGGTTCGATTCTTGCTCGCGCCGATATATATGAGAAATTACTTTTGGAAGGTCGGTGGTCTCTTCCCGGGTACATTGTATCTAGATTATCTCCTCCACCTACAAAACCTGCACGCCACCAGATAACTGAAAAATTAAAATTCTGACGCCGAAAATAACAAAATTAAATATGTAATGATTGGTTTAAGGTAACCACCCCTTTGGTATGACTGTACATTTGACGAGATGAAGGTATATGTCGGAATCTTAATCTTCGTGGGAATACAAAGGATTAAGGATTACAAACACCGCTGCAGCAGGGATAGTTTTGTGAGAAACTCTGGATTTCAGGAAGTCACGTTATTAAAACGTTACAAAAATATTACTCGGTATTTACATTGCAGCTGGGATAATACGAAAGAGTCCCTTTCTAAGATCTGCCCAGTAATAGAGATTGAAACCAACATTATTCCGTGAGGATCCGGGTTAGAATAGATCCTCAGCACCCCTTACTTGTCATAAGAAGCGACTAAATGGGGCGGTCCTTCGGATGAGACCGCAAAAACCGAGGTCCCGTGTCACCGCAGGTGGAGCACGATAAAGATCCCTCTCTGCTCAAAGACCCTGAGCCGAGTATAGGCGTAAATTTTGCAACCCTTCACCGCCAATGATGACGTCTCAATATTAGTGAAAAATTCTCGAGCGGGACATTAAACAACATGTAATCAATCAATCAATCCACCAACAAGAAAGACTAAGCTACAATCCACGTAAACATCAAACCATAGACGAAGACATGATAGCTTAGTAAGGGAGGCATAAAGTAAATATTTACTACAAGTCCGGCTTATTCTTCCTATCATCAAAGACATTAGTCAATCATAAATCTAGTATGTACTGTACATGTGTAACTTAATTTGATGTTTTTAATATCAACGAAAATGGGCAAAACTGAAACGTGAATGCAGAAACAGACTCAACATCACAAGTGTTCCGAGAGGTGACTCGGAACAGTTAGATGGAGGTTGAAAAATTCTCCACGAGGCGTAAAACAAACAAACAATTAATCCAAACTTAATTGGATATTTCGGTCATTACATGTGATTATTAGAAAAATTAATTCATTCATTCATTAAATGGCACATGGTTTCCATCAGATATTGTCTAGATGTTCAGTGTATTCCAAGTATTGAAGTCATGAATCGAGGACGACAACGTACTGTGTGCCCCCCTATATTGAAGAGGAAATTATACGCGAAGAATTGCGAAAAATGTCGGTCATTATTACGTAATTTCAATATTTTTTCTCGTAATATTGTGATATTTTCTCGAAATAACGGCATAATTAATTGCAAGATTTTTTCCCCTAACACTAATCGGCTTTCATAATAGTTTCAGGATACCACTGGCATTACAACAGACTTAGTATTCCGCACACTATTATGACTTATAGAAGGTTACCCAATAGTCTATGATTTGTTGATTGAAGTAAAGAAACTGGTATGACCATATACACGAAGGTCCCGTATCACGGTAGGTGTTGGCACGATAAAGAATCCTACGGTAGGTGTTGGCACGATAAAGAATCCTACGGTAGGTGTTGGCAAGATAAAGAATCCTACGGTAGGTGTTGGCACGATAAAGAATCCTACGGTAGGTGTTGGCACGATAAAGAATCCTACGGTAGGTGTTGGCAAGATAAAGAATCCTACGGTAGGTGTTGGCACGACAAAGAACTCTACAGTACGTGTTGGCACGATAAAGAATCCTATGGTAGGTTTTGGTTTTGTTTTTCTTTGTATGTTGTTTTACGTCACATCCGCAGATTTTTCACTCATGTAGAGACGCCACTACATGTAGCATTCGTTGAAGTACCACAAACATTGACCCATGATTATGTATGACACCTAGTTCACTTCTAATACTGTGCGCTTGATGATGGTACAGTCACTGCCTACAGTTTATGTCTATGGGATACGTCTTAAGTTTGATGCGGAGTGGGGTTTAAACCCCAACAGCCTTTTCATTTAACATTTATTACCAAAACTGTCATTTAACCTCTTCAACACTTTTTGTTTGTGTGGTTGGGGGGGGGGGGGGGGGGGCGGCAGAAAAGGTAGAAACTTGGGTCGCACTCCCCCTTTTGAAAAAAAAATATTCTAAATTTGATCCTGTACTCGGGCCTCTCGGTTGCGAATCGAGTGCAAAGTTTTGAATGATATGTGAAACAACATAGACATAAATTAGATAGTCATGCTGCTTTACCCCAAATCATGTGACGATCACAAATTTTGAGTCATCGGAGTTAATTTACGTCAGTATAAATGTTCAGAATCGAGTTAAATATGATAATATACGGAATGTTCCAAGTAAAACTTTTGGGCATACTTATGAAGCCAATTCAATACACTTTACGTCAAGGTCATAAGAAATGTCAAGAACAAATATATGTACCCCTCTATCATAAAATGTCACTGTATATGAATGTACAAAATCTAGAAATATCAAGGTTACATAGGGAGAGGCTAATTATACATGATTTTTATGCTGTCAGTAAACTGTAAATGTGTAAAACCGTAAACTATCATGGCAAACACTATGAAACATAGTACATGTTTTATCTCAATCTAAGACTTTATTAAGGTACCTCAGATTCAGCTCTTTAGGGTGATCTAAAGTTTGATTGAAACTTCTGCAAAATGACGTAAAACAAAGTAAACTGAATGAAGTTGACTTTCCTGCGAATATTTTTGTGTGGAAAGAACAAAGATAATATAAATATAATCATTTGAATGAAGTGTTGATTCTTGAAAATTTCACACTTGAGAATGCTTCGTCGTATGGATACGTTTTTAAATTTATTGTCCCAGGTTCCTTTCACTAGTAAACCGTACACTGTTAAAAGGGACTTGAAAGCATACTTCAAACTTTGTTGAAAGATATTGGCATTAAAACCTATTAATATGACCCTTGATCTTATTATTGAACCTAATTTGAACTTTAGGAATATCGAAATCTTTTTGTGCAGAAAATTTGGAAATGAAGTTCAATTAATAAAAACTGGACGCCACCAGATAACTGAAAAATTGTTGAGTGTGGCGGAAACCAATAAACAATCAATCGATCAATCAATCAAAACAGATATGGAAAGTGTTCATCAAATTTTCTAACATTTTCAAGGTGTGCACATTTTGTTGCGTTGTTAGGCCTTAGTAGCGCACGTTTCATTTGGTTATCATCAGATGGGCTTTACTTTCCTGGCGTAGATTAGATAATTTATTCCTCAAATAATTCGATCCTTACCTTATGATGTGCTGAGACATCAAAAGAACTAATATAAATGCAATAATTCATGGTGTGCTAGTTTTAACAAGGGAAATTTCTTTAATCAAAACATATTGGAAAACATGCTGCTAGCTGCAAGAACAAGCAAATATGTAAACTTTGAGGTAAAACCTAGTCACGGCCACGAGAAATATCTGGATATTGTAAAAAAGAATAAAATAAAATCTGAAAGAGCACAACAAACTCAAATTCTCTCTACATTACCTTGACATTAAAACAAACTAGATAGATAAATAAATATAGATTAGCTAGATGTAGATTTATTTCACTTGTCAGACAGGATTTTAAAAAATATTTTCACGAGAGAATATCTACTACACAAGTAGTACTATAAAACTATCACAAAGTCGATTGAATTATATACTCGACCGGTTCCTTCAATTTATCAGGAGTATTATGAATAATTGTAGTCGAGTATATAGTATATATTCAATCGGTTTATATATATATATATATATATATATATATATATATATATATATGTGTGTGTGTGTGTGTGTGTGTGTGTGTGTGTGTGTGTCCTGTCTTCATCGTGAAATAGATCCCATATCCAACTACAAAGCATTGGATATCCTCTATACAATCAACAAACGTGTAATGAACGTCATTTGAAGAGAAATTGAAAAAAGATGCGATACAAAGTTCGCTTCGTAACTGGGAGGTCGCTAGTTCGAGTCCCGCTAGTGCCATGGCTGCGTCAAACTAAGACGTAAACATAGGTAGTAATTGCTCCTTCACCAAACGCTCGGCATTTATACTTGAGAATTACTGGTCTTTCAGATTTGACGTTGAAAAGCTATGGTCCCATTTCGTGACACGCTTTGGCACGTTAAAGAACCCTCACTGCTTCGGTCCCGAGCACTAATGTAACACAAACACAAAAACATTTCCACGGAGAATCCCTAAATACTCTTGTACCATGGTGCCATGACTTTCACACTTTATGTACAGGTCTCATTCTGCATTAAGACTACGCACATCCAGGAATAAAGTTGTATGTTTGGTAATATAATTCTTGATTGGGGTCACTGTGACCTAGTTGTAAGTTGAGACATACAGTTCTTCAAGAAGGATCAACTGACAAAGTTTGATGGTTCTAGGCTTAAAACTTATAATCCGGACACGGATTTCTTCAAACCATTCACAGACAAGAGGACAAAAAACTGGAAACGTAGTATCTTGAAAATGTTTAAAGAACAAAATGTAGCTCGTAATAGGTCACCCGAGATGTAGTCACTTAAATTCCGTGAACTATGTTTGAAGCGGATCTTAAAGCCGTAGTTTGATACCAACTTGCTTATGTAAGGGTTAATATAAGAATATCGCTTCATTCCTTAAAGGTAATGGAACCGAGGCACATTGCTGTTAAGGAGTGGGGCGATACGAGTACATTGACCCGCTTTAAATTCAACTTTACTAGGGAAACTTTTTAAAAATTTTCTTTCTAATACATACATGCTATCAGTAATCAAATGTAATACTTTACTTTTTTCTTAATACATAAGGTATAGAACTATGTTAAGATACTGTTTCAATCTTTTGCATTTCGACCAGCTGCACTAGTGGCTCAGTGAGTTGAGTGTCCGTCTATAAGGGGAAGAATCATACAGGCGTGTGTTCGAATCCCGCAGTGTGTAGATATTTTTCGTAATAAAATACTTTGAAATATTTTGCGTTTCATTCTTACAAATTTCATATGGAAAGTGGGTAGTTAGGGATAATAAAACAAAATGAAATTCTAGTGCAAAGAATACTTAGTAATTCCTTTGTTGTTGAAACTCTCCATTCCTGAAAAGTAATGGAGCGTTCGAACAAAAGGGTAACATCACGAGTGGATTTTAAGTTCATATAGAATTGACTTAAAACTTTGAGCAACACGTCTTCGACCTAGTCCATGACAACAAAAACCACTTCCTCTGCCATTTTCAATGAATTCATGAGGTTTCAGTTGCATCGAAATGTCCATGTTTGCAAGATGAAAGTTCTGGATGCACTGCATGTTAATCGAATCCACTTCGATCTATCCACACCCACTTGAGATATGCTGGAAAAAGATCATTTACCTACATAATTATCACCCGCACTTGTATTGATTGATTGATTGATCGATTGGGGCTTTACGCCGAGTTGGCAATTACCACTTTCTCCACCACACCAAGTGGAACACACCTCTATGAAAAGGTGACAATAACGAACAGTGATTCATAAATCCAATACAGAATAGAAAAGTAAGAGTAGAGCAAACACGGATCTCTGGAGTTATCTCAATATAACCTAGCTGTGCTGAAAGGGGACGTCAGAGACTCTCCATTTTTGTTTCGCAAGAACACGCGTCTGTTCGCGATTTTCATGGATTGATTAATTGTTGTTTTCGGCTACACTCAACAATTTTTCAGTTATCTGGTCGTGTGCAGTTTTTATTGGTGGAAGAGAGAACCCAGATACAATGTACCCGGCAAGAGACCACCGACCTTTCGAAAATAAACTGGCAAACTTTCTCAGATATATCGGCGTGAACGAGAATCGAACCCGTGCCGACTATAGGTGAGAGGTCTTGTGATTTTGAGCGAGATGCTCCAACCACTCGGCCACGGAGGCCCCTCGCGATTTTGAATGAGACCTCCCATCACAACTAAATGTTCCGTGGTACTGGATCCCCCATAGTCTACTCTGGGCATTTGAAATTATATTTTGTAGAAAACTAAAGTCCAAAAGACCATGGAGGGGTGGGTGATGAAGTGTTCAATACCTAAACACATGTGACCAACACAGAATACAGGATTCCCAGCGCCTTAATTTACACTGAAATAGAATGTAGGATTTCCAGAGCTTAATTTACACTGAAACACAATGTAGAATTTCCAGGGACTTAATTTACACTTCATTTAAAGTCAACATTTTGCAGATTTTATGGTCGTTATAAAGATTTAGTTTGCCAATACAACCTGTCATTGGTGAAATGCTGTCTGACGTGTTTCATTCCAACTGTTAGGCCGTTCTTGGCACACTGATTCTGACTACGGATTACTCCGTTTACCAGCTGATCAAAATATAAGGCTCACGACGGGTTTGACCGGTCGACAGGGGATGCTTACTCCTCCAAGATAGCTGATCCCATCTGTGTTATACTGAGGGATTCGTGTTTGCCCTACTCTTTATTTTGTATTCTTTATAGGAATTATGAGATTGGTCACTTTTCGTTATCGTCACCTCTTTACACTGAAACACAGAATGTAGTATTCCCAGGGCCTTAATTTACACCAAGTTCACCTTTTAGGTCTTCGATTTCAAGACGAAATTCAGTCTTGTCCATGATTCCATGATAGAGTGCCTCAGGGAGAAGACTAGCAAATGACACAAAGGCAGTGAACTACTGAAATTAAGTAAAAATCGATAGAAAATGCAATAGAATATTGACCACATTGTCATTTTTACAACTTTAATCAAGATTAATTCTCCCTGAAAATATCCAGACAGAGGCAATCTTTCACCAGAGATAACACGCATTTTTCTCTCACGTGTCGCTGTGTATCTGACCATGTATGTCGTAATTTTCTGACAACAACTGTTCTTTGTGCGATAGATACCTACATTCTTTGGATTTTTTATTCATATTTTGCATCGACTGCATTTCAACACGCAACACAACACCATTATTTCTACCTATTTCATCAATCTGTTCATCAGATTCACATTTGGAATGTTTTCGTCGACAACATTTGTGGAATGCTAAATGTAGTCCAGCTCTGAATTTAGGACTCATCCAGATGTATATAATGGGGTTGTAACAGCTATTGCTCATGGACAGCCAATGAAAAAAAACCCAGAGGACTGGCATGAAGCTCTGATTGTAAATCTCAGGATTCTGGTCTCCCGCGAGTGTGATTACGTGGAACGGCAACCAGCAGAGGGCGTAAAATATCACCACAGTTACCATCATACGAATCATCTGGAAAAAAATAGATTCATGAAAAGATTGATTGATTGTTGTTGTTTTCCGCCACACTCAACAATTTTTCAGTTGTCTGGTGGCGTCAGTTTTTATAGGTACAGGAGAGAACCCAGATACAATGTACCCGGAAAGAGATCACCGACCTTCCAAAAGTAAACTGGCAAACTTTCTCACATGTATCGGCGCGAGGAAGAATCGAACCCGCTCCGACTAGAAGTGAGAGGCCATGTGATTTTGAGCGCAATGCTCTAACCACTCGGCCACGGAGGCCTCCTCATACAAATATTAACATTCTTGATACACTCGTACATATGCAATATTTACAACAATACACATATACAATGATTTTCTGTTAATCTGCTTGTATGTCAGTTCGCTGACGTGTTTTGGCAGGTTCTGTGTATTCAGACCATAGCTGGCCTCTAGAAAGTTTTGGAAAACATCTGGATTGTCATGAACAATCACTGTAACCGTGGCGAATTCATAACTATATATACCAATAGCATAGATACTTTGTATATCGCGCATTTATTCGCTTCACCACACCCCTCCACACGCAAAGTCGCCCTAGATAGCATGTCTTTGTTGACCCATCCATGCTTGTTGACTTACACTGGGCCCATGTTGGTAGCCCACGTTGGCCCAGTGTAATTTTGTTAATCGGTCCTGGGTCCGTACCACGTGTTGGCCTAACGTTGAACCAAGTTTGTGGCTCAACGTTGGCCTTAATTTGTTAACACTTGCTGGGCCTGCTTTGGTTGTTTACTTTGGTCCAACGTAAATTTCCTATTCACAGGCTTTACATGTCAGACTAAGTTCGACTCGTTGTTTCTTTCATTTGTATCACCAATGACAACAAATAACTGCATCAAGTACAGATATATTGTATATAACTGTATTCCTCACAAGGCCGCGACAAGGTCAATAGGTTTTCATTATCACCATCACTGATCAATCAAACATACCCATTTTACATGCTAGGCAAGAAAAAAGGGGCGGTCATATGAAATTCACCGTATTGAACCTGGTCCTAGAAATCTACAATATTTTATGACAATATTCATGTATTCTACTTTGATTATGCTAAAAAATAAAATCTATCTCACATTTAATATTTATGTTACAATATTAGATAACCTGTATGCGTGTACACACGATTGAATGTTTACGTGTGGCTATTAATCAAAATATATATTATGACAATGTCTAGACTATCATAGTTTAATTTTGTTTTTATTTTCTTCACTTGTTAGTTACAGTCGAGTGTTCAAGAAATTTGATATGTTTTTTTGTTTTTTTTGTATTTTTTTTTTGTCTTCCGGTGTGCTTTCTGTCTCCTCTGCAATTTTTGTCATCTCTTTGCTTTCTACAGCCATTTCTGTCCTTGGCAAACTGGAAGTATATTCCGCATGTGTTGCAGATCACAAAGACAGTCCCTCCTAATGGTGGCTGATAAAAGAAACGCATTTTATGAAATCTCTTACACTAATTTTGATTGGAAATGAAGAAAACTTATTTGAATCAAATAGAATGATCAGGATTTGTCTCGCTTCTGCACATTAGACAACTAAATTCACATGTTGATATTTTACATTTAAATTTGCAAGAGTATTTATGTGACACACTACTATTTATGTGACACTCTAGTATTTATGTGACACACTAATGAAGTTAGACTGATGCAAAGTTACAACTTGGGCTACCGAGTGTTGGAAAGGCGCTGCGCACGCATTTTCAAATATACAAACCGCATCGAAAATTCATAAAAACAATATGACATAAAAATAATACAAGCATAACGTCTTTAAATTTATTCTTTTTTTTCTCTTTCTAATCACATGTATTGGAATAAAAATATATGTATTTTGACATAGTGATGCCTCAATATTGCAGAATTTACAAAACATTTTACAAACAAGGTTACGTCAAGGCCATAAGAATTGGCAAACAATTCGCACACATCTTGTACTCTAATACTTGCTGCAAAAATCACTTCACACTTCCTTTTGTGCATCATAGATGCAAACATTTACTATGATACCATTATGGAAAAAAACCATAAATCCCCGTTAGGATTTAAAGCACTACTTTCATCTTCCCAGTGTTGTCAATATTGGAATTGACCGGTAATAAACGTAGCACACGATGCACATCGGACAGCAGATTTGAAGGGACGATTTCGGCATAAAAACATGGTTGGACTTTCCCCGAACTCAGTAATGCAGATTTTTGTTTAATCTTATTGTAGTGGTTCAATAATGGTTTTACACTCTGTTATCACTACCTATTCTTATGTTTTATATTTTCTACAAATGGCCCCCGACTCTGTCGGCCACTCTTCTCCATCCACTACAAACCGGAAAGGTTCATTATAATGGGCAGCACATATTAAACAACTAGGTCGTTTTATTCGAAATCCCCCAGTTGGTGCTGCATTGTCAAATTTCTTGTACGTTATAGAAAATTACGGAGTTCATAAATTTGTCAAAAATGCGACTTTGAAATGGGAACATAAACAACAGTTCTTAGGACAACCATGTAGATGACTCATACTTTTATATTATCAGTGTATATTTAAAGATTATGAAAAGGTTTGTCAAAGTAGTGTACTGTTCGTAGCACACCTGTCGCAGTAGCTCAGTAACCAGGAGGTCATGAGTTCGAGCCTCGCTCGTGATCGAATCAAACTCAAAAAGTAAACATAGGTCGGGATTGCTCCTTCGCCAAACGCTCGGCATTTAGGCGTGAGGATCACGGTCTTTCGGATATGACCTTAAAAACGGAGGACCGGTGTTGCGCAGGAGTTGGCACGTTAAAGAACCCCCACTGCTACGGCCGTGAGCGCAAATCACAGGTCAGACTTTGTGGTACGTCACCTGCAGTTGGTGACGTCTTGTTATGAATGAAAAATCAATCAGCCACAACCCACCTTTACACTCAATGATCTTGTAGCGGGCCTCGAGTTCTTCATACCTTCTTTCATCAAAATCCCTTCATTAATTCTGGAAAAGACGATTGCAGATGAGAAAAGCTGCTGGATACTGGATGACAGACGAAACGCTAGGACTATAATTCACTTAAGCCATTGACTTAGCAGACGTGGGTGAACTGGAAAAAATGGCATTACATGCATATCAAATTATTCTGCATCCAGGATATATCAATATTTTTTTCTATGTAGACAACATTACATTAAAGGATTTTCTGATGTATCAGAGTGGAAGAAGCTCTTTTGTCAGTTATATGGCCGAACAGTCTTTTTTCACCAACTGTACTCAAATATCTCATCTGACAAATTTAATTTTCAAAGAAATAACCAATGAAAAGCTTCACTTGACTAAAGAACTTTCAACCGTATATTTGAATATAATCTCAAAGCATGGCTTGGATTTCTTAAATAACAAATGTGAAGTCTTAAGGTACAAATCCAAGAAAACAAATTCTGAAAAGATGTATTTTACCAGAGGTCAAAATTTATTTCACAAGGCGATATATAACCTACCACATGTCTGCAGACATCTTTATTTTGTAACAAATCTGCCTTGGAAAATTGATGCCGTCACTTGATTGTTAAGAAAAATTGATCTCTGCTCGGAGTGAGCAACCTTTTTTTTAATAATAGCCTTAGGAGCTTCGTGTTGAAATGTGTCTGGGCTTTTATCTCTTCCACAGTGATACATGTTTCTCTTACTGTTCCTGTAAAATTGTATGAACTAAATAAGTCATAAGTACAAAGATATTTAGTTTGGTACTTTGGTATTTTGTTAACTTTTTCATAAGCTTTTCTGCACTTAAGACATATTGAAACAACTGACAATTCATTTTATCACCTATTTCAGCTCGTTGGAAATGCTTTCATTTCATCGTCAATTACTTGAGAAATTACAGATGAACGATATAGGTCTACGCGTGACTCTTGTTTAAATTATCTGTTGTAAAATCCATTATTATACCTGAGATATTAGATGGATTTGGAGATCTGTCATATAAGGTTCGTCATTGTTGAAAGAGTGATCTCAGTCGAAATGAAAATTTTGCTGGTATCATCAGCACTTCTGGAAGGCAGATTTCGGGGGGGGGGGGGGGGGGGGGGGGGGGGCAAAGCATGGAGGAAAGCTTTTTTTTCACGGACCGCCTTCTGCTGGAGGACGGGCTTGGGTTTTCTTTGTCTGATTCTTTAGATTACAATTCCAAGAACTGAGTGGATATAAAACAAAAGGTTCCGATGAACATATTTATGAATGTGAGGAATGAGTAGCTTCAAATCAATTATTACAGTGGTTTTTAAATGTGTTATTAGGTTACAGACCATAAATGTACATGTATGATACAGTAAGATAAAAGAAATGGATGGTTTTAAAAATAAATATATCATTCTCACTGACACAACAAAATAGCGTTTACATTTTTACAATAAGATTTATTTCAGTTATGCATATCAAAAGTCAAAACACCTGGTCAAAAAAACTATTTTTAGTTTTATTACTATTTGAAGAATAATTGATAGCAAAATTTTACCTTTCATCTACAGTCTACTGTATCTTTCTCTTCGTCGGTCTGCAAGTCCAGGTATATACGGCATTCCAACTCCTTCACGAGGAGAAAATGAATACTTGACTGATTAACGTAAGGTCTTTGTAAAGTAGTTCAACGTAGCGATCTTCATAGGGTAAACTGACGTACCGATCTTCGTAAGGTAAACTGACGTACCGATCTTCATAAGGTAAACTGACGTACCGATCTTCATAAGGTAAACTGACGTACCGATCTTCGTAAGGTAAACTGACGTACCGATCTTCGTAAAGTAAACTGACGTAGCGATCTTCATAGGGTAAACTGACGTACCGATCTTCGTAAGGTAAACTGACGTACCGATCTTCATAAGGTAAACTGACGTAGCGATCTTCATAGGGTAAACTGACGTACCGATCTTCGTAAGGTAAACTGACGTACCGATCTTCATAAGGTAAACTGACGTACCGATCTTCGTAAGGTAAACTGACGTACCGATCTTCGTAAGGTAAACTGACGTACCGATCTTCGTAAAGTAAACTGACGTACCGATCTTCGTAAGGTAAACTGACGTACCGATCTTCGTAAGGTAAACTGACGTACCGATCTTAGTAAGGTAAACTGACGTACCGATCTTCGTAAGGTAAACTGACGTACAGATCTTCGTAAGGTAAACTGACGTACAGATCTTCGTAAGGTAAACTGACGTACAGATCTTCGTAAGGTAAAGTGACGTACCGATCTTCGTAAGGTAAACTGAAGTAGGGCTCTTTATATGGTAAATTGACGTAGAGGTCTTAATAAGGTCGTCCGAGAGGTTTATGAATATATTTTGATTTTGCCGATACAAACCCAAAGTAGAGTCGTGTTAAATGAAATACGTTCATTATATGATTCATCCCGTGGGGGTTCGGGTTAGAATAGGTCCTTAGTATTCCTTGCTTGTCGTAAGAGGCGACTACGTGGGGCTGTCCTTCGGATGAGACAGCAGAAATCGAGGCCCTGTGTCACAGCAGGTGTGGAACGTTAACAATCCTTCCCTGCTCAAAGGCCGTAAGCGCCGAAATTTTTGTACCACTTCACCGGCAATCGTGATATCTCCACATGAGGGAAAAATAGAGCACCGCTAAATATCTGCATGCGTTACTGACCCAGGGACTTGGACAAGTCTATCGCATAGACAAATCCATGGCCAAGGGCAATAAATACTGGTAAAATTTTTGTAGAAAGTTTATTTGAAATCCACGAAATTATTTGCATTAAATATATTTCTTAGAAAAAAGGTTCAAGGGACATAACTTCTTCAAAAACTTTGTGACTACATTCCCCTTGTCATATGCACCTCTACATATTGTGATCTTTCTTTGTACCAAGTTTCATTAAAATCCATCAAAGGATTTAGGAGGAGTTGCACAGGGAAAAAAACTAAGTCCAAGGGCCATAACCCCTTTAAAAAAATGGACAGTGTTCCCTTTGCAATATGCGCATCTACACGTGATCTTTACTTGCATTAAGTTCCATTAAAATGCCCCCAAGGGTTTAGGCGGAGTTGCGGGGTCAAAGTTAAAGGGACGTACAAATACGGGCAAATAAAAATTCTGGAGAGAGACATTAAACAATATATAACTAACCAACCATTACATGATTCATCTAATCGTGACGTAAAATTGTTGAATATGTTCAAAGATCAAATTTCATAACACTTGTGTAAGAAGCTTTAAAACATTACATGTATTTCATTTCATAAATCTGGGGGAGGGGAGGGGGGTGGAACCAAATTAGCGCGTCGGTAAGTGATAGCTAAGTTATCGTTTGAACTTTATACAGTGTCAAATTTCGTAGAAGTATCATAATGATCTATTAAAGAGGGTGATACTTAACTGTAGATGTGCATGTTTTTTAGATATCGATGAATGTTTCCTGCACTGGTCTTTCAGGGTTAACTTGGCTGTTTAACAATTACGCTCATTGTTATCAATCCTGCAGACTTTTGAAGGAGGAGATCTGATCATTGATTAACAGTGCAGGAAGTTAGTGATGTTTCACAGACGGAATGATGAGAATGCACTCTTCATATTTTTCTTAACATATTTGCATTGTTCTTGGTATTTTGCGACAATATGCGACGTAGCGTCAGTGCCGTAAACTCAGTACAAAATCAGATATATAATACAAACTTTCACACGAAATGAGGGGTATTTTACCATATTCTTGTCCTTTTACAGATTCAAATTTCATCAACACAGCCATCAAAGTAACAAGGTTAATGGCTCGAGGCAGAAATCTTTTAAGACAGTACATATAATTATTGCGCATTATCTACATCGTTTTCCTGATTTCAGTCACTTTGTAAACTAGAATAATTCACCCAGATCCGTTAATTGTGGTGTAATGGTCGACCCTAAGGGAGTTTTCACTTCAGAACAAGACGAAAGAACAGTCAGAGCGTGGTGTCTACAATAATATATGTAACCATCTAAGTAATTTATTCATATTAGCGAAAATCCAGGAAACATCGGACTCAGGACAATAATGTTGACATCAAAGCATTTTAAGGTGTAAAGACTGGACTCCTTCTGGGAAAAAAAATTGTGAGATGGATCCCCTATTTTAAAAAAAGCACGAGTATCCAAATAAAATCACCACATAAGAATCTATTTAAAACATTGGTCTATGATAAGGAATGTTATGGCCATTTTCTTCAAGTGCTATCTATGATACTTATATATCAATTATAGCGTAGTTGATTAATAGGGTATAACTCGAGCGAGCTTCCGGGTAGATTTGGTGTACTACAGCAGGTGACGTGACACGGAATTTAAGGCCAACATTTTATTCTCTTTTCTCATATGCTGAATACAGCATGTTTCCTTGCTTTATGGCCCGTTTTGCGACCATCCTTTTTGCTAAAGTTTAGGTTGTTTTTTTTCAATTCTAGATATATTTTGTTGGCTGGGCGACTTTGTGTCATGTGACTAGTCAGCCTGTTTTAAACTTTAGCTTGTCAGTTTGTAGATATTGATGGATTTTCTGATTTAAGCCCAGCCAGTTAATTGTTATTCAAGATTAAGTAATGTGCAATTTTATTTTCTAGTCATGACAAATTCCCACATTGGTATTCTTTCTTATTTCTCTCATATAAAACACGCTGCGGATTGTCAGAATTGTTTTTCGTACATTCTTCAGGCAAAATTGTGGATATAAATTCTATTTTAGGGTGAATTAACAGAATATCAGCACGTTGTAGAACAGGCGAAAATAAAAATTCAAAAAGCTAATTATTCTTTCATTACCTTTTAATCATTGCCGCTGTTTGTGTAGACTCGAACAATGGATTTTTATGCAATGTTTTGTACAGAAATAACTCGTACTGTACTCGTACATTGTATGTTGTAAACAATGCTGATGTCTTTTCTTATCTACCAGCAATACATTCACAATCATGCTCCAGATCAAACGACGTTGAGTCGCTTGTTGTCATGATTCAATCTTCAAAAATCAAACGCTTAACAAAAGTTAGATAGGGGTCCTTTTAGCTAAGGGCAAGTTGTTTAGCAAATTCAGTTATATCAAAAGAGCATCAATTTCCCTAAGTATGAAATATAACGCTGACAGAAGGGTAGATGTGAATGGGAGGGGGCAAAGATATAGAAAATGGAGTATTTTCTAATTTTTGATATCTAAAGTCGTCCACTTGATTGTTCACCATTGCAGTTTCGAAGTTAATCAAAACGGCACAAATACGAGGGTTGTTCGATATGTAATGTGTATTGTACAATATTTTAAAGCATTCGACTCAAATAGTGAAATGAACATTACATCCCTTCAAAGTATTCTCCTAGGTTTGAAATGCATAATTTCAATCTGAAGTGCGTCACGGTACACTGATTTAAGTAGACCTCAGAGGAGCTGACTGATGGCTGAGCCAAGGGCTTGTCGGGACTTGTAATGACGACCAGATAAGAACTTTTTTAAGTTTTGGAAAAAGGAAAATGTCACATGGGGCTAGATCTGGAGAGTATGGTGAGTATGGCAAGACGGTAAACTTCTTCGACTTCAAAAATTGCTTCACGAGCTCAGATGTATGTGATGGAGCATTATCATGAATTAGACGAACATGCCTAAATCCTGACACATGGCGTGGTTTATGATAATATTTCTTGAGCTTTTTTAGTATAACATCTCGGTAATACCGACCTGTAACACTTTTGCCCTTCGGCACAAGAATTTGTACGGCTATAACATCACATGAGAAGAATTCGAATATGCAATATAGAACCTTCTTTGTTCTTAAAGTTCTTTTGGCAACTACAGGCCTTCTACCGTGTTTAATTAGCCATATTTTGTTTCCAATTTTTCTTACTGGTTCGAAATATTGAACCCAGTAACCATGTATGCAAATTGCTTTGATTGAATTTGAAAAAAACAAAAACAAAACATTTTGAGCAGTTGCTTAGCGGTTTGTACCCATACCCGTTTTTTTGGTCATCTATCAATATATGCGGTATCCATCTGACAGAAATCTTTCCTACTTTCAATATTCGCTTCAAAATGAAATGCACCCGCGATAACGATATGCCAACAGGTTTGACAATATTACGTATCGTGTACCTGCCATCACGTTCAATTATTTCCCTGACTTTTCAGACATTTTCCTTGCCTGTTACAGTCACAGGTCGGCCAGATTTTGCTGCATCTTTGACGGACTCTGTGTGCCAGTCAGAAATTTCTTTCTCCACCTACGAACTGTCTCATAAGATACCTTATCAGACCCATAAACTTCCCCCAATTTAGTAAAAACCTACATTACCGAATGACAGAGTTTTGTGCGAACTTTTATGATCTAAGATCTAATTTCTTCAATATTCTCAAACCCGTTTCCCAACCATTTTTACAACAGTGGTCAACGACTGGCTTTATTGAAATGACTATAAGTTTAAAACATTGTGGAACTGAAGGCTTGGATTTATAACCATTGGAAAGGTATTGAATAGAGCTATCCACGAGTATCATCATCCACGAAATCGTGTAAAGCGTTATCGCGCTGTGGTACAATACACATTACATATCGAACAGACCTCGTAAATTGAAGAACGGTGGTTATATGCTGCGGACGCATGATATTCAAATTAAGCCATCTTATTGAAAAGTTAAATATTGTGTAGATATTTGAAGAATTCTAGAAAATTAGTCGTAATTACAATACTATGACTACGACAATTATATGTAGGGTACAGTCAAACTTGCCATAGCAGTCGCCGCTATTAAGCGGTCACTTGAATCATTTTGTTCCCTCCCGATTGAAAACCCTATATAACTCTATTAAGCGGTCATCTGTGTAACGCAGTCAGCAGTCATCAAAATTCGCATCAGACCGCCATTTTCCCTGTGTGCAGCGACCATTTTGAATTGTCACATGACTTACATCAGGGTGGTTTCTGAGTGTGCTGTTACTGGTATAAACAACTACTGAAGCGTGGCGTGATCTCGAGAATAAAATCGGTGTAAGTAATTAGATCGATTTTGAACGGTTGGATAAACAAATAAAGTTATCTATCATTACATCATAAATCATTGTTTTTATACGATAAACCAGTGGTGTTCATGTCAAATAAATTGGCAGATGAGGACGGATCTGACAAAAAAAATTGAAGCTATCAAAATGAGGGAATCGGAATTAATCCGTTCTGTTGCTTCCAAATTCGGCGTTGGGGAAAACTCAAGTTACAGATATTTTAAAATGGAAAGCTGGGAAAAAAAGTGACATAGACAACAATGCACCTGCTGAAGAAAATCTTTTTAAAAAATGCACAACTGATGTGAATTGGGCTTTTTCAATAAATTAAAATGTTTCATTTGTTTATTATGAAGCAGTGTGTGTGTGTGTGTGTGTGTGTGTGTGTGTGTGTGTGTGTGTGTGTAATTCGGATTTTTTTTACACTATATTCGAATTCGAATCCTGATGTACTTTGTAGCGTACCAAACGACAGGGACGATAACCGATGGCAGACAGTCATGAACGGCAAAGTTTGATTAATTAAGGTAAGGGCCAACAGCAAAAATATTTATAATATCAAAATTAAAGGTGGTTTGATCAGAAAAAAAATCCCTGTGACTAGTCATGTGTGTATTTAAATGGAATCTCAGCTGCACTTGAACGGAGCGGATCAGTATTCCAGCAATTTAAATGGAGAGAATATATGCAATCTGATTAATATTGATATTTTCCATTGCGCACATGTACGTATGTATATACAGAGTTTTCCATAAAAAAAAGATGTTTACGTATATTATTAAAATGAAGGTAGATAGGCGTAACCTATATGTAGGCCTAGCGGATGAAATGAAACATATTTGAATCACTTTATTAATTGTGTATGCCAGGCTCCTATGATACTGAGGAACTTAACGATTTCGATTCATTTTAATATCCGTCGGTCTGATTTCTCCCAATTGTTAACATTTTATGGATACCTCATATACTGTTGTTTTTATACATATAAATAAACAAACAGATATAAATATAATTTCTTGTTTACAAATAGTCAATCGTATGACCATATCTGTATACATTTGAAAACGAGAGTACTACGATACCGCGGTATTTCAAAATTGCAGCAAATAGCGGTTCAATGGTGCTACTATTGTCCAAAAAATAAAAAATAAAAATAATAATAATAATAAAAAAATAAAAATAAAAAAGGTTGTTTTTTGTGAAATGTAAATCGGGGTAAAGTTAATAAAAGAATGAATAAATTTCAGCAATTTTAATGCATTGAAATAAAATGTTCTAAGATGTAGAAGCACAAAAATTGTGACTTTAAAAATGCTGAATCTTCACTCGTCATAAATCCAAAATTCTGAACATTTTTATTTTTTCAATTGAGACAAGTATTGTGTACATCAGTTGTTTATTATCTACACTCGCCGACAGATGACGCGGTTCATTCGTGGCATATGTAAAAGCGAAATACCTTGGTAACATAGGACCCGCGGTATTGTGGGACGAGAGTACACCGAAGTATGGATTTAAAAATCAATCTTACAAAAAATAGAAATGTTGATAGTAGTTAAGATCAAAGACAATAGTTTAAGACTATAAGGATTGGTGACCATCGTGACTTTTTTTAATGATAATTATGCGAACAATGACGTAACATTTTTTCCCATTGTGACGTTATTCATGAAGCAGTTGGATAAGAGATAATGTCTTTGGCTCACTTCATCGTCATGTTCATATACACGCATACACATATATAATAAAATATATGTAAACCAATTTCTAATTTATTTTTGTTATTTGATGATGTTCAGTTGCCTATGTAATTCAGAGAGAGAGAGAGAGAGAGAGAGAGAGAGAGAGAGAGAGAGAGAGAGAGAGAGAGAGAGAGGAGAGAGAGAGAGAGAGAGAGAGAGAGAGAGAGAGAGAGAGAGAGAGTAAACACCACTGATTTATTTTTAGAATATTTTTTACAAATAATATCAATATACAGTTGGGAAACCCCCTATCATTTACATTTGTACGAATTAACATTATTGGAATTCCGTTCTTCTCATTAACATTAATATTGATCAATATGGAAAAATCATACATTATACAATAATCAGGATTGTATACAATTACGGTTTTCAATATGATGGATTGTCACCCCCCCCCCCCCACCCCCCACACCCCCCCCCCCCACAAAAAAAGATTGTTTGTTTGATTATTTGTTTGTTTGTTTATTGTCCGCCATACTCAACAATTTTTCAGTTATCTGGTGGCGTCCAGTTTTTGTAGGTGGAGGAGAGAACTCAGAAACAATGTATCCGGGAAGAGACCACCGATCTTCCGAAAGTAAACTGGCAAACTTTCTCACATATATATTGGCACGAGCGGGATTTAACCCGCGCCGACTAGAGGTGAGAGGCCTTGTGATTTTGAGCGCAATGCTTTAACCACTCGGTCACCGAGCCCCCTAAAAACTTCTCTATTTCCTAGTCTAAAGCGGTGTTTTATTGGTACATTCTAAAAATTTTAAAAGTATAAAAGCATTGAAAATCCTCTTTGCATCTTTTTTTTTTAACAACAGTCTATTGTTTTATTTAATTTTGATTGTCTTTTTTGTAATAGTAGAAGTGAGTGACAAGGTTATTTTAAACAAAAAAAAAAAAAAATAAATCAAAAAAAAATTCGATATTTCGTAATCTAAAGAGGTGTTTTATTGGTACATTCTAAGATTTTAAAAGCAGTCAAAATCCTATCTGCATCTTTTTTTAAAAACAACATTCTGTTGTTTTAATTTTGATTGCCTTTTTAACAGTAGAAGTGAGCGACAAGGATATTTTAAACAAAAATTTAGTTGAGATTATAAAATGAGCCAGTGTAGTTAACGTCCATCACCCCCTCCCCCATATAAAAAAAATGGATGCCTCGTAAAATATTAATCATTGATTTTAAAATTGAGGCACGTTACTTTAATTCAATGTGTAAGAACCTCAAACCTTATTCCCACAAATGAGGATGTTGGACTTCGGTCAAAGTTTAAGATTTTTATGAAGATTTTTTTTTATTTCCCTCTCTTTATTTTTTTTTTTAAAATGATACTATGTACCCGCTTAATCGCCCAGGAGTAATGAACTTTCTTTTTAATTTATTTATACTTCAGAATGCCTAAAATTTATGGATGTGTCTTGTGCTCCAGAATAACATTACCAAGTGATAAATATAAAATAAAAAAAGATCATGCAGAGTTGGACAAACACGGATCCCAGGCTATACATATACCAGAAGTGGGATCAGGTGCCTAGGAGGACTAAGCATCCCTTGTCGATCTCTATATATCATCACTATCATCTCAGACTAAAGAATACGGGAAAAACAGTTAAGGAGGTATACTACATCATCATAATGGCTGACTTCCTTTTAAAACATAAATGAAAATATAAATATCAGCAATATTTGTATATTCCTTTTAAATCCGATTGTCTAACTAGGTAGCTCAGTCGATTAAAAAAAAAAACGTGCCGACGGCTGATATGTAGATCGCGGGTTCGACTCTAGTAAGGGTTTTAGTTTTTTTTAAAAGGTTAGTTTCTTCAAAAACTGCATTTTTTGACCAAATAATTAAATTTTAAAAAGTTTAAATTTTGAAATGTTATTGTACATATTCTCCAAGTTTTCATGCACATTAATTTTTTGGTGTGTTATTCCACCTTAAACAGTTATATTGGACTAGTTTCATTTACGCTTCAACTTTAATGGTGCCCGTGAGTGGAATTCATGGAAAGCCGTGTCTGACCCCTGACGGATCACAATAGGGACGCGATGGAGGAAAGAAATTGTATTGACGGAAAATGTGATGATTTCTTAAACTTTTTTTTTTATCATTAAACGTATGTATGATGAATCATCACTTGTCAATAGAAATTGAAAAGTGATCTGGTATTCCTTTTATTGAAAGAAAGTGTACATTATGTCACCCTTTTCAAAAATGAATTTAATTTTATTTTAGAATGAATGTTTTGTTAAGAATAAAAAAAGGTACCTAAAAGTAAAATATTGTCAACGACCAAAACGTATACAAATTTTGAGAAGTAGTAACATTTTCCAATAAAATAATCTATGTATGTTTATTTAAAAAAATGTCAGTTCGTCCTCCTTAACGATCTGTCCATACCCAATTGTACATTGTGCATTTCTATCAGGGGGCCTCCGTGGCCGAGTGGTTAGAGCATCGCGCTCAAAATTGTAAGACTTCTGGTCGGCGCGGGTTCGATTTTCGTGAGAAAATTTGCCAGTTTACTTTCGGAAGGTCGGTAGTCACTTTCCGAGTACATTTGTATCTGGGTTCTCTCTTCCACCAATAAAAAACTGGACGCCACCATATAACTGAAAAATTGTTGACTGTGGCGGAAAACAACAAACAATCGATCAATCTGACCCATTGTCTTTTGTTCACGTATTTGTCTGTTGTAATTGAACAATGATTTGTATCTCATGTACCACTAAATGTGACCTGAACGAATAATGATCAACTTTAATGTGAAGTTTTAAAGTGTGTTCGATCTAATGTTCGCGTAATCAAAAGTGATAAGTGCATTAAACCGCACTACTAAAGAACGTATCCTAAATTGGAAAGGCAGTATTTTATTCAGAAAACTCGATTTACAGCAATTCATTATGCCTTCATCCATAAAACAATCGGAAAACCCAGTAGACATAAATCGGCATTCTATTGGGAACCGAAACAAGACCAATTATTTTCTTACATCACATTCCGACAGTTTAGGTTGTTAGACTATTCAGTAAAGATGATTGATGTTTGATGCATGCACGCCTTATTCCGGGATTAACGGAAAGTTGGCGAAGCTGAACAGGCTGCTTCGGCTTAGATTTTTTTTCTCTCTTTCATATCCCCTTGTAGTCTGTTATACTGCAGTGTGTAGTAATGCACAGGAAATAAGAAATACTATTTTGATTCTGATGAATCGCTTTGTTGTGGAAAGTGGAATACAAATAAATGAATCATTTCAAATTTTTGAAAAGAGTTTGAATTGCATATCTATTTGATTCACTTTACGTATGAAAAGTGGAAATGGAAATTTACATTTAAGAACAACATGACCATAATAGGTTATGGATTCTGAATATCGTTTTATTGTATGAATGAAAAACTACCAAGCTTTCCAATTGACTGAAATCCATCGACCTAGAAAAACTAGAACGTTACGCTCACTTGCACGTACCCTGGAGATGAATATAACATTTATTTTCTCCAACATCGGACCAAATATCTAAATGTTGATACCAATGCTTTTGATACTTTAGTCATTAAATGAACTCGCGTCTCCACTCACTTTTGACTAGGACTTTGCAATACAATGGAAAAGAAAGAGTGACGTCCATCACAAACTGGTTTGATTGACTGATTGTTGTTTTACGTCCCGTTGAGAACTTTTCACTCATAGTGAGACGTCACCAGTTGTAGGAAGTACCACAAATTTAGACCTATGCTTAGCGCTCAGGGCTGTAGCAGTGAGGGATCTTTAACGTGTCATTCACCTGCCGCTACATTGGACGTCTTTTTTTAAGGTCATGTCCGATAGACCCGTGATTCTCACTTCTAAATGCTAACCGTTTAGCGAAGAAGCAATCACTACCTATGTTTATGTCGTATGTTTGACGCGGACATGGCACGAGCGGGGCTCGAACACTCACAACCTCCCGGTTCTAACCACTGAGCTTCCGCGACCGGTCTTCAGAAACTGGAGTAACAATAGTTGAATTAGAGTAGCCAAAGATAACCAGTCGGGTATTGTTTGGAAAGTTGTAGTAACTGGTTTCGATGTTTTAAATCATTTAGTCATATAATAAACGAAAACCTGAATTCCTATTGGGACTTTTGACTAAGTTTTGCACTGTATCTGCATACTTAAATATCCGACCAGGCATTTCGAAGGCTTATGGGGACAATTTCGATGTTTTAAATCATTCAATCATAATAGATCAATTATTAACATTTTGAGGTTAAAATTATACTTAGGTACCAGAGAAGTACATCATTCAGCACCGCCGTAAAATGGCTGAAATATTGCCAACTCGGCATAAAACCCCAATCAATCATTATTCAGCGAGTCTCGGTGTGTGTTTTGTGTCTCGGGTAGCTAAACCAGTGTATTGATCTTAGAAATATTAATAATTGTATGATAATGACAAATACAGTCTTTATTTATAAATATGTCTACCATAGTCTCATATTTGTTGATTATTTCGCTACATTGATCTGTATAGTGTCAATGGGGGTAACTTCACGGACTCCACCGTAGTTATAAGGCGGCCACACGTGCTTGTTCCAGGAGTATACCTCTGCGAAGGTGTTCATACGTGTAACAGCCAAAGGGCTCGGAATTTCTAAGTGTCTATTATGTTTTTCTCTAAAATAGTCTGCATGCATGACAAATAACATGATAGCACAGCGATTATATGTAAAGTGGTATTTTAGAGCCGAACCCAAATGCTTGGGTGTCGCAAATAATACCGCCGGCTGTCGTATTTCGCGCGTGCAATCTAACTGCACCTAATTTTAACAGCCTCTTGGCAGCTTCGTAATGTATAGGTATGTTTAATTTCTTGTATCCACTGGAGATGATATATATCTATACAGAAATGCTTAAAATAATGGGTTAGGCTTAGAGGTGTACCTATGATAAAGCACGGCTTGCAACAATAATGATTATGGCTACGGAAGAATGTATGTAGTTTAAGAAATCAAGATCTCCGACGTTTCGTGAAGATAACCATTCCTTGCAATTACTAGCTCTGCAAGTTTGAATCAGTTCATTAATTAATAAAGCAACTATCCTCTTCGACAATCAATGGTAAGAATGTTTACACATGAGCTTTTTAGACAAATATCGACTATACATGAGATCTTCATGCAAAAACTGTCTATACATCAGCTCTTCAGACAAATTTTGTCTACACATAAGCTCCTCAGACTAATATTGTCTACTCATACGCTCCTCAGACAAATATTGTCTACACACAAGCTCCTCAGATAAATAATGTCGACACATAAGCTCCTCAGACAAATATTGTCTACACATAAGCTCCTCAGACTAATATTGTCTACTCATACGCTCCTCAGACAAATATTGTCTACACACAAGCTCCTCAGATAAATAATGTCGACACATAAGCTCCTCAGACAAATATTGTCTACACATAAGCTCCTCAGACAAATATTGTCTACACATAGCACCTCAGACAAATATTGTCTACACATAGCTTCTCAGACAAATTTTGTCTACACATAAGCTCCTCAGATAAATAATGTCGACACACACGCTCCTCAGACAAATATTGTCTACACATAGCTCCTCAGACAAATGTTGTCTACACATAGCTCCTCAGACAAATATTATCTACACATAGCTCCTCAGACAAATATTGTCTTCACATAGCTTCTCAGACAAATTTTGTCTACACATAAGCTCCTCAGATAAATAATGTTGACACATACGCTCCTCAGACAAATATTGTCTACACATAAGCTCCTCAGACAAATAGTGTCTACACATAGCTCCTCAGACAAATTTTGTCTACACATAAGCTCCTCAGACAAATATTGTCAACACATAAGCTCTTCAGACAAATATTGTCAACACATAAGCTCTTCAGACAAATATTGCCCCTTGTGGATCCGGGTTAGAATAGGTCCTCACTTCCCCTTACTTGTCGTAAGAGGCGATTAAATGGAGCGATCCTTCAGATGAGACCGCAAAAACCGAGGCAGGTGTGGCACGATAAAGATCCCTCCCTACCTAAAGGCCATAAGCGCCGAACATAGACCTAAATTTTGCAGCCTTTCACTGGCAATGGTGACGTCATTGGTGTAAGAAATACAAATTAACTATCGTTACTGAAATGTAGCCCCACAACTTAAAAACCTGATCAAGGTTTAGAGTTTTGTCTTCAAGGTATACAATTTTTAAATGTAATTTTGATATATTTAGCATCAACTGTGTACTTATCTGACACCCCCCTTCAGTATTTATAGATACATCCTTTGTATGAGGGTATTTACCTGATGCCTGGATACATGTAATGGCAACTGGACATGAAACCTTAACTGACCCAACCCCACTCTTTACTAAGCTGTAAACTTCCTCCTGCATTTTTGGCATAAAATATCGCCTGTGCACACATTTTCCACTTGTATCGAGTAACACAGAATGAATTATTCTTGTCCTCGAACAACGTGTGCTTACACTGAGGTATAGTTCCGGTTGTTTGCTTTTAGTTACGATAAAGTTATGATCTGCATTCTCATAAATGTCTTTTATGTCAAGAGCAAACATGCATTTAAGGATGAAAATTGAAGTAAAGTATGCAAAAAAAAAATAAAAAATTAAAATGGTATTTATACAGACGAAAATCTTAAAACAGTAAAAGAGTGTAAACAATTGGATTCGAACCAGGACACTAGAAATGTTGATTGTGAGCATTCTTATAAGAGCAGCCTGTCCTGAAGAACTCCAATGCCAAAATGTATGCAAAAATAGACGGTTTTACTGAGAAAATGTTGTTTTAGCCAAATTTGAAGGTTAATTTAAAAATTGCTAATACGAAATTTTAGGTTCAAAATGCAAATTTGAAAAAAATGAAATTATATACGGTAAAAATAACAAATGAACATTGATTTTCAAAAGTGAATTTTTCCAGGAAATTGTTCTCTCCTATAGGTCAACTTTTTTGATATTCCGAATACATCCTTTAGGTCTATGCTCGGCGCCTACGGCCTTTGAACAGGGAGGGATCTTTATCGTACCATACCTGCTGTGACACGGGGCTTCGGTTTTTGTGGTCTCCTCCGAAGTACCGCCCAATTTAGTCGCCACCATTTCTTCAGCAATTTTCTACTACATAATAAATTATTTAACAATCTATAATCAAAGTCTGATATCCTTGATATCCTTCTGTCTCGTATGGTTAATACATTTCCAGGCCGTTTTTTTTTCCCGTAATATGTTTGGTCAAATAGAAGTAAAGACAAAAAATATCGTAAATCAACTTTGAATTTATATCACGCACTTCGTATGTTGTTTAAATAATAACTCATAAAGCAATGTTTACATATTGTATATCTGAAAATCCACTAACTTTTAAAGGGTTTTGTTAAAACTGCTTTTATAATCATATATTCACAAATCCAGTTCTTTTTACATAAACGTTTGCCACTAAACTATTCGATAGATTTTATTCCTACACGCTTGGTATCTAAGGCGGTCTCAGATTGACCTACCGCCTCTGTAGGGTAAAAGGGTCACTAGAACGTAATAGCTTGATGCTTGGGTGAGTGATATTTGCCCGAAAACCTTGAATTCAGTAGGGGAATCAAATTGACAGAGGGTTATCCTTTCCAGAGAAGCGCACTCTGTCCTCCTGATGTGCTACATATGACCTGCATTTATCTGGTTCCGGAAAGTGAACTGGTTGCTTACAGATTCTACAAGACTGTTCTAATTCGCAGATATTTTGTATAATGGTCTTGTGCCCAACGGTGTGTTCCCCTGTTGTGATCCCCGAACGTCCACTCGCCAAAAACATCATCTCATTAGGATAGGGGATTAAGGGGTTATCAGGGGGAAACACGGGTAGAGTTTACCTGCATCATATACACAGGTAGAATTTACCTGTGTTATATACATGGGTAGAGTTAATTAAATCAAATCACTCTGAATATTTTTTTGGCTGTAAAGTTTAATTTTTATGATGTTATATATTATGTATTATATACTGATTTTGTTTTTATTATTATTTTTTATTTAAATTTTTATTTTACGTTCACATTGCTATGCAAAGGTGAGCAACTTATAAAATACATGTGTAAAATAAGCAGGATAGGGAATATTTTGTAATATGTAATAAGCAATAATTTATTTTGTAATATGTAATAAGTAATAATTTATCATAAATATGTTGTAGATGCCGCGATATCACTATTGACTAAATTTTATGAAACACAAAAATATATTGCTTATAAAAATGGTGAAAAGGATAGGTTTGACACCTGCTGGAATCAATTATTTTTATTTTTATTATCTTATTTATTTATTTATTTATTATTTTATTTTTTGGTTGTTAATGCTCTGTGTTAAACATACAACCAATATATTGGATTATGACTGTATGCAACTATATCTCCCTTCTCCGTTAACTCTCTCTCTTTTTTCTTTCTCTCTCTTCTCTCCCTCCCTCTATAAAGAAGATATTATTCAAATGTTTTACAAATATACATTATGTACACCAAGCTTGGCCCTGCCCTGGAGTCAGAACCTCTACCCCGGAGATCATGAAATTTACAATTTTGGCAGAAGCCTTCCTGCTCTACATCACTAAGCATTTAGTTTTCCTTATACAGTTTTTGCCCCGCCCCTAAGGATCCAGGGGTGCAAAAGTTCTAAATGTACAATTTATGTTATCTTTGTCCCAAAGATGCTACATACCAAATTTAAAAAGAATTGGAATTATAGTTATGAAAAAGAAAGTAAAAGTGTTCATTTGTTATTACATTTAATCACTGACCATTGTGGTCCACCATAATAAAATCCCCTACCCCTGGGGTCATGAAATTTACATTTTTGGTAAAAGGCTACTTGTAACTACTCATTCTATATATCCATTTAGTATAAATAGCATTAAAGAAGATGTCTTTTAAATGTTTTATACATAAATAATATAACCCATATTTGAAAATAATTGGAATGATAGTTATCAAGAAGTTGAAAATGTGCAATTCTCTCGACGCCCGACCCAGACCAATTGCAATAGGTCACCTCACAGGTAACTGGGTTCGAATTTACTATTAAAGAGTAAAAGTACAGATCCCTAAATATAGGGTCTCCAATTTTGCCGATGAAAACACAATAAACCAAATGGTATAAAATTCTACGTATTCTGATATAATCACACATAACCAATCTACATTACTACCAAAGTTCATACCGAAATTCCTTATACTTTACAAGATATGCAGAAATGAATTCATAATTTTTTGGTCGACTTTTAACTCGTCCCTGTACTTTAAATAAAATAAGTTACCACATTTTTGTGCCGTATATGTTATTTTTGTATGTTTTTCGAATGTCTTAAAAGTTAAACTTAATGGGATGGTTTTTAATGCCCTTCTCGAAAAATATTTCCCTTTGAACATTAATTCGTGTTCACGAACAACGCTCTAAGACAGATTTATATGTGACGTCATATAGGCACAAACAATCGCACACTATTTCTAAAGTTATTACAGCACAAAATACGCACCACCATTTCTTACTTCACAGCTCTTATACCACAGTATACCAATTACAGCATAGAGGAACCAAAATTTTAAAGGGAGAGACAGAAACTTAACACACACACACACACACACACACACACACACACACACACACATTTGGTGCATCAATTGTTCGAAATATTTAGAATTCTTTCATATAACAATACAATTATTAACAGGGGTCAACGTTAACAGGTAAAAAATACATATCATTTTCTGTATATAAATAGTTATATTATAAATGTATACAATTTTTTCTGTAAAACTTGCATTCTTGTAAATATTGTATAATAATATGATTATCAATATTTATAAAAAGCTTTTGCATTGATTGCACATTATTAAAAAAAAGTCTGTTTCGCGTGGGCGTAAAATCACTACATTCTAAAAGAATGTGATGTTAATGGACAATCACAAGATATATATTCAGGTTGAAGTTTTCTGTTTAGTAAATAAGAATGTGTCAATTTGAATGTCCGGTGCGTATTCTTGAAATAATAACTTCGTCCTCGGGTTTCATTACGATGTTACACGGTTTCATTCGAAGGACCGCCCCATTTAGTCTCCTCTTACTGCAAGTAGGAGGTACTGACGACCTATTCTAACTCGCATCCCCCACGAGATAAATTCACCAGGTAAAGATAGTGTTTATTCTAATGGTAGTAATTGCAACAACAAGCCGACACAAAAGAAGTGAATCAATCGGGTTACAAAATGATAATGCACCATTTTTAGAGGACTGGAAATTTTCAATCATGAAATATATAAAACATTTATCTATACTTTTGTCTATTATCTGTATAGCAGTGCTGTAACAATAGTGGGATTTGAGGAACATTAAAGAGGTTGCACACCCTCCTCCGCTTTGATTAGAAATATATAGCAAAAGGGATTATTTTAAGCCATTTTTAGTGCTAACACCTCCTCACTGAGCGAACAGAGTGTCATCTAAGGTAAAGGCCCCACTCATTGCAAGATGCTCTGGATCCCCTTTGTTTGAGTAAACAAGACTCGTTTCTTTTATGTCACTTTTTCATTCATATGAGACGTCACCAGTTCCAAAGACGAGGTCCCATATTTAGCGCTCAGGGCCGTAGCAGTGAGGGTTCTTTAACGCGCCAATGCCTGCCGCGACTCGGGATCTTCGTTTTTAAGTACATATCTAAAAGACCTCCGAGATTGACTCTTAACGGCCGAGCGTTTGGCGAATAATATCACTACTTATGTTTACGTCTTAGGTTTGACGCGGCCATGGCACCAACGGGGCTTGAACTTATGACTTCCTAGTCACAAATCAAACGTTTTATCACTGAGCTACGGTAAATTGTGCCTTCTGATAGTAGACACTAATAGTGTCTAATTCAATATAGATGGTAACTTCGTGCCTCAGTGCCGTTCATGTTTTTTTAGCATTTACCGAGTTGAAACATACAATGTAGTCATTTAACCCACATTCACTTCATAATATATTGAATCAACATACTAATCACATATATAAGTGATGTGGTTGAGAACGGGTGCAGTAAACGACATGAAAAAAGGCTTGGACATATTTCACAACTGACAACTGATTAATCTTGGACAGTAAACCCTTAATATTCTGTGAAAGTTACTATAGCGATAAAATATGAGCGTGAAATTGACAAGTCTTGCATTGTAATTGGATACAACTAATTCTGTGGATATTGCAACTTCTGGGCAATTTGGAGATCGATGCGGCGAACGTGAGAATACACACATCTATATCTTGCAGGAACTAGTCAGGCTTCATAGTAAAAACCTCGATTTATTTCTACTTGTAGTGTGGACATTATTTGATCACTATTGCTTATTTTACGTATGGTTCTAATTAGAATCATGTCGTACCAAAATATAAAAAGCGGTTGGTTACAAGTTCTTGCAACTTGGAAAACCCTTTTTCAGTTTTGGGCTGATGGCCTTGAACACCGCTGGTCTAACTACATCACACTAGAGGGCAATTACATCGAAAAAGAAGGAGTGGATCTCAAAAGGAAATACGTTAGGCTGGTTACTTATTGACTCGCCCTCGTACGATAGCACAGAACACGATTTTATAATAGAAAAAGTCAAAGAACGATACGAAACAGTGTATTCTTCCCTAGAACTAAAGGCACTTGACTGTAGTGAAGGGCAAAACTCTCAGGGCACTGACTTTGTAATGCTTAAGACTAGATACAAAGACAGCATATGGTCACAGTGGCATGTCCCTGAAGCAAGGTCATTTGATCATCGTTTAAAACCACTGGTATATTTGTAAAACATTGTGAAAAACACTGGTACATATATATTTGTAAAACGTAATGAAATACCGGCATTTGTTCCAAGCCAGAACTTTGCAATGGAAAGACATTTGAACTTTTAAAATGTTTCTATTTGCCCCACTAAAAATTCGAATGTTTAAACGGGCAAGCGTTTACTTTATTTTTAAAGAATGCCTCTCAATGGACTCAAAATAGCAGAGAAATTGAAATGAAAAAAAAATCGTGAATAAAAGAGTTAACAAACCTTTAAGACAAGAATAATGTTTGAGTCGGGGAGATTTATTTTAGTTGACAAGTTTAGTTAGCAAGAGCAGACACTTTTCTTTTTATTACCCTAGGGGTTCAGCAGTGTCGTGATTACGACGTTCGGCCATTTAACTAAATCTTGACTAAGATTTAGGTTAACATCGACTCCTCCTATAACAGATGACATCATATTTCACCAGGCAGCCCAGAAGGTCACACGCAACGTTTCTGTCATAGTTTTTTTTTTCTAGCGCTGTTTCTTTTTTTTATCTCCTCAATATGAAGAGTTTTTACGATTTTTGAAATAGGTTTAAAATTTGTATTGTAGTAATATTACTATACTTCGTATATCGGTCTGGTTTGGCTAGTGGTTAGACAAGTTACTGGTAATACATGGGTCCCGGGTTCGATCTCGGATTGGTTAAAAGATTTATCTCCCCTTCTTTACTATAGAGTATCTTAGTAATGGCCATATATACACCCTTCTGTAATGCAAATGTTGACATTACTTGCCAAAACCAAGAACTATCAACGTATGCTAATTCTAACACATTTGATATACTTTTATTGTTTGTGGAATGAAATGTGAGGGGGAAAATTATATGTTACAGAGAAACATCGCGTATGTCATCGACAATTTGATATACACATAAAATTTACACACATTTAGTTTTTGAGTTTAAAAGATGCACTCCTACAACACTTCCGATTCAAGCTTTTAGTCCAGCCAGTCGTGTGATACTGTTTGATACACGGGTGACCATTGTTAAGATTCTTGGGCCTGTTGTTTAAACAATACTGATAGAGAGTACCACCAAAGAGTGCTACTTTACAGTCAAGGAATATTAATTTGTTATGCTGCTCAAATATTTCATTGATGCAACGATAACATGACACTGTCGTTGTGTACTTGTTTCTATAGAGAAATCAGATCTCCATGGGGATATTTCACGAAAACTGCGTTTTTCTTTACATGCATCGATTGTATGTTTTCGTCTGTGGGAGATTTGATTGCATATCAAAAAATGAAGATACTCATTTAGACAAGACAAAAGTGCTAGTTCCCTGCCTTAAGAGTGAATATCACATCTCTGATACTGTAAATGTGAATGATCTCAGGTTTGCTTGTTTTGATCTGATTGTTTGCAAGAAGGATACAGTGGATGCCGTGCAGCACAGCTTGAAGTTCATATCTGCTAAAATACTAGTATATACTCCGTCTGTATAGATTTGTATATAACATAGTATACAGCTATACATATGTATTTGTAGTCATTGAACAGTAGCACAAGTTCCAGTGACGTTCTAGTGGGCCTATTTCTAGTGCATGTTGTATGGGTGCCCTCTTAGTTTGATGGAGGTGTGATAAGTCTGTTTTACAATACAAGGTGACAGATCTTGAGACATTTAACACTGCATAAGAATGCTGTGCAAAAAAATGAATTACTTTATGTCATTTAATTCATAATCACAAAATATGAAAATAATTTCCTTTGAGCCCTGACAAATCATCTTTTTGACGACAAAGATGTGACATTTGGTTGGGGAAGGCGGACATAACAGAATATCATGACCTGAAGTAATTAACCAGGGCTGCGTTCAAGATCGTAGCGGCTACCCAGTGCTAGATAGCGCTACAAAGTTGAGCAAATGTCTAAGCTAGCCGAACATAGGAGTAACAAGCGTTAAACACAAGGAGCATTCGATAGATATTTAGCATAACAGCTAGACTAGCTTCTACAATCATGGTCACTAGTTCTCTGTTGAGAAGGCCTAGACAAAACGGATCCATTAAAATTAACATGCTCTGCATTATGTAGAGAACCTTAACAAAACGGTATCGTGAATTCTGACAGATTCCCCTAATTGTCAAAATATTTTAACTTTGATGGCATTTCATTGAGAATATGTTTTTTTTTAAATGATTCGGCGATTTGCCCATGATATTACTAGTGATTCTTGCACCAAGACATTTTTCACTCTTTAAGTTTGGAAAATTTCAAATTTAAATAGTGTTGTCTTATTTACGAACTTACCGACAAGCACAATAATACTTTGAAAGACATCAAAAATTCTGATAAAGAACAACTTTTTGCTCAAAATATTATCAACGTACAGATGAACAAAATAATTTGTGTTACATTGAAACAGATTCTATTTGACAGATCTAGCTTTTTCTTAAACAGTTTCTCTTCGACCTAGTTTTTAGTCTCTCGTGATCTCAGTTCATGCGAATCGACTCACGGGCCATCATGTCAAATACACTTGTTCTTTTGTTTCTTTTCGGAATTTTTAACCCCAAGGCCTTTCCCTTTAGTCTTGCATTAACACTTAGCTAGATTTGCATACAAATGCATGGACTGGAAAATCGATGTGTTAGTACACAAACCATGGAATATATATTTTGGGTTTTTTTGTTTTAGTGCGTGGTGAATGACCGTGTGAAGAAAACAACGTTCGTGACGGGCAATATCCCAATTATTAACCTACGGAATCTCTTGCATCAGATGCCACAGATTCATTATAGCCTTTCAATACGTTATTATTTATTACAAAAAAAATAATAATTTTTATGTGACAAGTCTAGTATTTTGGAATTCTCTTGATTTCTAGTTCTAACGTTACACCGTTCAGCTAAAACCGGTTCACCTTTTTCTACGTCTGGTTTTACCGTAATCGCGGTTTGGTATTTTAAAACCAATCGGCGTGCTTGCTTCGCATCACGTGATCATCTTTCTTTGTTCTGTTCCAAGGAGAAGGCATGCTATTTTTCATCATGAAATTATATCGATTTTACACATTATCCACGAGTTAACATCGTTACACTCAGGTGCATTATGTAAGCTGGTTCCTGATTAACGTTCTCCTCGGTTCCTGTACTTCAGGTCGGAGTGAGTTCTTTGTTTAGATTTCGATTTGCACAACGCGTCACCCCAAGTGTGTGGGATCCGCCAGACCTAGATCACGGAGAGGAACCACAACATGGACAACCCGAATTTTCTTACATGTTGTTTACTGGGACATTCATTTATGACGCGTCTGGAACGGTATATGCATTCAAGCCGGGACTTGGCGAATTTGAACCTATCCTAGGGACGATTTCGTGTCGTAGTGCGTGCCCGTGGGGGACTACGGATTAATCACGTAACTCGCGCCCCGGACATGTTACATTTCACCAACATTCCTCGTGTTTGCTTCATTCCATTGGGAGAGAACGACATAGCCCACATGACGGTAGAAGAAGTCACACGTGACATTGTTTCTCTGGCGTCCTACTTACACTACAGGATAAAGCAAAAAAAACCAAAAAACTGTGATCGTGGGGCAACTCTTTCGGCGTCAGGCGCAGACTTTAACAATAAAGTCGTGTCCATTAATCTAAAGTTAAAGCAGGACTGCTTACGTGAAGAGGGAGTGTACTTTTGGCAGCACAGAGGATTCTGGAAAGACTTAAACTTTTTATGTAGAGACAGTGTGCATCTGGATATTCAACCCCCCAACAGCCATGTTGTGAGCTCTTCTCCCATGCACAGATTTTGGAGGAGTGTACGCTCCGCTATCCTCCATTACAGACACATTTATCTCTCACATCTCAGGCCAGTATAGATTTTTAATTGTTTTTAACGATTGATCGAATAGGTCAAATTACAACTCAGTACCTAGATTTGTGTTCTTGTATGTAATTCGGCCCTTCAACGCTAATAAGCACTGGTTTTACATAGCACAGGGCAATAAGTATTAGTAGGTTCTGTTACACGGAACTACACATGCTAGGATATATTGCATTATCTTATTTGGTGGTACAAATGTATGTGTTGCGCATTGAGTGAGCATAGGACCATACATGTCTTGGATACGTGTTTTGGATATTGCAGCACTTTATATCATGTTATACCGGTTTATTTGTTGGCTATCTAACCATGGGACCTTACGTGTTTTGGATATCACAGCACTTTATATCATATTTATTATTATACCGGTTTATTGGTTGCTTGCCCAACACGGGACCATACGTGTTTGGGAATTGCAGCACTCATATCGTATTATATCACTGTATTGTTTCATACCACGTTTGCCTACCAACCATGTGACCATACATGGTAAAAAGGTGGCAACTTCTACTTTAATTATGCTATAATTACTGGGCACAGGAGCATACAGGTATTATTGTTTACATGTATTAAGATGTTCTTTATAGATTCATGATTATAGGATATGGTATCCTTCCACGAGACAATTATTCACAATACCACAGGTTTGTTGATCAGAGAAACATGGGTATTGGCATTTCTTATTTTAAGTAAGAAAATAATGAGATGCTCCTTCAAATTTACACTCATGAAAATTATTATCACAGGTCAGATTCATAATTATTGTTACTCCTGTCTGGCAATATGGCACCAGTTATGACTTCTCCTCTTGACAATCTGCTGGGAAGTAATATGCAGGATGCTTACAGTTCCTTTTGATTATTATGCAACGCACTAGACGCATACTTTATGTTGGTCATCTATTTATGACAATAGTAGTGCCTTGTCTTAGCATGCTTAGCTACCTGGACTGTAGGTAACTTGGCCCTTCAACGCTAATAAGCACTGGTTTTACATAGCACAGGGCAATAAGTATTAGTAGGTTCTGTTACACGGAACTACACATGCTAGGATATATTGCATTATCTTATTTGGTGGTACAAACGTATGTGTTGCGCATTGAGTGAGCATAGGACCATACATGTCTTGGATAGTATATCACTTTATATCATGTTATACTGGTTTAATTGTTGCTTATTTAACATGGGACCATACATGTTTTGGATATTGCAGCACTTTCTATCATGCTATACCGGTTTATTTGTTGGTTATCTAACACTGGACCATACGTGTTAGGACCATACATATCTTGGATAGTATATCACTTTATATCATGTTATACCGGTTTAATTGTTGCTTATTTAACATGGGACCATACACGTTTTGGATATTGCAGCACTTTCTATCATGCTATACCGGTTTATTTGTTGGTTATCTAACACGGGACCATACGTGTTAGGACCATACATGTCTTGGATAGTATATCACTTTATATCATGTTATACCGGTTTAATTGTTGCTTATTTAACATGGGACCATACATGTTTTGGATATTGCAGCACTTTCTATCATGCTATACCGGTTTATTTGTTGGTTATCTAACACGGGACCATACGTGTTAGGACCATACATGTCTTGGATAGTATATCACTTTATATCATGTTATACCGGTTTAATTGTTGCTTATTTAACATGGGACCATACATGTTTTGGATATTGCAGCACTTTCTATCATGCTATACCGGTTTATTTGTTGGTTATCTAACACGGGACCATACGTGTTAGGACCATACATGTCTTGGATAGTATATCACTTTATATCATGTTATACCGGTTTAATTGTTGCTTATTTAACATGGGACCATACATGTTTTGGATATTGCAGCACTTTCTATCATGCTATACCGGTTTATTTGTTGGTTATCTAACACGGGACCATACGTGTTAGGACCATACATGTCTTGGATAGTATATCACTTTATATCATGTTATACCGGTTTAATTGTTGCTTATTTAACATGGGACCATACATGTTTTGGATATTGCAGCACTTTCTATCATGCTATACCGGTTTATTTGTTGGTTATCTAACACGGGACCATACGTGTTAGGACCATACATGTCTTGGATAGTATATCACTTTATATCATGTTATACCGGTTTAATTGTTGCTTACTTAACATGGGACCATACATGTTTTGGATATGGCAGCACTTTCTATCAGGCGATACCGGTTTAGTTGTTGGTTATCTAACACGGGACCATACGTGTTAGGATCATACATGTCTTGGATAGTATATCACTTTATATCATGTTATACCGGTCTAATTGTTGCTTATTTAACATGGGACCATACATGTTTTTGATATGGCAGCACTTTCTATCATGCTATACCGGTTTATTTGTTGGTTATCTAACACGGGACCATACGTGTTAGGACCATACATGTCTTGGATAGTATATCACTTTATATCATGTTATACCGGTTTAATTGTTGCTTATTTAACATGGGACCATACATGTTTTGGATATGGCAGCACTTTCTATCATGCTATACCGGTTTATTTGTTGGTTATCTAACACGGGACCATACGTGTTAGGACCATACATGTCTTGGATAGTATATCACTTTATATCATGTTATACCGGTTTAATTGTTGCTTATTTAACATGGGACCATACATGTTTTGGATATGGCAGCACTTTCTATCATGCTATACCGGTTTATTTGTTGGTTATCTAACACGGGACCATACGTGTTAGGACCATACATGTCTTGGATAGTATATCACTTTATATCATGTTATACCGGTTTAATTGTTGCTTATTTAACATGGGACCATACATGTTTTGGATATGGCAGCACTTTCTATCATGCTATACCGGTTTATTTGTTGGTTATCTAACACGGGACCATACGGGTTAGGACCATACATGTCTTGGATAGTATATCACTTTATATCATGTTATACCGGTTTAATTGTTGCTAATTTAACATGGGACCATACATGTTTTGGATATTGCAGCACTTTCTATCATGCTATACCGGTTTATTTGTTGGTTATCTAACACGGGACCATACGTGTTAGGACCATACATGTCTTGGATAGTATATCACTTTATATCATGTTATACCGGTTTAATTGTTGCTTATTTAACATGGGACCATACATGTTTTGGATATGGCAGCACTTTCTATCATGCTATACCGGTTTATTTGTTGGTTATCTAACACGGGACCATACGTGTTAGGACCATACATGTCTTGGATAGCATATCACTTTATATCATGTTATACCGGTTTAATTGTTGCTTATTTAACATGGGACCATACATGTTTTGGATATTGCAGCACTTTCTATCATGCTATACCGGTTTATTTGTTGGTTATCTAACACGGGACCATACGTGTTAGGACCGTACATGTCTTGGATAGTATATCACTTTATATCATGTTATACCGGTTTAATTGTTGCTTATTTAACATGGGACCATACATGTTTTGGATATTGCAGCACTTTCTATCATGCTATACCGGTTTATTTGTTGGTTATCTAACACGGGACCATACGTGTTAGGACCATACATGTCTTGGATAGTATATCACTTTATATCATGTTATACCGGTTTAATTGTTGCTTATTTAACATGAGACAGCCTTGTTCATGTCTTACACAGATGGGCTTACCTGATAATGAATAGTCTATTTCCTAGGTTAGGAAGCATTCAATGTAGCTCCACATCTGAACCAACAACAGACACTAGTTCCAAAGGACCTTTTGAGCATTTGACTCCAACATGTAGGAAGTTATTGGTTGCTGCCCTTTCTACATCTACAGTTGCTGCATACCGTCGCAGCTGGGAACTCCTGCTGTCATGGCGTGCTGATATAAATCTTCCAGTTTCTGTTATTGACATTTGCAATTTCATTGGCTATCTGTTTGCCAGCAACCATTCCTCCAGTAGTATAGCTTCACACATATCGGCTGTAAGTTACGTTCACAAAGTTATGAATGTGTCAGACCCTACACAGGCCTTTGTGACAAAAAAGAAAAAAGATTCTCAAAGGCTGCCAGTCATTAGGTACAACCAAAGATACTCGTCTACCAATAACGGCTGACATTCTACAGCGTTTGTTAAGTGCTCTCGATCACACTGTAACCCAATATTCTGTTAGGATTTTACTGCGTGCACTATTCTTGTTAGCTTTCCATGCTTTCTTGCGTCTAGGAGAAATTACGGCAAAATCAGTTAAATATGACAAGTATCTCCTACAACGCTCTGACGTAAGCTTTGAATTCCAGGGTACAATTCTGTCAGGTGTTCAGATTATTATGAGGGATTACAAGACAAACAAACATCATCAACCTTTGGTTATTTCCCTTCAGTCTAGTTCAGATTCTAAATATTGCCCAGTTCAGGCCCTGTTCACTTACTTGCAGTTCTACAAACACAAAACAGGCCCATTATTCCAAACTATGGATGGCTTACCCATTTCATACTCCAAGGTTACTGCACATCTGAAAACTGCTATCATTTTCATTGGTCTTGACCCAGCAAATTTTAAGGGGCATAGCTTTAGGATCGGCGCAGCCACACATGCTGCTTCATTAGGTTACTCGGAGAATATGATTAAAAAAGTAGGTAGATGGAATTCTGATGCTTTCCGTCGGTATATTCGCATACATTCCTTTAGGATATGTAAGTCAGTTGCTGTTTATGAACTCTCCCTTTTGGGTGAAAATGAGCGGTTTATCAAGTACTCCCTTACAGTCTAGAAGTAGTCTACTGTATAATACTCACACACACACACCCCTACTTTGATGCAAAGCTTATCCCCCAAAAATTTTTTGTTGTCTCGGGTCAGAAGTAGTCTGCAATTTGAGACATTATTGCCCAAGGTTAGCTTGTCCTCGGCTATCTCTAATTACTAGACAGGTCAAATTTTATATCTCTATTACCTACTGGTCAGAAGTCGTCTGCAATTCGAGATACCCTAGTCCTAAGTAATTATGTTCCCAGGGATCCCCAATCACAAAGCATGTCAGAAGTGGTCTGTTGCCTATATAATTTACATAATATGATCTAGGGTTTTGAAATTAGATTTCTGTTCTGATGTTATGTGGTTTGTCCTGCTGGTTGCCTTATTGCACCATGTTATGTTTTGAACTTTGAAAGCAGGATTATTTTGCTCCACAGTTAATGTAATGATGTTTATGACTCTTCATGCTGTTCTTTTGTATATAGATATATATATTTATATATATGTTTTGTTTTTCTATCAACTTGGAGATCTTTTTATTGCCAAGTCGCCTTTGGGTGGGTGGATCCAATATACTATTGGATTTGTGGCCTGTATTTTTTAGATTACCCACCTTTTTTGTGGACAGGCAGGTTGTGTCTTGTACATATTAGATTAGATGATTCTCGTATTATCATGATTATATTATGTTGTTTTTTGTTATGTGTGTTGGTTGGGGGTCAGAGTGCATATTTCTTGTCAAAAGATACTCTTGATTTGCCAATGTTTTGCTAGTCTTATCTGGCCCCCCATATGGTTTATGTTACGTGTGCTGGGGGTCAGATTACACAATACTTTTTCAAAGATATTCTTTGTTTGTCAATGTTTTACTAGTCTTTTCTGACCCCCATTATTTTGTCATGTTCCACTTTCGTCATTTTCTGATTAAATGACATTTTTTCAATTCAACCTTTGTTACTGGTTCTGCCTGTCTTGCCAAAAAACTAGCTCAGTTAACTTGGCAAGGGGTTTCTACCACTAAGGAACATAAATACGTTATTATTTATTACAAAAAAAATAATAATTTTTATGTGACAAGTCTAGTATTTTGGAATTCTCTTGATTTCTAGTTCTAACGTTACACCGTTCAGCTAAAACCGGTTCACCTTTTTCTACGTCTGGTTTTACCGTAATCGCGGTTTGGTATTTTAAAACCAATCGGCGTGCTTGCTTCGCATCACGTGATCATCTTTCTTTGTTCTGTTCCAAGGAGAAGGCATGCTATTTTTCATCATGAAATTATATCGATTTCCCTCCATCCGACCCCTTACTACCTCCTTATTATTTTGGTTATGTATTTTGATGACCTTCCTGTTCTTCTGTAGGCCTGTATTTTTTAGATTACCCACCTTTTTTGTGGACAGGCAGGTTGTGTCTTGTACATATTAGATTAGATGATTCTCGTATTATCATGATTATATTATGTTGTTTTTTGTTATGTGTGTTGGTTGGGGGTCAGAGTGCATATTTCTTGTCAAAAGATACTCTTGATTTGCCAATGTTTTGCTAGTCTTATCTGGCCCCCCATATGGTTTATGTTACGTGTGCTGGGGGTCAGATTACACAATACTTTTTCAAAGATATTCTTTGTTTGTCAATGTTTTACTAGTCTTTTCTGACCCCCATTATTTTGTCATGTTCCACTTTCGTCATTTTCTGATTAAATGACATTTTTTCAATTCAACCTTTGTTACTGGTTCTGCCTGTCTTGCCAAAAAACTAGCTCAGTTAACTTGGCAAGGGGTTTCTACCACTAAGGAACATAAAGAACAATTTGTCAAATTAAGATGTCGATAAACAAAATATTTACAAAAGAACTACAAAATAATATGCGACATGCAACATGCGACAAACTAAGACTACTACTAATTTCAGTCATGTTCAGAAAAATTATTAATATTTTATTTAGTACGGTTGGTACATTCTCACGATTCGATGTTATTCTGCGGGCATCGTCATATTGTGATCACGTGACAATTCGCGCTGATGGAGTTGATAGCCCAGTCCACTGATTATTTATTAATCACAAAATATTCTCGGTTTTTTTTGTCAGTATCTATTTTGAGTTCTTTATTTTTTTAGGTCGAAAACTCTAGACACCCATTTTCTTTTTAAAAATGAGAAAATCACATTGAATTTTATTCCATAAATTGTGATTTTATGCGGTAACGTTTCATCAAATTCAGAATAGAATATTGGAAAACAATGAAACAAATGCACGAAAAAAATTTCAGTAGGTCGAAATACGGAACACGAGAATTCCTAACTATTACAACAGGATCAATATTACAGTTCCAACTAAATTGTCTAAAACTTTGTCACACACACACACACACACACACACACACACACACACACATATATATATATATATATATTTGTGACTCCCTCTTTTGCAGAACATATGAATTTGCTTCTATACTTGTCAGCACCTCAGTGGCAGCCGGCTTAAACGCCATCACTGGGGAGAAACCGATAACTTTTGCTGAACGCCCCACGAGATTCGTCTACACGGGAAAATGAATTTCGAATTAATGTCTGAGTTGTTTGCATTATAAAGATATAGAAATGATGATGGAGTCCCTGGTAATATTCATATAATCGGACAAGTCTGATATTATCCTCTGCATCCATATACCTTAAAATATGCAAACAACCTAGACATTTAAATTCTTTTATTTTCCGCTATAATTCCTTAATATTGACATAACCAAGATATACACGTACATATCCACATTTCCACTGTTTTTAACCCAGTATAAATTCTCAGTACCCCTTGCTGGTCGTACAAGGCGACTAAATGGGGCCTTTGAGCAGGGAGGGATCTTTATCGCGTCGGACCTGTTGTGACACGGGGCCTCGGTTTTTGCGATCTCCGAAGGACCGCCCCATTTAGTCGCCTCTTTTGACAACCATTCTAACCCAGATTCGCACGGGATCAGTTTGATTGAAATATTTAGAAATTATTTTCCATTGCTATCGAAGATTTCAAATTGTGTTTGTGACATTCTTTAAATACTCAAACCATAACTTAATATTATAAACGGTCTTTTAAAATATAATCCAAAATATTATGTAATCAGTTGTTCGAGTCTATCTGCACCAGTAGTTCTTTTGCAGCTTAAAAAACATATTTGCAGCCTTATAATTTAAACAAGCGATATATATATATATATATATATATATATATATATATATATATATATATATATATATAATCCTTTTCGAATATGGTTTATGCAGGATCACGACGTAAGCTAGTCATTTACTAATTGTGTTATCAAATAATTTATTATTGTTTACATCAATTGACTGGAAATAAAGCTATTTTTAATTTTTGTTTATGTTACAGTAATTTTGATTTTTATTTATTATTATTATTTACAAATTTTGTTGTGAACTTGATAAATTGTAATGAGAAGTTCCCTAAACCTGACACGCGGAGAATAAAAGAGTTTTTTTCTTCTTTCAATATTTCAATAAATATGGAGTGGGAGGTCTGAGACTGAAGTATGGCATAAGATTGATTAGATTCTGATGTGTTTCCTATAAAGTGGTTTTGTCACCTTCAGGGCAAGAAATCGGGCTTGACTAATTTTAATTACTCTGATTGATTGCCATTTACTAAAGTGGACAGATAGTTCATCCATATATGGAAACACTGATAAAAATTCAAAATTTTGGAAAAGAAATTACTCTTAAATCTGGACTTCATTAGAAATATCCATACTAATGCAGTCGTGAGATGTGTTGGTTTTTCTTAAATTATAGGTTGCTATTTTGAGTTAGTATTTGTAAATATGTTGTATGGTCTCTGAAATGAGAGATTTCGTGGATAATTTACTTTAAGGTCACTGCATCCACAATTAGTTTTATTGCAGAACTTTATAAAGAAGCATGTACGGATGTTGTCAACTATGATACAATAGATTCCAAGATTTTTTTAATGACCGATCGCAGTAGTTCAGTGGAAGAGCGTTCACGTCGTAACCGCGAGTTCGAAGTCCGCTTTTGCCATGGCCGCGTCAAACCTAAGACGTATATTATGTAAACATAGGTAGTGATTGCTCCTTCGCCAAACGTTCGGCATTTAGAAGTGAGAATCACGGGTGTTTCAGATATGACTTTAAAATGAAGGTCTCATGTCGCGGCAGGTGAATGGCTCGTTAAAGAACCGTCACGTCACTGCTACGGCTCTGAGCGCTAAGCATATGTCTAAATTTGTGGTACTTCACCTACCACTCGTGGCATCGCAGTGTGAGTGAAAAATTATCGACTGGACGCAATACAAAAACAAAAAAACCAGCCAAGACGTTTTTCCAGTGAAGCCAGCCTTTTTGTTTCCGATTTGAAAATAAAAAGAATATTTTCTACTCTTGCAGTACTATTACAAGCCACGCAAGAGTGCGGGCTGTTCTGAGAAGGGTTTTTAAAATGTATATGCGTTTTTGCGGGATTAACGTTTAATATACTTTTCATGATTTTTCCCAGAATTAATGTAATATAACTAAATAATCAGGGACTGAAGTTACTAATAGTATTAGAGTTTGAGTTTACCTCTAAGTATAAATTAAGCGTATTTAAAATTAAATTTAAAATGCAATAACCATTATAGTTTGTCAATTTGTACTGCGTTTGTTTTTCGGGTTCAATTTATTTCATTTATATGAAATACAAAAAGGATGTCCAGTGTTTTGTGGATTCAAAACTATTTTTGTGGATTCACATTGACAACCAGTAATATATTCAAGTGGTCTTGAGGTGATAATGGGAGTCAATCCAAACAAGTGCATAAAAACTCCTTTTGACGTCGTTATCCTTCGTAAAGTTGTTTCTACTAACGAATTAGGCTTACTATAGCAGTTATGATATCTTAATTAAAGCATGCCTTCACAATTAACTCTTCATCCTGAAAGGATGTACGTAACTAATGCATATCGTCAGTGTGGTCCGATAAACAAAAATGATTTCTTTCGTATCTTCTGCGGCCTGATACCTTTGACACTTGCCTCAAACTGATTTCTTGCGAACGTTTAAAATCACTGACGAACAGTTGTATATACCCAGTCCTGTTTGTTTTCTGCATTTATTCAGTCACCTTACAGAGCATTCGTATTATGTTGACCACTCTTAATGTTATACACTGATATCCTTAGAGAGTGAGATTATCGAAAGAAAACCAAAGACTTGCTAGAAATGAGAAAGCTTTATTGTCGATACTCTTTTTATTATTTTATGTATCCATTGTCCTTAAGGTTTCCTCCCGTGGGGATCCCGGATAGAATAGGTCCTCAGTACCCTTTGCTTGTCGGAAGAGGCGACTAAATGGGGTGGTCCTTCAGATGAGACCGCAAAAAAAGAGGTCCCGTGTCACAGCAGGTGTGGCACGCTAAAGATCCCTTCCTGCTCAAAGGCTCTGAGTGCCAAGCAAAGGCCTAAATTTTGCTGCCCTTCAACGGGAATGATGACGTCTCCATATGAGTGGAAAAATTCTCGAGCGGGACGTTAAACAACAAATAATTAATCAATCAATCCTTAAGGTTTACCGTTTCGACATAGAATTAAACGGGGAAATGTATTACCTGCATCCAAAACTAATACGTAGTAAGCGAGTTCTCAGAATACGTAAAATAGAATGATTAATTAAGGAAATTGATTAATTAATATCTGACCTAATAGATACTAAATGAGCATCCTCTTTCTGCTGAATTTTAGACATTTTTGTGGTTTTTAAGCTTTTCATTAATATATAACCAGGACTACACAATTATGTATTTCATTTTCAACAAAAAATACTGTAACAAACCACGGTGTATTGAAATACTTTACTATAGTGAATTAAAACAGCGAGCGATTTTTTTTACAACAGTAGATAATATAATCAAAAATGTTCTTTTACAATAGTAAATCAGAGAATCAAGTTATTAGTACAGTAAATCAAAAATAAGATTTTCACTACAGTATACTAATTGTAGTCTTTATAATGGTAAATCAAAGAATTAAGCTGTGCACTGTAGTAAATCATTGTATTTATCTCAGAGTATGTACTATATTAATTCATTGCATTTATCTCAAAGCGTGTTCTTTTGTAAATCATTGCATTTATCTCGAAGTGTGCACTGTACTAACTCACTGTATTTATCTCAGAGTATGTACTATATTAATTCATTGTATTTATCTCAAAGCGTGTTCTTTTGTAAATCATTGCATTTATCTCAAAGCGTGTTCTTTTGTAAATCATTGCATTTATCTCGAAGTGTGCACTGTACTAACTCACTGTATTTATCTCAGAGTATGTACTATATTAATTCATTGTATTTATCTCAAAGCGTGTTCTTTTGTAAATCATTGCATTTATCTCAAAGCGTGTTCTTTTGTAAATCATTGCATTTATCTCGAAGTGTGCACTGTACTAACTCACTGTATTTATCTCAGAGTATGTACTATATTAATTCATTGTATTTATCTCAAAGCGTGTTCTTTTGTAAATCATTGTATTTATCTCAAAGCGTGTTCTTTTGTAAATCATTGCATTTATCTCGAAGTGTGCACTGTACTAACTCACTGTATTTATCTCAGAGTATGTACTATATTAATTCATTGTATTTATCTCAGTTTGTACTGTGGTAAATCATTATATTTATCTCAGTGTGTACTGTAGTTGATTGATTGATTGTATATTGTTTAACGTCCAGCTCGAGAATTTTTCACTCATATGGAGATGTCAACATTGCCAGTGAAGGGCGGCAAAATTTAGGCCTATTCTGGGCGCCTATGGCCTTTGAGCAGGGAGGGATCTTTATCGCGTCCGACCTGTTGTGACACGGGATCTCGGTTTTTGCGGTCTCATCCGAAGGACCGCCCCATTTAGTCGCCTCTTACGACAAGCAAGGGGTACTTAGGATCTATTCTAACCACCCGGATCCTCACGGGGCTGCACTGTAGTAACTCACTGTATTTATCTCGAAGTGTGTACAGTATTAAATCATTTATTTATCTCCAACTGTATACTGTATTAAATCATTGCATTTATCTCAAAATATGCACTCTAGTAATTCATTGTATTTATCCCAGTGTGTACTGTATTAAATCATTGTATTTATCTCAAAGTGTGTATTATAGTAAATCATTGTATGTATCTCAAAATGTGTATTGTAGTCAAGCATTGTATATATATCACACTATGCCCTGTAGTAAATCATTGTGTTTATCTCAAACTGTGCACTCTAGAAAATCATTTATTTATCTCAATGTGTACTGTAGTAATTCATTTTATCCTGCTTCAGACAAATTTGTAGATAATTGATTGGATGAGAGCTCATCACATGACGCCCTGAAATTTTCAATATTACGTTTCGTAGCAGGGGGTGTATTAAAAATCGGGCACGCGATTCTGTTCGTATCGAAGCTAGGGTAAACAAACATGGCGGCGAATAAACGGTTTGCGCAGACGACCGAGGAAGAAGTGGAAGATAAAAGAATTAAATTGAATTCCATCAACACAATTAAGTGCAACAATAAGGATGCAAATACTTTGAGGGACTACTTAAAGAAAAGAAAAAAACAGGATACCGCATCTGAACATTTTGAGCCCAACCTTCCTTACCTGAAAATGAAAATGCTAATATTCTTGAAGGAATTAACATTAATGGCTTGTTTGACAACTTTTTTTCTAATACAAATGTCTCAAACACAGCAATGCTATCAAGTCAAAGAAACCCTTCAATCTTCAACAATTGCCAGTTTTCATTTAATTTCAATATCAATAAGATGTAAAACAATATATCATCATGTAATTAATTTACATTGCCATCTTTGAATTACAGTTACTTTTTCAAAATTACATTCATGTGTTCTTCATTCAGTGTGCTGATATTATGAATTTATTATCTGGTGGTGAATGAAATTTGACATTTCATCACATATGTCAATGAAATGCATAAAAAAGCATTGTAAAGGTCTTCAGCGGGATAAATTCGTTACACAGTCAGTTTGGGGCGTAATACGGAGTCATCCAGGGTGTGAAATGGAAATCTCAGTGTGCACTGTAGTAAACCATTGCATTTATCTCAGTGTGTACTGTATTAAATCAAAGCATCTACTACAGTATATCAAAGTATGATCATTTTTGCTATGTTGAATTACTGTGATCAAGGTTTGTTTTTGTTGAATTGGATACCCTAGCGAAATACATTATTAATTATCCAAAATTTTACTATTCTTACCCAAAACCTTAACGGTTTTATGAAATTGGTCCAAAATATTAGTTAATACATTAAATTGTAATACATTATAAGTCACACACACACACACACACACACACACACACACACACACACACACACACACACACACACACATATATATATATATATATATATATATATGTGTGTGTGTGTGTGTGTGTGTGTGTGTGTGTGTGTGTGTGTAATAATAATAATAATAATTTTTACAATAGAAGATAATACATATCTAATCTATTGGATAACAGTTAACAGAGTTAGCCATCATTTCTTTGGCAAAATATGTCCGGTGGAAGAGATGGTCACCATTAAAATGTCCTTACATTAGTAACGGATATGTCCCCCCTCCCCTAGTTAGCATCTGTTACGACTTGAATGCGATGCATAAAGTTCGCTACATGGTTTATTTGTGTCATAAGGATGCCACTCTTCCAGATATGCCTGGTACTAAGCAAAAACTACTGGTGGGGCCGGGCGCGATCGAATGCATCGTCCCACACATGTTCTTTTGGCGAGAGACTGGAAAAATATGAATCTTCAATCGTCAGGAAAGAGTGCAAGACGTCATCTTATCACGAAACACACATAGACGGTGTCGTCGCAACAGCTGGAGTATGACGTCATGTCGATGACGATTATGGGGCGTCTCCAGTGCAACGCAACTTTACAAAGGCATACGTAGACGCCTCATCGCAATATCTCGGCTTATTAGTTATCTCAAGTTATATATCCCTGGTGTGTCATTTGTAATTTTTTATGCAGTTCTGAACCGATGGCTCTGATGCTGCAGTCTCATGATACCATCCTGACGAGGCGTCATAACTTTCGGTCGGCCATTTCGAGGGCGGTCGACCGTTGTACCAGCCAGTCTAGGGCGTATATAGAGAAGAGATACTACGCTTTTGTGGACATTCAGAACTCTTACCACAGCGTTTTAGGTGTTTCCAGTCAACAATAACGACACTGCCCTGTTGTATGCATCATTAGGTAGCCTAGGCATCCTTTACGCCTAAATAACAAACAGGTCTGAGAGGCATGAAATGCCGGTACGTGTATTCATGCGCGTACTACTCGGGACATGTATTGATGTCTTGCAGACAGGAGAACCGTGAATTGCTTGAGAACCCGTATGTAACCAGAGTTAGTATTATATGTGTAATTACATGAATTATTATTAACTTCCCTGTGCTGTGTGAGGGTGTCATGAATGCAAGCACTATGTACATGTGGAATCACGTGCAGGACTGGCTTTAACCCTCGTCACATTGCCGCCACTATCTTACCGCTCGGGTACTCTCTTTCTCTACTAGGCCCTTGGATGAGACAAATCGTTTCTTTACATGCAGCAAAATATGTAACTATATTCAGAAGTTATGTCCCAGTTTTCAGTCTATTGTCTCATTGTGTTGTCTATGTGTAATATCGCTTACTTGTAATTTAATTTCAGATTTTGTTTTCTATGATTGTAATTAACAAAGAGTTGTAAGATATTCAAAATTGAATAATATATCTCTACCATGGCTACAACCATGTCATTCAAAATTGCTAACAGTAAGTTATTTATATTATACAAAATTGCTAACAGTAAGTTATTTATATTATACAAAATTGCTAACAGTAAGTTATTTATATTATACAAAATTGCTAACAGTAAGTTATTTATATTATACAAAATTGCTAACAGTAAGTTATCTATATTAAAAATTATCGACGTTTAATTATGGTTGCGTTTTGTTTTGTTTGTTTTTTGGGGTTTTTGTTTGTTCTTTTGTTTTTCCTTTTTTTTTTTTTTGGTTGTTTGGTTTTGTTTTCTTTGCATGCTACTATTATAATGCACATATTCCTCGCAATTATCATATTCATATTGTTAACGTTCTTATTTTATGTTTAATTGCTTATGGTATTTGATCCGTTCATACAAGTGACTCCCAATTTAATCTTAATTGAAAAAAAAAAAACCAAAAAAAAAAAAAAAAAAAAGACAATACTTGAAGCTTTTTACTCCAGCTTTTGTTATGCACTTCATTCCCCTCGGACCAAAAATTTCAATAAGACCACGTACTATCCCGTGTTAATTGTTCATACCGCACCTCCAAATTACAATGTACGTTCTTTTACGGAATACAGTGAATATTGATCTCGGTTTTCAGCTTCCTATTTTACCGATTTTGAAGATTTATTACACTTCGGTCACTGAACGATCTCAACACGTTACAAACGTTGATGTATAGGCGAAAAGACTTAATTATACCCCCGTGATCGACTTTTTGGGGGGGGGGGGGGGTATTAGAATAACTATCCTCGGTCCTCTCTAGACATTCAATGCTCCAAAGATTTTCTCGGACATCACTGAGATTTTTCAAAGTATTCAGGACGTGCTGTATCGCATGGGAAAATCACGATTTATTGCGATAGTAAAATTATATGGTCAAGGGGCAGATTGCTAATTAAATGTCTTAGTAGGACAAATTTTCATTTTTGATTTACCAGCTGCGACCGAAGGGGTATCATTAGAAGGAAAAAAAAGACAGACATACATGTTGAAAATGAGTGTGCGCCACAGTCAGGCTGAGATTCGTTAGGAGAGGGCTAGTCTTTATCAGTACACTTTCAATATATCTCTGCGACTTCATTACAGAGTAGAGTAACCCCGTGGGGATTCGGGTTAGAATAAATCCTCAGTACCCCTTAGTTGTCATAAGAGGAGACTAAATGGGGCGGTCCTTCGGATGAGACCGCAAAAACCGAGGTCCCGTGTTACAGCAGGTGTGGCACGATAAAGATCCCTCCTTGCTCAAAGCCCCTAAGCCTAAAGGCCTAAATTTTGAGTGGAAAAATTCTCAAGCGGGATATTAAACAATATACGAACATCATTACAGAATACATTTAATGTTATATTGTTTGATAGTAATAGTATCACATCAAATGAACCTCATGGACGTTTCTTGTAATACCATGAACCGTGTGATATCATATTCACAGTATCCTGTCTGTATTTCAAATTGTCAAACTTTTAACAACTGCAGCTTCAGTAAAATGAAAACACCGGGAACAGAAGTAAAAACTTGGTTTGCTTGTTTTCTGTGATGCTATAAAGGTATTGGGATGGATCAAAATCTGTTCTATTTTTATCAGTAGAGTCCCTTCCCATATAACTGTCAATGTGTAACTTTGTCGAACCTGAGCTAGCTCTGTCGGCGAATTCCTAGGCACGTTACTAAAATAACTTAAGCTTAAAAAAATGTCTTCCCACTTCAAGAATTATCTGATACTTCATCTCTATAATTTCTTTATGATCTCTCTGGGACATTAGTTCTTGATGTGAAGTGAAGAAATTTATAATCTACACAAATAATGCAGATCCACGGGAGTTTAATGGCCGCGTTGCACGATGCTGTGTGAGCTTCAGCAAACAATCATATCCTCCACCGATTCTCCGACATTATACAAGAAGTTTTAACAAGATATTTACCTGATTATAACTCATTATGTTCCGACACGACAGAATGATAGGGCTTAAAACAATTTATTTTCTTAAGGGGATCTCTAAATACGTTTGTTGGGTTAGAGGTAGGTCCTGTGAAATTGCCCATATACCACTTAGTTCTCTATCTTTGTTAAGACGATGTTTTGTGTGTATGGATATCGATTTTTTGATATATAGCTTTTCTGATAAAATAATTTGTTTTTCAAGTTTGAAATATGTTACCGTGTTATGAAACATGTACATGAAGTAGATAATGTCGAGAAACAATATGATATTTTTTAAAATTTCTTACTGCGTCATTATATGCATGTAATACCATTTCCAAATATTAATATTTTCATAACATACATTAAATTATACAAAGTAATCCTTTGTGAATAATGGTTGCAATTACTGTGTAGGGAAATAACCAGAAACAGCCGTACTTACTTTCTGTTTTGCGGAAGCAAGCTGTAGCCTTCTTTTGTTCTGATCGTCTTTTTGATTGTGTTTAAGCCATATGTGATATCTGATTGTCGTGTAACAAAACATCATAACGAGCATAGGGGCAAAATAGTGAAGGATCATGATCCCCACGCTGTACGCATATCGTCCCTCCTCATTGCCTTCCCAAGTCTCTAGACACTGTCCACTCGTGTTAGAGTAATACTCTATCCGAGCATTGAACAATGTGGGGATAGGTATAGACAGCGATAGAATCCATATGATTATAATAATAAATAGCGTGTACCCCGTCGTGATTCTCTTCCGGAACGGATGTACTATTACTATGTAGCGATCTACACTCATGGCCATCAGTGTATACGCACTGAGAAATACGGACACTATTTGAAGGTAGCAAACGGCGGGACACAATAATTCTCCAAATGGCCAGTAATTCAGCATCAGATTGGCCACAAACGTGAAGGGAATACAGAAAATCGCCATTATGATATCACTTAAAGCCAAATTGACAATAAAGTAGTTTGGGACAGTCCGCATTCGCTTATAAGCATATACCAAATAGCACACAATACCATTTCCTCCAACCGCTATCACTATGATGAACGAATACATCACGATAAACATTGTCTGAAAAAATGTGGAAATTTTTGGTGCTGAATCCAATGTCCCATTTGTACTGGCATTCATTTTTCCAAATATGTATTCGAAAATATGGGATTTTCATAAGACCGATCGTCTCCGCCTCCTGACAGAATGACATTCAACCTTCGTAAACTTTTCCTGTAGAAAGGATTGCACACTAAGGAATAAATCTGTGAGCGCGGTTTTCTGTTGATCCGAAGAGTTCCCTTCGCTAAACCATTTCACGAAGCCTTTTCCCTGTGATTTAAGATGAAGTGCACTCTGGTTTGTGCCATCTGAAACCAAACCCAAGACATGCGTTAAGAAACCATGAAACTAAAATTTCAGTTAGGTCTAGGAAATGGCTTAATCTGTAGTTTCTTCAGTAGTCATTAGAGTATTGGTAACAACAGTATATCATAACAGCGCGACTGGTGGTGCACGTCTCTCTCTCTTCGGTGTCAGAAATTCTCCTATTTCAGCTGCGTCGGATCAAATCGATCTCTATTAATATATATCGAGAAAAAGTACTTCTGATAGCATTGCTGTTCGTCTTAGTGACCTGAGCTGGACGTATTCACAACAGAAAGTTTCACATACTTGAAATAGAAGCAATGTATAATACTTAACTCAGCCTCTCAATTTAACTCAGAATGTTGTATATCATCTAGTGCGGGTTTACCAAAGTTATCATAAGATACAATTTAATTGTGTTATCCTTATGGCTTCTATGGATATCTGAAAACTATTTCCCGCCTCAATCTTGTCGACAGAATTCCCAGCAAATTGCCGGGAGGATAAAAAACGACGGCAAAATATGTTACATGAATTTTATGATTTCAAAGTTGAGTTATGGAAACAGAAACAAGCATACGCACTCCGTTTTCCGACTGTACAAATTATGTTTGGTAATAAAAGTTGTTATAACAGCTCAAAGTCTGAATTTGAAACAGTTTTTTTTATTCGAAGTGGGTTCGAATGAACTATAATGTAATAACCTGTTTTATATGGAAACAATTAACTGTTCAAAACAATTCTCCTCCAGATTTGTGTGTGTGAGTGTGTTGTTTTTTCTTTTGGCCGTCTGGTGCCCCTACTAAATGAAATCTCACAGACTAAAAAAACCATGAAGATGCTCAGGAGCTTACACGTGTAATATATATTTATAAACCAACGAAAAGGTGAAAATAACGAACAGTAACAATCTTGTAAATCCTATAAAGAATACAAAATATAGAGTTGGGCAAACACAGACCCCTGGACATACAAGATGTGGTATCAGGTCTATGCATGGGTGAGCATTCCATGCTGACTGGCCACACCCGCAGGGAGCCATTTCTCATGATTGATTGATTGATGTTTTGTTCTCTAACGTCCCGCTCGAGAATTTTTCACTCATATGGAGTCGTTACCATTGCAGGTGAAGGACTGCAAAATTTAGGCCTATGCTCGGCGCTTAGGGCCTTTTAGCAGGGAGGGATCTTTATCGAACCACACCTACTGTGACATGGGGCCTCGAGTTTTGAGGTCTCATCTGAAGGATCGCCCCATTTAGTCGCCTCTTAAGAAAGCAAGGGGTACGGACGATCTATTCTAACAAACCGGATCCCCACGGGGCGCCATTTACCAAATGTTATGAAATACGAGTTACTTAGATAATGATATATATATGTAGTTTACTTCTTTCAGTCATTACAGCTTTCATCTTGTGTTAATCCTTATAAGTGAAATAGCAGCTCTTGATTAAACATCAATGTATCCAAACCGAAATCAAAGACAATATCGATTAATGCTTGTTATCTACTAGTGAGACCAATGTGTCACAAGAAATAAATTTTCGATAAAATCCATTAGCTAATTCCACCATTACACTGTGATTTTAAGTTATAAATATGAATACCATAAATCACAGACAAATTCCAAGAATTTCCGTATCAATAAAGGAGGAGGGCTAATAAGGCAGCTATTTTGCCTAAATACATCGAAAGCTTTTAGATCATGATGAAATTTTACTTTATACAAGAAAGCAACTCGACGCAAGCGTCAAAGGTATCAGGCCGCAGAAGAGTAGAAGAAATCATTCTATTTTTTTTTTTCATTATTACTTCTTATTATCAGATCGGACCATACTGACGATATGTATTTTGTACATCCCTATAGGATGAAGAGGTTAATTGACGATGTCTTTTAGTCAGCAAAATTAGTTAGTAGAGACAATTTTACGCAGAAGGTAAACAACTTTACAAGGCATTTTACTTGTCTAGAATCGACTCCCCTAATCACCTCATGACCGCTTAAATATATTACAGGTTGTTTGAATCCGCAAAAGTAGTCTTGAATCCACCAAACACTGTACACCCTTTTTGTATTTCATGAGCGAATAGTGATAGAAATGAAATAAATTGAACCCGATACAAACGCAATGCAAATTGACAATTATATTATTTATTAGATTTTATATACGCTTGCTTTATCTATCAAGATATTATACAAATCAAACGCTAAAATTAACAATAGCTTCAATTACTATTTATATACTTACATTACAGTGATTTTAGAAGAAATCATTAAAAAATATATTACTACATTAATCCCGCAGAAACGCATGTGCATTTTAAAAACCCGTATTAGGTTCTTGCGCGGCCTGTATTAAGTCAGCTTTAAACTCTTGGCACAGTCAAACCATTTAGTTTCTAAAACCAAGAAGATTTCACACACACAGGCGCTCGACGTTTCAAATATGGCTTGACTTTTAAGTGTCTATAATTTTTTTTTAAATTGTCTTCCTGTAAACAAATTATTTAAAAGGTATATCACGCCTCTATCTTGGTTTTCTTTTTTTTACCAGCTGCGTCGCTTGCAATATTCGGCGAAAAGTTTGATATGATATTATAATTAGACTTCTACCGTTTAGAAGCAACGCAGTCAAGGTCTTACCTCTCACATCGTCATGATGAACTGGAAATAAAATCAATTTATCAGCTTTAATCAACCATGAAACATCGTCTACTGCTTCTCAAATGCGAAAAATTGGTAAAAGGGGGACGGAAGTTGACATATTTTCGGGATACTCCTTTTTTCATTGGTCGATAAAATTAAAAATAGTAAATATTATAATTAGCAGCAAACTTACATATGTTCTAGATCATGTAGACAGCGATGTAATGGATGTAATAGTATCCCGACAATTTAAAAAAAATTATAAACACTTAAAAGTCAAGCGTCTGTGTTCACACATTATTTATACTGTACCATACGCCATTTGAAACGACATCAAATTACGTTATTTTAAGCAATATCAAATTTCAACAAGGGACAATAAATCTTAAAATGAGTTTTATGTGAAAGTTTCATCTTGCTGGAACTTGTTCGCAATTAAATGTCAAAAACCTAATATGCAATACTTTCATTTCTTGAGTAAATATGACAAAATCCAAGCGCAATGATATAATTTGTGACGTCAAAGCAAACAATCAGGGGAATTGCCAAAAACTCTTGTTTTCATGCAATCGGTTTTTGTAGTTTTAATTTGATATACATAACATTCTGACTAAATTGGTTCAAAATCCGGAATAACAAACTTTTACTATTAAGGTCTTTCGTCCATACTGTTATTTAACTTTCTTCTGTGGAAAGCCCTATTGATATTCTTATGTCTATTATTTTCCTGCCGTCAAAATGCTTTTAAGGCTTACGACTTATTGAAAAACTTTTATGGTTCTTAATTTAGCATTTCTTAAAGCTGTATGATCTGATTTTCATCCATTATTTTATGTACAGAATTACTTTAAAGCAGAAAGTTATTAACGTTCCCTTAATGCCATGACTGAAAACTAATTTTGCATGTATAAGAAAACAGTGCTAAGATTATAAGTGTGAATCCATAAATAAATTTGCTGCTCTTTAAGTCTTATAGGCGTCTATAAATAACTCCATGCGCATGAGGAGAATCCCATCATGATGTATATAACACAACAAAGAGAGTAGAACAACAAATTACTAAGAGGTATTTCCTTTAAACTCATGACACGTCACTATAGTAACTTGGTAGAGGGTTCGCTTCGTAACTGGGAGGTCGCGAGTTCGAACTCCGCTCTTGCCATGGTGGTCAAACCTAAGACAAAAACATAGGTAGTGATTGCTCCTTCGCCAAACGCTCGGCATTCAGAAGTGAAAATCACGGGTCTTTCGTATATAACCGGTGTTGCGGCAGGCGTTGGCACGTTAAAGAACGCTCACTGCTACGGCCCTGAGCACTAAGCATAGATCTAAATTTGTGCTACTTCACCAACAATTGGTGATGTCTTGATATGAGTGAAAATTTTTCCACAGGACGTAAAACAATCAATCAATCAATACTACAATAACAAAGTACACAGCGTTAAACAAATAAAATCATCGATAATCTTACCTTTGGAAGTATGAAATGGACACGTGACTGTCACTCGATTTGCCTTCTGAATATGCATTAGAAATGGTTGAGTGAGAGTTGTTTTGAAACCAAATAATTCTGGTTTTACTAGGTGAAATAATATATGACAAATGGTACAGACTTACAGATATGTACGTGCTATGATTAAACAGTTTTTTTTACAAGGTGGTCAAAATTTGTCGAAATTCGGTCCATACAACTTCAAGAAGTGACCAGATTCCTGATCTTACGGAGTTACTGGACCTTACACAAAAATCCGTGTTATTGCAACTCTTCTTAACGACAAACGATAGGAACACCAAACCTTGCTGAACTGTTAAGGCCATTAGGTAGATTTGACACATGCCCCTCTGGTGTATTCGGGGGTTCGTATTTGTCCTACTGTTAATTCTTTATTCTGTATGGAATTTATGAGGTTGATCACTGTTTGCTGGCATCATTTTTCATACATTAAACAAAAGGATTCGAGTACCCTCAATGGGGGGGTTAATATTCCTTATATAGTACGACTGTAACGAAAAACACATGAAACTTATGAACGATTTGTCGTAAGGACACGAGACCCAACTGGAATGGGATTCTTAACCTTAAAAACTAAGTCAACGTCACACTAAATTTAGGAAAAATAGTATTTCTTCGTGCATGAGATACCCGTAAATTATTATATGAATAGGTATCGACTACCCAAGTGATTTCCACGGACCACTGCAGGACTCTGAACCTTGACACTTCACTGAATTAGAGCGACTTGCGTTTAAAAACTTTTTATTGCTACTCAGTCATAGAGACACGAAACATTTGCAAATAAATTCACATCAAAACACTTTTTCAGTGATAAATTGATCGAAGGGTTCAGGAAACCTTAAAACCCAGTCAAGGCCCCTGAAAGTTGATAGTTGACAACTGTAGTACGACAAGAGGTCGCAAAGACCGGGAACCCACTGAAATGGGATTGTTGACCTTGAAAATGGGCCATATCCACACTTTTCCTCCCTCAAGGGTTTAAGCGGTTTGACCTTGAAAGTAGCGAATTTCCACGAGGGACACACGTCGTCCCCAAGGAGAAAGAATCCCCACCATTCATGTGGCTGGGTATCACAGCCGTCTACACCGAATACTTAAAAAAGACAGACAACTGACAATTTACGCATTCCTTGGAGAAATAAATTCTATTGATTGATTGTATGTTGTTTAACGTCCCGCTCGAGAATTTTTCACTCATAAGGAGACGTCACCATTGCCGGTGAAGGGCTGCAAATTTTAGGCCTATGCTCGGCGCTCAGGGCCTTTGAGCAGCCACACCTGCTGTGACACGGGACCTCGATTTTTGCGGTCTCATCCGAAGGACCGCCCATTTAGTCTCCTCTTACGACAAGCAAGGGGAACTTAGGATCTATTCTAACCACCCGGATCCCCACGGGGCTGCACTGTAGTAACTCACTGTATTTATCTCGAAGTGTGTACTGTATTGAATCACTACATTTATCTCAAAATGTGTACTGTAGTAAATCATTTATTTATCTCAAACTGTGCACTGTATTAAACGGGAGTGGAGAAATTGAAATCTCAGTCAACGTCAAAGATGACTGCACCAACCATTTCAATGGAAACCCGTCACAGTGTAGAAAATCATTCACATATCTGACATGCTACACTCCCTACTCAAGAGTATGTCGTATAAAAATCACCATTGACATAATCCCATGCAAAGTCATTTTCAGCGGAAGAGCTAAAAAGACCTTACGTGATGATCAATGAATGACAAAGTGTGATTGAACCAACAAGACAGCCATTATATGAAGCTATTCCACTAGAGTAGGACCCCGGTACTGATTTTTAAGAAATGCACACACTGAATGCACACCTCTCAAGTTCTAACCAGAAATTTCTTGACTGTCATGTAAAACATGTTCGTTCATATTCATGAAATGACAAGTCTGATTCCATTATCAATCTATATCAACATAAACTGTAGGACTAAGTTGAGTTGACAGAGAGACGGAGATAATTTAATATTATAAATTTACCTGGTCAGGAATGATGCAATACGCAATTTCCGAGATGTCCAATAGTTGTTTCCCTTTGTTGAACTCTTACGCACGGTGAGACGCAAAATATGTATTAGTACTAATGCAGTGGGTAGAAATGATTATTGCTGCGTTCATATATTGTTTAAAGGACGATTACCAGCTGTTATGCATCCACCCGAACTGCAGGGAAACACCTATTTAGTAAGTTTATGAGTGTATGATAATAAAATAGCTCAAACAAATACCGATAATCACCATCTTTCTTTGATAAAAATTAGCACTATGTCAAAGAGGAAATAAATAATCACTTCATAATTAATTTGATGGACTAATTCAAAAAAATTATTTTCGTTACGGTTAATTAATGTGTACCACCGGTTGATATAAAGAAAGTTCACGCTTACATAACTTTTGTCGCTTTCTATATAAAAGAGTTTAGAACATATGTATACATTTTGTACTCCCCAAAGCGGTCAACTGAATACTAAACATATCTCCATCACAGAAGAATGGATATCTCGGAACTTGCGAATTCTCCATTTACAGTCTACTCGAGAAACTCTTTTCAGCCTAAACTACAGTGTACCACCAATTTGCATAGCCTCCTAAACCCAGTGCCTCAACTCACGTAAATGACACCGTTCATATTCCGCAAAATACTTATTTCTATCCAGTTGAAATCATTGGTATTCCATTCCATTGTCCTTAATTGCAATAAAAAAAACAATTACAGAAAAACACGGTTACAACGAATATATAATGAATTCACATTAACAGCGAAATGGGTTTCTTTCTCTGTAGTTTTATAGCATATTATGAACAATGTTCATCATCGCTATAATCGTGATTTACTATACATTTTTTTTTTTTTTTTTTTTTTTTAAATTTTCATATTTTATTTCCCAGAACCTACTCTATAACAATTTCAAAACCTAACTAACAATAGTAGGGCAGCTGCCAGGGATGGGGCCCTGACTAAGCTCCCTCGAAATACATTGAATTTTACCTATGGTTTCACGCAGGGTACCTATTTGCAATTTCATTTATTAAATATTCATTTTTAAGTAAATGTACATAGAACATATAAATCATAATTTTTACACAATTGTATGATAAAAAAAAAAAAGAAGTGACAGAGTAATGGATTTTCTTCGAATATACAATTCAAATTACACTCATGCTGCCTCAGTGTCCACACACAAACTACAGTCCACAATGACCCGAGGACAGCATTTTTCAACCGAGAGACTGCTTTCTCTCGGTAGTGGTAGTTTTTAAATACATGCATAGAGCTATACATACATGATGTTGATAATACATATATATATATATATATATATATATATATATATATATATATATATATATATAAGGTATGAATACGAAGGTATCAAAACATAAATATACATTTTATTGATAGTATTATATAAATCTAGCAATTTATATATCGCAAAATGATAAATGTACAACAAGTGATTGATTAAAGCAAGTCACATATTTTTTTGATAATTGTAGATTGGAAATCGGTATCTAGTCTCAATATGACTTTGTAAAAATTTGTGAGTGATGATCTCGCATGAGAGATCATATTTTGACCACTTTCATTCTCTCCTTTGATTCTACATAACATTTTGTATTTGTATATTCTACAGGCAATATATGAGATAACATTGTTTAATAGAATTGTTTTGCTATTAATCTCATCATAGAAACCAATGACAATGTGTTTCCATTTCACTTCAAATTTTAGTACAACACCGACTATACGCCATATTTGACGAACATTTCGACAATCATAAATTAGGTGTCTATTATTTTCAATGTCGTTACTGCAAAAAGCACATAATTTATCAATTTCCCTATTCCACTTACTAGCTAGATATCTGTTGAATAATAAATTATGTAACAGCTTATAGTTAAATTCAGCAACGTTCTTATCGATGATATTTGATATTTTTTGAGTGTATATTAATGTCCATGATATTTTCCTTTGTATTCCAAATTCTTTCTCTAAAGATGGTTGGTGAAGGGGTTTTTTGAACTTTTTATGTAAAAATATTTGATAGAAGATTTACTATACATACTATTACGTCTCCTACATGTAGGAATAGAATAGGTCCTCAATACCCCTTACTTGTCGCAAGAGACGATTAAATGGGGCGATCCTTCGGGTGAGACCGCAAAAAATGAGGCCCTGTGTTACAGCAAGTGTGGCACGATAAAGATCTCCCTGCTCAAACTCCGTAAGCGCCGAGCATAGGCCTAAATTTTGCAGTCCTTCCCCGGCAATGGTGACGTCTCCATATGAGTGAAAAATTCTTGGCGGGGAAGTTAAACAATATACACCCAAACAACTAATTAGATTACGAGTATGAGACATCAAATCTACTTCAGGCTTAAGTAATGTCGCCTCTGATACTGATAATCTGAAATATTTCTCGGTGGTCGCTTGCGTCCAAAGCTAACCTATTCACACGGTACTTTCACGTCTTTGGTCATTATGACGCTTTAACATGGATATGTCCGAGACGCTTTGAATGGTTAGATTATACAGATTTACATATATAACCCATACTTAATTTCCCGTTCTGTATCTACTATACACGCTTTTGGGGGGGGGGGACGGATTGTCTTTGAGCTGTGCTGTCAAATATTGCAAATTATTTTGTTTTTATACATTTTCTATTTTTTATTTACTTTCAGCTAGTATAGAAAAAGCTTTAAGTCACAATTTTCCAACGTTCTTGATAGATGTTTTAACATCAACATGCTGCAAAACAGTCTTAATTTGAAAAGAAGTCCTAATTCTAACAAAACGTGAATGACTGGGCAACGAATGGAATTGAAAACTATATTTGAAAAGAGGATTCAACTTCTGGAAAATAATTTTGCAGGCGTTAAACATTTAGATGGTTAATACGAGATCGCTGACAAAGGTATCATGTCAATCGATCCAGTTTTGGGTAATATTTCAAGGTTAAAGACAGATATTGATATTATGATACTTGATTATAATCGATTGTGATCAGTATACCCTTGTCAATGTCGATAATCGATTACATAATTTCAGTTGCTCTGAATTCCGGAAAGATATGTTACTAAAATGATGACCGTCTGGGTTTTTTTATTTGGTGTTTTGTGGCTGTGATGTGAAAGTCAGTAAATCAAAGATCCATATTAGAAATGTTGCCTTCCTAAAAATAACAGATGGGTCATGGAATTGTGAAATGTTGGATTTGAAGAAAACGAACTGTTGTAAGAAGCATACAAATAAAACTTCGATATTTCACGTTTTCTGCTTTAAGAATGTATGTAACACTAGAGAAGACTGTTAGGAATAGGAAGTGTAAGATATTTACAAAGATCTTTTAAATCAAAAGCTTTGAAATTTACTTTATTTAGTGACAAAATGCAGTTGTTGTAAAAAGTATTCTGGAAAAATTCAAATTCCTTCGGGATTCTAACAACATCATCCACTGTTGGCGATAACACTTTTTAAATGGAGGCTTTCAGGCCTCCAGGCTATTGTTGTACTAGTATACGTTGACGTCACCTAGTTCCAAACAAATCCACTAGGATAGCAGAAAAACACGTGAAAAAAAGGTGAAAGCCTCCATCAAAAAAATCTAGCAATATTAACTTCTACTTGAAGATGATAAAAATCAAAGCATGAAACAGAAGAACAATTTCAAAACACAAATATTCAAATATCCATTTTTAAACTAGGGAGGATTTCTGTGCAAGAATCTTTTATAAAAACATGGTATTGCAACTGACCTGCGTCCGTTGTCGTGCATTGCCGATTGAACATTTTTAACTTCCCCGTGATAACTAACATTATAATTCTTTTCAAATTTGGTACGAAGCATCTTTGGGACAAGGGGGACCTAAATTGTAACTTTCGGGACTCCTGTAATCCAGGGGCCTTAGGGGTGGGGAAAAAGCCATAAATTGACTAATTTTCAAACATTTTCTGTACAATCACTTATCTTTATGACAACTAGATGCATAGTAATGTAGAGCAAGACGGCCTCTGCAAAAAATGTAAATTTCATGATCCCCGGGGTAGAGGTTCTGACCCTAGGGTGGGGCCAAACTTAGTAATATATAGTGTACATGTATTAAACATTCAAATAATATCTTCTTTAATGCTATGGATACTAAATTGAAACTAAATAGATATTTAAAAGGAGTAAGTCATCTTTTACCAACATTGTAAATTTCATGATAATCGTGATTATTATCTTTATTGTTTAAAGATTTCTTTAAGTTTGCTGATATGGTGTATAAACTAAGTGCATATTTAGGAAAAACAGGAAAAGATATACCAAAACTCTATACCTGACAATCTCCGACGTTGCCAGAGTTTGAAAGTTTTAAATACATTTAAAAACACTTCTTTTTAGACTTGCTTATTATTAATGCGATAGCTAAGTTTTTAGTATTCATTTATATATATAAAAAAATGTTATGTTATCTACTTTTAGTTTCTGTTTTGAATTCAGTTTAGTATTATTATGTCATTTTTTACGCATTTATTGTACTTTCTTTTATTGTCTTAAATGTAAAGCGCTTTAAGGTAATTTCTGATTAGATAAAGCGATATATAAATATAGAATAATAATAATTATTATAATTATTATTATTATCATATGGTTTTAAATTTAGAACAAGTCCAAATATTAGTCATATTGTGTTAATGTTACACATCTTATGTAAAGTCTTTCAACAGCATGGACATTTTCAGGTGCATTTAAGTTTTAAGAAATTAAGAAAATATCTTGTTTTCTACTGTTGCTGAATATTAAAATTTAACTTAGATATGCAGATTCTGAACATGAATTTTTTTCTAGATTTCATAGCCCTTGGCAATAGTGATATTTTAAACTAATACTCGGGTGACCGTTAAGGCCTGTGTGCCTCTTGTTTCAAGATTTCATAGCTCTTGGCAATAGTGATACTTTTAAGTAATACTCAGGTGACTGATAAGGCCTGTGGGCCTCGTGTTTGGTTTTCCACAGAGTATATAGCAACTTTAGAATATACTTGCATGAATAAAATATGTCAACCTTTGTTACTTTTCTTTAAAAGATATTTGTGTCCGTCTATAAATACCAAATCCACAGATTGATACAAAAATATTTCAAAAACACATTGACATTTCTTATTTCAGCTAACGGTACGGACAAACAGACTACTTCAAAAGTTCGAATTATTATAAACTGATTTCTGACAATCCTTTAATAAATGTTCTAGATGATATATATCAAAATTATTTTAGGACAATAGCATTGATATACCTTGTATAGACACCTCTGTGAAAATGCCAATCTATTTCTTAAAAATATCTAAAACCTATTATATGTATATTTTACACATCTAAACGATATTCATTACTAACTCTATTAAAATCTCTTTCGTGATCAATTTTCACAATGTAACTTCAGTGGTGCGCAATTCAACCATGTCATTAATATCTCGTGTACTTACCAGTCGCTCAGTAGTAAAGCGTTCACTTCGTAACCCTCCTAAGGGAATCTGGGATAGAATAGGTTCCCAGTACCCCTTGCTTGTCGTAAGAGGCGACTATATAATAAGGTGGTGCTTCGGATGAAATCGCAAACACCGAGACTCTTTGTTACCGCAGGTGTGGCACAACAAAGATCCCTTCCTGCTTGCATGCCGTAAGCGCTGAACATAAACCTAATTTTGTTGCCCTTTACCTAAATCTTGTGACGTCTCGGTATAAGTGAAAATGTAAAACAACCAACCAACTTACTAACTCGTTAGCTATACCTCTATCTATTGTGCAACATGTTTAAGTTTCAAAAATGATCTTTTCCCGTGGGGATCCGGGTTGTTAGAATAGATCCTCAGCACCCCCTAGCTTGTCGTAAAAGGAGACTAAATGGGGAGGTCCTTTGGATGAGACTGCAAAACCCAAGGCCTCGTGTCACAGCAGGTGTGGCACGTTAAAGATCCCTCCCTGCTCAAAGGCCATAAGCGCCGAGCATAGGCCTAAATTTTGCAGCCCTTCACCGGCAATGGTGACGTCTCCATATGAGTGAAAGATCCTCGAGCGGGACGTTAAACAATATATAATCAATCAATCATTCAAAAATGATCTTTAGCAAAACCATAATTTTCAACCTGTATAACACAACTCTTGCCATACCTTTGTTTTTTTCTTGTACAATATAACATCACAAATTTTCATAGAATATGATCAGTTTTCCTTGTTTTACTTCCATTAAATAATTTGCATAAAGTTGAACAAAGCAGATGTTAAAAAAAGAAATGTCTTATTAAATTCTCGAGCGCACGTTAAACAAACAACCCATAAAAAGTAAAATAGAGTGATAATGAACAGTGAATACAAATCACAGTAAAAAAAAAACCGACATAGTATATCTTACCTAGAAGTCATAATTAATCGTATCAGATTTTTATTTATGAACTCTTTTACAGTATGCGGTTCTTGCCTTTTTATAATTAAGAAAATTAAGGGAGAACATATCTTCCTCAATATCCCATTGTGCTGTAGATTTCACACAACCTCTCTCTCTCTCTCTCTCTCTCTCTCTCTCTCTCTCTCTCTCTCTTTCTCTCTCTCCATACTCTGAGAGTTCATCTCTTTCTATATCAGCACAAACATTATTAGCAATGAACTTGTCATGTTTGAATTGCATTTTGCAATCAGTAAAACTTGACATCGTAGTGAAAATCTCATAACTTTGTATTTCAAATTGCCCCACTAAAGGAAAGGCTTCACAGAAATACTCTCTCTCTCTCTCTCTCTCTCTCTCTCTCTCTCTCTCTCTCTCTCTCTCTCTCTCCCTTCAAAATGTCTACGATTTCGTAATGATATAATTCGTCAAACAAACGAGAATGCACAATCCTGGACGTCTCGGGTCACTCGTATCTAGGTAATGTATAACCTAGTGACGTACGTTAAATATTTTAATAAACTTACTTACCACTGATATACCAATGATACTGATATGTTGTCAATTCTGCTTTGAATAAGTTTATTTTCAACAACAATGCTTTCTAGATGAATACCCTTTTTTGGTTTTATACTGTTAAAAAAAGTAGGGGATATTAGATTTTGTGATCAAAATATTCACATTACAAAGGGATACGTAACCATATTGTATAGTTCCTTTACGAGGAAGCATTTCCAAAGAAATTCATCACCCAAACACATCAATCACACTCCCACGATCTGCACGGGATGCTACTGATGATCAAGGGTATTGTGCCACAAATTTACATCCTCTGAATTGGAATGTTCGAGCGACTTTAAAGGAAGATTTTGAGAAGAAAAAGCATTAGATTATCAGTTGTTAAAATCGTTAATTAAACAGAGACCATGCGCCGTCTTACACAGGATAAGAGGTTACGTGACATTGGCATGCTACATGTTGACACAAGACAGATCATTGGGGGAAGGGCAATGAATATTTCCCAGTCTGTTATCAACAGATTATGGTCCAGATATTGTGCTACAGGGTCTGTTCAGGATAGACCACGACCCGATCGACCAAGGGCAACAACTCAGGCTCAGGACAGAATCATCCGCACTATTGAGAAATCGTATGGTAACAGCAAATCAGATAAGGTCTCAAATTCAAAGAGATACTGGCTTGGTATTGAGTGACCAGACCATCAGGAAATGACTGCACAGATTTCACTTACACGCCCGACGTCCTCGTGCCATTCCCTGTTTGGGGGATCATCACAGTAGGGCTCGACTCCAATGGTGTCACCATCAACACTGGGATAATCGCCGATGGAATCACATAATGTTCTCAGATGAGTCGAGTTTCACTGTAGACTTCCAGGACAGACACAGGAGGGTTTGGTGCTTACGTAACGAACGTTTCTATGACGATAACGTCATTAGACATTATCGGTATGGGTGTGGTCTGTAATGGTGTGGGGAGGCATCACTGTTGCCGGCAGAACATACTTGCATGTTGTTGCTGGACGTGTCATAGGGCAGTACTACCGGGACAACATCTTGGCACCCCATGTTGTGCCGTTTGCACGTCGTTATGGCCGCCGTTTCATTTTTGAAAATGACAATGCCTGATGTTACAGGGCCAGGATCGTTACAGATTATCTCCAACAGCAGAATATCACCACATTACCATGACCCGCACTCAGTCCGGACCTTTCCCTCATCGAGCATGTCTGGGGCATGCTTGGACAGCTCCAACGTCAACAACCTCCTGCCAATGTACAAGAACTTGCTGCAGCATTGCAAGAGGAATGGAATAATCTTCCCAAAAATGACCTGGGACGTCTCGTTAGAAGTATGCCACGCCGAATCCAAGTTTGTCTGGTCAACTGAGGGGGTTTATCCGCTACTGACTCTGTTTCACAATGGTGGTTAAATTTGATGTGTGACCATGTGTTAGTGTTGACCCTTATTCTGGAGAATCTGTCCTTTTCTGACTGAACAAGGGTTTCGAATAAACTGAGAAATGTTTTCTTAATGTTTTTCTGTCATTTGTTTCTTTCCTGACCTCATGATCTGCATTTCATTGTCTTTGTAAATCCAATATCCCCTATTTTTTTGAATGGTATATTCCTTTTTCTCCATATATCAACAATGCTGCATCTACTCATCAGGGGCCTCCGTGGCCGAGTGGTTAGAGCATTGCCTTCAAAATCACAAGGCCTCTCATCTCTAGTCGGCGCGGGTTCGATTCTTGTCGCGCCGATATATGTGAGAAAGTTTGCCAGTTACTTTCGGAAGGTCAGTGGTCTCTTCCCGGGTACCTTGTATCTGGGTTCTCTCCTCCACCTACCAAAACTGGACGTCACCAGATAACTGAAAAATTGTTGAGTGTGGAGGAAACCAACAATCAATCATCAAATCAACAACATTCTGTAACTTTCATTACATATATGATTTGTTTTACAACACATATCTAATTCAACGAACGAGTTATTAAATAAAATAAAGTATTTTTTCTTATGTTAACTAATAGGTAAAAAGATATTTAAAATCTACCCGATATAGATTTTGTTTTCTATATATCTACAATGTAAAGTGTGAAAACCTACCATCTTTTCCAATAATATATTGGACATTTTAGATAATAGCATTTTAATTAAAAAAGCAGCTCCTCCGTCGATTTTAGATCAACTTTGTAATGATAAACCCGTACCTTATTTTCAATGAAATGCTCTTTCCAATATGGTTCTCCCAAGTCATGCCTTGAAATATATTTCCGGTTAATAAACTAAACACCACTTTCTATTGGTCAATATCGCACAGATGGTTACAATTCCAGGAAAAAATCATAACCAACAGTATCGTTAGAAGACAAGTTATTAATTTTCTATCTGTTTTATTTATTTATTATTGTTATTGCCTTTATTCTTTGTTGTTTGATTAATCATTTCCACCTCGGTTTCTGATTCCCTTTCTGTGTATGCGCTGCCTCCCTTTGTCGAGTTACCCGAAACCCGTTCTTGTATGTCTTGTTCAACAATCATTTCTTCTTCTGTTGATCTGTCCTGTAAATCTTAAGTATCTCTAGTATGTATTTTGTCCTCGTTCATGTTTTCCACATCAGTTTTCACGGGTTTCATTTCACATAAGTTTTCACGGGGATTTTTTTCACATCAGGTTCCACAATTTTTTTTCATATCAATTTTCACGGTTTTCTTCACATCAGTTTTCACGGTTTTCTTCACATTCACAGTATCTTATGGAATCGTACCCTAATCCCCCATATTTTTCGCGGTATTGTTTTCACAAATTGTGTCTGTATCTCCGGGAAAACAATCTGCTTATTTTCTTTGTTTTGATCTATGTAATCTGATTAAATATCTTGTTTGTTTGCTCTTTGTCACTATTATTCACTTGCAATTTGTTTACAAGAAAGCTATCGGAAAGATACAGAAAAGTTAAGTATAAAAATATACTCTCCATCATCAATAAACTTAAATATGTATATTTCGGACAAAAGCTCGGAGAACAAATTCCTGGAAATCGTGTGCCTCAAACTTGAATTCACAAACACCGTTGAATAAAGTGTGAAATGCAATAAGGAAAATGAAATGGATTAAGTATTAAATACCAACATTTTAAAATTAAAAATAATATTTTAACAACTAAAAATGGTAAATCAAATAAACTAGATGAAACTATTTCGGGGAAAAAATCGTCATCAGTCAGTATGTTCAAATTTCAGAAACCGGTCGCGGTAGCTCAGTGGAAAAGCATTCGCTTCGTAACAGAGAGGTCATGAGTTGAAGACCCGCTCGTGCCATGGTCGCGTCAAACTTAAGTAGTGATTGGTCCTTCGCCAAACGTTCGGCATTTAGAAGTGAGAATCACGGGTCTTTCGGATATGATCTTAAAAACGGAGGTCCCGTGTTTCGTCAGGTGTTGGCACGTTTACGAACCATCACTGCTACTGCCCTGATCGCTAAATACAGGTCTAAATTTGTGACCTTTAGCTGGTGACGTCTTGATATGAGTGAAAAATTCTGAATGGGACGTAAAACAAACAATCAGTCAAATTACAGATTGCACTATAAGAAAGAAAATTATAGGTTTTAGAACAAACAACGAAGAAAAAAGTTATATTATAAAGTATTCAATTTTTCTGTAAAAGTTGCATTCTTGTAAATATTGTATTATAAGATGATGGTCAATATTTGTAAAAAGTTCATACATTGATTGCACATTATTAAAAATACATTTCGTATGGGCGTAAAATCACTACATTCCAAAAGAATGTGCTGTAAAGTTAATGGACCGTCACAAGATATACAATGAGGTTGAATTTCTCTGTTTAATAAATAAGTATGTGTCAATTTTGAATGTCCGATGCGTATTCTTGAAATAATACATTCGTCCTGGCGTTTCATTACGATGTTACACGATTTGTTTACCTTGTTTTGAATAGAATAAAGTTTACTTCTGTTATAGAAATCCAAAGATATTTACCAAAGACCATTTCCATATAGTTTTATGATATCTTTTAAATCTGTGTTTGTCCAGAGGTAAATTAGAATCATTTAAATGGTTTTTGTTGACTCGGTGACCAATTGATTTTATACACGTCTTATTTTTGTCATATAAATTAAAACGCAGTTAAAGGTATGATTGTCTGTATTAGCGTTTAAACTATCTACAGGAGAAGTTCAAAAAGCCCCTGAGCACAGTCGAAGTCCTTGATGGTGGATTATTGTTGTTTGTTTGTTGTTTGTTTATTGTTTTCCGCCACACTCAACAATTTTTCAGTTATCTGGTGGCGTCCAGTTTTTATTGGTGGAGGAGAGAACCTAGATATAAGGTACCCGGGAGGAGACCACCGACCTTCTGAAAGTAAACTGGCAAACTTTCTCACATATATCGGCGCGATTGAGATTCGAACCCGCGCCGACTAAAGGTGAAAGACCTTGTGATTTTGAGCGCAATGCTCTAACCACTAAGCCACGGAGGCAGGCTTTAATGTAGGATGTTCTTGCCGTTCCATATACTATACAGCCATAGTCTAGTTTAGAACAGATGAGAGAGAGATACAGATGTAGAAGAGTATTTATATCTGCTCCCAATTTGTGTTTGCAACAACTTTTATTATATCAAGCGTTTTTGTGCATTTTTCTTTGAGCGTTGCTATGTGCGGAATGAAAGAAAGTTTATTATCAAAAATGACACCCATGAACTTAATCTCTTTTACAACTTTAATTGGAGTACCATCTAATTCCAGCTGCGGATCATTGTGGTGTTTCCGTCTAGAACTGAAATACAACCACGCAGTTTTAGTTCTGGAAAATTTAAGACTATTTACATCAGCGCAGGTTTGGATCGAAAAGTATATTGGTTGGTTGTATGCTATTTAACGGCCCACTCGAGAATCTTTCACGCATATGGAGACGTCACCATTGCCGGTGAAGGGCTGCAAAATGTAGGCCTATGCTCGGTGCTTACGGCCTTGGAGCAGGGAGGGGTCTTTATCGTGCCACACCTGCTCATCCGAAAGACAGCATCATTTAGTCGCCTCTTAAGGCAAGCAAGGGGTACTGAGGCCAAATTGCAACCCGGATCCCTACGGAATATGCTTAAATGATATAAAAAAAAATTTGACAATAATAACGGCTTTAACTCTAAATCCAGAATATTATCAGGCACATTTGTAACAAAAGGAAAACACATTTTGATCCATGTTGAAGTTAAGATGGAATTTAAATCAGAGTTGTAAAACAAGTCAATTTCTTGGGCGTAACTGTGACAGTAAACATACATTCATTCCACATATAAAGCAACTTCGAGGATACATGAAGGCGCTAAGTATAATAAAAACTTGTTGAAATATAAAATAGAGAGCAGACCTACTCTTTTGAAACTATATTTGTACACCATCTACATTGTAAGTTAGATTATGTTTGTGTTGTTTACTGACCTCTGAGAAATTTCTATTTTAGGACCCCTTAATTCGATCCATCATCAAGGTCTACTACAGTGAATGGAAGCATTTCAAACATCTCCCAAAGATAGTTTATACGTTGGAGTATGCGAATTGCCAGTTCATATCCGACGAATTAAATTAATATTACAATATGTTATCAAATCAAATACTGACAATCCAGTCTGTAGCCAGATATTCCATCTTTTTGAAAAAAAAATATCAAAACCCAAAATGAATTAAATCCGCTGGACTTTGAATCCGCAAACATCAATCAATTTTGTCTGGTTCTATGTCATTTTGGTATTCGTGGTAATGCAAAAGCAGCACTTCAGTTGGAAGTTGTTAATTTAAAAATTTCGTATACGGTCCTTAAACCTACAATTGATAGTATGTTGTCTCTCTTTGGCAGAATGACTGTGATCCCTGTGAAACCTGTGAAACAAACCAATTGCACGGAATACAAAGACCTGGAAACAAACCAAACAATTCAATTTTGAACTGACCGTATGATGTAATTATGACTAAAATTCGCGACATTGGCCATTCGAAGTTAACACATTCATAGTTTGCTTAGGCGTGAACCTCAAAATTGTATATTCTGTGATTGTTATTATTGGACTTATTATTATTGGTTATTATTATTATTATTATTGTCCAGTAACAGCTGAACATAATATGCTGGAGTTGTAATGACTCACTAGTAATCCGAACAAGATTTTCAAATATATTAAGTCAATGATCATTTGATTGTTTGTTTCAATGTTTTACGTCCCGGCGCGAATTTAATGAAATTTGTATATAACTTTCCAATAACACTACATTGCATTACTTAAAGACTCTACAAATCACTGTATAAGAGCGCCCTTGTACTCACCCTGTATTAACGGAAGGCCTCAGACGTTAAACCACTGTGAGAAGAGGGTAGGCAATAAAGGTATATTACTAATGTTTCTTTTTCCTTTTATGATTCGAAAAGAGGTCGGCCATTATGAGGATGTGTTATTCATCCTTAAATGCTGTGTGTGTTAACATTATATCTATCAAGTAATAAGAAATAATGGCACTATGTAATAAGAAATGAGATATTCTGAAAATTTAGGAATGACTTGTTGGTAAAATGCACTTATTTCGAGCTTTCAAAGACGGTTTCGTCCGTTTAAGAGGCATTGTACATACGAAGCGCTGCAGCCATAAGGTTTTCTGTTTCGATTCCTTGGATTCCCGCTGATTATTACACACCTTAAAGCTATCATTGCACATGTCGGAATTGGCAGCTGCTAATCCTCAGTGAGCTGACTAGTGAACAATTAAGGAAGAATAACACTCCACGATATTCTGTATGAAAAACAGAGGATACGTACAATAGTATTCTGAAATCGAAAATTTGAAATGTATTATATTTAGTCAAAAATGAGGTTTTAGTAGAAAATAATCTAAAAAATATTTCAAACTCCTGTTGGACTTTAACCCGCAATCTACAGATCAGAAGTTGACACTTTAACCGACTGAACTATCCAGCTAGACAATCACTTTTAAAAAGTAATATACAATATTTATGTATTTTCATTCATGTTTTAATAACCATTGTGACGATGTATTGTACTTACTGAAATACAAGACATACACAGGACTAGATATTAAAGTTTGTTTTTCAGTAGCGTTTGTCGAGGGTAGTAACTCGTAAATTATAATTGATATAAGTAGAAACAATACTTTTACAGTAAATGTGCAAGAAAAAACGGTTGAAAGATAAAATAGAATATCTTAAACAAATGTGTTAAAATGGCTAATTATGTTATTTTTTTATTTACAATAGATACAAATCTCCATGCAGATGAATTGTAGCACGCAAGTGTGATGCGAAAGTCACAAAAAAAAGGGTAAAATGGTAAGTCAGATCTTGTAAAAATGTTCCAATAACTCGTAAAGGTTGGACAATTCTTGCAGAGAGCTGTAATATTATAAGGGGGGAGAGAGAATGAGTACCTCTAGACAAAACCGTTTACAATTGTTGAAATGGACAATGTTCGGCTGTTTTATCGACAAAATGAATCTAATTAGTAAATGGATTATGTGTCATGAATTATTGGAAAATGAAGAAAATTGAACATTTCCTCAACATCCTCAAATATAACAGATCAGCAGAAAGTGAAACAAAATCTGCTTCTTTCAGAGGATGAGGTCAAACAAAAACCTGGATATGTCATGTACTAAATGGAATTCAACACTTTTCATACTTTGACACTTATATGATCAGTAATCGGCCATTTTTGCTCTATCTTATGACCAAAACCGTATTGAAATCTGACATCACACAACTATGTTGTAAAACGAAAATGAAAATAATAGTCGTAAAGGTTCTTAGCACCCTATTTACACGTTCTGTATAAAACCAACAGGGGCGGTATCCTCAATTTACAGAGTTCTAGAATCCTAGATAGCTGTACCAACCCAATGGATAACCCACATACGAGAAACTATGGTGGTAACTGTAAAGAAGTATATGCATTCAGATATGGTGAACATTGTTGAAAAGTGAAATGATATCTTCAACCACATTTCGCAAAATATGTTTCTTTCTATGTTAAATTGAAAGAAAAATCACAAGTTAAAAGACCAATCATATCGATTACTACGCAAGTATGCACTGTTAACGTAGTTAATATGGTGAAACACAGAAAAAAGACCCTGCAGTATCCACACTCTCAACATTTCCAAATGATACTGTAGACACAGGTACAGACACTGAAACAGAGGATAACCAGAAGAGGATGTTGACACAGCGACAGACTCTGAAACAGAGGATAACCAGAAGAGGATGTTGACACAGGTACATACTCTGAAACAGAGGATAACCATAAGAGGATGTTGACACAGCTACAGACACTGAAACAGAGGATAACCAGAAGAGGATGTTGACACAGCTACAGACACTGAAACAGAGGATAACCAGAAGAGGATGTTGACACAGCGACAGACTCTGAAACAGAGGATAACCAGAAGAGGATGTTGACACAGCTACAGACACTGAAACAGAGGATAACCAGAAGAGGATGTTGACACAGCGACAGACTCTGAAACAGAGGATAACCAGAAGAGGATGTTGACACAGAGACAGACTCTGAAACAGAGGATAACCAGAAGAGGATGTTGACACAGCTACAGACACTGAAACAGACGATAACCAGAAGAGGATGTTGACACAGCTACAAACTCTGAAACAGAGGATAACCAGAAGAGGATGTTGACACAGCGACAGACTCTGAAACAGAGGATAACCAGAAGAGGATGTTGACACAGAGACAGACTCTGAAACAGAGGATAACCAGAAGAGGATGTTGACACAGCTACAGACACTGAAACAGACGATAACCAGAAGAGGATGTTGACACAGCTACAAACTCTGAAACAGAGGATAACCAGAAGAGGATGTTGACACAGCGACAGACTCTGAAACAGAGGATAACCAGAAGAGGATGTTAACACAGCTACAGACTCTGAAACAGAGGATAACCAGAAGAGGATGTTGACACAGCTACAGACTCTGAAACAGGCAAACAGAACAAATAACAGACCACCACAAGAGGATGCACACAGATACAGATATTATGTGGGCACAGTACAAACACTGAAACAGAGGAAACGAAGGACAACCGGAAGTCTCCAGATCCAGATCCTCTCCACAATTCCAAAAGATATTGTAGACACAGTTACAGACACAGAAATAGAGGAAAACCAGGATTGGATGAACACAGTTACAGACACTGGAAAGAAGGACAACTAAAGGATGAAACAAAGGACAACCAGAAGAGGATGTGAATGCAGTTAAAGACACTGGAGCAAACGATAACTGCAAGAGGACAACCAGAAGAGGATATGCATAATCAGACGACAAACAGAAGAGGGTGTGCATAATCAGACGACAAACAGAAGAGATGTGCATAATCAGACGACAAACAGAAGAGTCCTAGGATGTGGACATCTACAGACACTGAATCAGACGATAGCCAGTAGAGTGCCTGTTCTTGCACACAGGAACAAGCACTGAAACAGAAAACATCTAGAATGATGATTCGTGTTTTTAGAAGTCCATACCTGTTCATACTGGTGAATGGATACAAAATGTGATTTGTGTGGATCACAAAGTCTATACATTTATGCGGTCAATATGCTGGATATCTGATACTGTGCTGAAAGGATTGGCCAACATGATACATATACCTATATATAGGATCACTGTATTAGCTAAAACATTTGACGCTACAAACACCATCAATTCCATCAGAAAGAGTGTTTAGCTTTATGGAAACTTAGTTTCCAATCGAAAGTACTGAAATATTGACGTGTTGTAAGAATATGCACTGAATTTCTAAATTTACTATAAAACGTGTCAGTGACGTAACCGACATTTTTACAACTTATTTTCTTAAAGATTTGTTGAATTTATAACTCTAATCAGATACAAAACTACTATCAAGACCATTATTTGTGTTATGTAATTATAAAAGTGAAAGAAAATGTTGAAGCGGAAACAGTTTGATTTAATTTCAAAACCGACATATGGTTGTAAATATTGTCGCTTCAGCTTAAAACCAAAAAGAAACAAATCATTTTACCATTTCACCCATATCATGACAAAGTCAAGAGAACTTTAATAAATAATTAGAAGCGTTTTAAATAAACAAAGATCCCGTGGGGATCCTGATTAGAATAGATCCTCAACAACCCCCTTGCTTCTCGTATGAGGCGACTTCATGGGGCGGTCCTTCGGATGAGACCGCAAAAACCTAGGCCCCGTGAAACAGTAGGTATCCTCTCCCTGCTTAAAGGCTCTAAGCGCCAAGCATAGGCCTAAATTTTGCAGCCCTTCACCGGCAATGGTGACGTCTCCATATGAATGAAAAATTCTCAAGCGGGACGTAAAACAATATACAATCAATCAAATAAACAATTAGAAAGTATTTTTAAATAAACATTAGAAACGTTTTTAAAATAAACAATTTGAAACGTTTTTAAATAAACAATTATAAAGTTTTTCTGTAAGCAATTAGAAACATTTTTGAATAAACATTTATGAAGATTTTATGTAAGAAATTAGAAACGTTTTTAAATAAACAATTAAAATAAACAATTGGAGAGGACTTTAAGTAACCAATCAGAAAGTTTTTTAGATAAGCAGTTACAAACGTTTTAAATAACCAATTAGAAACGTTTTCTTAATAAGCACACATCACAAAGGAAGTATTACTTGGTAAACGTCAATTGTGTTCACAGAAATTGATGAACAAAACTGAAAGGATATTTGATTGGATTATTTCTTATTAATATGCAGTCATGAAATGCTAAGTATCCTTGTCATTTTAATGGATAATATCGATACAATAAAATATTAAAACAGTGTCTAGGACTACATACGAATATACAGTACGCTTTAAAAATATCCTCATGAAACAAAAGGGTGCAGTTTGTATAATTAGTATGCAAGTATCCTCTTGTTTTATAGATTCAAGTTGATTGCTATTGTGGCCTTCAGGCCTAGGGTGGGGCCACAATACGGGGCTGGAGATTTTAGGTTCGAATGTATAAGAACATATTTAACATCTCCAGGAAAACGTTATAATTTAGATGAACGATATGGCCCATGGGACACTTGCTGTAATTGACGAGAATTAGTACACAATGTATATACCAAGATACAAAAAATCCGGAAAGTGTCAGACAGAAATCACTTGGAATTTATGCTGTGTTGCAAATTCACCCACTTAGTGCCAGACGAATCTCGGAATTCATTGAGAAATGAATTGGGTTAGCAATATGTGTGTCGTGCACATGTTATGAATACAATATCTGTTGTATCGAGCGTCTATCACTGGCACTGGTCATTGTTAGGTTTCATGTATTGGTCCGTAAATTCCAATAATTCATTATTTTTGTCGCCAACTGCGCAAAGAATTTCGTTAGAGTTCCTCACATGGCGTCTCGCGTGGGGGTATCATCACATCTGTTATGTTCATTTGATTACTGCATAGAGATTTTATTCGCAAGGCCTTTCATTATATACACCTAGGGACCAATGACTTTCCCACTTCTGTGAAAGAATCATAAGACTGGTAACACATGGTGTGTTGGACGGCATGCATGTGATTGCCAATTCTGATTTTTTATCAATGTCCTTCGATTTAAAGAAGTATCTATAATTTGAGTTTCTTATTGTATCAGTGATAACAGGCAGGGGATTAAGACGAGAGCTACATCAAATATTACGGCGTTAGTGAGAGTTGAGTATAGATATCATGCAGGGTGTCCTATAACAAAAGGCCCACCGGCCACATCGCTCTCTCGAGTTACCTTGGTCCTGCTGTTGTTAATCTGTTGTAATTCATTTTCAATTTTTATTCCCATGAAAAATTTTGACCCCATATTGTGGCCCCAACCAAAGCCCCAAAGGGTCACGACATAACCATGATACAAAGTAACAAATCATGGCATGGAATGTAAGGTCTTGCCATAAGGAATATATATACAAAATATGAAAGCCTTACCTTAAACAGTTCTGGAGATACTACCTATATTGACCTTTCTTAAAAGTATGTCAAAATCCAAGGTCAATGTCACTAGATCAAAATCTTTGGAACCAAAACAAAGGTCTTGTCACAAAAATGCATACATGAAATATAATATATATACCACTCTCCTCTTAAGAGTCGTGAGCAAGGTTAAAGTTTCCGTTAAATTTTGAAATTTGTGTCAAACTCCAAGATCAAGATCCAACATCATGGCATTATTAAAGGCAGTTTCTTGTCAAAAGGAATATATATGAAAAATAGTCCAGGATTTATTACCTAGGTTAGGTTGTCATAAAAGTAGGTCAAACTCCAAGATCAAAAGATTAAGAAGGTTGGTACCAGAAAATGGTCGATTCACTAGAGATATACTTACGATATATGAGAGCCATTCACATGCTATGACCAAGGTTAATATTTGAGACAGATAGTCACGCCAAAAACAACATGCCCCCTAACTTTAGTCGCGGGGGCATAAACAAACCTTGAATCCACAGAACTTACGAATGTTTGCATTTCGATATGATTTAGTGTGATCCTGCTACTCTTGAAAAGTATTTTCCTGTGCATTCCAATATAAAACTATGATTTCCTATTACGATCACACCCTACCCCTGGGATCCCCGAATTGAACAATCATGAATTTACTCTACCTGAAGATATGACTAACCATGACCCCACTTTTAAAAGATGGTACCCTATATATTCCCATTACAAATTTCAATTTGCATTAATTTACACTATTAATACGAGTAATCATGACCTGCTGTTATTGAGAAAATTTTTACTATACATTTCCATTTAAAACTTTGATCCATACTCCGGGGGACTACAATTTGTTCAAACTTGAATCTGCACTACCTGTCAAAGCTTGCATATTGATATGACTCATTATGGCCCAGTCGTTTTTGAGAGGATGATGTTTAAAGATTGTTCCTATATGTATGTAAAATTCTGATCCCCTATTGTCGTTCCGCTATAACCCAAGGGTCACGATTTGAACAAATTTGAATCTACATTATGTCAGGGAGTTTTCATTTAATTTTCTACTTTTCTGGCCCAATGGAAAGATTTTTAAATGATCCCACCCTTTTTGCCTTTTTCTGATAATCTCCAGTTGAAGGGGTACTGGTCTTTCATTTGAATAAACTTGATTTCTGTTTTACCCAAGAGTGATTTGTTCAAGTTTAAATGAAATTTGCCCAGTAGTTCTGCAGAAGAAGATGAAAATGTGAACAGTTAATGACAATAGACGGCGATTGAATCTTTTGGGTTTAATGCCGCCGATTTGGTAATATTTCGGCCATTTTACGACGGTTAGGATCGGTCGAACAAAATTTTGATCAGAAAAACTCACTTGAGCCTTTGGCTCAGGTGAGCTAAAAGCCATGAGAGTGAATTGCGTGTTTCTCAGGCTGTTGGAATAAAAAGACGTTCTTTAATAATTGTAGCATTAATTTTGACTTTGGATATTCGAAATAGATACTTTCCTTTGTAAGAATTAAATTAAAAAAAAAAATTGCCAGGACACTACGATGTTCAAAAACAATTTTCTTCATAAAGATGTGATTCCAACCATTTGTTACATACCAATTAATTTGCAATAAATTTCGAATTTAAGAAATAGGTATTTTTTTTCAATTTATATATTCCTCGGCGTTTTATTCAGATTGCCGTATAATAAAGGAAACACTAAATATGTTGAGATATTTCACAAATACAGATTATCCACATTGTTCAATACGACACTCCCTCTCAAAAGTGGTATGTATAACAGATACATGCTCAGTCCTATATTGAAATCACCAAAGTCATAAGCAATTTATCAGTCTTAGTGTTGCAAACTCATCCTAGTTATTTCACAATGATTTATCAAATAGTCTCAGTGTTGCACGGGAACATAATCTTTCGCCTCTGTGAGGATTTCCTGTTGAATATTGTGCAATATTGAAAATAAGTAACTATATATGGTTATAAAGTATAACAAGAAAGTAATGATACCTTGTAAATAGAGATATTCATACAGCGTGTTCGATTTAAATTAGTGAGGTCGAGAAGCCAGTGAATGGTGCGGACTGACAGGTACTGAACACTTGCCAGGAGTTACAAGTACAACCACAATAGATACTGAAGAAAAAGTTCCACATGTTAATTATGATCATTATAAATCATAATTATTGTTAATGATTGATGAATATATAAGTCACAATCATGGCAATAGTTTTTGTAAAATGTATTTCGTAGGGAAACAAAACTTTATAAAAATGTCCGTTCTAGGATTCAAACCCTTAATTCCAAGTTCAACGGAAATCCATTTGACATTTGATATTATCACTAAACCACCTTGTCGCCAGAAGAATAATGTGGCATCATCACTAAACCATCTTGTCGCCAGAATAATAGATAGGATTGAAACCTACATATTGATATTCAAAGAAACAAATAAAAAATTATCAGTTACCTGCAATTATGAAAGAATATGTATGTCTGCAACAAACTTAAAAAGTTGCATTTCTTTTACAAAGGGAGCTAAAAATATAACATTTTATTCTTTCAAGAAGGTGTAGTTTTCTACAACCGTAGGGAATCTCTTCCCCCAGCCCGGTTTGATGTCGGAAATCGACAGATTACGTTGTCTGCTCATTTTGCAATATTAATTGTCCTGTCATATTACCAGTAGCTGTACAAAAGTTCAGTACAACTCCGCACGGAATTGGTCGCATAAGAACTTTTTAGTGAGTCATGACTTCACTCTAGTCAACCTTATTTTCAATTTTGGAAGTGTAATACTTTAAGAGAAGAGTTCCATGCAACACCCTCTACAAAGGCTGTGAGGATATTTACTAGATGAAGGTCAACGAATCTTAGTGGCAGGCTTACACTCAGTCGTGAAGAGGTGGAAATGTTCTCGATTTTGAAGTAAATGTCAAAATTGCCAGAGTTCTGTGGATGATGTTTTCGAGGGGAATTGACAATCGTCATTGTTTCTAATTTGGAACTATAATCGTCATGGTGAGGTAAATTGATATTGATTTTTCCCCAGGAATTTTTTTTTCCAAAACTCTGATTTAACTTTGAAGGCTTAAAACCCCTAACAAACAAATTGTGTTTTCATCATTATTTTTCGGTTTGAATGAATATAATTCTTTAATTATTCTCACTGGTATGCATAGGAAGGTCACAGGAATCACAGTACTCAAAAAAACAAACAAACAAACAAACAAAAAAAAAACAAAAAAAAAAAAAAAACCAAACTCTGGATTGACTTGTAAACAATAGTTTGTCTGCTTATACATATTCATTGTATTTTATAGTTCTGTAGAAAGAAAAATACTTATTCCTTTTCAATGTATGAATAATGAGTGCTCCGTGTTATGTGTATAGCTTGACTAATATTGACAATGAAGAACAATGTAACTAAAACCCACAAACAATAAAAAAAGAAAACAACAACAACAAAAACTAGTGATAGCGTAACTAAGTCATTCACGGAGAGGGCTAATAAACCTACAGAAAGTGCTAAGTCATTCACAGAGAGGGCTAAGTCATTCACAAAGAGGCCTAAGTTATTCACAGAGAGGACTAAGTCATTCACAGACAGAGCTAAGTCATTCACAGAGAGGGTTAAGTCATTCATGGAGAGGGCTAAGTTATTCACAAAGAGGGCTAAGTCATTCACAGAGAGGGCTAAGTCATTCACAGAGAGGGCTAAGTCATTCATGGAGAGGGCTAAGTCATTCACAAAGAGCGCTAAGTCATTCACAGAGAGGGCTAAGTCATTCATGGAGAGGACTAAGTCACCTACCCACGGAAAGGGCTAAGTCACCCACGAAAAGTGCTATGTAACCAATGGAGAGGGCTAAGTCATTCACGGAAAGGGTTAGTCTTTTGTTCTTTGCTTGTTATTGGAAACCATAAGAAAGATTGATAGATGATGAAAACTCATTCACAAATAATTCGTGTTTGAATCCCCCTCGTTCTTGAGAAGGTTAGTTTTTAAGTCTAGAATTCCTATGGTTTGATCATATCTATTGATTCAATCTAAAGGATCAGGAACAAGTTTTTCAACTCACATATTCTTCTCTATCAACATGCAGATTGTCTCTTATCTAAAGCACCATCAACAGTCAAACGTTCACGAACCAATTAGTGACAGTCATTGCCAAAGGCCATTCAACCTTCTATAGGGAATACAGTCAAGGAAGAGTTCAGTTCAATTCACTAAACTTCCCATAATAATAATAACATCCAAACAAAACAAGCGTCGACGGAAAATTTGGACCAGGCAAAATTTAGTTCATTCCAGAAAGTGAACTAAAAAACCCATCATAAACAATAGCAAAGGTAAATAATCAAACTGAAACATGAACAAAGCAGTGTCAATAGGCTGAGAATGATACCCATGATCTCCCATATCAAAAATGGGTACGGGGAGATGCAGTAGATTACTTTAAACAATATGGAATATACAGTGGATGATTTGGAACAGCATGGAAGATATAGTGGATGATTTAGAACAGTATGGAAGATATAGTGGATGATTTGGAACAACATGGAAGATAAAGTGGATGATTTGAAACAGTATGGAAGATATCGTGGATGATTTGGAACAGTATGGAAGAAGAAATTCTCTTTACTTTCATAGCTGTCCAGTATATTATACTGAATATTTAATTAACCACAGGGGGTCTCCGTGGCCGAGTGGTTAGAGCATTGCGCTCAAAATCACACGGGCTCCCACCTCAAGTCGGCGCGGGTTCGATTCTCGCTCGCGCCAATATATGTAAGAAAGTTTGCCAGTTTACTTTCGGAAGGTCGGTGGTCTCTCGCCTGGTACATTGTATCAGGATTCTCTCGTCCACCAATAAAAACTGAACGCCACCAGATAAATGAAAAATCGTTGAGTGTGGCGAAAAAAAGCCCAACAAAACAACAAATTAATTAACCACCGATATGATTATGATTAACATTTGCATAGGGAATTGTTCGATTAATAGTAAGATTAGTAAGATTACACCCGATCGACAAACCAAACGATAATTGTACGTCCAAAATCATTTGCGATTTCAAAAATTAGAAAATCGAAAACCATATATAAAATGTTAAATGAAATCTTGAAACGTCACTGTCAATCTCACCAAATACAGACAATCCATAATACAAAATCCGTCTCGTACAAAATAGACTCCGACTAATGAAGGACCAACAAATTATGTGGAATCTTGCCCATCAATTATGTCGGCCATTTTGATTTTATTACAGGCCGCTCAAGAGCGCAGTCTGTTCTGATTTAAGTTTTCAAAATGTTTCTGCGTTTCGTGTATTTTTCGTCATTTCTCCCCAAATTAAGGTAATACAACTACTTAATAGGGGATTGAAGTTATTGTTAATATTAGCGTTCAAGTTATATAACCTCTAGATGTAAATCATGCGTATTTAAAATCAACTTTAAAATGTAATAAATATTATATATTTGTCAATTTGTACTGCGTTGTTTCGAGTTCAATTTATTTCATTTATATGAAATACAAAAAGGGTGTGCAGTGTTTTGTGGATTCAAGACTATAATATTTGTGGATTCACACAACTAGTGATATATCCCAGTGTTCCTGAGGTGATAAGGAGAGTTGAGTACAGACAAGTGCGTGCCTGAAAACGCATTTTAGAATCGTTGTCCTTCTTCGTAAAGTTGTTTATACTAACGAATTTTGCTTATTATAGCAATTAAGATATCTTATTCAAAGTATGACTTCACAACTAACTCTTCATCTTGAAGGGATATAAGTACAAAATGCATATCGTCAGTGTGGTCGGATCTAAAATTATGATAATAAATTACATAACATAACTTCTTTCGTGTCTTCTGCGGCCTGATACCTTTGCGTCAAGTGATTTCTTGCCTATTATTAACGCGTATTTTGGAGGTGCGGTTCCTGGATGATGAATTGCTGTGTTAACATTTACCGGGATAAAGCGCTCTTTGACAGTTGTCCATTCTACTTAACGCTTAAAGCCATCAATTTATCTTAGATCAGTGATATTTATTAGTTACAACTGAAAATGACAGGAGACACAATTGATCAATATTATATCGCAGTTTTATATTAGGTGTAAATGGATCCTAACTTATTGCTATTTTGTGTTTTTGATTTTGCATAATATTGCGTGTTGTACCATTAAGCAAATAAAGTTCTGTATTGATGATATTTTTTCGCTGATCACTTGTGAATAGAAATCCAAATAATTTTATTCTTACAATCTTGATTTTTCAAAAAATGTGGTTACTTGTTGAAACTAATCCAGTTCTCTATGATCGCGCTTTACACCCTTTCAAGATTCTTCATTTAAATATCAGAAGCACAAAAATCAAAATTCTAAATTAAGCTTGGTCGCAGATTTTGAAGCCTTGTATTTTAAAAGAAAGTTAATTAGATACAGTTTTTACAGAACGTTTGGGCGACAATTTATTAATTAAATTACTCGACTCAGTGACTTGAACCTTCCAACAATTTGGGTTTATCGGTAAAAATGGTTGACCTTACCTCTTGTATGATTCCGTCCTCCAAATTCTGGAGAGAGAAAAATTAAAGATACTTGAATTAAAAACTCATATTCAGAAAAAAAAGAACCGAAAAGGAATTTAATAAGGAATTCTTTAGAAAAGTAAGGAAGATAGTCAACATTACGAAAAATATACAATGAATAATTAATTACTGTACACAATGTAGAAGTACACTTCACAGATACAAAGAAAACAATATTGAAATTTAGTGGAAACTACTTTAATAATAATGTATCATTTTTACTGAGGAGGAAATTTCAAGGTTTAGAATAAAACTCTTGCATTTATTTGAAGTGTTGATAGAGAATGAGCTGCTTTCACTCTGTAGATAATACTCAGCGCAAGTTTTAATGAGTAAAGCTTCTGATACATGTGGAGGAGGCGTTTCGGAAGTTACCATGATGTATAAAAATCATTGCAAAATTTAATATTGTGGTTTAACAAGATTACGTGTGCCCAAAATTTAGGAAATAGAAAATACTGATAAAATCAAGTGATTCAATCCGACATGGCTGAACAGAATGGTTGGTACCTTAAACACAAATGGCGGATAGCTTGGATTCACTACTTTCGGTTTGCCACAAGTGTGAAAAACTGAATTCATGTGCAAAATTCTCCGTGGAACATGAAACTCAGCAACAGAGATGATATACGCTTACCGGACTTTGAGATTGCTTGTCTGTTTGTTTTGTTTGTATAATGGTTTACGTCCCATTCGAGAATTTTTCTCTCTTGTAGAGACCTAATCAGTTTTTATTCGAAGAGTCACAAATTTAGACCTATGTATTGTGGCCAGGGATGTAGCAGTGAGGATTCCTTATGACAATAAGGTGACCAGATTAATGCACACACTGTTCTTCTCCAGAGACATACAAGTATATACACAATCATTTAAATCCAAACAAACAAACATAAAATTTTATTTTCCAAATTGCAGCTTCAAAGACATAAATGTATAGAAATTTTATACGTGAAGAAAAGCAAAGTGATACTACAGCTAATAATGAATTTCTTTCATTTGTTTTTAAAGATATGTTGAGACTGAGAAATTATATTTATGGTAGTTTATCCCATACGTTCACGCCCCAGCATTGTAAATGACTAGAATAATTACGCTCGGAACTATCAAAGATGGTGATTTGATTCAGATTGCAGACGATAAGAATCAGGGTACTGAAAATAACTCACCAAGATAATCGGGAGGCAAACTTTGAGAAATTTTAAATGTGTAAATCAATTAGATCATAAACTTTCAGCCAGACAAGTGTTATGGTGAAAAAAGAACATAACTCTTATAAGGAATACAGAATTAAGAGTTACGCAAACACAGATCGCTGAAAATACCAGCGGTAGGATCAGGTGCTTTTGAGGAGTAAGCACACGCTGTTGACCAGCCACACTCGCTATGAGTCCTCTATCTTAAGTGTCTCAAACAATGGTTTAGAAGAGGAATCTAGACATGCATCCGGAATTATCCTTGCAGCTATTTTTTAAACTCTAAATATTCTTTCAATACCAAGTTTGGATGTATTTTATGTACCCCAAATAGTTAAACAGTATTTAATAGACGACAGAATATATGTATTGTAATAAGGTTTTCTGGTATGTAGGGGAAGAATTTTTTTTTATCTTGTGTATTGTAAATAATTAGTAGTGTAAGTGTTTGCAGTAATCTGTAATCAATTTGTATACCAAGGAGCTTCACAATTTCAACCATTTCAACTGAATTATCTAAACAATAAAATTTAAATTTGAGTCATCTAATTTTGATTTTCTTTGCTGCGTACTCATAAGAATATATTTTGTTTAACCTATGTTTAGCACCATTTGATTATAAGAGCGCCAATTTTCAATTTCACAATTGATCTGAATTGAGTGCATTTTGTTTTAAACATCTTGTACTCAGACCAGTAGATTCGAGAGTAACATCGTCGGCATTTACATGCTACGGAAGGTAATCCATGTACAATAAAAATAAAAGAGAACCCAAAAAAGAACCTTGAGGAATTCAACGCCTGTCGTGACACGGGGCCACGGTTTATAAGATCTCGTCTGAGAGACCCGCAATTCTCACTGATAAATGCCGAGTGTTTGGCGAAAAAACATTTATATAGTCCAAGGTTTGACGCGACAAAGGACAAGCAAGGCTCGAACTTACGACTTTCCATTCACGATGTAGGAAATAACAGCTCTTTTAGTATTACTGGTCGTAGATTGGCTAGAACTGTTGGAGAGAATGGATCTGTTAGGATTTCTCGTCTTAGAATGCAAGTAGGTTTAAGTGAGAACTGTTGTGTGTTAAGGTTACTCACATTTGACTGGTTTTAGCTACTAAAGACTATCATATTGTTAAAGGTTACTTACCTTTGGCTGAAATGTGATTGACTCATGGGTGAAATTGAATTGAATAGACTGATGGATTTATTTATAAGAAAGATGGAGGCGATGACGTTCTGAAGTAAGGAACATTGACTTCACTTTTCTTGTACGGATGCTGGATTCACTGATGTTTACTGTGAAATAATAATATTAAACAAGCTATATAAAGATGTAAACTCAAAAATTGTTGTATATGGGCTGGAAAGACATTATTTAGTCTTGTTTTCACTTGTCATGTCGGGTCCCATAACGCATTTTCAAGAACGTACCTGGAAGACATAGCAAGGTAATTTTGATACAAAGCTATCTGCCGCTAAAATTTTAAACATTCTAAACTATTTTTAAGAAAACACACAGGAATTGCAATGTGACATGTATGGAAACAGAAAAATTCATTTTAAATTCTCACTTTATGAAAAAATGAAACTATCATTTATGCAAGAACATTTCTCACACTGTGGTTTATAGAAAATTACATTTTATGAAATATCATTCAGACATGTGAATACACTAATGTAATATGAAGCTTTAAGTGTATTATGTAAACATGTTATTGAATTAAAATGTTGATTGATTGTTTGTTTGTTTTACGTCCCGTCGAGAATTTTTCACTCATATTGAGACGTCACCAGCTGTAGATGAAGTACCAAAAATTTAGACCTATACTTAGCGGTGAGGGTTCTTTAATGTGCCAACGCCTACCAAGACACGAGACCTCCGTTTTTAAGGTCATATCCGAAAAACCCGTGATTCTCACTTCTAAATGACGAGCGTTTGGGGAAGGAGCAATCGCTACCTATTTTTTCGTCTTAGGTTTGATTGATGCGGCCATGGCACAGGCGGGTCTCGAACTCACGACCTCCCGGCGAACGCTATAACCATTGAGCTACCGCGACCTGTAATTAAAATGTGGAAATGACACTTAAAAATGCAGAAGTTTAGAAATTCAAATGTGATTGATATATCTGCCATCGAATGAAAGTGAAAAAATAAAGTTTTTATCCATATATACATACAAATCATGATCAAGCGATTTTGTATGAAAAATCATTGGTTTTCAGGCCTATATGAAGTAAGATAACGAACAGTGATTATTCTTTAAAATTCTATAAGGAATATAAAATTTAAAGTACGATAAACATGGAGCCCTGGGCAGAGGTGAGATCAGATGTCTAGGAGAAGTAAGCATGCCCTGTTGACCGGTCACACCCATCATGAACCCTTTATCTTGATCATGTAAAGTGAGTAATCCGTAGTTAAAGTCAGTAGTATGTAAAGAACGACCTTACAATTTGTATGAATGATTAGACCAAATGACAGGTTGTATTTGCAAACTGGATCATTATAATGACCATAGAATTTGCGAAATGTTGACTTTATATGAGACTTTTTAATCCCCTGTAACATCAACTTATTTGTCAGTAACCTTTCTCGATTTAAAAATTGATCATACGTAGAACATGTTCTTGCATATCAAATCAATTGAGAGACAAATACTCCATAAACAGGTGATAATGGAATATGGGAGATTTACGATGGAGAAGTAGAAGTCATCCCGTTTGTCATATAGTTGAGTTGCTACTTTGCCGTTAACATCTTTGTTCAATGAAAAATCCAAATATGAAGCAGATATAGAAGACTCTATGGTGTCCTTTATTTGAAGTTCAGTTTACTGGGATATATCGAATAGATATATGAATGAAAATAAATATTGTTAATAGTCGTCGATATATCTAAATGTCGAGTTGTGACTAATGTGACTAATGTGACATAGAATGGAAGTGCAAGAAAAACAAACATGACTTATACAGTGCTGATGCCCAGGATCTATGTCACGTGATGATACCGAATACAAAGCATTTGCTAGACTGGGTATACAACGTTTTTGAACAATAACCAATATGTATTTATATGCAGTTGTAGTTTATTCAAACCAACTTTCTAAAAAATTATTTGTTTAACATCCGGACCTTCATAACGAATCGTTATTTATATCTCTTACACACTGCTATACCCAGAGAAAACTTCATATTAAATCCGTAATTGTTAATTAATAATGAATGAAAATGAAACGTATGGATATCAGCAATTAAGATTTACATTTATTAGATAGTTTAGTTAGAACGTGTATACATGTTATTAACAATGAATTATTCCAACGAAACAATAAACACAATTCTCATTTCCTCTTATGCACTTTCTAAACCAATCACAAATACATCAGCCGCTCGTGCGACCGATAACGAAACATGGATTCAGATCACACTCTATTATTGTATAATGAAACATTAATTCAAATCACACTCTATTATTGTATGACTGACTCGAGGGACCGAAGTTCTTTGCAGGTTTGACTGTAAGAAATCGGTTGTATTTGGTGATAGAATGTAAAATTAGGATATTAATGTTTTCCGTCGCCTCATCTAGCAAATCCAATCTCTTACAAGAATTTTGACCATGCGCATTAAGGGTGAACTATCTGAACCAGAGGTCTATATAAAGACAACTGTGGGTTACCCTTCTCCTAGCCATATCAGATACCCATACAGGTAGCCGGCTGTGTTGAAGTCAAATGTAACTACCAGTGGTATTGCATCTCCGAGAGCGTGTTCACGTGTCCAATTACCCCAGTAATTAAACTGTGCATATTGTCATATGTATTTGCTGTGTTCTAGATTTTGTATTCTTTGTAAGAATTGATATTGTTTATTAATCTTTACTTTTTTGACGTAGTGCAAATGTCTTTTTTTAAATTGGTCATTGTTGCCGAGTTGAAAGATATGTTATGTCTTTGTACCTTCTTTCAGCTTGCCACTAGTACACGGCGCTGGTTCGATTCTCGCTCGCGCCGATATACGTGAGAAAGTTTGCCAGTTTACTTTCGGAAGATCGGTGGTCTCTTCCCGGGTATATTGTACCCGTCTTCTCTCCTCCACCAATAAAAAACTGCACGCCATCCGATAGCTGAAAAATTGCTGACTGTGGCGGAAAACAACAAACAAACAATAAATTAATCACTAAACCTGCATCCGTGGATTGATGTCTATTTATCGTTTCAGCTGTTGCATGGTTAAAGCCAATGATTAAGGTTGGAGAACAAGGTAAGGAAAATGACACGTAACAAGTACTTGGTTCAAGATGGTGCCTTACATTGTGTATAATTATGGTCATGAAAGAAGTGCCTATAGCCATAAGATTGTTATAGATTTAAACTTTCAGAAAAATGACATATTTTTCTTAGTTTTACATACATTTTGATTTGGAAGAACATTGAACGCACGTTTACCTACGTACCATTTCCATCTCAAAAATGCAGCTGATACTGATGTACTAAATGTTGAAGAAGCAGGCCAGTTTGTGTCTATGTTTTCTGAAGTAACACTTGCTTCCAATTTGTAGATTTTTTACTAAAAAGTAGGGTACTTTCATTAACTTTGTTACCTTTCTATGAACTTGGAATATAGCATATGTTAATACCGATACTCATTTTGACATACACTTGCTCTGGTTTGCTAGATAATGATCTGCACTTCTGTTCATGCAGACGTTTTAAGACAAGTTTTTCTTGCCACTATTGAAAGTGGTCACGCGCTTGACATATTGTTTTACTAACTTTACCAACCCTTTTTTTCTTTGTGTACCTAGGTGTCTCGAATCTTCATGGACATTGAACACCTACTGAAATTCCTTTTACGATTTAAATTTATGCAAATTTGGAATTTAATCTCAGCTCATCGTTACGTATGTGAATACAATTAAAGGCTTGAATTCCGCTCAAGTTTCTTGCAAGTGACTGCATTAACATTTAGTATATTGTTTCCTTTGATATATTAGGGGGCCTCCGTGGCCGAGTGGTTAGAGCATCGGGCTCAAAATCAAAAAGCCTCTCACCTCTGTTGGCGCGTGTTCGAATGTCGGCCGCGGTGTTATGTGAGCAAGTTTGCCAGTTTACTTGCGGAAGGTCGGTGGTCTCTTCCCAGGTACATTGTATCTGGGTTCTCTCCTCCACTAACAAAAACTGGACGCCACCAGATAACTGAAAAATTGTTGAGTGTGGCGGAAAGCAATAAATAACCAATAATAATAATCCTTTGATACACTACCTTAGGCATTTTTATATCGACTGTAAATATATTCATTGAAAAACATCTTTAATTACAGGAAACCTGCATTTGGCAAACATGTAAAGAGAAAATGACGTGCGATGATGCCCTTTGAATTCTTTATTCAAAACCTCGTTATTAAGTGGAGCTACCTCCGGCATATAATATAATTCTGTTATATACAGTGTGTGTTGTCACCCTGTGATCTGAGGCAATCCGCTTGACAGGTCGAAGCTCTTCAATCGAAATAAAAGTAAACAATTCTTTTTTTTTTCAACGAACCTTGATAATAATTTTTTACTGCTTTATAGTACATGCCATAAACTACAAGAAGTCTGTGTTCAAACATATCCATTCTCCAAATCGAAATCACTGATAAATCATTTCTTTCTGACAACATCACCCTTCAAATCCGTCCATGTGTCAATACAGCTTAACAGTCCAGGTCTCTGTGCGTCACGACTGTGGGCGATGAGTAGTTTTATCTGTCTGTCTCTATGTGCTTCAGGCATAACTTGAAATAATTTGGTTTTATCAATTTTCGCTGGAATCAAAATTCGTGGACCTGTAAAACAAAAGTCAGTTTCCTTAATGGCAGAATGTCATGGAAAGTGATTTCGGGTCCTTCCTTAATATGCAAAAATATTTCAATTCATGTGATTGCTCGGTTTAAACCAACCTCGAAAACAACAAAAACAATAAAAATTTATGTTCACCAAAAGAGTAATAAAATATGATATACAATTAGTCAAGGTCAAATCAATGTTTGGTCAAAATCTTTGTCACAGTTGAACGTGGCCACTTTCTTGGAAAAGTAATTCACAATTGTTTGATGCTTCCTCAAAAACGTATCGGTGGGATATGCAGTCGCAATCTTTAATTTTTGATGACCTTTCATGCAGCTCTTCAGCAAGGATACCAAAGGTCGAGGTATTTACTCGAATAGCACTGTCACTGCATGTTCGACGGAGATTTTTTTCTTAGATATTGTTCATAGGATGTGAAGTTTACTTTTTGACATATTTTTCACATGATCTAAGCTTTAGGACAAGAATTCAAAGTAACCCAGGAAATATTATTCTGAATAGCAACAGCAGCTTATATCTTCCTACATGTATCAAATGTATGGATTTTTAATGTTACGCAAATGCATGGATTTTTAATGTACAAAAATATGTTACACAATTGTATGGATTTTTATTTTTTCTTTACACAAATGCATGGATTTTTTTAATGTTACACAAATTCTGTACTTTACGTCCCAGTATCGAAGACCGCAGAGCATATTGTGTTTCGCTGTCTATCTCCCAAAACTCTTGTTCATAACTTTTGAATGGTGAGTGATATGGCTCTAATATTGCATATGAGCATTTCCTGTGACACGGCCTTTATTTTGGTAACTGTGGTCTTGACCTTATAGTCTGACCTAATTTGAAGAAAATCTCTTACACTATGTAGGGCAGGGCTTTCATATTCCTTATGGCAGACCCTTTCAACTGTTACTTTGTATTTTACAAACACATCTTGTTTAAAAATTGTGTTGCACTCGGGAAAATTCGATCGCCGATGCTCAGATAGCTCAGTTGATGGAGCACCTGACTAGAGATTCAAGGGGGGGGGGTCGAATTCCGGTCTGGTCTGTTGCAATTTCTCCCTTCCTGTTGCATGTGGTAGACCAGCCTCTGAAATTGACAGGTGAAAATACCTGTTAGGGGGAAAGATCATGGGTTGATGTTTTCAAGGTGTGAAGACATTTAAGGAGGAAGGAATGTGGCAGTCAGCCGGATTTGATCGCCGATGCTCAAATAACTCAATTGATAGAGTACCTGACTAGAGATTCATGGGACCTAGGTTCTGAACCGCTACAGTTTTTCCCTTCTTATAACAGTTATATTGGATATTCAGTTATGCCATTATAAAAGTAAGCTGTATTTTCCATCCGAGGAAGATTGATCATCTTCGGAAACCACTCATCAGTTTTAGCGATTTTCTTAGACGATTCGATCCTTCATCTTTCATTGAAAACCATTTACATTTTTTCTATGTTTATTTGTTTAGCCAAAGCGAAAGTGTATCTTTATACCAACATAAGTATATTTTCTATATATATGTTCATATTGTTGATTTGATTTTAATACATTTTAATACAACATTTACAATAGGATTGGATTCAAATTCTTGAACACTTAAGGAAACAGTTCTTTCCCCACAATAAAGGAGAAGGTACAGTAAGGCAGTGTATATGGCCCTCATTTTCAGAAGTCATCACACTCAAAAATGTTATTATAAATCATTATTTTGTAACCCAGACCGTGACTGTCACAAAATAAGTATTAATTTTATCAAATAGTATATTCCAAGTTCATAGAAAGATCAGAATTAATGAAAATTCTAAATTTCCTCATTTTAGTCAAAGCACACACCTGCTCTCCTCTCAAACTTGCGTGTATTATGTTCACTGTATCAGTTGAAGTATGAGATAAAATGATACACGTTACACTGTCCCATGCTTATCAACGCAAAATACATTTGAAAATTACCAAAAAATATATCATTTTGTTTTCACACTCTGAATTTGCTCAACTCCATGACAATATTGTGGCTTTAAAGTAGACACTTATGTATTTTTACTAAAGCTTCATATTGAAATACGTTTTGCTAGATTCACAGGTCTAAGTTTTTTTGTAAAATTGGGAGCAACTCAGAATATCATAGATATCTCATATCGTTTTATAGTAGGCTCTCCCAACTCCACACAGCAAGTAAGATTGACATAGACAGCCACCCACTGTATCAAGCTACTCTCTGTTGTATATGACTAAAAATGCCCTGACAAGAAGCTGAGGCAGCTAATCTTTTTGTGAATCCTACCTATAAAATTGCGAAATTCTTTGGAATTGGAAAAACCCGAATTTCAGTAAAATGAAAGCAGAAATTTTGAGCGATTATGAAAACGATGTGCTAACCAACATTAATGATGGGTGATACCTCACTGGTTGATGATACAGACAGGAAAACCTGCTGGGCACTCCAGGATTTCACGCGTACGCAGACGGTATTTACAATGCAGTGGGCAAACGAATCATACAACCGTCATCTAATAATATTTTACTTTAAATACTCACCTCAAATTAAAACCTGTGTGTTGATTTATATTTTATTCTATTCTATTTTTTTTTTTTTTTATTATTATTTTTTTTGAGAAATTATCCTTTTTCTAATTGTGCTTCACATACCGTCAGCCATTTTTAAACGCATATTTGATCCAATCATACCGCTCCTTACGGCCTGTGACCTGAACCATGAAAAACATCTGCGTGCGATCAACATCATGACGTACACTGTGTGTGAGGAATTCATTTCATAATCGAAGCATACCGTTAAAAGTATCTCATCTTAAAGATACATAATGTGCTTCCGGAAATATCCAACCCAGTGACTTTGATATTTTCTGTTGCTATTAGTTCCTTTTGCTGTTATTGAGGTTTATTCTAACAAACTCGATAACCAACTTTGTTGTAATTGACCATACCATTGTTTTCTTTGAAAAATATTAATGAATATGCGATATTACTGCTACATTTGTCTTACGCCATATGAAAAAATCTTGAATTTTCTGTTAAAAATTATAAAATGTCTTCACTGGGCCTTCTTACTTATGATGATAACGAAAGCCAAATTACCGAATTCCACATCACAACATTGAAGGCTTACAAAATATCGTTTGCACAGAAAATCATGAAATCATTCCATTTGTCATGTTTCAGATTTCATACCGATTATATGTTTAATATTGGTATTAGTTTGGGTGTAACTTTGCTCTATCGCGGATATTCCTTGTGATCGTGCAGAATCTCAACACCTAGAACGGCGAGTGTAATGTAAAAATAAAAGAAGACGAAGATTTTTTACATGCAGCTGTGTGAAATTTCTAATGTAGCAACTATTTTTGCGGCAAGTACAATAAGCCATGGTCTTATAAGTTTCAGCAGGTGAGAAATGCTTAGATCATTTAACCTGCATGACAAGGGTCGTGCATCTTTGTGGAACTCTAATGATGTCTGGTTTGGCACAACATGAACGTACAAGAAACACAGATTGTCAAATAATTCATGATTTTTGTAAAATATATCTTTGATTGATAGATTAGCAGTTTGTCTCCATATATGTGATTCATTAATTGTTAGACAGTATTTTTGCTTTAAACTACAGCTCATTTAAATAAATGGGTTAAGGTTATGGGTTTTCATTACACATAATGGAAATGGTGAAGATAAAACAGGGATCAGTCTTATAAATTCAATAAGGAATACAAATTCGAGAGAAAGGATAGACACGGACTCCTGAAAACACCAGAGGTGGGATCAGCTGCGAGGAGGAGTAATCATACCTTGTTGACTGGTCACACCAGCCATGAGCCCTCTATTTTCAAATAAAAGGAGTAATCCGTAATGGAAATCAGTATGTAAAAACGACCTAACGATTTCTAGGAAACACGTCAGAGAGCATTCGACTTAATGAAAGGTTGTATTTGCAAATATGATCATTATAACTACCAAAGAACCTGCTAAATGTTGAGTATAAACGACAGTGTTGAAACCCTTTCACATCAACTTGTTTGACAGTAGTTTTCCTCAGTTTAAAAATTGATCGTACGCAAAACATGCTCTTGTGTATTTTAATTTTCAATTGAGGGACATAAATATCAAAATGCAGATGATTTTACTTGTTATTTTCTGTCTCGTTTCACTCTTCCAAAAATAAAACTTTTCTTGACTAATTTATATGAAGAAAAACAACAGAACTAAACAATAGGATTGTTGCGTTCGTTACTAAGATAAATGACAAAACAAATTTTTGTAAAAGGCCAAGGCGGGAGGGACGCATACAAACTTTAATACCTTAATATTCTTGTAACAGACATCGCATTAATCGAACACGCGGCAATAGCCGTATATACATGTATATTGCGCGCCAAAGCGCTCAACCATGCATCAAAGCGAAATTGCCAAATGTTACCGGAATAAAAACAAAGAATTACATACATGAAAAACGACAGTTTGTTCAACAGAATTTGATTCAGTATATATTAACCCATGATATACTTTTAGCCAAAAAATATTAATTAATATGGTATGTTTATTTACATATGAAAAACATAAAAGAGATATTGTAGAACATGACTATACAGCAACTGTGAAGTATTGCTATAGCTTTTCTAAGGTAACTCCATACTCGCATTATTATTCGATTGAAAGATTGAAAGTGTATCTATTTTCATTTATTAGAGTTAAAACTAATAAATTATCAAATAAAATAAATAGATCACCACACATTTTAAGATACGAGACATACCATATTGATATATCAATGTCAGAAAATTGCAATGTTTTTAACTAGCATCATCAAAATTACACTAAAACTGGTTATAACGATATAATAGCTTAATGGCAATTTCATAAAACTGTTTTTCTAAACAAAACTATACAATATATAGATTGATATATAACTTAGATTTTCACAAGGTGAAAGGAAGAGGCGTGGACGTGTACAGGGACCTGACGGGCGAAATTCACGGCGTCGGAGTGCAAAGAAATGTACGGACGGAAAACTAAGTGATAAAATCTCTTTTGAAATACGTTCATTGAAGTGTATATCTGCATACTCTTAAGATTTTTCAAATTCGCCTCCTAAATTGCTGTTTCACTGTGTTTAGAATTACATCATCTTCCTTTCATCGCATTTCTAGGAAATCTTGTTATTTGCATACATTCACGCATATATTTTGATTTATATCAATTATATAGCCTTTTTAATTATCATTTTCATGTTAAATTCCAGTTATTAAAACAATAACAACAAAACAAAACTAAACAAAAACAAAAGAAAGAAAGAAAGGTCAACTACCTAATGAAATCGTTAAACGCTACATTTTTATACGCTCGTCAAAGACGGGATGTATTATGGTATGGGTCGTCCGTCTGTCTGTTCGTCTGTCTAGACCTTGTAGGCAAAATGAACCGTAAACTCCAGGATCTTACAACTAGGTACATTTTATCACCATGATGGGAGAAGATGCCTATTGTTTTTCAAGATCAGAGGTTAAAGGGCAAGGTCGTAGTATCAGTTAATAGGAAAACCTTGTAGGTCGACAGGAGATGTCGACACGGGATGATTACTCGTCCTAGACACTTGATCCCACCTCTGTTGTATCCAGGAATCCGTGCTTGCCCATTTCTCTGATTTATATTTTCTACAGGAATTACGAGATTGAGTACTGTTCGTTATCTTAGCCTTTTTCATACAGACCGAACTATGGGGGTTAGGACCGTCAAACGTGGTACATTTAATTACCATGATGAAATGAAGATGCCTATTGTTTTTCAAGGTCAAAATCGTAGTATTAATCAATAGGAAAACCTTGTAGGCAGGATACGGACCGAACTATTGAGGCTAGGACCGTTAAACTTGGTACATTCGATCACCATGATACGAGAAAGACGCCTATTGTTTTTCAAGGTCAGAAGTCAAAGGTCAATGTTGTAGTATTAGTTAATAGGAAAACCTTGTAGGCAGAATACCAACCGAACTATTTAGGCTACAACCATCAAACTTGGTAGACATACTCCTCATGCCAAATGAAGGACGCCTTTTGGTCTTCAAAGTAAAGGTCAAGGTTGTAATATCACTTAATAGAAAAACCTTGAAGGCAGGATACAGACAAAACCATTGGGGCTAGGACTGTCAGACATGTTATTCATAGGATGCAAAAGAATGTCACAGTTGATGATGGCTGATACTAGCTTTTAGTAAAATTTTACAACTAATGGTTTTTAACAATCATTAGTCAACATTCTGAGATTAGAGCATCAAAACTTTGACATTCTGAGACTAGAGCAATCATGACGTTGACATTCTGGGACTACAATAATCATAATTTTGACATTCTGAGACCAGAACAATCTGACATTCTGAGACTAGAGCAATCATACCATTAAGTGCAAACAAGTCATGTATTTCATAGTTGATGAGTAGATAGATTACAGATACTGAAGTCAAATTATCTTGATTGACAAAAATCTAGCTGAAATAACATGTTCTTGAAAGAACAACGCCGTGCACAGTCTATCTATACTATACCGTAAACAACATAAATCTGGAAAATGTTCTGTACGTTATTATCTTCTTAATCATTTTCTTTTTCTGCTTTTTATTTATTTATTTATTTATTTTTTTTTTTTTGGAAAAACGCAGTGTATCAAGATTTTACATATTCATTTAATTGCTATTTCACGGATTTCATACTAAGTGTTAAATCGTTTATTACATAAGTAAGCCCTCTATCTTGACTGGCTAAACAGAGTAATCCGTATTCAAAATCTGTATGCAATGACTGGCCTAGCAATTGGTATGAAGTACGGAAAACAGCATTCGACCTAATGATTTTGTTTGTTTGTTTGTTTTATTTATAGTCGCCTGAGCAATTTTTCAGCTATCCGGCGACTGTCCACCTAATGACAGGCTGACTTTGCAGGTACGATCATTATAACGGCCACAGAATTTGTGAAATTCTGGCTTTAGACGAGACTGTTGAAATTCTGTGACATTCCTTTATTTGCTGATAGCCTTGCTTTAGAAAGTACTCATGTACAGAGCATACTTTCGCCTATCGATTCAGCTAGGAGACATAAACACCATTTGCAGGTGCTATAAGAGGGTTGTTCGATATGTAATGTGTATTTTACGATATCTCAAAAGCATTCGACTCAAATAGTGAAATTACATCCCTTCAAAGTATTCTCCGCTGTTTGAAATACCTAATTTCAATCTCTGAATCCATTTTTGAAATGTGTCACGGTACGCTGATTTAGGTAGACCTCTGAGGCACTGACTGATGTCTGAGCTAAGGGCTTGTCGGGACTTGTAACGACGACCAGATAAGAACTTTTTAAGTTTTGGAAAAAGGAAAATGTCGCATGGGCTAGATCTGGAGAATATGGTGGGTGTGACAAGACGGTAACCTTCTCCGACTTCAAAATTTGCTTCGCAAGCTCAGATGTATGTGATGCAACATTATCATGAATTAGACGAACATGCCTAAATCCTGACACAGAGCGTCGTTTATGATAGTAATTTTTGAGCTTTTCTTAGTATAACATCTCGGTAATACCGATCTGTAACACTTTTACTTATCAGCAACGGAATTTGTACGGCTATACTATCACATGAGAAGAATATGCAATAAAGAACCTTCTTTGTGCTTATGGTTCTTTTAGCAACTACAGGCCTTCTACCGTGCTTAGTTACCCATATTTTTTTCCAATTCTTCTTACTGGTTCGAAATAGTGAACCCATGTTTCGTCAACAGTAACAGTGTTTGCAAATTGCCTTTGATTGAATTTGGAAAACATTTTGAGCAGTTGCTTAGCGGTTTGTACTCGTACCCGCTTTTGGTCATCTGTCAATATAATCTGTATCCATCTGGCAGAAATTTTTCGTACTTTCAAAATACACTTCAAAATGAAATGCACCCGCGATAGCAATATGCCAACAGCTTTGGCAATATCACGTATCGTGTACCTGCCATTACTTTCAAATATTTCCCTGACTTTTGAGACATTTGCCTTGCCTGTTACAGTCACAAGTCAGTCAGAGTTTGCTGTATCTTTGACGAACTCTGTGTCACACTTGTTTTTATTTTTAGAACATTCTTGTAGAACGATTTTCATCAGTCAATTTCTACTTAACTTCAGTGTTAACTATACATTGGCATCTTGCATTAATTCGACATACATATGTTTATATGTAACGTATATTATGCATAATTTAGCCTTATATAAATGGAGAATTAAAATCTTTAACCAATTCAACTTAGCTAATATCTGACGTTGGAACAGATTTGAAGTTTCAAGATGAACTCGACATTTAATAACCACAGTTAAATCCTGAACACAACTCGCATGTCTACTGTGATGTACTATATAATTGCCGCGTATCGAACTCGTTCGGAACACCATTTTTATTCCGTGTTTAATCACGTCGATCACGTGACAGAGCAAAAATGTTCCACAGGACAACTTACGGTAAAATTTGTTAGTATTAGCAACATTTCGCTCGTTACGAATACTGGCAAAAGTGGTATTTTTTTATTAAATTTGCATATATATATATATATATATATATATATATATATATAGAGAGAGAGAGAGAGAGAGAGAGAGAGAGAGAGAGAGAGAGAGATTATATTATCTCTGAAAACGTTTAATAAAATGTAAAATTCATAGCCATTCATGATGTATCATGATTAAATTAAATTTTGATTGGTACGAAAAATTCAAACACAATGATTAAAATTATAACATTGGTATTCTATTATATATGTACACATTTTTCAATGAAACATTTACTGACCATTTAGGAAGAGTAATCACGAATATTCAACAATGATATTTTCACAAACTTTATGCAACATTATTGTCAATTAAAAACAAACATGTAATACAAGAGTGCACGTACTTGTTTTCTTTTGTTTGTTTGTTTGTTTGTTTGTTTATAGCCGCCTGAGCAATTTTTCAGCTATCCGGCGGTGTTTTCTTTTGAATACACACTTTAGTTTAAGTATTTGCACAACATCCATTGCTTTGGGCTCACAAGTACATTGATGATTTTATCCAAGTTCCAAATTTTGCTGTAGTTCTTGAATTTTAAAGTCTCTGTAACTTGATCAAATTTGTTAAAGTTCTGGGGATATGTCATCATCACTGTAAATGAAGTATCTGTAATGTATATATATATATATATATATATATATATATATATATATATATATTCAAATAGTAAAAACAAATTAATATACTCAATTGTTTTCACAAATATTGCAGGGTGTTAAAGTGAAGGGGGAAAAATTATCTTCAGAAAATATTGTACCTTTCTTGATCATTTTCAATGCAACTTGCTGTTGAACTTGTTGACTCGAAGCCCATTCTAACCTGCACTGGTCCTAAGGATGATGCCTAGAAAAAAAGATTATAATTGATATTTGCTCAGTTATAAACTATTAGTTCTAAAACGTAAGTATTTTATACTTCACTGAATATGCATTGAGACACACAATTGTAACAATTCACATTATCTGAAAAAGTGAATTATAAAATTTTGTGTCTCATTGCTTATTCAGTGAAATCTAATATACTGATTTTCAGAATTATTTTTATGTACCCCGACTGCCAGATAAATAGTCTATATTATCTGTCATGTATCTAGATGTTCAGAGCCTGAATAAGGCACTGATGAATTTGGCGATCGAGAGCTGATCAGCATGAAGGTTGTCATTTTGACCAATGAACACATGCAAAACAGCATGCAACAAACATTTTCCACCCTTTTCAGATGTATGTTTGATTAGTGTCGACAAGATGTGACAACATTTATGCTATCAAGATAATCAATGCAATTGAAAGAATCGTTGGTCTGGTTGGATAATAATTAGTCCGGTTCTAAACACCGCATGCCGCACAAGAAAAGTTCAAATTAAAATCAATTAAAACACAAAACATGTGATCTTCCAAACAGTGTAAATAATATGTGAAATAATTAATTGTTGTTGTCGGGTACATAAGCGGCTGTAAGCCTATTCTTTCGGCAGTCGAGCGAATAACCGTTTGCTATTATGGGCACTCAGCCGCCGCGTTAATAGCCACTCACATTATATATCGTGTTATGAAATAGCAGAGGAAATGAGAACTGGATAAAAATATAATTCATGACATTTTTTTCACTTAGCAAACGAAATTATGATTTCATTGTCCAAGTTGAATATTTCACCGAATTCCTCATCTCTGAAGAAACTTTGTTTAGACTCTCAATGACTACATAGTCACAGACAACAAACGTTCGCTTGCTAATTCAAGAAGTTGAACAAGCTCAATTTTCTTTCCCAAACTGCACCGAATGCCTCATTCCTGGATATATTTCTTTAAAATTGGAACTTGCTAGGAAAATAAATCAATGTCTTCTTCCATTTCCAACATACAATGGAATAGGCAACATCAGAATGGCGGCAGAGTATACGGTAATATAGAATGATGTACGTTTCGTTCGTAAATAATAATACCGGAAGTTACGCTGAGGAACATTTTTCACGTGGCGTGACTAAACGCGGAATAAAAACGGTGTTCCGGACGAACTAGAGACGTGGCTATTGTGTGTACATCTTTTTCTATACGGTATCCAACAAAATGTTGCTTGTTTGGTTCACTAATTACTGTACAATGAGATAATTTGTTTCTGTGTATGACAGCTGCAGTCGGTGTTGTGGATGGGGACGATAGTCTTGATCTTGTAACCATGGTTAGCTACAACGGAGAAATAGTTGACCAACACTACAGCTACGATTCAATGGTTTATCATTCCACCATACACAAGATATACTTGCAACCTATCATAGAGAACCCAGACACCAGAACTTCGATGACAATCCACACGACATTACCGCTGGACCGTTACCGTCAGGAGAAAGATGTATCCCTTCTACAAATGCTTCCGTTACAGAAACAGCAATGGCTATCGTATTTTGGCACAAAGAAAATGGTCATTTCGAAAAATGAGAACATTGCTATTCTGTGTATGCAGTCTCACTATCTGGGTATGTGTATTATATTATGGTAATCAATCAAACATACACATTTGAACGAGGACACTGGAAATTGCTCCCAACTAGATTGTATTTTCTAAGACATTCATTCAGTTCCTTTGACGAGCGTTACGGATAGAATATGTTGTCATGTATCACAGTATAAATGAATAAACTGAACTCCATATAACATTAATCTTTTATTGTTATTATTATCGATATTAAGAACACTTAAAACGATAAATAAACTCGTGGGGATCCGGGTTGTTAGAATAGATCCTCAGTACCACTAGCTTGTAGTAAGAGGCGACTAAATGGGACAGTCCTTCGGATGAGACCGCAAAAACCGAGGTCCAGTGTCACAGCAGGTGTGGCACGTTAAAGATCCCTCCCTGCTCAAAGGCCATAAGCGCCGAGCATAGGCCTAAATTTTTCAGCCCTTTACTGGTAATGGTGACGTCTCCATACGAGTGAAAGATTCTCCAGCGGAAAGTTAAGCAATATAAATCAACCAAGGCATTCAATGGTATGTCTGTGAGTAAAAGACGGTTTTAGGGGTCAAACGTATTGATCATGGAACACTAAGAAGCAATCTCTCTTACTCTACATAAAAGTTTTGAAACATCAAAGTGAAATGTGAGGTTTCTGGTTTATCTGCTTCCTTGTGAATATCCACATATTACATAATCAAAGTTGTGCTTATCACTGTTGAAAGTAAACTGTAGGAACTATCAGTTTCCTAAATGGGTACGAGGCTGTGTGGCACACAGTCAACAACCAATTTCCATGTTAGAAAACATTTTAGTGGCAGCATTGGAATTCCATAATTGGATTGTCCTTTTCAATTCAACGGAAAATGGACGACTTACAGAAGGAAATATCCTTTATTGAACAGATAATTTAGAATAATTCAATCAAAGAACGATAAGGAAGAAAGCTTTCAGTCATATATCTTAGTGTCGTGACACCATAAGAGGAAAGGAGATAGAAATCACGCTATAAGAACAACACACATGTCCACAAACCCGTAACGGAGACACGAAAAGTTGGAGAATGTACAACGAAATATACTCACCACCAAACTAAAACAATGTTTTGAAGGATGCACTAGCAATAGCATGAAATGTAAAATACGATTTGAGGGAAACGACCTATTGCTTCTGCCAGACAAATAAGACACTACCATCCTGATCAATCTACTTAGAACTATGCACCATCATGGTCACGGTTACCGACAGTACCAAGGACATTTTTAAAAAAAAAATATTTAGCAAATGTATTTCTGCGAATCTTTGTGTGAATGCTTTGTATAATCATTTTTTGTTAAAAACACGAAATATTCTATATCCTTACGAAAAATTTGAACACTTGCACATGATTATGACAGTAATTTACTCCCTTGCCGATTGCCATCAGATGTACTGCTCCTGTACTTTCAGAAAACGTTTCAGGCTTATTTATTTCACTCCCCTTAACCAGTAATTATACTATTCAAAAATAGAAGGAGATATTGGATTTACAAGGACAATGAAATGCAGATCATGAAGTCAGGAAGGAAACAAATGACAGAAAAAAATTAAGGAAACATTTGTCAATGTATTCAAAACCCTGTGTACAGTCAGAAAAGGACAGATTCTCCAGAATAAGGGTTGACACCAACACAGAGTCACACAGAAAATTTACCATCATTGTGAAACAGAGTCAGTAGCGGGTAAAACCCCCTCGCTTGGCCAGACAAGCTCAGATTCGGCGTGGCATAGTCCTAACGAGACGTCCCAGGTCATTCTGGGGAAGGTTATTCCATTCCTGTTGCAATGTTGCAGCAAGTTCTTGGATATTGGCGTAGCCGCTATCCAAGCATGTTCCAGACATGCTCGATGGGGGAAAGGTCCGGACTGAGTGCAGGCCATGGTAATGTGGTGATATTCTGCTGTTGGAGATAATCTGTAAAGATCCTGGCCCTATGACATCTGGCAATGTCATCTTGAAAAATGAAACGGCGGTCATAACAACGTGCAAACGGCATAACATGGGGTGCCAAGATGTTGTCCCGGTAGTACTGTCCTGTGGCACGTCCAGCAACAACATGCAAGTATGTTCTGCCGGCAACAGTGATGCCTCCCCACACCATTACAGACCCACCCCCATACCGATCATGTCTAATGACGTTAACGTTATGGAAACGTTCGTTACGTCGGTGCCAAACCCTTCTGCGTCTGTCCAGGAAGTGCACAGTGAACCTCGACTCATCTGAGAACATTATGTGGTTCCATCAGCGATTATCCCAGCGTTGATGGTGACGACACCATTGGAGTCGGGCCCTACTGTGACGATCCCCCAAACAAGGAATGACACGAGGACGCCGGGTGTGTAAGTGAAATTTGTGCAGTCGATTCCTGATGGTCTGGCCACTCACTACCAAGCCAGTGTCCCTTTGAAGTTGAGACCTTATCTGATTTGCTGTTACTAGACGATTTCTCAAGGCAGTAGTGCGGATGAATCTGTCCTGAGCCTGAGTTGTTGCCTTTGGTCGATCGGATCGTGGTCTATCCTGAACAGACCCTGTAGCACGATATCTGAACCATAATCTGCTGACAACAGACTGGGAAACATTCATTGCCCTTGCCACAGCGACCTGTCTTGTGCCAACCTGTAGCATGCCAAGGGCATGTAACCTCTCATCCTGTGTTAGACAGCGCATGGTCTCTGTTTAATTAACGACTTCAACAACTGATAATCTGATGCTTTCTCTTCAAAATCTTCCTTTAAAGTGGTTCTAACCTTCCAATTCAAAGGCATGCATATTTGCGGCACAACACCTTTGATCATCAGTAGCACCCGTGCAGATCGTGAGAGTGTGATTGATGTGTTTGGGTGATGAATTTCTTTCGAAATGATTCCTCGTAGAGTAACTATACAACATGGTTTCGTATCCCTTTGTAAATGTGAACATTTTGATCACAAAATACAGAATCACCTACTTTTTTTGAATAGTATAGCTTCATAATACATTGCTCCGGTATTTTCCATTTTATGGAAATGAAAACCTCCATCGGTGAGTCTAGTCTGATGAACGAGTTTGGGACATAGGAGTTCCGAACAATGAGTAAGAGATGAAAAAATAATACCCCCCCCCCCCCAAAAAAAGCTCATTCTTCAGGAGAAAAGGATAACAAGAAAGATAACTCTAAAATATATAAAATACAAGATGAATCTCTCCGCCTACCCGAAGCAAGGATTTCTTTATCAAAACTAATTCATTTAACAGTTTAGTGGCAATTTGTTACATTATCAAGGCACATCAATATTCCTTTCATTTATCTACTACGAGTCACATTAATTTCAGCCAAAGCTCCTGCACAAGCTGGCATTAAAAAAAATATTACCTTTGAGCAATAAAACAAGTGAAGATCAATATTGATAGAAGCGCAAATAAGGAACACTGGGCATACCAGAGGTAGGATCAGGTGTCTAGACGTATTGACTGATCACACCCGCCGTCAAACAAGGTAGAAACCTTTTAAGGAACGCCATATTTAGGAATTTGTTTCAAAGTAATATACAACACCCCGGTATGTTAAGGTGTCAAAAAATGATTATTTTATTTATTTAATTCTAACTTATTTAAATTTTGTAAATGTTTTAAAATTTACAGTTTGCTGGATTGGGACATGAAATTTTGGTTCCACCAGATAGTGATTGCATTTTCTGCAGTTTTGAAATAGGGTAGCATTGTAGCCGCAACGCCTCTAAATCTCGATTTCTCTTATTTGCCTCATCTTTAAAGAATGCAGCAGACAAACACACTTATCAGTAACTACTAAATGTTGTTTGTATTCTTTTGACAAAAATGCAAATGATTAATTTTCTATTTGGTTTTCCATATTTCAAGGATTCCTTTTTTATCAAAAACGTAAAGACATTGACCAAAATAAGTGTAACCACCCTTTTAACCACCTGCAAATGATGGAAGTTTTTAGATTGCTAAATTTTAACAAGTTTCTAAGTAATTGATTATTTATTTTAAAAAATTCAGTTCAGCAAAATTAATAGATGACTGATAATCAGTACTGACTTTCAGGATCACACTCAACATTTTGTAAGTTATCTGGTGGTGTCCAGTTTTTTATTGGTGGAAAAGGGAACCCAGATCCAATCTACCCGGGAAGAGATCACATTCCGAAAATAAATTGGAAAACTTTCTCACAAATATCGGCGCTATTTTCAGTAATAAATACGAAATACGATTGAAGAAAATAGATCTTAAATGAATAATGAAAATTTTCTATATAGTTATCTTTTGAAACTATATATATATATATATATATATATATATATATATATATATAGGTGGTATTAAACAATGAAAATAGGTTGTTAATTTCATTCACAAAAATGAGTTTATTGAAGTCACAGACAGTGCAATTGTGTCTGAGATTTCGGATATGCAGCTGTTCGGCGTAGTATCCAAGGTGAAAATAACTGGTCTGTAATTATGTTGTTAAGGCATTCCTGAAATTGATTTCAGAAATTATTACATAGGATAGGCATTCTTGTGGACAAATGTGAAAGGAAGTATTGGAAACAACACGATAGGTGTCGTATTCGAGTTACTTTTTCATACACCAAGTTGGTTCGGATACCACAAATCGCATCGCCATCAGGAAGATTGAGTACTTCATTGCAATCATCATCCATTCACACAAATAATCCTGGATCTACCGGAATCCTGGATCTACCGGATATGATATCTAATCACTACATATAATAACCCACATAATACGATCTGTTCAATTATGCAACAAGAACTAAATAAATAAACCGAACTCCACCAAAGTATTTTTAACTTTTATATAAGCCTATAGATAGAATGTGAAAGATAAATCTCTGTTAAATCTCCATCTAGATTTATGACAAACCATGGTGTGATGATGTCAATAGATTCTGACGGATATTACCGGACATGGTGATAAATTATCGACTGCCGCAGATCTCATCGCCATCTATGTGACCTTTGGCGCCCACGTGGGTTTAGAACAATACTGAAAAGCAGGGATAGGAGATAAACGAATGAATTATTCAAATAATGGCGTAGAATATTCGTATTGAATTACTGCACCGTGCAGTTTTAGACTGTGGTAAGTAAATTATTATCAGTATATGCTGTATCTTAAATGTGAACTTAATGCCCTAGAATTACACTCAATGACAAGTTAGATAAATCCATGCGTCTAATGCGTTGTGCGATTTTTTTTTTCATTTGACTAATAGAATACTACAAGTTAATGTCTTTTAAAGCAGGACTGTAATGCCTTGGCCATTGGCAAGTGTTTCTGGCAGAAACTTAATGTCTAGGTTAAAGTGAAAATGTGTTTCAAAACAGATCCTTGTATTTGATCTAAATATATTAAGTTCAAATTTAACAGGGGCACAATCTAGACTCAGCTGTATAAAAGTTTACATTGCCTTGACTAGACGTTAATTGTCAGTTAAACTTAACTCACCTTTATGCAGTTAGGGCCTGGTCAGCATTTCATATCTTAATCCAATGAAATAAATCCGCAACAAAATAGTGATACTCAAAGGCGTAAAAGTTGTTTTTCATTTCAAAAGCTCAATGTAATGTTACAAATGATGTCCAGTGTAAGATATGATAAACAATATATTGTTTCCTTTGTTGCTATGGTGATTTTTTATAATAAATTGGACTTTATAACAATAATCGGTTATTATTAAGAACCCTAAAACTTTTTTTCACAAACCATAAAGAACTTTTTTTATCATTTATGAAACATTGCTGATTACTATAAACATGTACAGTGTACTAGTGCATGCGCCAGCTGACCCCCCCCCCCCATTTCCATACTTCCATACGTACGTTGCTACCTTGTTTGGTGCCGGTTTATAAAGAGTAGCGTCAAGCTCTAGATGCAGTTGGAACACCGTTCGGTCTTTTCCCCGTGTGTGTGTGTGTGTGTGTGTGTGTGTGTGTGTGTGTGTGTGTGTGTGTGTGTGTGTGTGTGTGTGTGTGTGTGTGTGTGTGTGTGTGTGTGTGTGTGTGTATGTTTGTGTGTGTTTGTGTGTGCGTGCGTGTGTGCGTGCGTGCGTGCGTGCGTGTGTGTGTGTGTGTGTGTGTGTGTGTGTGTGTGTGTGTGTGTGTGTGTGTGTGTGTGTGTGTGTGTGTGTCTGTGCGTGCGTGCGTGCGTGCGTGCGTGTGTGCGTGTGTGTGTGTGTGTGTGTGTGTGTGTGTGTGTGTGTGTGTGTGTGTTTGTGTGTATGTGTGTGTGCGTGCGTGTTTGTGAGTGTGTGTGTGTGTGTGTGTGTGTGTGTGTGTGTGTGTGTGTGTGCGTGCGTGCGTGCGTGCGTGCGTGCGTGCGTGTGTGTGTGTGTGTGTGTGTGTGTGTGTGTGTGTGTGTGTGTGTGTGTGTGTGTGTGTGTGTGTGCCCTTTTCTTCATTTTGTATTCAGTTTATGATATTGATCACAGTTTGTTATCTTCACCTATGTTGAACCTGGAAACAGATGCATGGTAACGATTCTCTGGTCCAGGATTTCTTTCAGTGTAGCATGGGACTCAAAATAAGCTGTAAGTATGCTTACGGAATAAAAAAAAATCGTAAAATTTACTAATTTTCATTTTTAAATGCAACAATATGTCTCCTCCCAGCCCCAACTTTGTGGTTGCTTGCCAGGTCCTAATAAACGTTTCTGTGAAGTTTCGCCCCAACCTTATTTAAATTGTACCACAACTGCGTTCACAAACATCCTCAGATATCAAAGCTATAGAGTTATAGTATGGCAAATAAAACAACAACAAAAACTACATACACGAGAATATATATTTTTGACTTGCCTAGATGGTCTAGCGTTTTGGTTAACCTTCCTACATGGTCGAGAGGTCAAGTGCGCTTGTCACATGCTGATAGGAGATTTGGTTCCGCAGGTCGTGAGTTCATCCCCGGGTAGGGAACTTGAATTATGTAACGTTGATGTACATGTATTTTAATATCATGTTGAAAGTCACAGCAAAAGATTTCTTCTTGTGCAATACTGAATTAAATTCTTCAGGATGTTGGTATTGGTGTTGAAATGTCTTGCATTCCTTTTAAAGCGACGGACACATGCGCCACCGACTAATAGAGTTCAACAGTCTTTCAATCAACGACCGTATTCCTCTCAACAAATGAAGTATTTTAAACAAATAAGTCTCCACAACTTGAATAGGTATGCAGGAAACATTTGAGTTTCTGTCAAAATAACAAAGCAGTATCATGTTTAAAGTACTTATTATTTTTGAAATATCCTCGTGCTACTATGGCTAGCAAGAATTTTGTGACACATTTTGAAACAGGTAGCGTAGATTATAAAGACCACATGGGTTAGAAGAGGTCGCGCAGAGTGGAGGTTTGTAACAAATAAAAATCATCGGACCGATTAGCCTACTTATGATTTTATATAATGGAATTCTTCTAAAGATCGCTAAAAATAGACATTGCATAAGCAACCGTTGACTGTGCTTGAAATATGTATCTACCTATGATCAGTATCTAACTCGAGGCAAGCCACTGACACCTAAGTTGATGTTACAGGGATTTTTTACAGTCTCGTTTAAAGCCAGTATTTCGCAACTTCTATGGTAGTTATATCAATCTAATTTACCAATATAATAACCTGTCATAGGGTTAAATGCTTTCTGGCGTATTTTATATCAATTGTTAGATGTTTCATTCTTCCAGTTCATAAAAAATCTCATTTCCTAAGAAAATTTCCGTCGTAAAGGGACTGATTCACGATTTCCCCCCAAAATTTTGTTTTTCACTTTGAATGATAAAGATCTACTGTTTAATGTATTCAAATTGTTTCGCAAAAATTAAGATTTACAGTATTAAAGCAGCTCATATTAGAGACAGTTTATTATTTGTTGTGTAAACAAAGATCAAGATATGCTATTATCTACACAGTTTTTAAAATGTACTTTGACCATGTATTTCAAGTATTCTCTGGGTAAAATATACCATTTTAATGTGGAAATTGTATTTGCGCAAATTAGGATGCTTCAAATTACAAACTTAACATTCACTGGTTTGTTTGTAAGCATAAAAAAGGCTGGAATCTGTTTACATAACACAGTCATGACAAAATAAATTTTGGCTGCCAACTTTAAATAAGCTAAATCTTTAATGTTTAACATCAAAAATATTAAAAAAAAAAACTTTCTTTCAAAAAACAGTCCCTTTAATTAAAAGTATAATATGCATTTAAAAACTATTGCGTTATGGTATGCTAGTAGTGCTATTATGACTTGTATATCCATACAGCGTCATCACAAACCAAGCCTAGCGCTTCTCAGTACTTTCAGTACTTTGATTGTCAATATCTTCTATTTCAAATAAAAATGAGTGTCATTTGGGGAGAAAATGGAACTACTATGAAACAGCGCAAAGTATTAAAAAAAAAAGGATTTGTAAGCTGCATTAATGTGTATTTAATTTTTGATTGTATAATTATCCATTGATAACTACGTTATATTTGTGTAGATACATGTACATATATTCTTTGTCCATAATATCCAATAAATTTATGCTGAGTTCGCGGCTTTTTGAACTGCAGGTTCATTCTATTCGTGTTCCCCTGAGAGTGTCTCTTAATACTTTGAATAATTAGATTTTGAACAAGCCCATTGTTTATATCCCTTGTGTTACATATTATTTTTATATTTTGTGATATTATGTAGGGTTTATATAAAGTTATAAAATAGGTGCTTGTATCGAGAAATAAAAAAAAAAACCCACGAATCTACAATAGATAACTGGTACCAACGATAAATAGGACAAACATGTGAATATGGTATGTGACCCCTCCCATGTGAATTCTGCCATCAAGTCATAGCCAAACATTTTCCATTGAATTAATCGCATAGTGAACATTCGAAAATTCAAATTTTCGCTTGGAACGTTTGAAATTATCCCCAAGAAAATATAATACCCAGTACTAGTATGATTTAGGCACATGGCAACATTTTGTGGGGGGGTTTCAAATTGGGAGAGGGCGGGAAGGGGAGGGGGGGGGAGGGGCAGTCGTAGAACCTCTTTTACCCGAACTCCAACTTCATATAAATCTTTGGGTTGGTTAGTTGCTTGTATATTTAAAAGTCCAGCTGGAGGATTTTTCACCTTATATGAAGACATCATTATTGCCAATGAAGGGCTGCAAAATTTAGGCCTAAATAACGTTGCCAAAAGTGAGGCGACCAGGTGCCGCTTCAGCTTGTACCGTACATGCCTGTGACTGCAATCATTTATATTACATTATGTCTTTATCAAAGGTAGCCGGATAATTTCCCTGATCCCATGTGAGACGCCAGGTGGGTATACGTCCCCTAGTCAGTAAGCAGACGTCAGTTAGATGCCAAGTCTCCATTATTACGTTGTAGTAACCAATCCTAAAAATTTCGAAACTTTTTTTTTTTTAAATCCATACCTCAATAAAAGATACTAAACAGTTTGGTGGATTTATCAAGAGTGCGAAGATTTTCCAGACACTACGTAAACTTTAATCTAGATGATCAGTTGACAGTGATTGGACGAAATTGATGTTAGAAGAATGAAAACCTGGGAACTACTTCCGATCAATGAAGAATCTATACACGGCCTGGAGAGATTTGTGGACTAAAGTAATATCGTCAATTGTGTGAGTAATGTACAAACACAGAGTTTAATTATTTTCATTATAAAAATAGGACTACATCGTACATACAGTACCAAGTCTGTCTTATCTTCCAATTATTGAAATGAATTATGAAACTCAATTGAAAAAAAAAAATCGATGTTTAATAACGCGCTGTTAAGCATGGATTTAGATAAAGCCCGTTAAATTGTGGAGTCTGAATGGAAGACTTGTGTCAATCGCAAGGTGTGATGAAGTTTATATGTTCAATCCCATAAATCAAAAACTAAACAGCAGAAAAATGAGACGGATTAGGTGATAATATACACCGGTAATGTCAAATATCAGCTGACTGGTATATTTCGTTTTTTGTATCGTAGGGTTTATTCTATTGGCTATTTAAATACATTTGCAAAGTTTTGATTTTAAATCGTCTCATAGATTCGATTAGAAAAATACCGTCGATGTTATTGATTTTAATGTAAACAGTGTCAATAAACATAATTTAGGAGCTTTGTCAGGGTAAGACACTTCTGACTTTTCAGAATTCAATCAACCACAAAAAGAAATTATCCCTGTCTGGTCACGGTTTCGTGATTTGCAATCACCGCCAATTTAAATGTCAATATCTGCACAGACACGAACCGATCACCAGCTATCAACTCGACTGGTTCCAACACACCTACAACGATTTACTTCTTGTTTGATTTCAATAACTTTCTTTCCACTAGACGAAATGTTCATCGTCAACGAAGCAGCACTCGAAATCTATTTAAAACAGTAAAGACAAGGACACTCGCAGATATCTTAAACAACGGTTGGTATCTCGGCGTAACAAGGAAGTATGAGCGAATTCTGGACAAGTACAACTTGAAATCAGTAAAAGTGAGTGTATATTTATTTCAGACAGTTTAAATATCCAGTATTGCCCTAAAGTGAATTTTTTATCTCGATATAAGCACAACCTGTTGAAGTACTCCAGAACTCTGATTTCGCAACAGATTGTATAAAACGGCACATTTCAGCATATTTTCAAGATATCGAAATATTGAAAGTGATCGTTTATCAACTGTTTGGAAATATTACCCATCTGTCGTATTAGGTGCCCTGGTTGTGATATGGTGTACGTGAAAACAATACCGCACCGGTTTCAGAAAGTAGATTATGCCTAAAGCAGGTAAGTCGTATTCATTTTGTTATCTTTTAAATAATACAATCATGGATATCTTTATAAAATTTATATATTCACATAGAAATACCATGGCCAACATCTTAACCTTTTTTGTTGTTTTACGTCCCGTCGAAATTTTTCACTCAAATTGAGACGATACCAGTTGTAGGTAAGTGGGCATAACACAAATTTATAACTATGCTTAGCGCCGTAGCATTGAGAGTTCTTTAACATGCCAACACCTGCCGTAACATGGGATCATCATTTCTAATGTTCTATCTGAAAGACCCGTGATTCTCACTTCTAATTGCCGAACGTTTGGCAAAGGAGCAATCGCTACCTATGTACAAGTCTTGGGTTTCAAGCGGCCATGGCACAAGCGTGGCTTGAACTCATGACCTCTAGGTTACGAAATGAACGCTCAACCACTAAAATATCGCTTTAACTTTTTGGAATCTGTCAAATGTGATATTCATCAATATTTGATTTTCAGCCACCAAGAGTGGTTACGATCGAGTGCCTCTGGTTTCCGGAACCCGTTCCGATTCTGATGAGGAAAGTGAACCGATTTCTTACATAGAGATCAATAAGAGGTACCGGAACCGGAACCAGCGGAAGCCACTTCTTGCGGCGGGTGTGGTGGTGATTATTGTGCTCCTGACAGTTATACTTGCCATGTGTTATGTGTTACTGACACGTACAAATACCGCCAGTGCAGCCACCACCACGCCGGCTGTAACAGAGGCAACATCAAAAACACCGGGGTCAATGGAAGGGATGACTACCACCAAACGCGCGGAGGAAAATCACGAACGACGGACTCCGAACTGGGAGGTTACCTTCAAAAACATGGGTACGTTAGCAATTATTTGAACCCAACCTTGTAGGAATAAATGTTATAGGATATAATTTGCAGTTGAGACATAATCAAGCTAGAAAGACGCCTTCGGAAGACCACTCAGTATTTACCTCAAAATATCCATTTTATCGGTTTCTACTGGGTTTTATTCACTTAATCGAATGTATTTTGTTGGATCGTATTTGAATTATATGATGAATTGCTATCTTGATATGAGTTTGGCAACAGTTGTAATTGTGTTTGACTTGCTACCATTCAATGAATGCAATTTGTGCCAGCACATATGATTGAAAGATAGATGAATTTAACCAGTTTTAATGTCCTTTAAGTTATGTTTTAATTGCATCCATTGTTATCCCACTGAAGATAGATGCACGTGAATTCAGTTAATGATTATCTGAAGAAATTTGTAATGAAAATGCATATATTATTAATGAATTGAAATACAGGCGCAAATACATGTTGACGTGGTCTGTGAAACAAGCAGACAAATAGTGACATATGAAACAGAGGCGAATTCCTAATTCCACTGTGTTTTTTCAAGGGAAATATTCATATCTAGTGATCAGTCATTCAAAAAATTATATATATTCTTTGTTAAACACCACTCTGATTCTACGCACAAGTACTTTGAAGTTGATATTAAAAAGATGTTAGAGTTTCTCATTGACAATATCTCCGTAGCCTTTGGTGATCAACAGTCTGTTGGAATCCCTGAGCACGGATTGTGCTTCTTTGTTAGTTGGCCTATTTTTATATTCTTATGAAGCAGAATTTATTTAAAAGCTTCTAAATCAGTCGCCGGATAGCTGAAAAATTGCTCAGGCGACTATAAATAAAACAAACAAACAAAAAAAAAAAAAGAGCTTCTAAATGAGAAGGAAAAATCTACAGAGGTCCGTGTTTGCCCAACTCTTATTTTTGATCGGTTAAAAGTTGTAACCAATTAGTTACATCTCATAATGGAGATACGGTTGATTAATTAAATATTGTTTAACGCCCCGCTCGAGAATCTTTCACTCATATGGAGACGTCACCATTGCCGGTGAAAGGCTGCAAATTTAGGCCTATGGTCGGCACTTATGGCCTTTGAGCAGGGAGGGATCTTTAACGTGCCACACCTGCTGTGACACTGGACCTCGGTTTTTGCGGTCTCATCCGAAGGACCGCCCGATTTAGTCACCTCTTACGACAAGCAAGGGATACTGAGGATCTATTCTAGCAACCCGGATCCCCACGGAATAAAATGAACTCCCCTTCAAGATTACTAGAGCATGTAGATTACATTGGTAATACGTGCAGTTTCAAATGTTTCACAGAATACCTGTGTCCTTGACAAATGAAAACAAAATATAATTTTCAACGTACACTTTATACAATCCCCAGTTTGTAGATTTCAGTATCACTAATAATGTATGCTTGCATCATTTATTTGCTGAATGCTAACAAGTGAAGGAGATTTGGTGTAACATAGAAGATTGCTTTTGAATACATCATGTTAATAGACAGGTAATTATGTTTGGAAAATTCATTTACATTACAAACATTCAATAATGTTGGTAGTGAAACTTATGATAATAAAAAAAGGCCCCAGTGCATTATTGGTTCAAGTGTTTGTATGAGGTCTATTACTGTACGGATGTTTAACTACACGTGTGATATTCCAACACCTTTCAGTGCATACTCAATCAAGACATGAATAACAATGCTATTAATACTCATACTAATTCTCTGATAGAAACAGACTGACACCACGAGAAAGTTTTCATTAATATTTCAAAAAAATTCCATGTATATATATATATATATATATATATATATATATATATATATATATATATATCTGTGTGTGTGCGTGCGTGCGTGCGTGTGTGTTCCCACTCATATTAGTACTTAAAACATAAAATAAGTTTTACCCCCTCTGAGTCAGAACTTATTTCCTACCTGAATATACGAAAGCTGAAACATCTGTAGAAATATTTGTACTTTCTCTAAGTATGCATTTAGTTTAAATCAGATTTCAGGAAAATGAAAGAAAATTTTCAACCATTACTCCTTTACCCCCCCCCCCTATGAACCTGACCTCTTACCCCAATGATATTAAATCTAAAAGTTATAAATAACTATATACTTCCTCTAAATATGATTTAGTTTACAATGAATGTCAGTAAAAACACAAAGCGAAAAACAAAAATAAAATTTCAACCATTGATAATTTTAATCCCCCCCTCCTCCCCAATTGACTTTGACCTTATATCCCTTTTTTTTCTAACAGCTTTTTCCTCTTTCTAGCTATACTATATAACAAATTTGCCCCAGCCTGGAAGTCTGAATCAATGCCAGTGTTAAATTTTGACAGGAGTTTCCCTGATCTTCATGAATATGCACTATGTTTCTTGGTGTTAACAGAAGAAAAGAAGGAAGACTTTAATCATAACAAACATTACCGAAATATACCCAATTTGGCCCTGCCCTAGAGACTATTTTACAATCAGTATTTTATGCAACATGCCGAAGAACGGTATCCAAAAAAACATGGGTTTTTTTTCTAGCACATATTTCATATTTTAAGATTTTTATAATATGAATTAATTTCTAATTTTCTCTAGCTTATTTCTTTCATAGTTTCAATTGTTCATTGTGTGATATTGATATCTGGCATTAATAAGGGATTTTATGTATTCTGTATAATTTTGATTTGCATTTTAGTATAATATAAAGCGCTTTAGAGTATATTTAGATAAGGCGCTATTTAAACGCATTATCATTATTATTATTATCATTACTAAGCCATTTACGTCGGGATCATGACATATGAAAGTTTAATAGAAGGCTTTCTGCTAAACTGAATATTTTTTTTTACGTTAGAAACAATTTATGCGCATTTTGGCCCCACCATAAAGATTGAACCTCTGTCTACAGAGTACATTTAACCTCTGACGTAACACAGACATGTATTATTCTGTTTATTAACGATACTGTAGATTCCTTTTTACGCGAGTACTTAATGTCGCGAAATGACTCTTACACATTAAATAGCGAGAACATAAATTCGCGAGTGCTCTGTTAATCAAAACCTTTTACAACATAAAAATAAAGCGAGTAATTTTATTTCGCGAGTGATTCTTCTCGCAAAATTACGCGATAATAAATTTCACGCATATATTTAGGACTTTATAGCATATTGGAAGTTTAGTATGAAGTAAATATACGTGTATACATTATCAAGGATAGAAATTGAGATCTATTCTTGTGGTATTAAGAGAAACTGAGTCTTTTTCTAAGCTTTAGTTGTCTTTTGCTAAATTTGAATTATTAGTCATTATTGAATGGTGGTTCAGGTCATTTTTGTATAATCGAAGAGTTTGATTTAAATATTTCCTTAGGTTCTGAGTGTGTTATGAGGTTGATCGACATTGATGGAGATGGTTTACAAGATATAGTTTTTGGTGCCGCGACCACAGCAGATCTCGCCGCCATATCTAACATTGATGCAAGCGGAAGTTTGAGAACTTTTTGTAATGCAACGGGTTAGAATTTGCATTTGTTACTTTGCCTCTATTTCTAGAAATAACTCGTGTCAGAGAGAAATTTAATGTGAATACACACTTTGTGATAGCATTAACCAAGAGACTTCCTGTAGAGAATGTGAAGTATATCAATTACGAACAACATTCTTTTAGGAAGAACATACCCATGTATCGGAACTTTTATTGGAATGAGGGGATATGATGGGAAAATTCTGTGGAAAATCCCCACGCGATCTGGGACATTACTGAATAACTGTGAAGACTTTGACCTCAATTTGGACGGACATATCGATTGTGTGATAGGAGGACGCAGCGCCACCATGGAAGCTATAGACGTCAGGAACGGTAACTCACATCTTAGAGTTTTGAAAAGATGCCACAATTCAAGCATTGGTTTCTATATCTGATTGAGATTGATTTCTTTATGTTTATGAAGGAAAACACATTTGGGAAGCATCTTCGCCATTTTTCACAAAAATCTGGAACTTCTACCAAGCAATGGCCCTTCCTGATTTCAATGGTGACGGCGTGAAAGAGATATTGGTTATGCACGGCGGTAATCCCAATAAAGACGCTACTGTAAGACACGTCATCTATTCAACCTATTCTGTAAAACATAAATACCTGAATCATTCATTTACGACTAAGATAAAAAAGAAAAGGTATGCAAGTTTACCAACCATTGATATACGTCTAACGAGGTAAATGCTCTCAATAAAGAAACATAACAAAGAAACCATAACTTATGAATCAAACTTAGTACACTTGTATCTTGGTGCAGGACCATAACCGGGAGTCGGGCCGCTTGATCATGCTGGACGGAAAGACCGGCAGAGGAATGGGGGTCCGATGTCTGAAGATGCCCCACAGTAAAGAGAGTTATCAGAGTCCTGTAGTGTATACTTACAGGGACGGATCACAGTACATCCTGTTTGGGAGTGGCGGAGAAACTATTCCCGGTTAGTCTTATTGTTTAAGCTAAATTCTATTTCTTGTTTTGGTTGTAAAGATTTACTTTTGTGTGTATTTATTGTGATGAATGCAGGCGACTTTATGATGATATCCCTGCCGGATTTTTACCGTTACGTTATGGGCTTACCAAAAGACACAATTGTACCCCATACAAAAGGGTCTTACAACCAATGGAGTCACATCCCGAGACAAGCTGACACTGGAATCATGGTCATTTTCACGTAAGTACAGAAAAAGACCGATCTTACTTCAATCATTACATCATGACCGGGAGGTTGTCGACAGACATCGGCACGATAAAGAACCCTCACTGTTGCGTACCTCGGTCGATTTTTTCTAAAGGTCGTAATCTCAACGTATATGTGATTTATGATTTTTTTGTGTGTTTTATAAAAAGTCGTAACGTACGTTTAAGTACAAAATTACGTGAAAATATACGGGTGCTTTGAGGTTGACGTAGATCTACATGTGACTTTTAAAAATGCTTGTAACTATCAAATGAATTAATGATTGACATGGGAATTGCAAGAAATCTACAAAATGTGTGGTCACTAAACGGATTTTATTGTTTTGACGGCATATGACCTGACGTATTCTCTGAGCACTTTGTGTGTATTCAAAGTATCTCATTCTGACTGAAATAATCTATTTTTGTAGTTATTTGATGTAATTTCTATTATAATTTAATCCGTATTTCAAATGTTAAAAGTAAATGGAAAGCTGTTGTGACAAGAGGAAGGGTGTAGAGTTTTAATCTACGCAGGTTTTTCAAAGAAGGACAGCCGGGGTTTTTTTTTCCGCTAAACTTCAAAATCCTAAATCATGGGGGAGGAGAGGGCGGTTAGAAAATCTAAATAAACCCTGTTTTGAATTTACGTGCCTGTAGTACGCTGTATATTTCGATGGTAACAAAACACTCCATTTCTATTTCATCTGACTATGGGTAGAAAACACACGTTTTCGAATGACAAATTCTGTAATTTATGTATTTCAGACAACATTTCTTTATGTAAATAGGTAAAATATTAATCTTCATAGAGATTTCCACATCACAAAGCATAGAAATGTTGTTTATTTCAACATACATATAAAATGACAGTGCCCTACCAACCAAACAGCAAATTTTGATGGTCTTATTTAAAACGATAAAACAAAGTGTCATATATATGCTGTCAATTTTCTCATTTGACAAAAATATATTAAAGAATTCCAATCGCTTGATACGTCAAAACTTACTTTTAATGTTACGTGTATGGGAGGACGTGAGCCCTTTCGTAAGACGCAACTTGCGCTTTAGCTGCAATAATGTAGCCCTCTCCCATATGTTTTTTTTGGGGGGGGGGGGGGGGTGCTAGAACTCAATAGGATCTCCGTAATGGTACAGCGCGGGAGCGATTCACTCCCGCAATGAATCTGGCTTAAATTATAAACAAATGACAATCTTACCTGAACTCAAAAAAAAAAAAAATAGTTGTGCACACATAAATTGATCCAAAAATATCAAGTACAGTCCATATATCGGTTATTTTTTCGTGTTTGTCAACATCACAACTTGAATTTGTCCGCCATGTTTACTGATTTTGATCGATTTTTATTTTGGGACAGCCAATGAGAATTCAGGAGCGGATTTTGAACTGAATATAGGAATTCCCCTATTTAAACATAAATAATGCGGTAAATATGAAATTTCCGTCATAAAAGATTTTCTTTAATGATGTTTTAGTGATAGAATGAGGTTAAGTCCGCATATCTACACTGATATTTACTTTATCAAGCAAATCTAAACTCCATGCGAATCGCTTTTAATCACGCGAGACCTGTCATGGCTGCTGAAAATGACGACTGGTAAACATGCTGGTGTATTTTATCTGGTGTTGATTTATAAAGGGTTAATTTGCTCATCATTAATAAAAAATTACTTTATCCGAAGGAAGTCTCACTTAAAAGCGTCTTTTCAGTCCGAAGTCAGCTGCAATAAAAAAAAATTATTTACGGAGATGTTACGGAATTGTAGCCCTCTACAGAAAAGAAACGTCAGATGAAAAGAAAATATCGGAGAGGGCTACACTATTGCAGCTACTTGTGTACATGTAAAATTAGTCGTAAAGCCTAGCTTCATATTTGAGAGGTTTGACTTATATTAATCGTTTATAATTCACCAAATTCTTCTTTTAAAATTTTTGTTTGGTGATCATAGAAGTGAAAAAAAGTCTCCTCAAACGTTGTGGAAAAATAACCTCCGACAATTGTTGTCTCGTTACAAAATGAAACTTTAAACACACACACACAATATCTATCTATCTATCTATCTATCTATCTATCTATATATATAATATATATATATATATATATATATATATATATATATATATATATATAGTTTCTCACTACATTTGTCAAAATTAGCAGATTTAAGATTATTTAATATGAAAAATATTATTCAGGGGTGTAACTAAAGGTGTGATGGTGCCTCCCTTGATGACAGATATAGACCGTGACGGTATTGATGACATTGTGATGTCAGCTTATGACGGATTGGTGATGCTGCTGGACGGCAAAACTATGAAAATCAAGTGGAAAGTGAAGTTCCCTGGTATGGAATCATACAGGTGAGGAAACGGGGAATTTCCATTTATGGTATCAAATAGGTGAAAAAAAAATAAAACGTGGAATTTCCGCGCATGGAATCAAACAGGTGAGAACAAATGAAATTTCAGTGAATGGAAACTTACATATAATATAGACAACGGAAAATGGAATTTCCAGAAATGCCATCGCACAGGTGTAAGAAAGTGGAATTTCCGAGAACAGAATCTTACAAGCCACTTTATACGGAATTTATTTCATGACATCGAGCACGTTTCTTCTTAAGAATGAAATTTGACAAGAGACTTTGTGGGAAGTGGAATTCCTGGCTATTATGCTGATATAACAGTGATAGAAAATGAAATACAGTAGAACGGCATCCTAAAATAAATTAACAAAAAGTGTATTAATTTGAGATCCCAGCAAATGGCTTTGATTGTGATGTAAAAGTGATAGAGAAAGAAACGCCGGGAAACAGGATCCTTACAACTAAAAGAGCAACGCTGAAGATAGTGAACAGCGATCAGTCTCATAACTACTATAAACAATCAAAATGAAGAGAAGGACAAACACGGATCCCTGGACATACCAGAGAATGGATTAACTTTGGATTCCTAGGAATGGCTCTGACTTTGACCTAACTGTACCGATGAATGGAAGATACTAGAATAGGATCCATACAATTGATAACTAGGGTCTCCCCAGGAATGACTCGACTGTGATTAGGTTTTAAAAGGATTTTTTACACGTTAGAGAGAAGTATTCTGTTGTAGAAAGGTAAAGTTTCATTAACAGAAAATTTAGAGATAAACATACGATATGGGCCAAACTAACGTAACAAGGATTTGTTTTATGAAGCCTAGAAGGGAAGATGTGGAATTGAAAAAAAGGAAATCACACATCAAACTATTAAAAATGGAATTTCAAACTTAGAATCGGGGTCAGTGGGGCCCCTTGGGAATGAATATAGTTTTCGAGAAAGTAGCAATTGAGAAACTGCTTCTTGTCAGGTATTTATGAGAAACAGTCTATCACTACAATCTACTTCAGTTGCACTAACTTTTCAGATTGATGTGTTGTATATCATGACCCAGCATTCCACTCGTGTAAAGAATTGTTTAAGGAAGTTTCGCTCTCATTAGTTTATAGTGCAGTATACCATGCAAAATTAAAATTATTCGATGTAGCTGAATGGTAGATTGTTCGCTTCGTAAACGGGAGGTTGTGAGTTCGAGTCCCGCTCTTGTCATGGCGGCTGTAAACAGAGGAAGTAATTGTTCCTTCGCCAAACGCTCGGCATTTAGAAGTGAGAGTCACGGGTCTTTCGTATATGATCTTAAAAACGGAGATTCCTTGTTGCGACAGGCGTTGGTACGTTAAAGAACCCTCACTACTACGGCCTTGTGCTCTAAGCAAAGGTCCAAATTTGTGATACTTCGCCTACAACTGGTGACGTCCCATTATGAGTGAAAAATTCTCGAAGTGGCGTAAAACAAATAATCAACCAATTCGATTCGAAGGAAGGCATTATCTATCAGGAGAGGGATAAAGAATTTCACTTGGGGTCCTCAGGAATAACTGACTGATGAGAAGTTGAAAGAAATTTCTGCAAGTTAGAGAAAAGTATTCAGCTGTAAATGTAACTAGGTGAAGTTCCCATTAACAGAAAATTCAGAGATAAACATATATTGCTCAAGATAACATAAATAGGATTTGTTTTATGAAGCCCAGAACGAAACGATTTGGAATTGAAAATGGAAATCACAGTCCTCATTCCGAAAAGTGTTACCTCATACAGTTGTAGGTGTTCAGCCTTTTTCCGAAATGGTGTCGATGAACCGTTTAGAAATTTGTTAGGCGAGTAAATAACTGAATGGACGTAAAGCTGTCAGACACAGAATATCCACTACTACATGGAGATCTGCTAATGACGTAAGATGGTAAAATGGAATGGAAGCACTGAAGTCTTTTCTATATCAAAATTGTAAATGTCGTATGGAGATTGGAATTCCAGAGAATAGCTAAAATTGAAAATCAAAATTTGTCTGTTCAGTACCCTACCGGCTGAGGTGACTACAAGTTTCCTCTCCATCTGTCCGTCCATTAGTTTCTCTTCATGCCCGACTCTCACAACTTGATTTTCCGTCGTGGTCATGTTATTCCATGAAAAATTCTAAGATATAGTTTCATAGCTAACTGACTTTAATTCGTGTTTTGGGCTTTTTTTAACTACGCTTCGAATATGGAAGCTGAAAAAATTTGATATGTGATTTGCTGTTGTATGTTTGCAGATCATAGTTAAGTGATTTTTACAAAGTTTACAAGACTTTGTGCCAGTTGTAGTTTCTGAACTTTTCTCAACTGTGCTTTAATCTAGGAAACTGAAATTTCATTATAATTTGTAAAGTTTCACTTTCATACAGTTGACTTTTTCTAATCAAAAATGTAAGATTTGGTGTCTTGCTTGAGGGAAATTCCTTGCTTCTTTTACTTTGTCTAACTCTTTGAATTCTTTTAATTATGAGCGCCATTTAATCTATTGAATAAATTCTAAAAACAAAACAATGATTATGATGATACATCAATTGTTGACGTAAGATTAATCACACAGGATATCAAGCAACCCACATAACTTGAGGCCGGTAGGGGACGTATTACTATGCAATAGGTACATACCGTTGAGCTCTATATCTTGATCATGTAATTTCACCGTAAACCGAAAAGGCGAAGATAACGAAGAGTGATCAATCTCATAACTCCAATAAAAAATACAAAATTAAGAGTTGGGCAAACACGGACCCCTGGACATACCAGAGGTGGGATCGGGTGCTTAGAAGGAATAAGCATTGCTTATCGACAAGAGCAATCCGTAGTTAAAATCAATATGTAAAGAACAGACTAGCAATTGAATTGAAACACAACAGACAGCATTTGACCCAGTGAGAGCCTGTGTTTATAAATTAGGTCATTATAATAACCATAGAATTTGTGACATACTGACTTCAAACAAGACTGTTGAAAACCTTAGAATATCGACTTATTTGTCAGTCGCCTGCCTCGATTTAAAAAAAAAAAAGAATTATCATGCGCAGAACAGGATATTACGTATCAGTTTAGAGACATAAACAATATATGCAGGTAACAATGGAATATTTCTAGACAAATATCGAAGATGACGGTGGAAGAAAGCTGAAGGCATTCTGTTTGCCATTAAAAGTGAGCTACAAATATGTAGCAGATACGGGAACTTCGTGGTATCTTTTATTTCGAGTTCAATGGAATATATCGAATTGACATATGAATCAACGCTAGCATTGTTAATAGCTAAAACGTCGATATATATATATATAGCTATATGTCAAGTCGAGTTGAAGTTCACAACAATAGATTTTTTTCTTTTCATGTAGAAGATTTTGAATAACTTTTGTCACTTAAGAATAGAGAAAAAACAGGTCTGACAATGATGGATCTCATTTTGTGCCTATGGGAATTACAAAAGACTGTTGGAAAACCTGATCACTAAAAACTACGTAAATTGTGATTGAGGAACTTCAGCATCTTTTCAATATCAACTTCAAAAACCTTGTGCGTAAAATCAGAGTGACATTTAACGAAGTAAAATTTTTGGATGACTGAACATCAAGATGAGAAGAATGCTTGTTCTTCTTTCAACTTTAGCGTGGTCAGTATTGAGGTGTTTATATATGTACACGTACATTGTAATACATACAACCAATATGCAGTTCATTGCATATTTCTTTATCAAATGATTTTTTTTAAATAAACATATCATTCTTATACTCAAACAACAACAATTGAATATAATGAACAGTGTACTAGATTACATATCTAAAGTCATTTTAAAGACACATATCAATGATTTCATGAATGGAAAATCTAAAATATATGTAATAAAGTTGTATGTTAAATATTTAAAATTTCGCCTAATGTAGCAATGAATTGTAATTTTAGTCTGAAATCGTCCGAGAAAAAATCTTAGTGGGACTCGAACACGCGATCTATAGATTGCAAACCGAATCTTTTATTTTCGATAAATGATGAAATTTAAAAGGACATAGAATATGTTTTGCTATAATTCTGTATTTCCCTTTGAAAACTTGAGATGGTGTGTTGTTCCTCACGTTTCTCGTCTTTTGCAGCACGCCTGCTCCTGGATACTTTGATGACGACGACGTCTTGGATTTCATGGTTCATTGGAGCGCGGGGGCGTGGCCCACGTACAGCGCGTCAAAGGTGAAACTTTAATATGTCCATAATCGAAATTCATGTATCATTGATTTGATGAAGTATCGCCACCCTTCATACCCTTTTTTTTCTTCTGCAGAAAGTGATAATAAACGGCAAAGACGGAAGCATTATTTGGCGGGTCGATATGAAAAATTATGAGATGTCTTCTGACCTGACGCTGCAGACGACGGAACCGTACCGGGATCTCTACCTTTACAAGATGAAAGGAAGAGGTGCGCAGGTGTACAAGGACCTGACGGGCGAAATTCACGGCGTCGGAGTCCAAAGAAATGTACGGACGGAAAACTAAGTGATAAGATCTCTTTTGAAATAAACCCATTGAAGTGTGCATTTAGTTACTCTTAAGATTTTAATTCACCTCCTGAAACGCTATATTTCACAGATTAACCCCTATATGCTCAGAACTATTTCCTTTTCATCACATTTCTAGGAAATCTGGTTTTTGTTCATAATCATATCACGTGGTTTACTTTTTTACCTAACATATCGCATAAGCAGAAATTTTAGCGAGGATTTAATTTTGGCATCATTAGTGAGAGTGATGAGATTATCGCTTACAATTTATTCAGTATCCGAGGTAACAGTTATCTTCTTGGAGTATAGTCTCCCTCCTATCTATCTATCTATCTATTTATCTATATATCCATTTCTATGGGAAATCGCTAAGTTTGTGTTTCCCTATAACTTCGACTTATACGGTAGAACCTGACATTTTTCATTTTCATGTTTAGATTTCAGGTATTCCAAAAATGAAGTCAGCGATGTCACCTGATGAGAACGGTACGAAAAGTAAATTTTTATGTAAATAGTTGTATGCCGTGCACATTCAGCAAGCTAATTAAAAGAGCGCTCTCAAATTCTGATTCAGTATTATCTTAAACTGCCGTTTCAGATGAATTGGTATACAAAGACTTCATGAAGTTCCATTTCCAGTGTAATGCTGGTGTAGACATTAAATCTGAAATCTTTGTCATGGACAGGACGACAGCAGACGCTCCGATTAAAGTTCTGGAATCCACACCGATGGAATTTAACTATCGTAAGTTAATAGTCAGTCATAAATACTTGATTTCATCTGTCCAATGTAATTCTCGTCATTTCATAAGGAATTTGTACGAGAAACGACAAAAACGTTCCGAGAATAGCACAATAATAATGTTCAAATATTAGAATCTACGTTATAATGCTACCATGCTGAAACTAAAACAATCATAATGTTGATATGCTGAGGTTATAGCAATCATAAAGTTTACATGCTGGAATTAGAGAGAGGAATACTGAGATAATGTTAATGTGCTGAGACGTGTCTGACCATAATGTTAATGTGCTAAGACTTGTCTAATCATAATGTTAATGTGCTGAGACTTGTATGACCATAATGTTAATGTGCTGAGACTTGTCTAATCATAATGTTAATGTGCTGAGACTTGTCTAATCATAATGTTAATGTGCTAAGACTTGTCTGACCATAATGTTAATGTGCTAAGACTTGTCTAATCATAATGTTATTGTGCTGATATTGTCGAAATCATAACACTCATGTCCGGAGATCTAGGTAGGCTATAAATATTAAGTTGATTTTACAGGGGTTTCAATAGTCTCGTTTCAAGTCAGCTTTTCGCAAATTATATAGTCTTTCTAACGATCTACATATGATTTACAAGTACAACCTGTCATTAAGTCAAATAATGTCTAACGTGTTTCATACCAATTGTTAGGTTGTTTTTTACACATTGATTTTAACTAAAGATTATTCCGTTTACTTGGTCAAGATATAGGGCTCATGGCGGGTGTGACCGGTCAACAGGGGAAGCTTATTCTCCTAAGAACCTGATCCCATCTCTGGTGTGTGTCCAGGGGTCCGTGTTTGTCCTCCTCTTAATTTTGTATTCTTTATAGGAACTATGAGATTGACCACTGTTCGTTATTTTAACTTTCTTAAGCTTAAGCATAGCATTAACTACAAGTACATGTTTGATTTTGTAATGCATAGATAAATTACAGATGCTTGAGTTGAATCATTTTGATATTTAAAAACCATGTGTTTTGGGTGTTTTTTTCAAAGTGAAAGCAAAATACAATATATTTACATCATGTGTCAAAGTTTTACATATATTTACCCCTCCAAGTCAGAAATCCCATATCTGCTATATCCAGATATATAAATGATGTTTACCCAACTCTCTAATTTTTTACATATGTTTACATATAGGATTTATGAGACTGATTATTTTACGTTATCTTCGTCATTTCATATTGTGTATCGTGAATTTTGACGCGCTGGAAATAATGTTTTGTTGGGGGGTTTTTTCCACAAAGTATTTGGGGGAGGGTTGTTGTTGAGAAATGAGGAAACTTAGCCAAAACTAAAAATGCTAAAATTTCTACTCCAATAAATGATGCATTAATTTTGGGAAATGAAGTGCGCCAAAAAATATAATAACCAATAATAAAATAAAAATGTAACGCAAAGATTCTAAACAATATTTTTTTTTTGAAAGATCCGCCAATTATTCCCATCGCTAAAATTATCCAATATACGGTATTAATTTTTTTTTATCAATAAACTCGAAAATATCTTCAAAGTTCTACATACAGCTAGAAATAATCAGAGGTATGGTGGCATCAAAATACAGCACCATAGAACAGTTATCACCAGTTGCAGTAGTTTAATGGTTAAGGCGCTCGCTTCAATATCGGAAGACACGGGTTCGATTCTCGATCCCAGCGCAGCTTCAAACTTAAGACGTTTAACATAGATAGTGACTGTTCTTTAGCTAATCTCTCGGCATTAGCAGTGAACCTCACGAGTCTTTCTGGTATTACTTTAACGTGTTGGCAGGATGAAGAACCCTCACTGGTACGGCCGCAAGAGACATTGATAGGTCAAAATTTGTGGCACTTTACCTACGTGTATGAAACATTCTCGAAAGGGATATAAAACAGTACGGAATAAAATAAAACATTCTTCGAATTGATGAAAATAAAAACTCTTAGGCATAACAAAAGTATAATAAAGTGTCCTCCATGATTCAGATTGTGTTGGTTTATTGTAGATCCATCAGCTAGTTGGAAGACAGGCGAAAAGAATAAAAATCTCACGTACTGCGCCATTTTAATACCTGAAGACAGAACCACGTGTAAGTCACCTGATCGTTATGACCCGAACATGCTTAGTGATACATGCCATTCGTGAGATTATTATGCTATGTACCAAATGAAACTAAAATTTGGAAATTAACCCACATCAATACGTTATGATGATCTTCGAACTGATATTAACTCAACAGGTACGCGAGGTTGTTTCATTGTGATATGATTGTGATATTGAAATTTCATGATACAATATTACAGTATCAATGTCAAAAATTTGAACAAATCAACTTGTGTGATCTACAAATCATTGTGACACATAGGGATTACTATGTCCCTCTGTCTATCAATTGTCTGTTACACCTTGGCACTGAACAGAAAGTGCTTCGATATTTAGCGTGAGTGTTCTGGTGTAAGGGTCATGTTATGTGATCACTGATTCATGTTGAAACAACATTGAAAAATTTGTTCAATTTTAGTGTTCGTTAGGGCCTCCGTGGCCGAGTGATTAGAGCATCGCGCTCAAAATCACAAGACTTCTCACTTTTGGACAGCGAATGGTTCGATTCTCGCTCGCGACGAAAAATGTGAGAAAGTTTGCCAGTTTACTTTTGGAAGGTCGGTGGTTTCTTCCGGGTACATTGTATCTGAGTTCTTTTTTCCACCATTAAAAAAATTGGACGGCACCAGATGACTAAAAATTGTTGAGTGTGGCGGAAAACAACAATCAATCAATTAGTGTTCACTATTTGTTGATATTCAACATTAATTCGACATGCATAGTGAACAATTCTCGGGAGGGACGTTAAACAATATGCAACCATCCAATCGACATGCATATGTTAATATGTGACGTATACTCAGTATAACAATTTCTGTTCCTAAAATCAAATTATTATTATATTTCTTCGTAATTTTATGAAAATCAAAAATTAATGGCAATTCTATTATATTTCGTGATTTTGCTTTTCCAAAATATTATTGCTTTATCAGCAATATCTAAATGTTTTATTCTTTACAAATACAAGAGGCCCCGGGCCATATTGCTTACCTGAGTCACTTTGGTCCTTATTTAAAGATTTCACCTATATATTCACATGAAATTTTATCCCCTATTGTGGCCCCACCCTACTATCGGGGTCATGATTTTAACAAAATTGGATCTACATTATGTCAGAAAGCTACCATGTAAACTTGAACTTTTCTGGCTCAATGGGTCTTGGGAAAAAGAATTTTAAAGATTTTTTCCCTATATTTTCGCACGTAAACTTATGATCCCTTATTGTGGCCCCATCCTACCCCGAAGGCCATGATATTTAAAAACGTAAATTTGCACTATGTCAGGAAGCTTCTATGTAAATTTGAACTTTACTGGCCCAGTGCTTCTCGAGAAGAAGGACCCCACCCTATTTTTGCTTTTTTGTGATTATCTCCCCTTTGAACAAGTATGACCCTTCATTTGAAAGAAAAGAACTTGAATTCCCTTCACCAAAGTATGATTTGTATTCAGTTTGATCGAAATTAGCCCTATGGTTCTGGAGAAGAAGATTTTAAAATTTTCAGTGTGCTTTTTGCTATTTCGTTATTATCTCCCCTTGAAGAAGGGTGTTGCTTTTAATTTGAACAAACTTGAATCCCCTTTACCCAAGGATGCATTTTGCCAAGTTTGGTTGAAATTCACCCGGTGGTACTGGAGAAAATGTTGAAAATTACAGACGGACGACGGACAACTGGTGATCAGAAAAGCTCACTTGAACTTTCAGCTCAGGTGAGCTAATAAGTATGGAGAATCGTAATATCAACGTAATGCAGATTAATTCACTTATGTTGTAACAAAACTTAAGCCTCGGTTGGATTCAACATTTGATAACAAAATTTTTAATGTGACCTTTATTCATGAATATTATTGAAATATGCTTAGGAGTATTATATATCTTTATAAATATCCTGTTCCATATAGTGTCTAACGAAAATGTTTGCTTGGCTTGTTTACAGTATACTGTAAAATGAAATAATTTGTTTCTGTGTATGACAGCTGCAGTCGGTGATCTGGATGGGGACGGTAGTCTTGATCTTGTAACCCTGGTTAGCCACACCGGACAAATAGTTGACCAACACTACAGCTACGACTCGATGGTTTATCATTCCACCATACACAAGATAAACTTGCAACCTATCATAGAGAACCCAGACACAAGAACGTCTATGAAAATCCACACGACTTTACCCCTGGACCGTTACCGTCAGGAGAAAGATGTCTCTCTTCTACAAATGCTTCCGTTACAGAAACAGCAATGGCTATCGTACTTTGGCACAAAACAAAATGGTCATTTTAAAAATAAAAGATAACATTGCTATTTAGCATTCCTTTTCTTCTTATATATTGCCACCATGGGTATATTTATTATTTTTATGTTAACAATCAAGTATACTTAAGCATTGGCTTGAGGAAACTGAAAATTGTTCTTATCTATATTACTCCATAGTACATAACATAAACTACAAGAAGTCTGTGTTCAAAAATATCCACTGGTGATCACTGATGATCTAAATTCTTATCTGAAAACACCATCCTGTCCTTCAAATCTATCCATGTGTCGATACAGCTTAACATTCAAGGTCTCTCTGGCTCACGACTGTGGAAGATCGGTAGTTTTTATCTATCTATCTCTGTGTGTTCGCAGTTGTAACCCAGAGCACCTGTAGGGGTAGCTCAGTGGTAGAGAGTTCGCTTCGTGAACGGAAGGACGTGAACATAGGTAGTGACTGCTCCTTCGCCAAACACTTGGCATTCAGAAGTGAGATTCACGAGCCTTTCGGATATGATCTTAAAAGGTGGGGGTCCCCATGTCGGGACAGGTTTTTGGCGCGTTAAAGAGCCCTCCCTGCTAGGGCTCTGAGTGATAAGCATATAAGTCTAAATTTGTGGTACTTCACCTACAACAGGTGACATCAGAAGGGTGTCGTGGGTTTTTCGGATATAATTTTGAAAACGGTGATTCCACGTGACAGGAGGCGTTGGCACGATAACAATACACATTAATTTGGGTCCACTCCGGTATTTCATGGGTACGCAGACAGTATTTGCAATGAACAAATGCATCATATAACCTTCATCTAATAACATTTTGGTTTAAAAACTCACGTCAATTTAAAACTTTATGTCAAATGTGGGAAAATATTCCTTTTCTTAGTTGTACGTCTCTACTGGCAGCCACTTATAAACGCATGTGTGATCCAGTGATACCGCTCCATTACAAACGGTTGGAGGGCATGTGACCTGATTCATGAAAAATGACTGTATGCGAACATTATAACGTTCACTATGTGTGAGCAGTTCATATCATAATCAAAGCATACCGTTAAAATCAACTCATCTGGTGATGCAGCTTGTGCTTCCGAAAAAACGCAATCTAATGACTGATATTTTCTGTTGCTGTTAGTTCCTGTTGCTCATTGTTGAACCTTTCCTGCTGTTATGGGATCCTGTTGCTGTTATTGACTCCTGTTGTTGTTATTGGCTCCTGTTGTTGTTATTGGATCCTATTGCTGTTATTGGATCCTGTTGCTGTTATTGGATCCTGTTGCTGTTATTGGATTCTGTTGCTGTTATTGGATCCTGTTGCTGTTATTGGATCCTGTTGCTGTTATTGGATCCTGTTGCTGTTATTGGATTCTGTTGCTGTTATTGGATCCTGTTGCTGTTATTGGATCCTGTTGTTGTTATTGGCTCCTGTTGCTGTTATTGACTCCTGTTGTTGTTATTGGCTCCTGTTGCTGTTATTGGATTCTGTTGTTGTTATTGTCTCCTGTTGTTGTTATTGGATCCTGTTGCTGTTATTGGCTCCTGTTGCTGTTATTGGATTCTGTTGCTGTTATTGGCTCCTGTTGCTGTTATTGGATTCTGTTGCTGTTATTGGCTCCTGTTGCTGTTATTGGCTCCTGTTGCTGTTATTGGATTCTGTTGTTGTTATTGGCTCCTGTTGTTGTTATTGGATTCTGTTGTTGTTATTGGCTCCTGTTGCTGTTATTGGCTCCTGTTGCTGTTATTGGCTCCTGTTGCTGTTATTGGATTCTGTTGCTGTTATTGGCTCCTGTTGCTGTTATTGGATTCTGTTGCTGTTATTGACTCCTGTTGCTGTTATTGGCTCCTGTTGCTGTTATTGGATTCTGTTGTTGTTATTGGCTCCTGTTGTTGTTATTGGATTCTGTTGTTGTTATTGGCTCCTGTTGCTGTTATTGGCTCCTGTTGCTGTTATTGGCTCCTGTTGCTGTTATTGGATCCTGTTGCTGTTATTGAAAGCTTCTTTTGACAATCTCGATAATCAATTTTGTTCGTAATTGGTCATACCAGTATTTTCTTTGAAAAATAATGATTTTATATAACATGAGTATATAAGGTTACTGCTAAATGTGTCTTATGTTTGATGATCAAATCTTGAATTCATTAAAATTTGGTCTCGGCTAAGAATTACAAATGCTTTCACTGGGTCTTTTTGTTTATAATAATAGCGACAGAGAAATTATACTTAATACCATATCACAATATTGAAGGCTTACAAAATATCGCATGTACAGAAAATCATGTTTCAGCATGCCATGCGTATGAGAATTTTTTAAAGCGAAGTCAACGACTGATAAAAAAAAATTGACGTTGCAGGGTTATAACGAATCTCGTTTGAAGTCATCATTTCGCAAATTTTACGGTCGCTATAATGACCTTGTTTGCGATTACAAAGTGTCTCTGGGACATATGTTGAATGATTTGTTTCATACCCTTTGTTAGACTGTCATTTTTCATGCTAACTTTGACTACGGATAATCCCGTTTACCTAATTTCGACTAAGGGCTCACTGCGGGTGTGACCGGTCAGCAGAGGATGCTTACTCCTCCATGGCAACTGATCCTACCTTCGCTTTGCCCTACACTCGAACTTGTATATGGCTTGGGGATTCATGATTACGATTTACACATTGTTTACTTCGCCATTCGATATTCATACCGATTACATGTTTAATATTACTATTATTTTTGGTGTAGTTGTCGTATATTACGGGTAGATCTTATAATCGCGCAACAATTCAACACCTAAAACGGCGAGTTTGGTGTAAAAAAAAAAAAACGATTAAAGTTATGCTTGGCTTGCAGTTGTGTGAAATTTCAAATGAAACTTGCCTTCTTGCAGCAGATGAAATAAACCATGACTTGAGAAGGTGCAACAGGTACGAGATGTTTAGATCACTAAACCTACAAGTCACAGATGTACCAACGCGAAGTGTAATAACAACGCAAAATGTAATAAACTCTAAATATTACATTTTGCGTTATTACATTTTGCGTCAAGATCAACGCAAAATGTAATAACGCGAAATGTAATTATAACGACCAATTCCAATTATTACAATGTCAAATAAAGTAAGGTGTTGTCAGAGGCTATGTGTCATTGGATATGTAAATTTGTACATAGTATGATAAATATGAACTCAATTTAGGTCAATATTCGAGTGACTAATAGTTTCTATATTTTCTTTGTATTTGTGGTCAACATTAGCTACTATGAGTCATTATAATTACTAATTGAACTATATTGAGTTTAAGATTCTAAGTTTGCGATCAACGCAAAATGTAATAACGCAAAATGTGATAATTAGTTATGATCGATAGAATCAAGAAAATACTGTTGTTTAAATAAATCATTATTACAATTATTTAATCAAAATAAGCAAAGAAATACGTAACCAAAACGTTACGATTAACAATAATATAATGATATGATCGAGACTGTGTGAACTAAAAAAAAAACCGTAGAAAACCAATAAAACCAACGATGTGTATTTAATTAAACTAAATCTTTAAAAAAAAAAAACATATTAAATTTCATATTTATCAAACATTCATAATTACAATTAAATTTTAAATGTTGACAGGAAAAGATTAGTAGAGGTGCATTATATTTTGCGTTATTTTTACCATCAAAGTTATGAAAGTTTAATATTTATATTAAACGTATAACATTTCGCGTTATTACATTTTGCTTTGATCTCGATGTGAAATGTAATATTGGGAACGTATTACATTTTGTGTTGTTATTACATTTCGCGTTGCTACGCGGACCGGGCGTCTTTGTGGAACTATATTGACCAACAGCTTAACAAACGTCCTTATATTTAATTTGCAAAATATATTCCGAAATCTTGTTTTATATGAAGTGGCAATTTTTTCATAAATTTGTGAGATCATAAACCTGTGTTGTAACAAAGAAACGAACAGAGTACAAGTAATAGACATTGATAGTACAACTTTGACGAATCGAAAGTAATACACCTGGAATGTTTGATGCTAAAGGGAAAAAATCGTTCACAATCATTTTAAAAGAAACTGAATTCAGTGTTGAAGTCAGTGCTATAAATATATGTAATCGTAAAAACCATGTCAAAAAGTCTTACGATAGGCGAAAAATTTAATTGTGTAGTCCCTATTACATGCTCTTCAGAAACAGGGTAGGTAGAATGGACTTTTTTTGTGGACAAAGTATAAAAAAGGGTCTGTAACTGAAATTGATATTTTATGATAATTGAGAAACTCTAATAGAGAAATATTGTGTAAATATTTCTCAAAATTGCGATACCATTCGTATTTGTTTGACGCCTTAAATTTCCCAGCCTCATCGACATTTTGGTAGTAACCAAGAGCAGATAATTTAGTATAGGTCGATTCAATACATTCAAGTGAACTCCACATAAAAGACGCACGGGGTCTTCTACATCTCTTTCATTCTTAGATATTTTATTGAATATAGATGTTAAAAGAAACTAACAAGTCAACTTCATGGCAATGGGATGATTTCAGCTCGTTGACTGGGATATACTGAATCGACATATGAATATCAAAGGATAGACTGAAGACATTTTCCATGATGGATCATTAGTAAACCGAATTATTTTTTTTATTACGAATATATATTTTATTATTATTATTATTATTATTATATTCACTTATATCGCGCAAAATTATGTGTAGTTTCTATGCGTTTTACAGAGGTTGTCCTAATGAAGATGAAACACTTATAAAAAGAAGTGTTAAGAATAAAATTGACAAATTATTACTGAAATAGATATGACACCAAAATGCTGTATAAAAGCATGGCAGTCAGATGTGGAGACAAGAAATACATACGTAGTCTATGGTGTGATATTGATTTATGCTAAAATATATTCACGTTTGAACAGCAGTGTTTTGGCTTTTTTTGCGGAATGTTCTGTGTGATTCAAGATTGAGAAGTTCAAACGGTAGATTATTCCATAATTGTACACCTAGATTGTTTATGGCTCTTGCACCGTATTTGTTGAAGATTTCTCCACTACCAGTTTCCACTGGTCCGCTGATGATCTCAATGTCCTGCGTAGCTGGTATAAAGGAAATAACTCTCTCATGTAAGCTGGTGATGAGGAGGAGTGGAGTGACTTGTGTATGGTTGTCAACACTTTAAACACGACACGCTGTCTCACAGACAGTCAGTGCAGCTGTTGAAGCACTGGCGTGATATGTTGTCTGTAGCTTGTTCCTGTGAGACATCGTGCCACGTTGTTCTGAGCCACTTGTAACTGATGTATGGGTCGGCCTGTTACGCCAAGGAGAAGGGCATTGTGGAAGTCAAGATAAGAGATGACTGTTGCGTTGATGGCATTTGCGCAAGCTTTTCGAGTCAGATGGTGTTTGACTTTCGAGATTCTTCTGATGTTGTAGTACATCTTTCTCACATAAGTCCTATAGAAATTGCAAATCAGCGAGATGGGCAAATACGGACCCCTGGACATACCAGAGGTTGCATCAGGTGCCCAGGAAGAATAAGCATCCCCTGTTGACCGGTCTCACCCGCTGTGAGCCCTATATATTGCTCAGGTTAACGGAGTAATCCGCAGTCAGAATCAGTGTGCGAAGAGCGGCCTAACAATTGTTATGAAACACGTCAAACAGCATTTGACCTAATGGAAGGTTGTATTAGCTAACTAGATCGTTATGACGACCATAGAATTTGCGAAATGCTGACTTTAGAGGAGATTGTACAAACCCCTGTAATATCAACTTCTTTGTCAGTAGCCTGCTTCGATTTAAAAACTGATCATATGCAGAACAAGCTCTAGCGTATCGAATCAGTTGAGAGATATAAACACCATATGTAAGTGATAATGGAACATTGTTACATCATCCCGGTTGTCATAAAGTTGAGTTGTTAGTTTGTCGTCAGCATCTATTTTCAATAAAATGTCTAAGTGCGAAGCAGATATGGAAGACTCTAGTGTCTAGCACTGGGATATATCGAATCGACATATTAATAAAATGATCATTATTAATAGATAAAGCGTCATCGATATATCTAAATGTTGAATTAAAGGCCACAGCAAGAGATTTTTTCTTCTCATGTAGAAGCTTTTTGAATGATTTCTTCTTCATATGGATATACAGGTTATCTAACAAAGGAACACAATTCCGCCCATGGGAATTGGCTACAAAGATATTGTCAATGAGGAACTCTAACATCTTTTCAATATCAACTTCATAGTACTTGTGCGTGGAGTCAGACTTGTGTTTAACAAAATATTTTTGGGTAACTTATCACTTGATATGGATATTTCCTTTTACTATATTTTGTTTAAGAATAACTGCCTATGATGTCAAAAGGTCTAGTCTGTAATTTAACGTGAGGTACGGTTGTGTAAAGTGTTGTAAAGTCATATGTTTTGATGTTGATTGGAGACTAGTTTTGTGATTTCAAATTTACTAAAACTTCTTTAGAATTTTTTAGAATCCACATTTGATTTACACTACTTCTGACATATGTAGTGGCACAATACGTTTGAAGTTTCTTCGCAGTAGCAGTTAATATTTTCATAAAGAGCAAAGATAGGGGCTTCGAACATTTACTGGGTCCAGCAATGTATCTTTCTTTGTAAACATTTTTGTGGAGTTTGGGAATCTAGTATAGATACAGTAACTCATATTCATTCACTCCATGGACTGCGATATTAAATGTATTTAAAACTGAAGCACGAAAAATGTTGCTTATATTGACTGCATCAATTCCTTTGTTAGTAAATTTGAGTTTAAGGAACTGGCGGCTAAATTCGGAAGTAATATCATCCAAAAACCCGGGGTGGTTTTAAAAAGCCTATGATGGGCAACATCTATAATCATAGAATTCAGTCTGTATTCTGGTGTAGAAAAATCCACATATGGACTAGTTTTGTTTTTGTTTTGTTTTGGGTTTTTTTTACCAAATAACGTATTCAAAACTCGCAATGGAACAGAGTAAAGTTCTATGCGAATATGATGTGTACCTAATTGTCTGTTGACGTAAGGTAAAAGTGAGTCAAGTGTGACATTGTGTATACTAGGTCTTTTATATAAACGATGTCCATGGCTGGGTTTATGTGTATTAGGAAAAGGTCCCATCATATTCACGTTATATTCTTGTGGACAGGTCAAATTTCCTACATTGGATGTATTATTGCTGTATCCATATGGAAAAGCAGTGCCTAGAGTTTGAATCGTTGTCTACAGAAAGGGGTAATTAAGGTAGGATTGTTTGTATGAGGGGAATTTTTCCAGAATCCTGACCTTCACGGACAAGATGGAATGGTCTGAGAAATTAAAATGTTTGTAGAAAAGTTGATTACCACCATTATTAATTTGAAACCTGTGGCCCGGTATTCTTTTAATGAGTAACCCTTGAGTTTTCCCGACATAAATTAACCCACAGAGGTTACACTCAGTAGCGTAGACAACGTTAGAAGATTTACAGGTCAAATTTTCAAACTTTTTGGTACAGATAGCACGTCCGGTGAGATTACTAATAAATGAATTACTGGTGATCAATATATCACATGTTTTAAAATTTTTACACTACATTTGGATATGGAACGTGTGCGATCTGAAAAGGAACTATGAAAAATATTTCTTAACGAAACCTGGCAATCTTTAATTTGAGTAAACGAATTTCCATTTCTGTACCAAACCTAACTATCTGACTATCTGGCAACATATGACAATTTTTAATATCCCGAAGGACAATTTTAGGGACACTAAATATTCTGTTGGAGTCTGTGTCTCTTATAGGCTCCAGAGTGACACCTTTTCATACTGAGCGACGTGTCGGCCAGTATATATATATATATATATATATGGGGGAGGGGATTCTGCGACGAGAGGTATAATTAGAATATTGGAATTACTGCGAACAATCTTCTAGCTTCTGCACGATTTGTCGATCTTTTTTTAAATTTCGCAATGGACAAATTTGGGATAGATTAAGTCTAATCGTAGGCTTTCCATATCCGGAAAATTGTGACTGAAAACCTTGAGATTTTCGAAAATTTTAAATATGTGTTACCTTTACACTCAAGCAATCATGTGTCATAATTTGTAGATAGGGTAGCGGGCAACTTGAGAGCCCCTTGGCCTCCTCAATGCTAAAAGTTTTTAATAAAGGCGTATTGGAAAACGGTGTTTAAAATTCGTATCTCTACAAACTTGTTTAATTCATGATTTACATTATTAAACTACCATTTCAAGAAATATTACAGGATAGTTTTTGAAATATTTAAACTTTAGATAATAAAATCCGCTTTCATTGATTGCAGTAAGCTTTAGGGGTCGGGATTGAAGTTCGAAAAATTCTAATGGTACTATGGAGCTTACTAAAAGGCGCAAGGTTCTCAAATGCTGCGTGTGCGGCTATGAAATTATTTTGAGAATGGCATGATATTTATGGTGAATTCCTGTTTCGCATTTTTAAATAGTATTTACAGTGATTCACTATCCATAGTGATAATCTCTCAAACTAATCCGTAGACTACGTCACATGAATACTGATATGACGTTACAAATGATGGGAAAATTATCATAGTCGTCAGATGAATAGATCTAGTTGAAACAAACATAAATTGTAGATCTTTAAAGGTTTCCTTCTCCCTACATAAATAATTTATTAGGAAAACATATTTTTTAAAAAATATGTGACTACTGGTACATATATCACATAAGAAATTAGCGATTCTATATATGTACCCGTCATTAGTGATCTTGCAATCACACAACGACCACAAATAGATGTCAAGGTCGGCAACACGATTAAATAACAACATAATCTGTAATATTTACAGAAATCTTATTTAAACTTGGAAATGACTTTTAAAACGACTAAATCAGATTTCAAAATGTATAAACAGTTTAGACTTTGCAATGTATAACCAGTTTGTTCGCATCTCGCAAGCCACGGCTGAAATGTCCAACTCGAAATGTACACCCCTCTTTTGAAAAGGGAGAGGAGCGTACGTTTCAGCCGTGGCTTGCGAAAATGGCTTGTTAATAACATACTGATTCGAATGTTTCTTGTTTTGTTTTTTAATTTATCTTTACTTTCAAACAATTAGTTTCAATGGCCATAGGGGATTAAAGCATATGAATTGTTTGCCATATACCGTCAGGATCGGAGATGCCGCAATAACGTAACGCGGTAAAAAATTAATTGATCAATGGAAAGGAAGGAAATTAACACCACTTGGCAGATTATCAATTATCAAATCATTACTTATCCCCAAATTTAATATTAACATTACCCAATCCTGGAGAAGAGTATTTTTTTTAAAAATTGAATTTCTTTGGGGGAGTAATGTTCATAAAATTAAGAAAAATACAATTGTCCAAGATTATAGATTTGGAGGATTAAAAATGACTGATTATAATAAGTTTATAGTAGCCTTAAAATCATCATGGATTAGAAGAATGATACATGCAAATAACAAATGGGTAAGACTCTTAGAATCAATCCTTGAAATAAAAATATCAGAGTTACTGTTAAAAAGGGTCAGACTTCCTTTTAAATACATCCCAAAGAATAGATAATATGTTCTGGAAAGATGTTTTCTCAAGTTGGGTGCATATAACCAATATCAACAGTCAGGTAGACCCTAACATACTAAACGAACACATATGGTTTAATCCTAAAGTAAAGATAGGTAATGAGTCTGTCTTCTTGAAACACTATTATAACGCAGGGATTGTCTTCATTAGAGATCTTTTCGATAGCAATGGGAATTTCCTAACTCTAGATGATGTACTTATGTTTCATGTAAAAACTAACTTTGTTGAATATGCTGGACTTAAAAATGTAATATTATCTGTGCTTCCTAATCACATAGGGAAAAAATTAATAGGACCAATCCTTCCAAAGTCTATCATACTCTTCTATAAAAATAGTAAAGGTTGTAAAGATATGTACAGCAATCTTTTGCACAAAAAGAGGGAAACAATTACTTCTGTAATAAAATGGAATGAAAATGGATATACCTTTCCTGAAATCAATTGGAATAAGATTTTTGAGCTTCCCTTTAAAGTCACACAAGAGTCAAAATATCAATGGCTGCAGTTTCAAATACTTCACAGAATATTTCCTACCAACCAATATTTATTCAAACTTAAAATTAAAGACTCCCGAATATGTGTTTTTTGTGGTGTTGATATAGAAACTTTAGAACATCTATTTTTTGACTGTCAAAAAATAAGGGAACTATGGTGTGAGGTAGAAGAATGGATTTTAGACCAGTTTCATATCCCTGTAAATTTTGACAAAATTACTGTGTTATTTGGTAAATACCATAATAGACATATATATAGATTTCAAAATTTGATTCTGCTGATAGCTAAACATTACATTTTTTCTAGTAAATATCAAAATAAGCCTCAAGTTCATATATCAGCAATTACAAAAATAATTACAGACAGAATTATGGTTGAGAAATACTTGCTTTTAAGAAATTGTAGATATGATGAGTATGAAAAACACTGGCAAATGGTATGTGAATCTTGTATTATTGATCATGTAAATTAATATGTTATACTTATAGTGTATATTTCTTCCGTCACTTCAACATGTTCAATTTCATTTATTTCCCTCCTCAAATTTTGAATTGTTCTATGTATTAAAATCTGTTGCTAAGACAATGATACATTTGTACCTCTCTCTCTCTCTCTCTCTCTCTCTCTCTCTCTCTCTCTCTCTCTCTCTCTCTCTCTCTCTCTCTCTCCAAAAAGACCTTTCACACCATAAATATATGCTTTCATACATTAATAATTTTATCACTGACTTGTTAGCTGAATGTGTCATCTGTCAATGTTGTTTGTTTGTATGTAGTGGAAGGTGTTAAAATTAAAAAAAAAAATAAAAAAAAAATAACGTAACGCGTTACTTGATGTGGTATGGGGATTTACCTTTAAAAGTATGCATATATACAGTTTAGTAATTTATATATGGCGGATGTATTAATAATTTGATACGTTATAAACAATTTGATGTAATTACGTGTGAAATTATGTAATTACGTGTGAAATGAAGAATTCATAATGGATACTTGTTTCAGTTGTTGATTTTATGAATGAGTACTAGTAAATGTGCGTACATTCTATTTGACAATTTTCGGAGAAAATATCGGAAGATTATGTTACTTTTTTTGGAGGGTTGGAATTCCACAAAACGCCATCAAGAAGAACGAGCTGCTCACTCCTGTCATCTTCCCACCACACAATCATCCTGGATCCGCCGATCGCTCAAAACCCTTTCTCTACCAACGTTTCTGATTACAAATGTATCGTGATCTCTATTACTTAATGAAGTATATTTTTGATGCATTTGAAATCAAAAGCTGTTATCAATCGCTGTTCCGTCACCAGCTTTATTTCATATGTTTTTATGTATCATTTTGTTGTAGAACAATAGATGTATATCCTCTGTACTAACATAATGAAATGCAACAAGTTAAGATAACAAACAGTGATCAATTTCAGGTTCCTATAAAAAACACAAAATTAATACAAGGACAAACACGCAACTCTGGACATACCAGAGGTGGGATCAGGTGGCTAAAAAGAGTAAGCATCCCCTGTTGTCCACTCACACCCGCAGTGAGCCCTTTCTCTTGATCAGATAAACGGAGAAATCTGTAGTCAAAATTAGTATATAAAGAATTGCCCAACAATTGATATGAACACGTCAGACAGCGCTCGATCTAATGATGGGTGGTATTTGTAAATTAGCCGTTATAGCAATTATAAAATTTTCGAAATGCTGACTGTAAACGAACTGATGTACCCCCTTTATTTGTCAATAGTTTGCCTCGATTTCAATACTGATCATAGACAGAACATGCTCTTCCGTATCGAATCAGTTGACAGACATAACCATATACAGGTGAATATTGCCGCATAAATATGGGTTGGTTGGTTGCATATCCTTTAATGTCCCGCTTGAGAATCTTTCATTTATATGGAGGCGTCACTATTACAGGTGAAGGGCTGCAAAATTTAGGTCTATGCTCGGCGCTTACGACCTTTGAAGACGAAGGGATTTTTATCGTGCCACACCAGCTGTTACACGGGGTCTCGGTTTTTGCGGTCTCATCCGAAGCACCGCCCCCGTTTAGTCGCCTCTTACGACAAGCAGGGGGTACTGAGGACCTATCGGATTTTCACGGGATGTTAACGATCCTTTTTTTTTTTTTTTTTTTTTTTTTTGTCATAATGTTGAGTTTTTGTTTAGGAAGCTCTTTTCATATGTGCTATGAATATGGATTTCATCATCTTTTCACTACTTCCTGATATTTAAATACCCATGTGGACACACTTTTTAGTTTATGCTTATAAAAATGGACTAAGCGTTTATTTACTTTGATTATATTATGAGGTCATTTGTAAAACACCCATCAGATATATATCTTACAATGAATTAAAGTGTGCCTTAATACAGCTGTAGCTCTGCCTAATTACCCATAACTAATTACTTAAATGAGGAACTGAAATATAAATATGTCATTAGGACCAGGAAAATGTGATAAGCTGTATGTATTGTGAATTATATTTAAACTGCATGCTGATCATTATGGCCTCATTAAACGCAATCTGCTGCTTATTCTGTTATATTGACGCTATAGATATTCAATAATTGGGATTATTTCGTTTTAAATGATACAGTCATGGGTATCTTTAACTTGCTCTTTTGAAAAATTGCATTATCTATTTCCACTTTCATATACAAATAGATTAACTATGGTTAACTTCATTAAGTGTTTGGAAATTATCAAAATTAGAAAATAATTTAATTTTCACGAACATTTGATTTTCAGCATCCAGCAGTGGTTATGATCGAGTGCCTCTGGTCTTCAGAAGTTACTCCGATTCTGATGGAGAAAGTGAACCGATTTCTTACATAGATATCAACAAGAGATACCGGAACCGGAACCAGTGGAAGTCACTTTTTGTGGCGGGTGTGGTGGTGATTATTGTGCTCCTAATGATTATAATCGTCATGTGTTATGTGTTACTGACACGCCCAAATACCGCCGGTGCAGCCACCACCACGCCGGCTGTAATAGAGACCACATTAAAAACATTGAAAGAGATGACCACCACCACCAAACGCGCGGAGGAAAATTACAAACGACGGACTCCGAACTGGAAGGTTACCTTCAGAAATATGGGTACGTCAGCAATCTATTTGAACCCAACCTTGTAGGAATAAACGTTAAAGAGCTCAATTTGTAGTTGAAACACTATAAAACTGAAGAAAAGCATAAAGACGACCACTCAGTTTCTACCGTAAAATATCCATTTCATTTGTTTCTACTCGGTTTTATCCTTTCAATCAGTTGTATTCTGTTGGATCATAATTGAATTATTTGGGGAATTGCTAATTGATTTAAGTTTGGCAACAGTTGCAACAAAAGTTGTAAAAATATGTATACTACTCGTATCGGCTAAAAGTTGTAGTCATTTGGTCCCATTTCAAAATTGGAAAGTCGTTCATTGATACGGACTGCGAAAATGAACTCCTCTTCAAGGTTACTAGAAAATCTAGATTTCAATAGTAATAATTTCAAAATACTTCACAGAATACCGACAAATGAATACCGTTTTGAACTTACACTTTACAGCTTTACAGAATCTCCAGCTTGTAGAGTTCAATATCACTATTACAAGCAATAATGTATACATACATCATTTATTAGTTGAATGCTAGCAACTGAAGGAAATCTGGTATAACGCTAAAGAATTTTTTTTCAATAAACTTGACTTCTTTTCACCTGTTGATAGAGTGGCAATTATGTTTTGAAAATTCATGTACATTACAAACATTTAATATTTTGTTGGAAGTGAAACAATATAGCTTTGCATATGATAAAATAAAGCTTTGCATATGATAATATAAAACTTTGCATATGATAATATAAAGCTTTGAATATGATAATATAAAAGTCCCTTGTGTGTTTTTAGTTCAAGTATTTATATTAGGTCTATCACTGCATGGGTGTTCAACTACACAAATGATACCAAATAAAATTGTTCCTTCAAATGAGACACGAATAATAGTGTTATCTATCTCATTAATTCTGACAGAAACAGATTTTAATGAAATTACACCACGACAAAGGGTTCATATATTTAAAAAATTTTGGCAAATATATATTTTCTCTCATACACATGTAATTATCTCAGGTTACTTAAAAGCAGATAAAGCAATAAAAATATAACCCCCTCTGACTTAAAACTTACGAAACGAAAACATTTGTAGAGAGATTTGTACTTTCTCAGAACATGCATTTAGTTTAAATCAGATTTCAGCAAAATAAAAGAAAACAAATTTCAACCATCACTCATTTTACCCCCCTCCCCTCCTGATCCTGACCTCGGGCCCCCATGGTATGATATCTAAAACTTGTAGATAACTCTGTACTTTATCTAAATCTGCATTTAGTTTACACTGAATGTCATCAAAACAAAAGAAAACAAATTTCAAACATTGTTAATTTCAAACATTGCTAATTTCAAACATTGTTAATTTCAAACATTGCTAATTTCAAACATTGCTAATTTCAAACATTGTTGATTTCAAACATTGTTAATTTCAAACATTGTTACTTTCAATTCCTACTTTCCAACTTGACCTAGACCTACTTTTGTTGACAGAGTTTGTTGACTGTCTTCTGTCTAATTATGAATGAAGTTTTCATTTAACATTAGATGTTTTAAAGAAGAATTTATAACGTTAACCATGCATATTTTCATTCATAGAATTTACCCCACACTATGTTTAAAATTCTGCCCCAAGGGTCATGAAATTTAAAATGCTGGCAAACCGTTTGATGGTCTTTCTAAATATACATTTAGTTCAGTATTAGTAGAAGATTTTCAATTACGATTCATCGCAGTAATCGATACCACATGACAAATTTGGCCTCGCCTTAAAGTATGAACCCATGTTCCGGGAGCCAATGTAAACTTTCGACAAAAGGTCTCCAGATTATCCTGACATTGCACTCAGTTTTTCTTTGGTATCAACAAAAGAAAAGATGTCTTTTCAACTACAAACTTTTATACATACCAAATTTCCCCTCACGCTATAAACTCCTGCCGTAGGGGTCATAAAATTTGCTAGTTTTACAGACGGTTTTCTACTAAACTATAGAAGTGTTTTAACATTACAAACATTGCCCAAACCCCAGATAATGAACCTCTGTCTACGTGGCCATACAATAAATGAGCGCTTCCGGCTTTGCAATGTTTTGCATAGAGATTTTCTTTCAGATGTGCGATACATATTTTTGCAGAAGTTATGAAATTTACACTAAACTTCTGACATCAGACAGATATGCGTCATTCTGTTTACTTAACGATGTGTTGGAGGTTTAGTATGAACTAAACATACATATATGTTTGCCCATATACATTATAAACATTTTAAAAATTCAGATCTATTCTTACGTTAAGGAAAAATGTGCCTTTACTAAAATTTCAGTCGCGTTTCGCTAAGTATTAGTCATTATTGAATTGTGGTGCAAGTTCTGAAATTTAGGTATTTCCTTAGGTTCTGAGAGTGTTATGAAGCTGATGGACATTAATGGAGATGGGCTACAAGATATAGTTTTTGGTGCCGCGACCGCAGCAGATCTTGCCGCTATATCTGAAATCGATGCAAACGAAAGCTTGAGGGCATTTTGTAATGCAACGGGTTAGAAATTTATGTTAATGAATACACAACACGACAGAGATAGTGAAGAAATCAAGGATATAGGATTGACAAACATTTTCACTATTATTTTGTAGATAGTTGGCAATGTTACTTTCCGAGTATGGTGTTATGCTCTTAACCCTGAAAATCACATTTTAACGTATAATTCATGTAGAAAAAATTACCTTGGTACTTTGCCTCTATTTCTAATAATTTGTGAAAGAGGGGAAAATAATGCAAATGCATATGATAACAGTAAGCAATGTAGGGAAAGCAATATCTATCAATTACAAACATTTTTTTAGGAAGAACATACCCATGTATTGGAACTTTTATCGGAATGAGAGGATATGATGGGAAAATTCTGTGGAAAATCCCTACGCGATCTGGGGTCTTACTCAACAATTGTGAAGACTTTGACCTCAATTTGGACGGACATATAGATTGCGTGGTAGGAGGACGCAGCGCCACTATTGAAGCTATCGACGTTAGGAACGGTAACTCACATCGGAAAGTTATGAAAAGATAACCCAATTCAAGTAACTAGAGTAGTTTCTCTATCTGACTGAGATTATGATTTCATTATTTTCATGAAGGAAAACATATCTGGGAAGCGACTTCGCCATTTTTCACAAAAATCTGGAATTTTTACCAAGCAATGGCCCTTCCTGATTTCAATGGTGACGGCGTGAAAGAGATACTGGTTATGCACGGCGGTAATCCCAATATAGAGGCTATTGTAAGACTAAGTCATCTATACACACAAAAATACCTAAATCAATTGAATGTACCACATTAAAAAAAGATGCAAATTTATCGTAATGGATTAATTCAAAAACTTTGTAAGGGGTCATATATGAAAACGGTTTCTATTTCATGTTAGTCGTAACATATTTATGGAGAGAAACACAGTTTTCTTTCATCATAATCAATATTGTCTCCAACAAAGTAAATGCTTTAAACAAATAAGACGAGAAACCATCACATATGAATGAACGTTTAGTGCACTTGCATCTTCGTGCAGTACCATAACCGGGAGTCGGGCCGCTTGATCATGCTGGACGGAAAGACCGGTAGAGGAATGGGGGTCCGATGTCTGAAGATGCCCCACAGTAAAGAGAGTTATCAGAGTCCCGTGGTGTACACTTACAGGGACGGATCACAGTACATCCTGTTTGGGAGTGGCGGAGAAACTGTTCCCGGTTAGTTTCATTGTTAAACCTAAATTCAATTTCGAAAATAATCAATAAAGATTTACTTTTGTGTGTATTTATTGTGATGAATGCAGGCGACTTTATGATGATATCGCTGCCGGATTTTTACCGTTACGTTATGGGCTTACCAAAAGACACAATTGTACCCCAAACAAAAGGGTCTTACAACCAATGGAGTCACATCCCGAGACAAGCTGACACTGGAATCATGGTCATTTTCACGTAAGTATAGAAAAAGACTGTTCTTACTTCGACAACCGGTTAGTTGCAGATTCGAGCCCTGTTCGTGCGTTGGTCGCGTACGAAATCTAAGACGTAAACAAACAAAAAAAAAACCACAAAAAAAAACAACAACAACACCACCACCCATAAAAAAAGGTAAAGGCTACTCCTTAGTAAATGCTAAGTATTTAGAAGTTTAAGTCATGAGTGTTTCGGATGAGATCTTAAAAAGGAAGGCCCCGTGTCATGACAGACATTGACAGGTATTAAATTCATATGTAGCCGTAATTTACGAAACTATACCATTCGCTGCTACTATCAAAATTACCTCAAACTTAAACATTCTCTCCTACTATCAAAATTACCTCAAACTTAAACATTCTCTCCTACTATCAAAATTACCTCAAACTTAAACAGTCTCTCCTACTATCAAAATTACCTCAAACTTAAACATTCTCTCCTACTATCAAACTTACCTCAAACTTAAACATTCTCTCCTACTATCAAAATTACCTCAAACTTAAACATTCTCTCCTACTATCAAACTTACCTCAAACTTAAACATTCTCTACTACTATCAAAATTACCTCAAACTTTACTATTTACTGATAACTGTTAAAATAGTGGGAGACAGTCAATTGTATGTGAAAATAACGCAAGGTTATCGTCAAAATATGCGCCCCTCCGATCTCCCGATTTTACGTGCTTGTAGTATACACTGTATCTTTTGTCGGTAACAAAACATCCTATTCTTATATCATCAGGCTATGGGTATAAAACACATATGTTTTCGAATTACGATTGCTGTAATTCATATATTCAGACTCCACTTCTCAATATAGCTGAATGAAATAAAATTCTTCATAGAGATTTCAAATATATCACAAAGCATAAATCTGCAATTTATTCCAACACACGTGTAAAATAACAGTGTTCCCACTCACCGAATAGCAAATTTTGATGATCTTTAAACACAATGCCAATTGGATTCCTGCATGAAAACAGAAATTTGCTATCTACAGTTTGTATAGAAATTTTAGGTGTAGACAAGGCATACATATGTTCCCCTTTTCTCATTTTTTGCAAAACTAAATCGAACAATTCCAGTGATATTGTACGTTTGATGCTACGTTTACAAGCGGATGTGAGCCCTTTCATAAAACGAAGTTTTCGTATATGTAAAATCAGTTATAAAGCCTATATGAGTATGAAGTGATATACCGTGGGGCTCTTCACACCGGCGTATTTTTCATGGAATGCTGACAAGCTCCATTCAATATTCAACATTCTTAAACGTTCAAAATCTGAAAGACATTTCTTAAATCAAACTAAACTGCAAAAACATGGGTCTCACAATTACGATGTGACGGCCATATTTGTTTTTGTTTGTTTGTGTGTTTGTTGTTTTTTTACCACTCTCAACAATTTTTCAGTTATCTGGTGGCGTCCAGTTTTTGTAGGTGGAGGCGAGAACCCAGATACAATCTACCCGAGAAGAGACCACCGACCTTCCGAAAGTAAACTGCCAAACTTACTCACATATATCGGCGCGAGCGAGAATCGAACCCGCGCCGATGAGAGGTGAGAGGCCTTGTGATTTTGAGTGCAATACTCTAACCACTCGGCCACGGAGGCCCCTCGGCCATATTCGAGAATATGAAAAAGGTGAAGGTAACGAACGGTGATCAATGTCATAATTTCCACACAAAGAATGCAAAAATTAAGAGTAGGGTAAACATGGCTCTCTGTATATACCAGAAGTGGGATAAGGTGCCTAGGAGGAGTAAGAATTCCCTGTTGACCGGTCACACCCATCGTGAGCCCTATATCTTGATCAGGTAAACGGAGTAAATTGTAGTCACAATCAGTGTGTCAAGAACTCTTAACAATTTATATGAAACACGTTAGACAGTACTTGACCTAATGACAGATTGTATTTGTAAAACAAGATCGTTATAACGACCATAAAATATGTGAAATGTTGACTTTAAACGAGATTGGAGAAACCTCGGTAACATCAACTTACTTGTCTGTAGGTTGCCTTGATTTAAAAACTGATCATACGGAGAAGACGTGATTAACAAAGACTACGAAGATAATTAAAGTGAGAAATTCCAGGAACCTTTAATTTAGAATTCACTACATGATCATAGAAGAAAGGGTTTAATTTTAAGAGAACGTCTTTCCAAACACTGTTGAAAATAACCTCTGACATGCATTATCTGGTTATAAAATGAAACTTTCAACGCGTATATATTGTTATCCTCTGCACGTGTCAAAATATCCAGATTTAAGATTATTTAATATGAAAAATATTATTCAGGGGTGTAACTAAAGGTGTGATGGTGCCTCCCTTGATGACAGATATAGACCGTGACGGTATTGATGACATTGTGATGTCAGCTTATGACGGATTGGTGATGCTGCTGGACGGTAAAACTATGAAAATCAAGTGGAAAGTGAAGTTCCCTGGCATGGAATCATACAGGTGAGGAAAAGGGGAACTTCCGTTTATGGAATCAAATAGGTGCGAACAAAAATAAAACGTGGAATTTCCGCGCATGGAATCAAACAGGTGGGATCAAGTGAAATTTCTGAGAATGAAAACTTGCATATATTATAGACACCGAAAAATGGAATTTCCAGAAATGCTATCTCACAGGTATAAGAAAGTGAATTTCCGAGAACGGAATATTACGGTCACTTTGTACGGAAATTATTTCATGACGTCAAGTACGTAAGAAAAAACACTTCTTAAGAATGGAATTTGACAAGGGACTTTGTGTGAAGTGGAGTTTCAATAAAGGCTTGACTGTGATCAGTGACTGTGACACATGTTCTGACACACATTAGAATATCGTCCTTACAACTGAGAGAAACTGGATCAATCTGATATTCCCAGGTATTACTGACTGTGATCAAACAGTAACAAAGAATGAAACACTAAACATCGTCCTTACAGTTGATAGAGAGTGGATTCACTTGGGATTCGCGGGTACGGTTCTGACTGTGAGTGGATGGGCAAACACTAGAACAAGAGACTCACATGTGATTAAGAATTCCAAGGAATAGAGCTAAAATTTCTAGAGGTAATGAAAAGTGCATTTTTGTTAAAGGAAAACACAGAATACCTTGGAAAAACTTAACAAGCAATCGTAGAATCTTTAGGAAAAAAGAGACACTCTAACATGATATGTATTAGTCTTAAATTTCTAAGACTGAATTGGTTCAACCATTTTTTTTTTAAATACAAGACGGTTACATTGTGATGATCCAGTATTATTGTAATGAGTCCAGAAGTAACGTCAGTAATACTGGACTCGTAAGTAACAATGTTTACGTCACATCAATCTTTACAAAACAAATAACAAAAGACACGCATAGAGAAACCGTACATTTTTATATCGGGAAAAAAATGATGCAATCCAAATCAAGCGTAGCTGAAATAAGAAATATCACACAGGAGGAGAAACTTTGAAAACCAAACAGGAACCTTTAATTAATCCTTTTGCTTCTCAATAAGAGAGGTAATTTTTCCAGGAATTACAAATGGAATGCATCATCGAATAAATCACGAATCCGGCGGAAGGAGAAAACGTGTATAGACCGGTTAACATCCCCGCGATAATTTTCACGGAATATCAATTTACAGGTAGCATACATCCAAATTACTCAATGTAAAGATGCTGCATTTTCCAAATCTGGAGGACTGAAAAAACGTTGTTTTAGTTGAAATTTTGAAAACGTTTACCTATGAATTAATCCTTCTCGATACGATCCGAAATATTAAATGCACACACGAGTCAAATCTTTTTTAACGCACATGCGTATAGTTATCTCAACGATAAGTACAATATTATTGGGATTCAATGGTGGGTTTTTCATTTTAAAACTATAAACACATGTTATAAAACAATGTTATCCCTTAAAGCATCCCATCTACCTGTCAGTTTGGTTGCCTTGTTACTTGTTTTGTTTAAAAGATACAAATTTAGGGTGATATGGGACTAGTCACTCGCCGCTGCGCGACTGTGCCTATCCAGCATCTAACAATATAAACCATCTTCGTTTTCTATCCCTTACTTTAATGGAATTTCTACAAAACAGAGAAAAGTATTTAACAGTAAAGTTCCTTTAATAGAATATTCAGATATATACATACATTGGCCAAGATAACATAAATAAAATTTGTGTGATTGATTCTCAATAATACTCGAGTGTTTATGGTCTCTTTTGAGGTAGTTTTTCCCTGTATGTAAATTATCTGCGATATTTCCATGTTTTATGATATATGTTCTCGATATGTATATACACGTATGTTAAAGAGAGGACCACAATGTAAACTATTTTGTATAATTAGTCCCGTGAGGATCCGAGCTAGAATAGGTCCTCAGTAAGCCTTGCTTGTCGTAAGAGGCGACTAAATGGGGCGGTCCTTCGGACGAAACCGTAAAAACCGAGGTCCAATGTCAAAGCAGGTGTGGCACGAAAAAGATATCTCCCTGCTCAAAGGCGATAAGCGCCAAACATTATCCTATATTTTGCAGCCCTTCACCGGCAATGAGTGAAAGATTCGCATGCGGGACATTAAGCAATATGCAAAAACAAACAAATTGTGCAATCCTGTGTAAATAATGGATATTATTATGATCATTGTACGTCATTGAGCCTAGTAGGGAACAAGGTGGAATAGAAAATGGAAATCATATACATAACACAATAGAAAATGGCATTTTCAAAATTAAAATCGACGTCAGTGGGCTACTTGGAAATGAAAATAGTTTTTGAAGAAGTAGCAATTGAAAAACTGCCTCTCGCAGAGTATTTGTGGGAAACAGTTTATAAAAAGTAATCTATTTCAACTGCACCAACTTTTCATATGATGAATGAATCTCGTTGTATTGTATATTTTTGCCCAGTCATTCCACTCGTGTAAAGAATTATTCAAGGAAGATTCGCTCTCATTAGATTGTCGTACAGTATATCATGCAAAATTAATGTAATGAGTAAATTATAATCTCGAAGGAAGGTATTATCTTTGATGAAAGGGATATCATTCAGAGGGTTCTACCTCTTAAACTTGTAGATGAAACTGATGTCAATCAACCTTTGAGAAACTTGTCATGTGAGTAAATAACTGAACGGATTATCCACAACATAATGGAGACCTGCTAGTGACGTAAGATGGTAAAATGGAACGGAAACACTGAAGTCTTCTCAATAGATCAAAATTGTATATGTAGTACGGAGATAGGGATTCTAAAGAATGGTTAAACTATGTTAATTTTCTGTCAAGCCGAGGGTCTATTAATTTCCTTTCTGTCTGTCCGTCCATTCGTCTTTCTGTCCTGCAATATAAAACGTAAACGGTACCAATTTTGATGCACCAGATGCGCATTTTGACAAATTATGTGTCTTCATTGATGCTCAAGTCAAAAATGTTGGAAATCCGAAATAAGAACACACCTAGAAGAGCTGAAAGATTCAAAACATACCAACAAAAATATTTTTTTTAAAAACCATGTGGTTTGCTGAAGTATGGTAATAGATAAATTTCTAGAACCAAAAAATACCAGCAAAAAATATTTTTGAAAAAATACCATGTGGTTTGCTGAAGTATGGTAACAGATAAATTTATAGTTTTATCACAGCTGGTTGATTTCTTTTCAAGATGTATGGGACTCTGTGCTCAATGCAGTTTTCCTAACATTGCCCCACCATACTTTAATGTGTTTTAAAGTTTCAATTTGCTTATGGTCGAGTTTTTCTAACAATAAATGTAAGATGTTTCAAGGATACATGGATAACTTAAATTCTTTGATATATTTTTTTTATTATTATTTTTTTTTTTTTTTTTTTTTATTTATTTATTATTATTATTTCTTTTTGCAGCCTTCGTATTGTGCAAGTTCATATGTTTTACTGCATGAATCCTGAAGTTTTTCATATTTTATGATTATTCGTCCATTGTTGATATAAGATTCCTTACACGGAATACTAAACGAACGACAGCACCCGAGGCCGGTAAGGGACGTATTACTACGCTGTAGTTACAGAAGGCTGGTTTTCCTTAAACTCTAGTGTTGTCAATAGTGACGTGTTTATACATGTGCTCATACATTTTAATATATTCGACCAAAATGCAGTTCATTGCAATTTTTTCATCAGTTTGATTTTTTAAAATATATATGTACTCAAAACAAAACATGAAAATAATGAACAGTATACTAGATTAAAATTACCATATATTACCATATATAAAGATATGTTAAAGACACATCAAATGTCTCATGAATGAAAACTATAGAATTTAAAACATACACGATGCCAATTTTGATGCACCAGATGCGCATTTCGACAAATAATGTCTCTTCAGTGATGCTCAATTAAAATATATTGGAAATCCGAAATAAGAACAAACTTGGAAGAGCTGGATGAACCAAAAATACCAAATAGTGAAGCCAAATCCGGCAAAGGATCAGAGCTATGCATGAGGGAGATGATCCTTAATTTTGAAATGAATTTCTTAATTTTATCATAGCAAATTTTTATCCGTAATACATTCTAGAACCGAAGAACTTAGCAACTGGGCTGGTGAATACCCTTGGGGACTAACAGTCCACCAGCAGAGGCATCGACCCAGTGGTTGTAATGTAAAACATAAACGGTAAAATGTTTGATGCACCAGATGCGCATTTCGACAAATAATGTCTCTTCAGTGATGCTGAAGTCAAATATATGTAATAAAGTTTGGTGTTAGAAATTAAAAAATTAATATAATTTTAGTCTTAAATAATCTGCGAAAAAAATCGTTGTGGGATTATAGAACGCGTGGTCTACAGTTTCCAGCCGAACCTTTCATACTATTCAAAAACGGTAGGGGATGTTGTATTTTGTGATCAAAATGTTTACATATACAAAGGGATACGAAACCATGTTGTATAGTTCCTTAACGGAAGAAATTCATCACCCAAACACATCAATCACACGCTCACGGTCTGCACGGGATGCTATTGATGATCAAGGGTGTTGTGCCACAAATTTTCATGCCTGTGAATTGGAAGATTAGAGCCACTCTAAAGGAAGATTTTGAAGAGAAGGCATCAGATTATCAGTTGTTGAAGTTGTTAATTAAACAGAGAACATGCGCCGTCTAACACAGGATGAGAGGTTACGTGCCCTTGGCATGCTACAGGTTGGCACAAGACAGGTCGGTGTGGCAAGGAAAATGAATGTTTCCCAGTCTGTTGTCAGCAGATTATGGTCCAGACATCGTGCTACAGGGTCTGTTCAGGACAGACCACGATCCGGTTGACCAAGTGCAACAACTCAGGCTCAGGACAGATTCATCTGCACTATTGCCTTGAGAAATCGTCTGGTAACAGCAAATCAGATAAGGTCTCAACTCAAGGGATACTCAAGTGAGTGGCGAGACCATCAGAAATCGACTGCATAGATTTCACATACACGCCCGACGTCCTCGTGTCATTCCCTGTTTGAAGGGTCGTCACATTTGGGCTCAACTCCAATAGTGTCGTCACCATCAGCGCTGGGATAATCGCCGATGGAACCACGCAATGTTCTCAGATGAGTCGAGGTTTACTGTGCACTTCCTGGACAGACGAAGGAGGGTTTGGCGCCGACATAACGAACGTTTCCATGACGTTAACGACATTAGAAATGATCGGTATGAGGGTGGATCTGTAGTGGTATGGAGAGGCATCACAGTTGCTCGCAGAACAGACTTGCATGTTGTTGCTGGAGGTGTCACAGGGCAGTACAATACCGGGACAACATCTTGGCACCCCATGTTGTGCGGCTTGAACGTCGTTATGGTCGCCGTTTCTTTTTTCAAGATGGCAATGCCTGATGTCATAGGGCCAGGATCGTTACAGATTATCTCCAACAGCAGAATAGCACCACATTACCATGGCCCGCACTAAGTCCGGACATTTTCCCCATCTAGCATGTCTGGGATATCAACATCCTGCCAATGTCCAAGAACTTGCTGCAGCATTGCAACAGGAATGGAATAACCTTCCCTAAAATGACCTGGAACGTCTGGTTAGGAGTATGCCACGCCGAATCCGAGCTTGTCTGTCCAACCGAGGGGGTTTTACCCGCTACTGACTCTGTTTCGCAATGGGGGTAAATTTGATGTGTGACCCTGTGTTGGTGTCGACCATTATTTTGGAGAATCTGTCCTTTTCGGACTGTACACAGAGTTTCGAACAAATTCACAAATGTTTCCTTAATGTATTTCTGTCATTTTTGTCCTTGCTGAACTCATGATCTGCATTTCATTGTCCTTGTAAATCCAATATCCCCTACATTTTTTAATAGTATATTTTGATAAATGATGAAAGTTGAAATGAAAAGTTTCTGGTTTTATTTTTGCTATAATTCTGTATTTCCCTTTAAAAACTTGAGATAGTGTGTTGTTCCTCAAGTTTCTCGTCTTTTGCAGCACGCCTGCTCCTGGATACTTTGATGACGATGACGTCTTGGATTTCATGGTTCATTGGAGCGCGGGGGCGTGGCCCTCGTACAATGCGTCAGAGGTGAAACGTTTAAATACCCATGCTCGTAATTAATGTATCATTGATTTGATGAAGTATCGCCACCTTTAATACAGTTCATTCTTTTGCAGAAAGTGATAATAAGCGGCAAAGACGGAAGCATCCTTTGGCGGGCTGGTATGAAGAATTATGAGATGTCGTCTGACCTGACGCTGCAGACGACGGAATCGTACCGAGACCTCTATCTTTACAAGGTGAAAGGAAGAGGCGCACACGTGTACAGGGATCTGACGGGCGAAATTCACGGCGTCGGAGTCCAACGAAATGTACGGATCGGAAACTGATAAATTATCCTTTGAAAGAGGTCATTGAGGTGTACATCAACGTACTCTTAAGATATCAATTTACCTCCTAAAACTTTATTTTACAGCTTATCTTTCTTTGTACTCAGAACTATTTCCTTTAATTATATTTGTAGCAAATCTAGTTATTTTTCCCCATTTACACCACGTAATTCGCTTTTTATTTACTGTAGAACTTGATTTTTTTTCCATTTTCATGTTTAGATTTCAGTTATTCCAAACAGGAAGTCATCGATGTCATCTGATGAATACGGTATGAAAAGTAAATCTCTATGTAAACAGTTGTACGCCGTGCACATTCAGTAAGCTAACTGAAAGAACTAGGAATCGTTATACTCTTAAAATTGGCGGTTTCAGATGAGTTGGTATACAAAGACTTCAAGAAGTTCCGTTTCCAGTGCAATACTGGTGTAGACATTAAATCTGAAATCTTTGTCATGGATAGGACGACAGCAGATACTCCGATGAAAGTTCTGGAATCCACACCGATGGAATTTAACTATCGTAAGTTAATGGTCAGTCATAAATACTATACGAGGGCTGTTCGATATGTAATGAATATTGTGCCACAGCTCGATAACTCTTTGCATGATTTCATGGATGATGATACTCTTGAATTCTTCTATTCAATATCTTTCTAATGGTATAAATATGAGTCTTCTGCTCCACATTGTTTTAAACTTGTAGTCATTTCCATAGAGCCAGTCGTTGACTACTATTATAAAAATGGTTGAGAAACTGGATTGATTGATTGATTGATTATTTATTGCTTTCCCCCATACTCAACAATTTTTCAGTTATCTGGTGGCGTCCAGTTTTTGTTGGTGGAGGCGAGAACCCAGATACAATGTACCCGGGAAGAGACCACCGACCTTCCGCAAGTAAACTGGCAAACTTGCTCACATAACGCCGCGGCCGAGATTCGAACACGCACCGACAGAGGTGAGAGGCTTTGTGATTTTGAGCCCGATGCTCTAACCACTCGGCCACGGAGCCCCCCTGCTGAGAAACTGGATGAGAATATTAAAGAAATTAGAGCTTATATAAAAGTCGGTCATGCGATATGGAGGAAGTTTATAGGTCTGATAAGGTATCTTATGATACAGTTCTTAGGTGGAGAAAGAAATTTCTGACGGACACAGAATCTGTCAATGATGCAGCAAACTCTAATAGACCTGTTACTGTAACAAGCAAGGCAAATGTCTTAAAAGTCAGGGAAATAATTTAAAGAGTTGGCATGTACACGATACGTGATATTGCCAAAACTGTAGGCATATCGTTATCGCGGGTACATTCTATTTTGAAGCGTATATTGAAAGTACGAAAGATTCTCCAAATGAATACCGCATATATTGACATATGACCAAAAGCGGGTACGAGTACAAGCCGCTAAGCGATTGCTCAAAATGTTTCCCAAATTCAATCAAAGACAATTTGCAAACATTGTTACTGGTGACGAAACATGTTTCATTATTTCTAACCAGGAAGAAAAATTGGAAACAAAATATGGCTAACTAAACACTGTAGATTGATTGATTGATTGTTTGTTTGTTTTACGTCCCGTCGAGAATTTTTCACTCATATTGAGACGTCACCAGCTGTAGGTGAAGTACTATAAATTTAGACCTATGCTTAGCGCTCAGGGCCGTAGCAGTGAGGGTTCTTTAACGTGCCAACGCCTACCGTGACACGGGACCTTCGTTTTTAAGGTCATATCCGAAAGACCCGTGATTCTCACTTCTAAATGCCGAGCGTTTGGTGAAGGAGCAATCACTACCTATTTTTCGTCTTAGGTTTGACGCGGCCATGGCACGAGCGGGGCTCGAACTCACGACCTCCCGGTTACGAAGCGAACGCTCTAACCACTGAGCTACCGCGACCGGTAAACACTGTAGAAGACCAGTAGTTGCCAAAAGAACCATAAGCACATAGAAGGTTCCTTATTGCATATTCTATTCATTTGATGGTATAGCCTTATAAATTCCGGTGCCAAAGGGCAATAGTGTTCCAGGTCGGTATTACCGAGATGTTATACTAAAAAATCTCAAGAAATATTATCATAAACGACACCCTGTGTCAGGTTTTAGACATGTTCGTCTAATTCATGATAATGCTCCATCACATACATCTGAGCTTATGAAGCCATATTTGAAGTAGGAGAAGGTTAACGTCTTACCACACCCATCATACTCTCCAAATCTAGCCTCATGCGACTTTTTCCCTTTTCCAGAACTTAAAAAGTTTTTATCTGGTCATCGTTACAATTCCCGAAAAGCACTTTTCTCAACCATCAATCAGTGCCTCGGAGGTCTACTTAAATCAGCGTACCGTGACGCATTTAAGAAATGGATTCAGAGATTGAAATTATGTATTTCAAACCGCAGAGAATACTTTGAAGGGATGTAAAGTTCATTTCACTATTTGAGTCGAATGATTTTGAGATATCGTACAATACACATTACATATCGAACAACCCTTGTACTTCATCTGTCCATTGCAATTCTCATCATTGTATATGAAATATATACGAGAGGTGATTAAAACGTTCCGAGACTAGCACAATAATAATGTTAACATGATAGAATCTACTCTTACAATATAACAAGCGCAATCATAACGTTAACATACTGAGAATATTCATTTAGCAATCATAATATCAACATGTTGACACTATAGCAATCATAATATTAACATGTTGACACTATAGCAATCATGATATTAACATGTTGACACTATAGCAATCATAATATTAACATGTTGACACTATAGCAATCATAATATTAACATGTTGACACTATAGCAATCATAATATTAACATGCTGAGACTGTAGCAATCATAATATTAACATGCTGAGACTGTAGCAATCAATAATTACGTGCTAAAACTAGAGCAGTTCCTAGATTTCCTCAAACCTAATGTTAACCTCTTTAGCCTAACCATAATGTAAGTATGTTGATATCGTCGAAATTATAACATTGACGTCCTGAGATTAGCTCAACCATAGCATTAACGAGCACATTTTATTTGTTTTAATATAGAGATAAATTATATATACTAGAGTTGAATTATTTTGATCTTTTGGGGGTTTTATTTTTCCAAAGAGGTGATGAACTGTAATAGATTTATATCATCTGTTAAAAGTTTACATCTTCATTTGGTTCCTAGCACGTATGATATAAGTTATTTTTATCACAATAAGCTAAACAAAAACAAAAACAAAACAAAAAAAAAACAAGCAAACAAACAAACAAACAAAAAAACAACACACAAATAAACAAATAAAAAAGAGAACAAAACAAAAAAAAACAGAAAAAAAACGACAACCAAAAACGAGTTTTATATACAGCTAGAAATAATCAGATGTATATTGGCATCAAAATACAATACCATAGAAAAGTTATCACCAGTTGCAGTGGTTTAATGATTATAGCGCTCGCTTCACTATCGGAACACATAGGTTAGATTCTCGATCCCAGCGCGGCTTCAAACTAGAGACGTTTAACATAGATAGTGACTGTTCTTTAGCTAATCTCCTGGCATTAGCAGTGAATCTCACGAGTCTTTCTGGTATTACTTTAACGTGTTGGCACGATAAAGCATCCTCATTGGTACGGCCGCAAGAGCCATTGGTAGGTCAAAATTAGTGGTACTTTACCTACATTAATGGGACATAAAACAGCAAATTAACAAATGAAATATTTTCACCCTTAATACGAATTAAGAGAAAAACTCTTGGGTAATAGAAAAGTATTAGAATGTGTACTGAAGAATTCAGATTGTATTGATTTGTTGTAGATCCATCGAAGAGTTGGAAGACAGAGGGAAAGAATAAAAGTCTCACCTACTGTGCTGTCTTAATACCTCTAGACACAACCACATGTAAGTTACCTGATTTATGACCTGAACGTGCTTTAGTAACATTTAAAACGTTTTGTGTCATCATTCCTTTGTTCTCAGAGTGCTATACTTCTAAAACTGAGCTGATTCTAATCCACTATATTGTACTGAGTCTAATATTGGAAAGTACAATATCGACATCAGCAATGCTGGACTCGTCACCAAAAAGGGGTTTTGGTCACATCAATCTTTACAAAACAAATATAACAAAGGACACACATAGAAGAAATGTGCATTTTATAGTTAAAATAATCGCCATGTAGAGACGGGTTAATGTTCAATTACTATTAACATACATCCGAATAACGCCACGTACAGACGTTGTATTTTCTGAATAGGGAGGACTGAGAGAAACGGTGTTTTAGTTAATTTTGAAAACAGTCCTATGAATCCATCCTTCTCGATACGATCCGAAATATCAAATGTACACACGTGTCAAATCTTTTTAACGCACACACGTATAGTTATCGCAACGATATTATATATTATTTGAAATATCATTTAAATATTATTTTGGTTCAGTTGTTTGTTTCTTTGTTTTGTTTTTTGTTTTGTTTTGTTTTTGTTTTTTTTTTTGTTTTTTTGGAGGGGAGGGGGCTTTTTTCATTCCAAAACTATACTCGCGCGTTTTTAGATAATGTTATCCCTCATAGAACTCCATCTACCTCGGATTGCAAGTTTAGCCTTCTTGGCCAGTAACACCGTATGACAATAGATATCCATTGTTTTGTTAAAAAAAATGTTTAACGTAAACGAAAAATAAGATTGTGTATTGTGTTATACAACCAACCATCTAGCAATCATATATCCATTAGTATGCCACACCCTAGGATTGTTTAACTCCCGCTTGAGAATGTTTACCTCTTATGGAGACGTCACCATTGCGGGTTAAGGGCTGCAAAACTTAGGCCTATGCTCGGCGCTTATAGCCTTTCAGCAGGGAGGGATCTTTATCTTGCCACACCTGCTGTGACACGAGGCCTCAGTTTTAGCGGTCTCACCCGATGGACAGCCCCATTTAGTCGCCCTGTACAACAACCAATGGGTACTGAGGACCTATTCTAACCAGGATCCCCACGGGCCCCTAGAATTGAAGAGATATGACTTCGATATTTAGCATACATGTTCTGATGTGAGGATCGTTTGATATGATCATGATTCACGATTCACGCTGAAACAACAGTGAAAAATTCCAACGTTCACTATTTGTTGATATTTAACATTAATTCGACATACATAAGTTGATATGTGATGTATACTCAATATGACAAATTGACACAACATATGCCAAAAGTGGTGCAAGTTAAATGCGGATTCTAAAAAATTCTAACGAATTGTTAGTAAATTTAAAATAAATATTTTTCTCAAATCAACAACATCAAAACATATGACTTTTCAATACTTTGACTAAAGACAAGATTTTTTTGACATCATAGACGGTTCCTTCTTCAATAAAAATGGAAAAGGGAAATATTTATATCTTGTGATCAGTCATTCAAAAAATTACTCTGTTAAATACAACTGTGATTCTACGCACAAACACTCTGAAACTGATATAAAATAGCAGGAATTCTTCATTGACAATATCGTGGTAATCTTTGTGATCAGATCTCCAATAGTGTGTTGGCATTCCCATGGGCACGAATTGTGTTCCTTTATTAGCTAACCTGTATTTATATTCTTCCTAAGTAGATTTTGTTTGTTTTGTTGTTTTCCACCACACTCAACAATTTTTGAGTTATCTGGTAGCGTCCATTTTTTTTATTGGTGGAGGAGAGAACCCAGATACAATGTACCCGGGAAGAGACCACCGACCTTCCGAAAGTAAACTGGCAAACTTTCTCACATATATCGGCGCGAGCGAGATTCGAACAGCGCCGACTAGAGGTGAGAGGCCTTGTGATTTTGAGGGCTATGCTCTAACCACTTGGCCACGGAGGCCCCTTCCTAGGTAGAATTTATTCAAAACCTTCTACATGAGTTAAAATTTCTTGCTGTGACCATCAACTTGACATTTCGATATATCGACGACGTTTTTTCTATTAGCAATAATCATTTCCATTCATATTTTGATTACATATATCTCAGTGAACTCAAAATAAAACACGCCACAGTCTTCCACATTTGCTTCGTACTTGGATATTTTATTGAAAATAAATGTTAATAACAAACTAAAAACTCAACTTCATGACAGACAGATAACTTCAGCTTCTCAATCGTCAATTTCCCATATTTATGAATCAATATTTCATTATCACCAGCACATGGTTTTTGTGTCTATCAATTGATGTGATATGCAAGAACTTGTTCTGCGTATGATCAGTTTTATATCGAGGCAAGCTACTGACAAAGAAGTTGATCTTACAGGTCGTTATAACGATTAATTTAATAATAAAAAGCTGTCATTGGTTAAAATGCTGTCTGGTGTGTTTCATACCAATTTGTTAAGTCGTCCTTTACACAGTGATTTTGACTACGGATTACTCCCTTTGCTTCATCAAGGTATAGGGCTAACTGTGGTGTGATCGATCTTCAGGGGATGAAAAGGTCAAGATAACAGTATTCAATCTCGTAATTCCTATAGAAAATACAAATCAGAGGGATGGGCAAACACGGACCCCTGGTCATACCAGAGGTGGGATCAGGTGCCTAGGAGAAGTAAGCATTCCCTGTCGACCGGTCACACCCGCCGTGAGCCCTATATTCCAATCAGGTAAACGGGGCAATCCGTAGTCAGAATCAATGTGTCAAGAACGGCCTAACAATTGGTATGAAACACATCAGACAGCATTTGTCTTAATGGTAAGTTGTACTGGCAAACTAGATCGGAGGATGCTTCATCCTCACAGGCACCTAATCCCAACTCTGGTTTGTACAAGGGTCCGTGTTTGCCCTACTCTTTTTTTTTTTTGTATTCTTTATAGGAGTTACGAGATTGATCACCGTTAGTTATCTTCACCTTCTTACTTAAAATTAATTTTATATACACATGTTGATATGTCACGTGTACTAAACATAACAATGTTTGTTCTTAAATCAAAATATTAGCATATGTTTGTGATTTTATGAAAATCAAGAGTCAAACGCAATTCTGTTTCATTTGTGATTCAGTTTCTTGTATAAATTGTTTCTTATAAATTATTAGTGTTTTATCTTCATTATCTAATTTTAGATTCTCTACAATTGTAAGCATAATAGAAAATCGTAATATCAACGTAACCCAATTCAGCTTAGATAAATAACTTACATTGAATGTTGAAGCCTTAGCTTGGAATCAACATTTAAGATCCGAATTTTCAATTTGAATTCCATTCTTGAATATTATTCAAATATTTGATTTGAACATATATTTGTATGAATATATAAAATGATTGGTTACAAGTTTTTTGCAACTTAGAAAATCGCTTCCAAATTACCGGTATTTAAATACCTGCTCGGATGTATTACATATGTTTCATAGAGTTCCGAAGAAAAATGGATGCTAGGTTAGTTTACGGTATACCGTAAAATGAAATAATTTGTTTCTGTATATGACAGCTGCAGTCGGTGATCTGGACGGGGACGGTAGTCTTGATCTTGTAACCCTGGTTAGCTACAACGGAGAAATAGTTGACCAACACTATATCTACGACTCAATGGTTTATAATTCCATCATACACAAGATAAACTTGCAACCCATCATACAGAACAAAGACACCAGAACTTCGATGACAATCCACACGACATTACCCCTGGACCGTTACCGTCAGGAGAAAGATGTCTCCCTTCTACAAATGCTTCCGTTACAGAAACAAGAATGGCTATCTTACTTGGGTACAAAACAAAATGGTCATTTCAAAAATAAAAGATAACATTTCTATTCAGTGCTACTGTTCTTATATGTGCCAGTATGGGTATATTCGTTTTTGTTATGATAACATTGTGGTTTGAAATTCGTGAAATAAGGTTATCTACGAAATCCACGAAAACTCTCATGAAACCTAATGATTCTATAGAACTGTGTCTTCTAAGGTTGCATTGGTCTATAAGTGAGTAAAAGTGCTTCCGGGGGTCAAATTCATTTAGCATCGAATACTGCGATTCGGTCACCCTTGGTTTACATCAAGGTAAAAGAGTTCAGGTGATCGTATTGCGTAGACTTTCTTGACCACATTTTGATTGAGAGATGCCTCACATGATTGAAAATGATCGTTAGTGTGTTGAGATGCTGGAAGCTGGAAGCTGTGATGCCTCAAAGCAATGTGTCAAGGCAGTTTTAAGTTCATAGTAACACTGCTTCATGAAAACGATATCAGCAAAATGACACCGTTCGGGACTGTCCATGATCAGGACGTCTGCATGTGATGTCACGTCGGCATGATGCATATATACGGACGTATATATATATATATATATATATATATATATGCGTAATCTATTCCAGTCGGCTTCTTTGACTGCCAGAAACATCCCTGAGCATCGACGGGTAAGTACTCTTACCGTAACGAACAGATTGCGATAGGTCAACATCCGTACTTGACGTCCTGCTATTCGTCCTGTTCTACTCTGGCGTCGCCGTGTTGCGAGGTTAGCGTTGTGTAGGAAGCATCCTCGTTTCAATAACAGAGATTGGGCGGAAGTTCTGTTCATGGACCAGTCGAGATTTCATCTCGACAGCAGTGACGGTCTGTTCGTGATTACCGTAGTGCCGGAGAACGCTATATTAACGCCTACGTTATTCAGCGCCCCCAATTCAGCGAAGGGAGCGTTATGGTCTCTGTAGAATTATAACACATGGAAGTACCCCTTTGTCAATAGTGGAGGGCAATTTAACCGGCGTACACTACGTGACGTGATTGTACGCCATCACATCATTCCATTCATTCACAACAAAACCACACACTGCACGGTTGTTAGTGACCATCTACAGCAGGAAAATGTAATGTGCTACACTGGCCTGTGATGTCACCGGATTTACCGCCAATAGAACATGTTTTGGATGAAATGGAGCGCCCTCTACGTCATAAACCCAACTCCTTGCTGCGTTGGACGCTTTGCGTCGTTCTTTATTGTGCATATAGCGGAACATTCCCCAAGCATTTCTGCATAAATTGATTCGTCCAATGCGTTGTAGTTGTGACGAATGCATCAGTGCAAATGAAGGTCATACACGCTATTAAACTTTTGAAACTTTTCTGCACCACTTACTTTCAGTGGCTGTTCGTATCAACCATAATGGACAAAATCCGTTATTTAAGGTCTGAATTTAAAGACTATGCAATATATTATATAATGATATACGTAATGCTACATGATATTTTGTATATGAATCTATGAAGGAAATTACCATACTACACACTATCTTTTTCCGCTAGTATTAAATACTCTACAGAAATATTCTTATCAAAATAAAAAAAAAAATAACCCGGTTGCCATGGCAAGGAAAAGTCGTTTCTCATCATATTTGTCCTTTCTATATTATTGAAAAACCTATTTTTGTGAAATTGCAACATTTTATTGCATATACCTATTATTAAGATATATCAAAACAGTAAGTTATTTCATTAGATCATCTGTAATTCTACATTCAAAACATTAATAACATGATAGCCAGTACAAAAAGTATTTTGTCTGGCAGTCTAAGATAGGTAGTCTCTTCAAGTTTGAAATTTGAAGAATTTGGAGATTTGTTTGGATTTTTCGGGTCTTGCTTCCTAAAACTTGCAGCATGGGAATTTTAAAGTACTATGACCATAGGTTTGAATAAGTTTTATAGCACATTATACAAAAAGTCCAAAGCGGGTATTTTTTTTCAATACTAGGTAACGATTACTTAAAGTTAGGTTATTTTTAGAATTAACCCAAAATACAATTTAACTACTATATATAAAACAAACGGAATCAATTTTGATGCACCAGATGCGCATTTCGACAAGCAATGTCTCTTCAGTAATGCTCAAGTCAAAAATGTGGGAAATCCAAAATAAACACAGACATGGAAGAGCTGAAAAACCAAAACAATTTGCAGGAATGATTTCAAATTTGAAACGAAGCTTTAAATCTTGCTTTAAAATGCTTAAAGTATTAACTATAGGGCTGAAATAGTGTTCATAAGAACCACTCTTTTTTTCAATTACAAAAAATAATTATATTTGCAATATGCCTTAGAATAACCACAAGGGCAATGACTAAAGGCATAACTGAGAAAAATATACCAATTTTAAAATAATAACATTTTGACCATTCACCATAATGAGGTATGCTATTTTTTATAAATAAAACGCCATGTTGACAGTTGAGTCTCGTATCGTATAGATATAACCGGGACTCGTACATGTAAGATTTAGATTTGTTGTTTTGTTTTACATGAATCAAATACTTTTATATCATTAATTATCTACATAGATTATTTACCAAAATCGTGCCCACGTCCCTTTAAAAAATAAAATTCTTTACAATCACGTTTCGACATTAAACATACGAGTATTTAATTTCAAGTCAATGGGACGAATGAATAAGAGTTACAACTTCACAAAATCCCTACCAAACAAAGATAAACTGCGGGATCCAGTAAATGTTCTACCAAGCCCCTAACTGTACGCCTCACGATAAGGTACACTGCGGGATCCAGTAAATGTTCTACCAAGCCCCAAACTGTACGCCTCACGATAAGGTACACTGCGGGATCCAGTAAATGTTCTACCAAGACCCTAACTGTACGCCTCACGATAAGGTACACTGCGGGATCCAGTAAATGTTCTACCAAGCCCCTAACTGTACCCCTCACGATAATATTGCCCGCTGTGAAGGGAAAGCTTCAGTCACATTGCACACCAATATGTACAAGAAGTGGTGTAAATCAAATGTGGATTCTAAAACATATCAAAGTGCTTGTGGTAGATTTGAAATCACAAAACTTTTCCAACATCAACAGCATTAAAATGGACGACTTTTTAACACTTTACACGACCATTCCTCAAAATACATTAAAGATCAGGCTTCATGACATCATCGATAGCTATGTCCTCAATAAAAATGGAACACGAAAATATGTCTTTTTATCATTCATATGAAAATTACTTTGTTCTATACTACTCTAATCATACGCACCAGAACTTTGAAGTTGACATTTTAAAAAAAGATGCTGGAGTTCCTCAATGACAATATCTACGTAGTATTTGGTAATTAGGTCTTCTAACAGTCTGTTGGAATTTCCATGGGCACGAAAGTCTCTTCATTAGTTGGATTGTTTTTACTTTACTGATAAGCTTTTACATGAAAAGAAAAATTTCTTACTGTGGCCTTCAACTCTACATTTAGATACATGACAACGATTTATCTATCAACAACGTTTTATCTATTAAGACCATTCAATTTCATTCACACGTCGATTTGATATACCCAGGTGAACTGGAAATGAAAGACACAATGTAGTATTCCATATCTTCTTCATATTTGGATATTTTATGGAACATAAATGTTAACGACAAAGTAACAATTCAACTTTTTGACAAACAGGGTGACTTCAGCTTCTCCATACTCAACTTCTCGTCTTTATGTAACAATATTCTATAATCTCCTGCATATGGTCTTTATATCTCTCAACTTATTCAATGCACTAGAGCATATTCCGCATATGATCAATTTCTTAATCTCGTAACAGGTTAATAACCAATAATTTGATGTTAAGGGGGATTCAAAAGTCTCGCTTAAAGTCAGAATTTCGCAAGTTATATGGTCGTTATAATGATTTAACTTGCAAATATTACCTGTCATTAGGTCTGACGTGTTTTATATAAATCATTAGGCCATTTTTACGTACTGATTTTGACTAAGGCTGGCTCTGTTTACCTGATCAAGATATATGACTCACAGCGGATGTGACCGGTCGACAGGGGATGCAAACACTCTGATGTGTCCAGAGGTCCGTGATTGTCCTACTTTTGTATTCTTTTAAGATTGGATTTATGATATTAATTGCCTATGAGCACTGTTCAATATCTTCACTTTTTCAACTAAAAGTAATGAACTAAAAAGGGGATGAGACCGGCTGTGGTTGCTCAATAGTTTGTAATCGGGAAACCGTGGGTTCGATCCTTGCTGGTATAATTTAGTCACGTCAAACTTTAAATGTAAATATAGGTAGTGACTGCTCCTTCGCCACACACTCAACAATAAGAGGGGGAGTCGCCGGCTTTCGGATAAGACCTTCAACATCGAGGTCCCAAGTCACAGAAATTTTTTTTAAAAAACATCAATAATACGGCCTTGGGTCCCATGCAGTGGTCAAAATTGGTGGCACTTCACTTAAAGCTGGTGATCCCTTTAAGCGAGTGAAAAAAAACTCTCAATGGAACGTAAAGCAAACAAATGAAAAAGGATAGTGTAATGTCTGAATTTAAGAATGCATGATTTGATACGGCTATTTACATTAAAAGCTGATGCAATCGACTTTCTTTATGGTGGTGTACTTTTGCAACATAATTATGAAGAAGAATGGCCTATTGCTTAGTTAAATACTGACGAAAGCCGATATACTACCAAACTATTCAAACTACTTAAAACTATTTCTTATGGGCCACCATAGTCACATTTACCGACAGTACTAAAGTGAATGTATTTTGTAATAATTTAACAAATATATTTCTACTAATCTTTGTGTGAATGATGTATAAAATATGTTTCATTACAAAAAACGAATGTGACATTTTAATGAAAATTAAGAAACGCTTATTGACAGTAAAATGTCCCCTTACCGATTACCGTAAAATATGCTACTTCTGAACATAAAAGTGTTATTCTTTCATTATATATCCTCTCTTGTCCTTGATAATAGAACCGTTGGTAAAGGTGTTCATGCGAATCTTTAAGTTAAGCAGATTTATTGGTGTGAGTACAGAGTTATATAGTCGTTACAATGATCTAATTTCAGATACAACCTTTCTTTAGATCCAGTATTGTCCAACGTATTTTATACAAAATGCTTTGCCGTTCTGTGCATACTGATTTTGAATATGGATTACACGATCAAAATGGGGGGCTTCACAACCGGTGTGACCGATCAACAGGGGATGATTACCCCTTCTAGGAACCTGATCCCTCCTCTGATATGTCCAGGGATCCGTGTTTGCCCTACTTTCATTTTTTATTCTTTATAGAATTTATGTGATCAATCACTGTTAATCATATCCACTTTTTCGAGAAAAGAACCTCTGCCAATCGTACATTTCTGCAAGTATTTTAAACATCACGGTATTTCTGTTGAAATCGATTCGTGGATTTAAGGCACTTCACCCTCCATTTATAATTCTAAATTGTATAATCTTAATAATTTGACTTTTAAAAAAGGAAATTAAGTGCAACATCAAAAACATGGAGTTATTGCAGAGCATTGGTATGATCATTGATTGACCGTACCTCAATGACAAACCCAAAAAGTGTTACCACTCCACTGAGATGGAAACATACCGTTGTGTGTACTGTTGATAGCACTGAACAAGCGTACAAATTCCTTGTGCTCAACAATAATCTTTTAGATCTTCCTTGTAAATTCTATTGAACAACCCTTTCAGCAGCATTTTCGTTGAATTGTATTGTGTTGTATTGCTTATTGGCCTTAAGCCGTATGGCTCATCAGCAATATTAATTCATAGCTTTTAAATCTCTACATTAAACCATTTCAAAGTATACTTTTGTATTTTATTCCAGTGAATGACAAGAGAATCGATCGAAATATATAAATTTCCTTATTGTTAATAAAGGAAGTCGGCATACTTTATGATATAGGTTCTCAATTGTTCAGAATTTATTCAAAAGCGTCTATATGAGAAGAAAACTCTTAATGTATCCTTCAACTCTACATTTAGATAGATCGAAGACGATTTATCTATTTACAATATTCAGTATTTTAACAATGTTCTTACATTCACATGTCTTGTGTTATGATGGCAGTATAAACAGATTGAGGGAATATATAGATCGTTCAAAACGCAGTCATTAACTATCTTCGAAAAAGATGAAGGTAATGAACAGTGATCAATCTCATAAACTATACACAAAAAAATCAAAATCGAAAAGAGTTCAAACACATAGAAAATACAAATCAGAGAGATAGGCAAACACGGACCACAGGATATACCCGAGGTGGGATCAGGTGCCTAGGAGGAGTAAACATCCCCTGTCGACCGGTTACACCCGCCGTAAGCCCTCTCTCTTTATAAAGTACACGGAGTAATTCGTAGTCAAAATCAGTATGACAATAAGGCCCTAACAACATGTATCAAACACGTCAGACAACATTAACCAAATGATAGGATGTATTTGCAAAGAACATCAGATTAATGACTATACACTTTGCGATATACATGTATTCTAGACTGTTGTTTTCCGCCATACTCAGCAACTTTTTTCAGTTATCTGGTGGCGTCCAGTTTTTTATTGGTGGAGGAGAGAACCCAGATACAATGTACCCGGGAAGAGACCATCAACCTTCTGAAAGTAAGCCGGCAAACTTTCTCACATATATCAGCGCGAGAGAGAATCGAATCCACGCCGACTAGAGGTGAGAGGCCTTGTGATTTTAAGTTCCAGACTGTTGAAACCCCTGTAACATCAACTTATTTGTTAGCAGTCTGTCTCAGTTTATTTCGAGTTTGCTAGAATATATCGAATCGAGATTTAGATGAAAATGAAATTGTTAAAAGACAATAAGTCGTTGATGTATTTAAATGTCGAGTTAAGGAAGTTAGCTCCTGAGCTTTTGGGCACAACTGCTGGGGATGCTATGGATCCCATTGGTGCAGACATATTACACAAATATTACTGAACCCTATCCAGTTGAAAAAATGTTTGTCAATTCAAATTTTGAAAGGGACTATATTTTGTGGTGGAAGGATTGTTTAATCAAAAAGTTCTAAATCTGCATGGTTTTACAGTTTCTGTTTCCTCCAATGTATCTTCTATTTTATACCCCTACACGTGTATTTCAGTTTTATACTTTATGATACAAGTAGTTGAGACTTGGAACTAGTTCAAATGTTGTAATTTATTGATTTGATTAGTATATTTTTCCAAACAGAACACCAATTTATATTAAAAAAACTCAATTAATTTACTCGAAATTTTGTATAAAACCTCAGTATTTTGGCCAATAATTTCAAATTTTGAATTTGAATAGCAACCCCCACTTTTTTAAGTTCCATTTAAATTTTAAGACAAGAATGTGAAAGTTATGTGATAAATTCACATTACTCCAAATAAGTGTAAGAAAAAATAAATGCATAGTGATGCAGACCAGGACAGGAAAACCTCTACCAAAATTGTAAATTTCATGACCCCCGGGCTAGATGTTCTGACTCCAGGGCTGAGCCAAACGTGGTATATATGGTTTACATGTGTAAAACACATAAATGATATTTTTCTATATATTCACTTAATTGAAACTAAACTAAAAAGTAAGTAGGCCTCTAATAAAATGGCAAAAGTCGTCATCTTAGGGGGTTGATTCCAGGTTGGGGCCAAATTATTGTAGCGATTATTGTCTTTATCATTTGAAAGGCTTCTTGAAGTTTGCTGACATGGTATAAAAACTAAATATATATTTAGGAAAAGCAGAGAAAGGTGTACCGAAATTGTGAATTTCGCAACTCCAGGGTTTTGTTTCTAGGACGAGTAAAAATTATTTGGCGTTAATGTTATATGTATTGTATCATCTAAAGCCTTTCATCAGTATAAGAACTTGTAAGGCATTTAAATTTTAAGACGACATCTCGTTTTACATTTGTACTTTTGCTGATATTAAAATTTAGCTCAGATATTCAGAACAGGATTACCCCCCCCCCCTATTTTGTAGTCCTTAGGACTAGTGATACTTTTAACTAATGCTCAGGTGACCGATAAGGCCTGTGGGTCTCTTGTTTTAAAGCAGGTCAAATTCCAAAATCACAAGATCAAAGTATGAAATGAAAGGTCTTCCATAAGAAATCTATATACAAGTTATGACAGATCTACCTTAGATAGTTCAGGAAATATTGGAAAGGTCAAAATTTTAAAAAGTAAGTCCAACTCCAAGGTCAAGGTCACAAGGTCAAACTTCACCAAATAATGAGATCTTAAAGAATTTATACACAAAATATCAAAATGCTATCTGAAATAGTTCCAGATATATATATATATATATATATATATATATATATATATATATATATATATAGATTTAGGTTATGTTTTCATAAAAGTAGGTCAAACTCCGAGTCAAGGTCAAAGGCCATGACATGAAATGAAAGATCTTGCCATGAGATATCTATATACATGGGGGCCTCCGTGGTCAAGTGGTTAGAGCATCGGGCTCAAAATCACAAGGCCTCTCACCTCTAGTCGGTGCGGGTTCGATTCTCGCTCACACCGATATATGTGAGAAAGTTTGCCGGTTTACTTTCGGAAGGTCGGTGGTCTCTTCCCAGGTACATTGTATCTGGGCTCTCTCATCCACCAATAAAGTGTGGCGGAAAACAATAAACAATCAATCAATCATATATACAAGATATTAAAGAGCTACTTAAATAGTGAAAGGACATATGGAATAGATCACATTTTCATCAAAAGTAGATCAGCGTTCTAGGTCAACGTCACAAAATCACACATCATTGTATCATATGAAATGTCTTCCATAGAAAGTTCATAAACAAATTATGAAAGCTTAATAGTTCATGAGATATTTTGTTTAAAAAAAGTTCCTATATATCAGCATCCCCTATTGTGGCCCCATCCTACCTCTTGGGACCATGATTTGCATAAAGGTAGATCTACTCTATGTAAGGAAGCTTTCATATAAATTTCAAATTTTCTGACTCAGTAGTTTTTGAGAAGAAATTCTTTAAAAAATTTCTCTAATATTCGCACTATTTCATGAAGCTTTCGTGTAAATTTGAACTTTTCTGGCCCAGTGGTTCTTGAGAAGATTTTTAAAAATTTTCCGTATATATTCGCATGTAAAACTTTAATTGATCTCTATTGTGGCCCCACCTCAACCCCGAGGACCATGATTTTTTCAAACTTAAATTTGCACTATCTCATGAAACGTTCATGTATTTTGGAACATTTCTAGCCCAGTGGTTCTTGAGAGGAAGATTTTTAAATGACCCAGCTTTTTTTTTTTATTTATTTATTTTTTTATTTTTTGTTGTAGTTTTGTGATTATCTCCCCTTTGAAGAGGACATGGACCTTCATTTGAACAAACTTAAATTCATTTCATCCAAGGGAGATTTGTACCAAGTTTGATTAAAATTGGTCCAGTGTTTCTGGAGAAGAAGATGAAAATATGAAAAGTTTACAACAATGACGACGCCAACGACTGACAACAACCTGTAGAATGAGCTAAACCATGTCAGCTAATATAGGAACACAATCTATGATCACGGGGATTCCAACGGACTATTAGATATTGTCAATGAGGAACCCCAACATCTTTTTTAATATCAAATTTCAGAGCGTACATAAAATTAGAATCTTTGGGTTACTAGATGTGCAAGATCTCCCAGTGCCGATCTAATGTCCTTCGAAGCTTACTAGTAGCTCCGGTTGGGGGGGGGGGGGGGGGGGGGGGGTCTTTCAACATGCTTGGACACCTCTTGTAGAAATGGAAAAAAGCCACAGGTGACCAGTATACACGGTGCAGGTCTCTCACAAACAGATCATTGAATCAGCTTCCACAGAGGTGAAATCAATACGAAAAACTTGATACCCGTGAACTCATGACTCGTGACAAAATTCGTACTGGACGGATGTATATACACATCATAACACCCTGGCACAATTACCATTAGTGATGTACTAGTAATGGGCCTTACAGCCATAAAGAGATATCAATCTAAACAATATTTTTCTTTCAACAATGAAAATACAAAAGCCATAGATAAGTCTACCAAGTTATGGTACTTCGGTAACTAGGCTTTCACGGAAATTGAATCATAAAATTAAATGTCTTTAAATACCTATACACAAAACTTCAAGAAGTTGCAATTGATCATATATGTTAATTCATAAAATAAAAGCACGACATTCAGTTGAAAGTACAGAGGTCCGTAAATGTTGGTCGAGTCATAGGTGCTTTGGTTTAGGTCCCCCCCCCACCCCCACACACTTTCCGAATAACCTACATGAGTAGTTTTAATTATTTTTGGGGGTTAAAAATCTCCCTTAAGCATGCCGTCAATGTCTTGCATATCCCAAAAGTCCAATATAACTCAAAATAATTACCCTCACTGGATATTCTAACAGACCTGTTATAATTTCCAGTGAGGGAATTTTTAAAAGGGTCTATTTTGAGATATTTTGGACTTTTGGTTGATTGATTGATTGATTACATATTGTTTAACGTCTCGCTCGAGAATTTTTCACTCATATGGAGACGTCACCATTGCCGATAAAGGGCTGCAAAATTTAGGCCTATGCTCGGCGCTTATGGCCTTTGAGCAGGGAGGGATCTTCATCGTGCCACACCTGCTGTGACGCGGGATCTCGGATTTTGCGGTCTCATCCGAAAGACTGCCTCATTTAGTCGCCTCATACGACAAGCAAGGAGTACTGAGGACGTATTCTAACCCGAATCCCCACGTAATGTTCAAAGTAAACCACATAATTTTCGTCATTCGAACAAGTTATAAAATGCCAACTACCTGGAGACCAATAGCCAGTGGCGGATTTAAAGGGGGGGGGGGGGGCACCCGACGCCCTCTAAAATTTTCAAATTTAAAGTAAATTGTGGTCTCTTGTAAAATAGAAAAAAAAACACCGTAAAAACCAAGCATTTTCGTTTTCCAATCTCAGAGAAATAAATGACAAGAACGTTTCATTTATTGTTACTTATATTGGGAGAACTTATGTTTTATTCCGAAAACCCTTAAAGTTTGTCATTTTCTTAATTTGACATCATTAAAAATGACATAAATAGTAAAAAAAAAAAATGACTACTGTGGAGACACATTTCAAACACTATAAAATCTAAAATATGCAGACCTTCTGCCTCATGACGTTGCACCCACTCTAACTTCAGTTCCTGTATCCGGTCCTGGTAGCTTTCTACGGAGCTTATCTGAAAAGACCAGCCGAAAGATCATACAAAGTGATCGAAAGAACTTCTGTACGAGTTATCTAGCATCAGCGCAATGGACTACCTGTCAAAAAGTTATCTGTTATGATCATGATGTAGACTGAATAGAACCTCTATATTGGAAACGTATTTTGTCAGATTGGAGGGAATCATGGAGAGATACAAAGCCCAAAGGCTGAAGAACCCCAGGTTTCGGCGGGATAAGACCGAGGTCAGCTGCTGTATGAAGTACCTGATGTTCGGATTTAACGTATTGTTTTGGGTAAGAAAGAAAATTTATCTAATAATGAAGAGTTAATTATTTATGTTGCTAGACTTAGTCTGACCTGGGTGAGGAGTAGGTATACATAATTATATATGAATTTTATGTTGATACAAAAGGGTTCAAGATTCTTTTCTTTTTTTTTCTTTTCTTGTTCTTCTTTTGATCGTACACTAGAGGTTCCATATTTTGGATCATTAGGATACATGTGTTTTGTATGGTGCGTTGTAGTATATAGTAGGAATTTGCTGAATTATAATATTTGTTATAAACAGATATAGATAACAGAGATGTATATCCTTTACATACTGGTCATATTCAATAATTTTTTACCAGTCAAAGCATTAAAAGATGTACAGTTGTATTTTATTGTTCAAATTTTCACTGGTCAGAACCTTCAGATTGGTCTATTTCAGAAATTCTGAGGGATTGGAATTTAATAAGCTTTTAAACAAATTAACAGTAAACAAATCTACAATTAGCAAAGCATTCTATTTCTGAAGATCTGCTAAAGTCATGTTGATTTGGGTGAATTAGGTCATGAGTCCCCTTCTGACTAAGTCTTAAAAAACTAATATTTTTCTGTGCTATAAACTGCTTGATGAGAGATGAGAAAAGGAAACACATTTCATTAGTGCTTTAAATTCAGTATGGAAGTTGAATATTCTAATAATGTTTAATAATTGTGTTTGACAATTGTATTTTATTGTTTGAATGTGATTTTCCTACTGTTTTTTATATGACATTGAATTGTTTGTATACTATGACATCTGGCATATTTGACATTACAATAGACTTGATAATTCTGCAAATCATTGCATAATGTTACTAGTGTTGTTTATAATTGAAAAAGCATTTAAAGAATGAAAATGAAAGACCTTATGCTTATGGAAGCTTTTCTGTGTTTTATTTATTTGAAGTATTGTTACTTAACACTGAGTTGTGTGTGTGTGTGTGTGTGTGTGTGTGTGTGTGTGTGTGTGTGTGTGTGTGTGTGTGTGTGTGTGTGTGTGTGTGTGTGTGTGTGTATTCTGTCTCTATATCTCTCTCAATCAACCTCTCAATCAACATAAACTACTATCACATATCATGGAATGTATTACATGTAAATGAACAATAGCTGTTTGTTATATATCTATTTATGGCTCATTATATATAGATACATACAATGCTTCTCTCTGTATTTCTTTGTTAAAGTTCCCATACTGTAGTTGAATATTTATGTGTTGCCTGTAGATGTACAGATGTACAGGTAAATGCAGGTAAACTTTCTACCTGACAGATATATATACTGAACAAAAACAACTAGAAATCCTTTGCCAGGTGAGTCATACTGAACTCCAAGGAGACAAGATAAAATAATCTTATGATCAATAAAAGGAGAATAAGAAAGTAAATGATTTTTTTTTTTTTAAATATATCTTTCATAGAAAAAAAAGATGTAAGAGAATTTAAATTGGCAGGGTAATTGTTCCTGTTGACAGCAATGTCAATTTGCTTTGTGTTATATCATGTAGTATGTAAATACACATGTTCTGGTAGTTATTTCTGTATATAGCTTTTACATTTTTAGCAATTATGTGGATGTATGGAGATTGCCAAAATATTTTTTATATAGGTATATTCAAATGAAAATGTGTATCATTAAGTATTTAAAGCACTAAAGTTCAACAAGGAATTCACAACATTTTGTTACAGATAAACATGTAAAAATAAATGCAAGTATATATGCAAACAAATTTCAGCCCAACAAATGATATACATTTAATTAAGGAATGAAAGCAATTTCTACTCATTTTATACATTGTAAGTGGGGACAGTTTACACTCTCTATAAACCCCTTTGCTGTTTATAATGCCTAAACTGTCCCATCTTCTTTTAATTTTATATTGTGTGAAGTGAGTAGGCATTATTAATTAGTAAGCACATTTGATTTGATGAATAATTCTAAGGAAAATGGAAATTATTGTGTGATGTGAAGCATTTGATTATTGCTGTAGCAACAAAATGGAAATGGACAAATGTATTATGGCATCATTTGTAAGATAATCATTAGGTGCGACTCAACAGCATTTCAGTTTATATGGTATATTTATAAAGAATGTTGATATACTAAAGTCAAATGAACCATTACAAGTAACCTTAATACATAAATGATGCTTACATTGTATATATTTGTAAATACATTTTCAAGCTCTTTCCTTCATTGTCAGAGAAAGAGAAGGGATTGAAATATATATAAAGTGTGACTTTCACCTTGTCAGATACTGGAGTTAAACAAAATGTAACAAAGGGACTGTGTAAAGTGTGAACCTGTTTTAAAGATTCAAGTACATAAGAAATTTCTAAAATTAGAAATCTTACGTCACAAAACTTGATTATATTTACCAACAATGTCTCATCATTTCTTGTAATTTAATATTGTGAAAAAGATTATAATATTTTTGCTAATGAAATAATTATTGTTGAATATATATATTCAACTGTAAACTAAATGATAACATGTGTGTTAACATTTAAGATTTATTGTTTGTTTGTTTGTTTTACGTCCTGTCAAGAATTTTTCCCTCATATTAAGACGTCACCAGCTGTAGGTGAAGTACCACAAATTTAGACGTATGCTGAGCACTCAGGGCCATAGCAGTGAGGGTTCTTTAACGTGCCAACGTCTACTGTGACACGGGACCTCCGTTTTTCAGGTCATATCCGAAAGACCCGTGATTCTCACTTCTGTATGCCAAGCTTTTGGTGAAGGAGCAATCACTACCTATTTTTCGTCTTAGGTTTGACGCGGCCATGACATGAGCGGGGCTCAAACTCATGACTTCCCGGTTACGAAGCAAACACTCTAACCACTGAGCTACTGCGACCGGTTTTAAGATTTATATTGACTAAAAATCAGTATTGGTTTTGGTTTGTCTTTCACTGATGTTTCACTATGTCTTTGTATTTGTAAAACAATACATAGAGAGTACAATAAAAATAAAATATTTAAACAGGTAAGATGATGAAGATATTTTAGGTGGATCACTATGCCTTGAAATTTTCTCAAATCAGCATAAAATGATTTAATTATGAAAGATATATGATAAGTATATATATCAAAAAGGCTGAAAATATGCAATTTTAGACTGTAAAAAATGATTTTGAAAAATTTATTTCAATAAATATGAATAAAAGTCTTTGGCGAATTTGAACTCGGGTTGTGTGTTCACCAGCCTGTTTTAACCACTGAGCTATGATAAAATACAACCAAATAAATCGATACAAACAATTTTACAAAACATTTAAATTGCCATCTTGTGATGTTGTGTCATAAAGTGTATAAGCCTTGGTTTTGTAATCAAGTTTTGTTAAAAGAATGTTTATTTTTCATTTGTGTTTTTATTGTAATGAACATTTTTATAGCATTTTTTATGGATTAAAAGGCCTACTTTTGGTGTAGCAAAATAAAAATGATAATGGTGTACATGAGAAAACTTGTGAAATTGAAATCATTAAACACTAGGTATCAAAAATCAATATGAGATTAAAACCAATAGATCTACACATTTTATTTTTGAATAAAACCTCCAATGCACACCTTTATTGAGAATGGGTGCCAGTGGTAGAAATGAAAGTAGAAACAATCCAATAGACGTCATGTGGTAAATAAATTACATGAAAATCATTCCCTGTCAGAAGGGATTTATTATAAGTGGATACACATGTATTTGGAAATGAAAATTATTTATTATATTTGTAAATTACAATATCTGAATCCTTATTGTGTTGCTTGAATTACAAGTGCTACTGTATAAAAAATTGTATACACCCTTCATCAAAATAAAGAAAATTCTGCTGTAAAATATTTGAAGTCATATTCATATTCAACCCATACCGTATTTAATTGACAGTCACCATCCAATTAATGCTACAATGCATGTATACATGTTTTAATGTAAAAGTAAATTGTAAGTTAACAATGAAACAAAACACATACATGTCTAAAATACCCTCTTTTCCCCTCAGATTGAAATCCATGTTTAGAAAACATGTTTGACCTTGACCTGAAAATCAGTAGCGGTAATTGACGACCTAGTTATTATCAACTTACTATTAAGTTTGATTTCAATTGTTATCAAAATTTAGATTCATCAGTTCATGAGATGGACATCAGTTGTTGTATGTATGGTAGAAACCTTTGACCTTTTGACCCCAAAAAGTGAAAAAGGGTCATTTACTCATTACTACCAATCTGCCAGTGAATTTTGAAGACTACGGAATAATGGGAACCATTATTAAAGCAATAAAGGTTACATGCTAGTAGTGACTAATCTGCTGATGAAGTTTGATAACCAGTGTACAAAACTTTAACAGGTTTCTTAGCAGTTGGTCTGACAATTTGTAATCTCTGCTTATTGATAAATACAACACTACTGTCCTCTTCTTCAAAGAATGACAAATTAATAAATTTTTGTTTATCAAACTGTTTCAGAATAACATCCTTTTATTCCAGCTTGATACAGGAAATTGTGCAGTAATTCAATGGATTTCATTCTTATGTGGTTTTATTTTAGCTCGTTGGTGCAGGGCTTTGTGCAATAGGACTATGGGCTTGGACAGAGAAGGACATGTTCACCAACATAGGAAAGGTCACCAGTATGACCCTTGACCCTGCCCTGGTATTCATCGTCACTGGCGGGGTGATGTTTATCATCGGTTTCTGTGGCTGTGTCGGTGCCCTCAGGGAAAACACAGTGCTCCTTCTGATTGTAAGTCTGTGTGCACGTCCAAATATGAATAACACTAAATTACTACAAAAACCATTACGTCATTAGAAATGGGTGCCAGCTTTTATTTTCCCATCAACTTGTGTCTCTTTAACATAATTAACTTTTATGTGCTTCAATTCCATCTTCCCCTGCAGCGTGGGAACATTTTTAGATACAAGCAATTCATCAGGATTATTTTTTGCAGAAGCCCACATTCTGGTACATGCATATTAGGACAGAGAGATTACCATGCAATATATTTTCTACATACACTACCATCCATAGATTTATCTCCTGTGTTTACACCAAGTTCATCCATTGAAAAAAAACCATTAATTATGTTTATATGCACTAGGGAGAAAAATTGGTTAATGGAGAAAAGTAAATGCTTTTGGTATTACACAGGTACACAATATATCAATTTTTATTACAAATATAGATCTATCTGGATATTTTGTTTGAGAATTATATAATTTTTAGGAAATTGCTTGAAATTCTGTATTGATGTAGTCAGTTAGGATCATACATTGATAATAGTTACATTGAATATATTGTTGCTGAATATTTCTCTTTAAATTATCACTGTAGATACAATTTTGCTTTCATTTACACTTTTCTGCCCCTGACATCAAAGACTGAGGCACATATTGTTTTTGATCATCTCTCTGTCCTATCTCTCTGCAACTATGTATACTGACTTGCAAAGGATATGCAACCTCAAATTTGCAATAATATTTTTATTATTTCATTCAAACATATCATTAAATTTTTACAACTAATAGAAGGTACACACACAGTGAATTTAGAGTTGAGACATCATCACTTTAGCAAAAATTGTTAAGACTGGAGAGGTGGTACCAGGCATTGACAGTTTCCTTCTTCAGTACGTCTCCACCCCTCCTAGCATTTGTTGCAGCTTGAAGATGCTGTAGCCATTGAAATTTTCCTACTTCAATAATGAAAATGCCTCCCATATGCATTTGTTGCTGCTAGAATTCTCTGATGCATAGAGTGAAATCATAACATGGTTTATTTGTGCCATAAGGATGTTCTGCCACTCTTCCAGAAATGCCTAATACAAAGCAGGTAGTGCCTCAGATGGATTTGGACAGATCATTTTCATGCGCGATCTAAAATATCCCACACATGCTCTGTGGGCAAGAAATCTGGACTGCATGGAGGTCAAGTTAACATGCCTACATTTTGGTGAAGATAATCCATTGTACATTGTACCATGTGACACTGAGCACTGTTAAACAAATGAGTCATGCTGGTGGACAAATGCCACAAGAGCAGATTGTAGAATGTTATCAATAAATGTTTTTGAGCTGTTAAATTGCCTTCAATAATGACCAGGTGAGCCAATACAGATCCTACCCCCACACCTTAACACTACCACCACCGAACCTCTCACATTCTACATGCAGTTATTGGTATAATGTTCACTGCAACATTGAAAAACACGCAAGTACTCATCTGAGTTGTTAAGCATGAATCTTTACTAGTCAGAAAAGAGTACATGGCACTATCTTTACATTAGGAAACAGATTTGAATGATGTCATAATAGCTATAGGAGTCTGATGTCATGTTGATGATGATTACAGGGTATTTCCACTGCAACAATGCAGCTTAATGCAATAGGAGCGGAGACATCTCAGCACAGTATCTCGGCATTTCATGTAACCCTGGTATCTCGTTTGTTGTTTTCTGTGCAGTTATAACCCAGTTGCAAAAGTGTTGCAACCTCGTGAAATGATCCTGATGAAGTGTTCGTAACCCTCAGTGGGCAATTTGAGGGTGGTCAGCAGTTGTACCAGTCAGTGTACTAAGGTAGAGATGAAATACTGTGTTTAGTGGACATTCAGAGCTCTTGCCACAGTGTTTTGGGTATTCCCAGTCAACACTGCCCTGTTGTGTGCATCATTAGGTAGCCTTGGCATTCTTTACACAATGTGAGAAATGAATTTCAGTATTTGACTGTTCTTACTAGATACCTGAAGGATAACAAACAAGTCTGAGATGTATGGAATGCTGTCATGTGTATCCATGCACATGCTAATCGGGGTGTGTATTGATGTCTCCTGGACATGAAAATGCAGAGTGTAACCAATTTCACACAGACATGAATTACTTAGAATGTGTATGATATTATGCAATTCAAAATTGCTAACAGTAAACATTGAATTGGAGTTGTTTTTCTTTTGCATGTCAATATATTTGGTAACAGCTTTTGAACTGTAAGAGATAGAGGCATCATATTTACTTCATGGGTTTGTCTAATAAAATGCTGGTCTAAAATTTTCTCTGGGATAACAAGGTCATTGAGTGTGACCTGTTGCTGAGTATTGGTTTCTCAGACATTACCTGACAAGGGTGTTCATATTGCTCCACTGGTTATTATTATAATGAAAACATTGTGTGAGATAGCATTTAGAGGTGATGGGTGAAAGGGCATGACCTAATTATAAAAAGATACATGTGTATTTTGTTTCTTGGTAACAATTGAACAAGTATATGACATTAGATGTTCATGTATGCACCATGTTTTGTCTTATAAAAAGCTTGTTTTTGCTTTCCAATGGGATCCTGAAGTAAAAAGGGCATAAAATCTTGCTAAAAAGAGATAATGGTAATAGCATTTTTCAGTCTAAGACTCTTAATATCCTGGTGTAATCTCAAGTAAAAATACATGTTGTCATGCTTTAAAAAAAAAACAAGAAAAAGGTGTCCTCATGCTAAAGGAGTTGAAGTATTGTGAAGTGTTCAGGCTTTCTACTGAACCTCAAGCCTTGTGTTATCAGCAATACAGGTAAATGGACATGTGTCCTTGTATAGAGATACTTAGAATGTATCAGCTGGATAATTTAGTGTATATTGATCAATAAATCTGGCATTGTAGTGTTTTCTTTGAAGATTGTCAGTTACAGTATTTTTTTTGAAACCTTTTAAATGTCATTGCTACATATTGATTTGGTAGACAACTCAATTGATAACGATTTAGTAGAATTCCGTATTTTCCATATTGATGTTCTTGGCATCTTGCATAATTTATGGGTCATGGTGATTTAAACTCGGTATAGTATGAATTGAGAGATAGTCAGCATAAAAGTTATACAGTGTCTACTATTGAACATTTCACCATAGAATATTCATGACAAAGTAAGAGTTTAAAATGTGGGATGTGTAGATTTCATGCTCCAGAACATTCAACCAGGCTATACAAGCATGTCAAAAAGTACTTTCTGATGTAAACATGACGATATGATTAGTGTGTGTCATGCCATAATTCAAAGTGACTCCAAAATTAAAGTATTGTTAATTTTCCCCTTTTTGGGTCAACCAGGAAAAAATACTCTGACTCAAAATAATTAATATTTATACCTTTTTGTCAAGAAAATATTTAGGATTCACTGTATTAGATGAGCATATTTTGCAGCATGAGGACATTGTTCTTGTTCTTCTAGAAAACATTCGAGTGCAGGCTTGGACAAACTTCTTATTTACATTAATACCATAGATTTATATTTTCAGTACTCAGATGTGATACTAAAATACTGTATTTTATGTTTACTTAAAGAAGAACATTCACATTGACAACAAATAGCATATTCACCAAGCGAGATAAATTATGTGGATCTACATGTATATTGGGTATAGTATCTTTCCTGAAATAAAAGGTGTATTTTTTGTAGTATTTATTTTTTAGTTTTAAAGGAACTTAAAAAGACATTATAATATCATTAGTCTTTACCATCAAAGTGCAACCAGTTTATTAAGATAGGGATCTACTGTTTTCTTCCAGTTAGAAAAGTGACACCTTAAAAGCACTGTTATACAGCTCAAAACTGATGCCTTTTCTTAAAAGTCTATAGATAGAATAAATTATGCACAAAATTCTTTGATGAAATGAAAATATGTTCAATCTCCACAGTTCCTGAGACAATGTTTTATTAATCTGTAAACCCAACTGTTACAAGAAGTTTTCTCCCTTTGTTGTATAAGCAATAGTACTTGTGGATAGGGGTAAAGTTTTTGACATTCTTCTCTGTGTAATATTCTTATATCTATAAACTTCTATCCCACTGTTTGATGTATATTTAACTGCAGAACTGTAGCTTTCTGTAAAAATTTATGTTTACAATCCGGTCTGTCAACATCATGTTTTTTCAAAGAGCTACAGTTCTGCAGCTAATGCAGACTAAATGACTATATTTGTTTTTATCAATCAGTGCTATTTTTTTTGTGTGTATGTCTATGTACATTCAACTTCTGGTTGCCAATAAATTGTTAATGAACAACACCTTTTGCATAATTATGGACAATATCATTTCAAGAAATATGAATTATATACTTCAGATTATTATCATGTGTTAAACTCCAATTCTGAGCAAGGCATGAAATCAAGTGATCAACAAAGTGAAATTATTATGGATGAATATCAATGGGAAGCTGTCTGTGAATTAACAGTAAATTGAATTGTATATTTTTTTTAAAAAATTGAAACATACAAAAAGTATCAAAACCACAGCAATTTTTCTTTCATAGGTTATTTAATAAGCATATTAATTTAATGGTGACTTTTAAAAGCATACATCTGAAATGGGATAGAAAGTTTTACCCAGTGAACTTCATTAAAACTACAAATATTCTCAGGGAAGGTGTGGTTGTGAACCTCAAGGATATTTGTTTGGTTTATACAGTCACTGCTAAAATAATAACTTCATGTAATTCCCGTTAAGTTGTGTTGCAGACATACCCAGAAAATTCAATCTCCTTGCACTATAGAAACTTACTACAACAAAACTTTATTTACCACCTAGTTAGACATGCAGGAATATTCTCAAACCATGGAAACTGGATGCCATGAAAATAATGCTGAAATTAAAAGTGTTTGTTTATGGAGAAATGTAAATTGTATTTCTGTATTTATTTTCAGTTTTCTGTGTTAGTTGGACTGATTTTTGCAGCAGAACTTCTATTTGGCATCCTAGCGTTTGCATACAAAGATTGGGTAAGCACATTATTACCAAAAATAAAAAAAAATTAGAGAAATATAAAAAAAGAAGGGAAAAAAAATTTTAAACTCGCACACACACACTCACACCACACACACATACACACACACATAGGATACAGCTAAACCACAAATAATATATTCGGGGGGGGGGGGGGGGGGGGATATGTTTTGATTTCATAGTACTTCTTGCTAGCAAATGTACTACACCAATTAGCATTGATAACAGTTATTTATTGAACATTACATATATGATTGATATTTTCCCAGACTCTGAGCTCAGTTAATATTGTACTTACATGTAACAAGTAGTTAAAAAAAATCATATTGATTGAAAAAATATTTGTTTTACTAAATGATTGAATAATTTAAAAATTTGAAACCATTTACTAGAGCTTGCTAAATGTTACCTGGGTGGCCATCTTTGTATATGGCTAGACTGCAATACATAGTCAAAAGTCATTAGAGATGCTAGTTTTTATTCAGTATATGACTAAATAATTTAAAACATCAGAACTGGCTTACTAAACGATACTGGAGGGGTCATCTTTAGGTCAGCAGGCTCAATGTTAATGTAATTCAACAATTCATGATAGACGTCACTCTATCTTTACAAATTATAATGCAAAATATCAAAAATGAGTAGAGATGTGAGTTTTCATTGGTAAAAGAATTAATTATTGATCATATGAGTTTTGAAATTGTTCAGTGTTGGAAAAATCAAATATTATATTCACCTTGATTAGGCACATGTAGTTGAACATCATCGAAACCTTCTATTTTTTCCTAGGTTGGATCTCAGCCAATCAGAAAGCACAGAATTATTTGTTATATTTGTATGTGAGGAGGCTTGGGGTAGAATTTTAATTTCCAAACTTTCCTGAATATAATTTATAATTGTTTTGCAGATAGCCAGAATGTACACATTTATAAATAAATTACAGCAAATATTTATGTTATTTGATTATATTACTTAAAAATTATTAATTTTATACACATTTTATGATATTTTTTTTTTATATGATGCTCACGATGACCTGTGCATACTTTTGTGTTGAAAAAGTTGTTATTGTAGCAGAATTATCTACTTACATCTTTACTGAGGTCTCGCTATAATTATATAAAGCAATTTTGTTCATTTGTAAACAATATCATGAATACCCTTCATGGACCATTATCCAATTGTCAATTTTAAAGAAAAGATGGAAGTTTGATACTGATTACTAATTTATAGAGGGCCTCAGTGGCCGAGTGGTTAGAGTATCGCACTCAAAATCACAAGGCCTCTCACCTCTAGTCCATCAATTTTAAAGAAAATTATGGAATTTGATATTGATTACCATTTTTCTTACAGATAAAAAATCAAATTGAGTCTCAGGTGCAGAATATGATCATCAACTACAGAGAAGACTCTGATTTAGAGAACCTTATAGACTGGGTCCAGCAGGACTGGGTAAATACTGTATAACCTCATACAGAATGTTACAGACTGTTATCTCGCACAGAATGTTATAGTCTGTTATCTCACATAGAATCTTATAGACTGTTATATCACACAGAATCTTATAGACTGTTATCTCACATAAAATGTTATAGACTGTAACCTCACATAGAAACTTATAGACTGTTATCTTACACAGAATCTTATAGACTGTTATCTCACATAGAATCTTATAGACTGTTATCTCGCACAGAATGTTATAGACTGTTATCTCACACAGAATCTTATAGACTGTTATCTCACATAGAATCTTATAGACTGTTATCTCGCACAGAATGTTATAGACTGTTATCTCACATAGAATCTTAGAGACTGTTATCTTACACAGAATCTTATAGACTATTATCTTACATAGAATCTTATAGACTGTTATCTCACATAGAATTTTAGAGACTGTTATCTTACACAGAATCTTATAGACTATTATCTTACACAGAATCTTATAGACTGTTATCTCACACAGATTCTTATAGACTGTTATCTCACATAGAATCTTATAGACTGTTATCTTACACAGATTTAGTTTTACAATAATCTTATAGACTGAATCTTTGATTGTTATCTTGCACAGAATCTTATAAACTGTTATCTCACACAGAATCTTATAGACTGTTATCTCACACAGAATCTTATAGACTGTTATCTCACACAGAATCTTATAGACTGTTATCTCACACAGAATCTTATAGACTGTTATCTCACACAGAATCTTACAGACTGTTACTTCACACAGAATCTTACAGACTGTTATCTTACACAGAATCTTATAGACTATTATCTTACACAGAATCTTATAGACTATTATCTCACACAGAATCTTATAGACTGTTATCTTACACAGATTTAGCTTTACAAAAATCTTATAGACTGAATCTTAGATTGTTATCTTGCACAGAATCTTATAAACTTATCTCACACAGATTTAGGTTTACAATAATCTTTTAGACTATTATCTCACACAGATTTAGGTTTACAATAATCTTTTAAACTGTTATCTCACACAGATTTAGGTTTACAATAATCTTTTAGACTGTTATCTTACACAGATTTAGGTTTACAATAATCTTTTAGACTGTTATCTTACACAGATTTAGATTCCGGAATGTGATAAAATGGGTCTCAACATCTATTATCTCAATATAAACACACTTTGTGATTTGAAGGCTATGGTTATCTTTCAGCTAAAATGTTGCGGAGTAAACAGCTATGTGGACTGGGAACTGAATCGTTACTTTAACTGTTCCTCTAAAGGCAGCATAGATGCGTGCGGAGTCCCATTCTCATGCTGTGTGCCCACCCGAGTAAGTGATTGTTAATTCGTAAACTAACTATTACACACTGGACTGTTCAGTAACTATCTCTCTATCAATTCAATAACTAGACCTTTTTAATGTTTGGTTTGTGGGAAGTAATACAACACTTGGTGGTTTCATTGAAGTATGTGATAAATACTTTATTGTTTGATTGGTAGCATGTGATACAATATACAATACTCGTGGCCAAGTGGTTAGAGCATCACGCTCAAAATCATAAGACCTCTTACCTCTAGACAGCACAGGTTCGATTCTTGCTTGCACCAATATATGTGAGAAAGTTTGCCAGTTTACTTTCGGAAGGTCAGTGGTCTCTACCCAGATACATTGTATCTGGGTTCTCTCCTCCACCAATAAAAACTGGACGCCACCAAATAACTGAAACATTGTTGAGTGTGGCGGGAAGCAACAAATAATCAAGCAATCACTCAATACAATACTCTGTTTGGTTATTTAATTTAAATATTTCATTGTTTAAAAGATGTAATGCATTGTTTGATTTTTGATTGGTAGAATTTGATACAATATTTAGATGTTTGTAGGATGTGATACACTGTTTGGTTGTTTGTAGGATGTGATACACTGTTTGGTTGTTTGTAGGATGTGATACACTGTTTGGTTGTTTGTAGGATGTGATACACTGTTTGGTTGTTTGTAGGATGTGATACACTGTTTGATTTGTAGGATGTGATACACTGTTTGGTTGTTTGTAGAATGTGATACACTGTTTGGTTGTTTGTAGGATGTGATACACTGTTTGGTTGTTTGTAGGATGTGATACTCTGTTTGGTTGTTTGTAGGATGTGATACACTGTTTGGTTTGTAGGATGTGATACACTGTTTGGTTGTTTGTAGAATGTGATACACTGTTTGGTTGTTTGTAGAATGTGATACACTCTTTGGTTTTGATTTGTAGGATGTGATAAAGAATCGTCACTGTGGATTTGGAATGATCAGTGTAAGTATTCAGTAATAATACATTTACTCAAGAAACCTAGTCATGTGTCATTTTACAGTTATTAGTTCAGAGATATTGGCTTCTCGTGTACCTACTAATTATACATTTAGTGTTCAAATAACATTCTATAGTCTTTGTTTGATGCATAAATTTTGGCCACAGGTCCATGAAATTTTGGCAAGCTCACTTGATCTCCGTCCCGCTTCTTCATTGTATGTTCTTTTTTCAAAACAGATATATTCTTTGTATATAAAAATGAGGTTTAAATCAAATGAAATGTAAACTCATCTAAGTGTCATGGCCCTGGGACCAGGCCTAAAGACCATAAAGGAAGAATAGACTTAAGTCAAAATTTTGATTACTTATACCTTAAATATAATCTAGCACAGATGCAGATGTTTCAAAAATCCGTTGGTGTACTAAAAATATCAAATACAAATATACATACATGTACACTGAAAATTTTATTTGCTTATGACAATTATTTCAAAATTTAGCTGGATTCGAAATTAAGACTTAAATCTATTCTCAGTGTATGGTCTTTAGGCCTGATCTGCTCTTAAAGGGAGGGCCCCTAGTCTGAGGGCCATTGGAGAGATGGTCCAAGGTGATAAGGTCTTTACTGGGAGGGTGGTTAGAAGAGGTGTTTGTGAGAGTTTTAAAGGCTACCCTATGCCTATTGACTGGGGGAAAATCACTGTTGAATATTGGGAATTTTATAATGTAAATTCTGCATAGATATTATTTTTTCAGTATACTTTTTAGGCAACTTTATTACAAAATACTTCAAACTATTCGACATGCCACATACTTCATGAAGATAACATTATACAGGGTTCTAAAAATACTTGATTAAATGATGAAAACATCCTGTTACTGTCTAATATTCTCTCTCTCTTCAAGATGCAATAGTAAGTCACGCTTAAAATAGCCATTACAATATTGATTTTAAAAAGTTGAACCAAAACTTAAACCCTTTGGAAATTATGACAACAGTTTGGTGATTTTTGCAAGGGGAACTGCGTAAATTCTGTACGAATTCTTATGTATATAAAACAAACACTGAGAGGGAGGGGATCCTTAGCAGAGATATAGGAGGTAATAATGCTAAAAATTAGTACCAAATAAACAGTTATCAGTAGCGATGTTGAATGGCAAGTTGATTTGTTATAATTTACCCCCATATCCTTACTTGTCACCTCATGTTTTATTAGAATCCTGACAGGGAAACAAAGATTTACACCGAGGGCTGCATCCCCTCAGGGGAGAAGTGGCTAGAAACCAATCTCATCCCAGTGGCATCTGTGGCAGTGGGGATTGCTGTTCTGCAGGTTAGACATCTTTATTCCAACACTGTTTATGATTAAATCATAATTATGAAGTAACTTGCAAAGTATATAATTTAACAAGCTTATTGTTTTGGAGTAAGTAATATTAAGAAATTTGCAGCAGCATTTTAACTTAATTTACACCTTTGCAGATATTAGGCATCTGTTTTGCATCCATTTTGAGGTGTGATGTGAAGGCCCAGAGAGCAAAATGGGGTTATGATGACTGAGAGCTAGCAGCTAAACACAAAACATTTCCCCTGACTCGTTTAGCACTGTGGGACTCTTAGTACTGTAATGGGTACAAGAAAGCCTAGTCAGATGTGTGGGATTGCAGTAGGTTAGGTTTGTGACCTTTGTGATTCATTCCTTTTTTTTATACAAAAGTTTGATAATTTATTACAAAACCAGATTTACCCTATGCTTGAGTAGAATTACTTGTCATTTACTAGTTAATTATTCATAATATTTAGTATGTTGTTTACTATACCAGCAATTTGTGAACTACTTGTTAATTATTTTTTATATCTGTATTTCACGATCCTTGTCTTCACTGTGTATTTACCCTCCAAAATTATATGTATATGTTTTAAAGACTTGGTTTTGTGTAGAAACAGTGCAAATTTAAAATGGAAACTGAACTGTGTGTAAATGAGGACAAGCAAGGGTTACTTACCTTGATTTCTGGTTCCTGTCCACCAATCATCAGTCTGCAATTTACAGATGTTTTCTTTGTGTGCTTTTTTTTTGCTATTTTGAGTTAATATATCCAATACTTTTAATGATTGTGTATTCCACTATACATACATGGATTGCCTCCCTTGGATAGATATGGTTAGCTTTATTTATGATTTTTATTTTTGTTATTTTATTTTTATACCTGGACATTATTTTTTTTTGAGTTGTTAAGTTTATAACCATTTTGTTTTTGGTTATAAAAATTGTAAAAATCAAAATATCAAAAATTCATTTGTATTTTTGCTTTGTACATATAGAGAAAAAAAATATTGTAACCATTTTAAATCCTTGTTTGCATGTGCTTTTTTTTTATGTGGTATATATATATATATATATATATATATATAATAATAACGCACATATGGTTATTTACGCAATGCAGCATTAGGGATTTAAGAGCTCAGACTGCAGGACTGGCAGTCACTCTGTGGAGGCCTAGAGCAGGGATTCTATTCTGGAGATTCATTCCGTCCTCCCAGTTCTACGGTGTTGAGGCTAAGTGCATTTTTAGCAATTCTTTACACTGCATTTTGTGTACATACTGATAGACATACAGTCAAGTCCACTGACATTGAAATCACTTATATTGAACTATCTGATATATTGAATATTAAAGTAAAAATAAATCTCCAGTAACATTATTTGTATGGTTTAGTAATTCAGTTATATATACTGAACAATGCAGGTTGGTCCCGTGAATTTCAATATATCCAGAGAGTGTCTGTGTGTGTGTGTATATATATATATATATATATATATATATATATATATATATATATATATACACACACTAATGTGTTAAGTGAAATCATGGTAAAATTTGAAGGTACATTTTATGTACAATTTATTGCTATGAGTATTTAAAATCTTCAGGTAATGAAATGTTTTATGTGTGTAAGAATGATACATGCACATTGTAAAATAAAGGTGATTAAACTTCTCATGTTTTTGGAAGCAGAAAGCTTTAAGTGGTATGCACATCTTTTAACAGTTTTGAATAAAGGTTAGAAAGTAGTGTTGCTGTAATTGATTGCATTTCAGCATACCCACTTTATACGTATATGTGTGTATATATAAAATATAAATATAAAATCTCCAGAGCTCTGTAAAATTCTTAATAAATATTCGGATATATTTTGTACATAGGTGTTTTCTTTTACTGTATTCTTTTTATGAACATTGTCCTACATTATCGGATACCCACGGGTTGATTATGTTTTGTTCTTCTCTCCATGGCATGTAATCGACCATGGCTCTTCTGCTGTATTCCACAACTTGACTTGGTTTTATGTGAAATAAGGTATATGAATAACATGGGAACATTTTCAACTTCTTCTCCAGAACCAATGGGCCATTTTCCACGGGAGATAATAGCAAAATAGCAAAAATATATTGACAAGTTTTAAAAATCTTCGCTAGAAACTTGGTACAAATCATCCTTGGATGAAGGGGATTCATTTTTGTTCATATGAAAAGCCATGCCCCCTTCAAAGAGAGATATTACAAAAATCCAACAGCAAAAATCTTCTCAAGATCCACTGGTTCAATAAAGTTTAAATTTAGGTGGAAGCTTCCTGACATAATGCAGATTCAAGTTTGTTAAAATCTTGGCCCCAGGGTTAAGATGGGGCCACAATAGGGAATCAAGGTTTTAAATGTGGAAATGTAGGAAATACTTCAAAAGTCTTCTCAAGAACCACTGAGACAGAAAAGTTCTAGTTTGGCAGCTTTCTGACATAATGCAAATTCAGTTTTGTTCAAATCATGGCCGGGAGGAGCAGTAGGGGATCAAAGTTTTGCATGAAAATATATAGGGAAAATCAAAATCTTTAAATATGGGCCAAGGTGACTTAGGTGAGCGATGTGGCTCATGGGCCTCTTGTTTGTCAGTCATCACATCTCATGTATTAACATCTGATCAGATTCTCAACTTCTATAATGCCACAAAATCGTAGCATTATTGAGGGGTGGGAAAATATGTATTGTTAATTTTGGGGGGCCCAGTCCCTATGAAATAACGCAATGTTTAGCTCACCGAGACGAATTCGTCACCTCGGCTATATTGTTTATTTCACATGTAGACTCCCCGGGGCCAAACCATTTATTTGGTACCGAAACTCGTAACCTTTACCTTAGACTTTATATAATTTCATTAGGTGTCTTTTTAAAACTATTTTAATTAGGTATATCTTTTAACCTTTTTTTGATTGGGTATATCTTTTAAACTATTTTCATTAAGGGTAGGGTAAGTTGAGTCACACTTCCCGTTTCACTTGTCGTCTGACGACCCTGGTTCACCTTGGGATATTTAGCAGACAGATTGAATATAGTCATGATGAGCAAGAAAGCTCAGCCAAATCTGTGAAATTTATTACCTGTACGTCAGGGGGTTTTGTCCAATATTCACAACATTGTGAAAATGCATTTTTTCATTAAAATAAAAAAAACCCAAAAAAAACCCGACAGTACATAGAACTTTAAGATAAGGAAGGGACCTCTTCCAAATTTGTGAAATTAAGACCCCAAGGTAACGTGTACTGGAGAGAGGGCGGAGAGTTCAATCGGTGTAACATGTAAAGGTGTTTCCTGTTACAATGTTCTCTACTTTTGGACACCCAACAACCAAATAACTGAGTACATTGTATGAATTAAGAAGACGATCCCGAGTGAAAAAAAAAAACCAACAAAACAAACAAAAACAAAAAAACCCAGGTCGCCATAGGTTACTTGATGGATTTCTTTGTATGTCGTACGTTCAATTTGAGATTTATTCGCTCGTAGTAGTGAGGTTTCTTTATTGTAGAGGTTTGAATGTTTGCTTCGTGAATTCGAACCCCGTTCCTGTCTTGACCGCGTCCGACCTATGGATGGTATTGTTTTGGACAACGTACTTTTCACGTTATTTCTACTTGCAAAGTTCGATTTATTGGCTGGTTGCCCCCCACCCTGTTAGTATTAGTGATGGTAGTGGAAATGTAAGCTTGAATGCGTGTACTCTACCCCCCCCCCCCCCCCCCTTTTTTTTCTCCGATATAGGATTTTAAGGTTGGGGAAGAATCCCCCCTTTTTTCAGAAGTAGTCAACTTACCAAACTCCCTTCGAAAACCTTTCAAATCGTACAAACGATTGAATGATAATAGTAATAGAACTTAATCAGAATAATACGAAAACGCTGACGAAGACTTACGAACAAGATAGCTATGGCACGTTGAATTTACATAAATTAGAGAAACAGTTACTATATGATAAACTTGGTTTATCAACTGTGTACATTTACAAACACTGGACAAAATAAGCTAGCAATCGTGGACTATTTCATTGATTAAAACTAAACCTTTTTACGTACATGGCAGAATATATGAAACACAAACGCTGGCATCATTTTTCATCAATATTTAATCAAAAATCTCTATTTTATATATTGATTAGGGGGGGGGGGGGGGGGGCATAGTGCACAAAACAACATGTCACTGAATGACGTGAAGAAATCTGGCATGAATGACTTGAACTTTACAGAACATGTCCAAAATTGACTCAGTTTCATCAATACTCGGTGTGACCTCCGTTTGCTCTCAGAACAGCCTGGCATCAGCGTTGCATACTCATTATTATGAGATTCACAATGTTCTGTTGTGGGAGATTGTTCCATTCCTTTCTCAGCGCATTGATAAGAGCAACAATTGAATTAATGATATCGTCAAATAATCAAAGATTTCTTTAATTATTTCAGTTTGTGTTAATTTGGTGCTCCATAAAAACTACCCCTGCTTGCGCGCGCCTTGATAGAACATCAGATTCCTATAATTGACTTAGGTCACGTAGATTGATTATATGTGACACTTCAAATTGAGATTGTCCTAGAATCAAGTTAAAATACAGTATGATTAAAATCAAACCCTCATTAGCTCTTTTTTTTTTTTCTTTTTTTTTTGGATTGTCGTTTCAGTACAATAAAAATGAGTTTTTTAAATAAACTATTGAAGGTTTGGTTTTAATCACACAGGTTAAAATATGAAAATATTCATTGTTAACACAACCTCATACACATGAACATGAAGCCATATCGATTGATATAAAAATTGGTCTTTTAAAAGTTTCTAATCTCCGGATATTATGTTGTGGTAACTGAATTAAAACAAAACATAAAATTAAAATTAAAGCATGAATAAAATTGTGCTTGTATTTCAATAAACACATGTAAATCATAACGAAAAGGACTATTCCGGATACTCGAGTAAGGGGAGAAGCCTCACCATAAAAGGGGGGGGGGACTGGCTATGTAATGAGACTTCCCCCCGGAAATCTGGCTATATAGTGAGACATCTCTGGGAGAAGGCTCACTATATGGACAAACTTCCGGGAAAAGTCTCACTATATAGCCATTTTTCAGGGGGGGGGGGGGGGGGTCACTATATAGCCAGTCTTCCAAGGGAAGGCTCGCTATGGGGGAAGTCTCACTATACAACACCACCTCCCAACGTCGTCTATCCTAGTTCACATGCTGACGTATGAATTCCGAGCGATGACGTGGGAGAAGTCAGGGACGCACTACTAGTCTGTAAGCCCTGAGATTAGTAGTACGAAGTCTGTTTCTCAAAGTGCAGACCTGTGGCAACATTAAACTTACGAGTTAGTCTGGGAGCAGGTCGAAAACGCTGTCTCTGTGACAACTTTTCCGAATGTGCAATATTCAACTACACACGGCCATCCTCACAATGTTAAGACCTCTGAAGTTGAGAAAATGCTATACGACAGTAATTTCTGTCAAACATGACACATATATGCCTATCATTATTACTGATGTTTGATTTCATCAAGTATGTTGGCATACAATCACGTAAGCACAATAGTACAGAAAAGAAATGCATTATTAACGTCATACCAATTACAAGTATGGGACACACACACACACACACATACACACACACAAACATACACACACACAAACACACATACACAAACATACACACATACACACACACACATACACACACACACACATACACACACAAACATACACACACATACATACACACAAACACACATACACAAACACACACACACACATATATATATATATATATTACTGCTAGCGCTTTCTTCATGTCTACATGGTTTATCAGGCAGTTCAAATAAACAAATTTTGTATATTCGAACTGCGTGATGAACCATGTAGATATGGAGAAAGCGCTAGCTGTAAAAGATTGTTTTTTAAGGAATGTATATAATTTATCAATTTCCCTATTTGATAAATTATGTGCTTTTTGCAGTAACGACATTGAAAATAATAGACACCTAATTTATGATTGTCGAAATGTTCGTCAAATATGGCGTATAGTCGGTGTTGTACTAAAATTTGAAGTGAAATGGAAACACATTGTCATTGGTTTCTATGATGAGATTAATAGCAAAACAATTCTATTAAACAATGTTATCTCATATATTGCCTGTAGAATATACAAATACAAAATGTTATGTAGAATCAAAGGAGAGAATGAAAGTGGTCAAAATATGATCTCTCATGCGAGATCATCACTCACAAATTTTTACAAAGTCATATTGAGACTAGATACTGATTTCCAATCTACAATTATCAAAAAAATATGTGACTTGCTTTAATCAATCACTTGTTGTACACTTATCATTTTGCGATATATAAATTGCTAGATTTATATAATACTATCAATAAAATGTATATTTATGTTTTGATACCTTCGTATTCATACCTTATATATATATATATATATATATATATATGTATTATCAACATCATGTATGTATAGCTCTATGCATGTATTTAAAAAATACCACTACCGAGAGAAAACAGTCTCTCGGTTGAAAAATGCTGTCCTCGGGTCATTATGGACTGTAGTTTGTGTGTGGACACTGAGGCAGCATGAATGTAATTTGAATTGTATATTCTAAGAAAATCCATTACTCTGTCACTTTTTTTTATTTTTATTTTTTTTTTTTTTATTTTTTTATCATACAATTGTGTAAAAATTATGATTTATATGTTCTATATACATTTACTTAAAAATGAATATTTAATAAATGAAATTACAAATAGGTACCCTGCGTGGAACCATAGGTAAACTTCAATGTATTTCGAGGGAGCTTAGTCAGGGCCCCATCCCTGGCAGCTGCCCTACTATTGTTAGTTAGGTTTTGAAATTGTTATAGAGTAGGTTCTGGGAAATAAAATATGAAAATGGAAAAAAAAAAAAAAAAATAAGGAATGTATATATATATATATATATATATATGTGTGTGTGTGTGTGTGTGTGTGTGTGTGTGTGTGTGTGTGTGTGTGTGTGTATATATATATATATAGATATATATATATATATATATATATATATATATATATATATATATATATAGATATATATATATATATATATATATATATATATATATATATAAAACACGTTATTATGAACTACAATTTATATAGGTAGTTTGTACTCTACCTCTAGAACATATGTAGATATTCACATAGCTTCTTGGTTTGAACAACACTGTTGGGGTTATAGAACTCATTAAAATGAATTTCTTTCACAAAGTTAAAAAAAAGAAGAATAGATCTATGATATTTTATAACGCAGCAAATGTTTGGGTAAATCTTTATATCGAAAACAGTTATAGGTAAACTGTACTACAAAACAAATTACAGTATCGAGAATCTTTAGATATACAAGCATTTAAGTATCTTTCGATTTCTAAAGGGTATGGTGAGATCCTACGTTTTTGTTAAAAAATTGGTAATGCAGCAAATGTTTGGGTTTTGTTAAGTTTAATCAGGAATTTCAGACATCCTTGCAGTTCATAATCTTTCCTAGTTTGACAAAAGAAGTAGTTTACTAGATCGTCATTTGAAGCTTCCTTGTACACCTAACATACCTTTAAATATAAGATATTGTATTTTATCTTATTTTTTCAAAGGGTAGATGATCATAATTTAATATAGCACTAAAATATCACAATTATATTCTTCGGACATTATGATATGGCGCGGCGAAATATGGTGCCCGACATATTTTTAGGATTTTCAAATCTCATCACCCCCCCCCCCCCCTACTTTTTTTTTTCTTTTTGGAGGACAATGGCGAATCCAGGATTTGTTACAAGGATTACAGGGGCTGGGAGTCTAAGCTTTGATCGAGACTTTTTTAAAAAGATATTTTAGCTATACATTTTGCTTTAGACAATAAATAACAATAACTAATTGATTTGTTATTTTTGTATACATGTATGTCAGTCTTATAAGGGGGGGGTCACACACACGCACAAAAAAAACCCTCTAAATCCGCCACTGAACATTATCAAATTTTTACCCAGTACACCCAAAATATACTTTAAGCTACTGATCTAAGTTCATGAACATGATTCATTGTAAGAGTTTGGAGGGGAAAAAAAAGGATAGGAAGTTGTAAACGTTGCCTGTGACGAAGGTCCTTGAACTTCGTCTCTATATTACGCATTTTTTAATTGGCTAAATTTATCGAACGTTAGACACACCTACAAACGTATTTCGTGTTAGCCAATCAACAAAAGTGTTACATAGGTTGTTTCAAGGTCATATCGGAGGAAAGTGAAAGAAGCACTTTGGTTGTGAATTGTGATACTAAACGTCGAGAAAATGCTGCGATCGGTATCGACGGAGATATTGAGGACTGTTTCAAAGTGGGGAGGAAGAAATAATCTGGCAAATTCTGCCCGAATTTTGTCCCAGAAAAGTAATTACAGTACCGAAGTTGATGATGATAGTTTAACTTTTTCACAAACGGTGGACAAATTTTATGACAGGGCATCGGCATTGATAGAGAATGACTTAGCGAAAGATATGAAAAGCCGTGTTTCAATCGAAGAAAAGATTAAAAAGGTACAGGGTATATTGAAGATCATTAAACCAGCAAACCACATGATTGAAATCACCTTCCCTTTGAAACGGGACAATGGCGAGTATGAAATCATCGAAGCCTGGCGATCGCAGCACAGCCAGCATCGCACACCCTGCAAGGGAGGTAAATAACCAATTCTTTTTATTTTGTAATAGATCGAGACTGCAGTGTAAACCAAAGTACTTAATAATGGAATGTGTCATAGTTTACAATACTTATAAATACAAACTACATGAGAAATCAAATTAAAATTGGCAAGTAGTTTTGGAGATTTATTACAAAGTAGACTTTATCAGGTCCTGAACAATCTCTGTATTTTGCTACATATGTTTCTTAAGCTATAAAGCTTCATAAAGCTATCTGAAATGGCTTCACTAAGCTATTGCAACATTTTTTTTATCAAATTCATTTCTAGAAGCAAATAAATCGAATTTCACCAAATGAACATTTTTCACCCTTGTACTCCATACAACATATTTCATACAACACATATTTCTTAAACTATGTCCCTTAGGAAAAAATTTCATCAATATTGTCCATTGGTTAGGATTATTAAGAATTTGCAGCAATATTTGTGATTTTATAAATTGTGGTATTGTTTGAAACGTTGCGTATATTGGAATATAGGTGTAAGGTACAGCATGGATGTATGCGAGGATGAGGTGAAGGCTTTGGCTGCCTTAATGACTTACAAATGTGCTGTGGTGGACGTCCCATTTGGTGGTGCCAAGGCTGGTGTCAAAATTAATCCTGCCAACTATTCTGAAAAGGAGCTGGAGAAAATCACGAGGAGATTGGCTGTAGAGCTAGCAAAGAAAGGGTTTATAGGTTAGTGCCATATAGTTTGAACAATAATCTATAGATAGATTAACATTAAGGGGAAATTCTATATATGTGCCCTGATGATGTTTTCTAGTGGGAAACGTTTCAATTGGACGTTTTTTCCAGGTCCTGGTATTGATGTTCCTGCCCCAGACATGGGAACAGGAGAACGAGAGATGAGCTGGATTGCAGACACATATGCTAACACTCTAGGTATGAAACATTGGATTTTTCTATCAGGAAAAGGACTGGACAAATCTTAAGTCTTGATGCAGTGTTTGTGGATGTTAATGCTATGGGATTTAAACAATATAAGCATACTTGTACATAGTGAGAAAGATGATAAAATTTTTCAATATATACATATCATATTTATATTTGTAATTTCTATTGTACATTAATGATATTATGACCATTCAGATTTTTCCTAGAATGTTTTACATATCAGCCCATCTTCTTTCTTTACAGGTTTCAATGATATTAATGCACATGCCTGCATCACAGGAAAGCCAATCACACAGGGAGGAATTCATGGTCGTATTTCGGCCACGGGTCGTGTGAGTACCATTACAAATTTTGTACACAAATATCGTCAAGTCACTGATGCAGACATGAACAATGTGTCATCTGTCATAACATCCTATCCTAATGTATCCATCTTTTGATCTAATGTAGGGTGTGTTTCATGGAATAGAGAACTTTATAAATGAGGCCAGTTACATGAGCATGATTGGGCTCATGCCAGGTTTCGGAGAAAAGACTTTCATCGTTCAGGTACAGAGAGCAAAATGTCCTCTCATAAAAGACAGATTTTTGTCGCGTTAAGAAGAAACATATCTTATACATGTACACAGCACAGATTTTTGTGTGTCACAGACTGATAATAAATTTAAATTTCAATATACTGACTTGACTTAAATATGGAAATGCAATTTGAGTATGTTAACTTAAAATCAGAACAATGTTTGTTCAGGGATTTGGTAATGTGGGACTACATACCATGAGATACCTCCATCGAGCTGGTGCTAAGTGTATAGGTGTGAAAGAAATAGATGCCAGTATATACAATCCAAATGGAATAGATCCTAAGGAGTTAGAAGACTACAAACTGGTAAGAAATTTCAAACTTCAAAGTCAACTGTGTCATGAAGATCATTTTATTCACTGCAGACCTGTAATTTCTGAAATTCTTTGAATCTTGATTTGATATTGTTTTGATCAGGAAAATGGCACCATAAAAGGTTTCCCCAATTCTGAGCCTTATGATGGTGATCTGCTGTTAGCTCAATGTGATATCCTGGTGCCTGCTGCCAGTGAGAGACAATTGACCAAGGAAAATGCACATGAAGTGAAGGCTAAGGTATTGTTATCTGACCAGCTCAATAAATATGTATCTTGCAGTTTGTATTGTTATGTCAGGAATAGTATACTCAACAAAAAAGGTTTAAATCTTCCCTACTGATTTCTATGTATGTGTAGTAGAGTAGTTGATGATGTGAACTCTGTGTAATACAAATTCACCCTGCTTTCAGATTATTGCTGAGGGTGCCAATGGTCCAACTACAATGGGAGCAGACAAAATCTTCCTAGAGAGAAAAATCCTAGTTATTCCTGTAAGTGATCTATCAGACTCTAAACAGTAAATGTCCAAAGGATTATTCCATCAAAGAAGCATGATACTGACCTTGCAAAAAAGTTGCATAAGGAGGGTTGACGGAGATGGTATCCCAGATACAACATTGTTTCCTTTAACCATGTGTATATTTCCTTAGCCTTTGAGTGTAAAATATACAATTACAAGTTAATTTTATTTGTTTCAAATAAAGTGAAATTGATTTCTTTATAGGATTTGTACATCAATGCAGGTGGTGTGACTGTCTCGTATTTTGAGTGGTTGAAAAATCTTAACCATGTTAGTTATGGACGCCTGACCTTTAAGTATGAGAGAGATTCTAATTATCATCTACTAGGTGAGTTTTATATTTTCTCTTCTGTGCATTTTGATAACTGGTCTGACTAAGCAAAATATATATATTTGTGACATTAGATAGATTTTCCTAAAGCTACATGGGGGAGGGAATGAAGGAATAATTAACATAAAATGAAATATGTGTTCAGTGTGTATCTTAACTACCAAGCAAACTAAAGATGTAAAATAGCTTTGCTGGTGCTTAATACCAAAAATCCCAAAGGAAAGGTAACTCTTAGTTTTAGTCCTATTATGTTTGTACTAATATGTCACAAATATAAATTTGTATTTTCAAAATTCAGAAAAATTTGTAAAGGGCTAGCTATATATCTATTTATCTATGTATCTGTGTGTTTGTGTGTGATGAGGACTGTATTTGCCCACCAAAGTAGACGTTTGTGCTTTTGCTTAATTTTTTTCCCCATTTTGTGCATGAATCCTGATGCAACTAGTACCAAGATGGTATTTGTTCAAAATGATGTCAAACTGGATAACATCGCATACTGAATATTTCTTCACTCAGTTCTGTATTATGTGCTGTGTTTTGTAGTTGATAAGAATAAAAGTAATTGTTCAATATTCTCTTGTACAGAAAGTGTTCAGCAGTCTCTAGAGAGGAAGTTTGGAGGAGGAAAGAAAGATACAGTGCCTATTGTACCCTCCCGAGAATTCCAGGAGAGAATTTCCGTAAGTACTTCAACACTTCTCCCCCTCCTCCCATGATTTTATAGGTAAACAGTGAAGGTGAAAAGCTTCAGACATAAATCATTACATCTTTTCTCTTCTTGATTTTAGGGAGCATCGGAGAAAGACATAGTACATTCAGGGTTGGAATACACCATGATGAGATCTGCCAGGGTAAGTAGAATGGGTTAAAGCAAGTTAATACACCATGATGAGATCTGCCAGGGTAAGTAGAATGGGTTAAAGCAAGTTAATACACCATGATGAGATCGAATAGGACAGAACCAGGTTAGTACACCATGATGAGATCTGCCAGGGTAAGTAGAATGGGTTAAAGCAAGTTAATACACCATGATGAGATCTGCCAGGGTAAGTAGAATGGGTTAAAGCAAGTTAATACACCATGATGAGATCTGCCAGGGTAAGTAGAATGGGTTAAAGCAAGTTAATACACCATGATGAGATCTGCCAGGGTAAGTAGAATTGGTTAAAGCAAGTTAATACACCATGATGAGATCTGCCAGGGTAAGTAGAATTGGTTAAAGCAAGTTAATACACCATGATGAGATCTGCCAGGGTAAGTAGAATGGGTTAAAGGAAGTTAATACACGATGATGAGATCTGCCAGGGTAAGTAGAATGGGTTAAAGCAAGTTAATACACCATGATGAGATCTGCCAGGGTAAGTAGAATGGGTTAAAGCAAGTTAATACTCCATGATGAGATCTGCCAGGGTAAGTAGAATTGGTTAAAGCAAGTTAATACACCATGATGAGATCTGCCAGGGTAAGTAGAATGGGTTAAAGCAAGTTAATACACCATGATGGGATCGAATAGGACAGAACCAGGTTAGTACACTATGATGAGATCTGATGGGATAGGATAAAATGTGGAACATAAAGGTTAATTTTGGAATGGTTTAGCAGAATTATAATTGAAAATATAAGATACACTGTATCTAAATTGAAAAAAAAATGTCTTTGATGATGTTCAGTTGTATATAGGAATACAAAATTGAAACATGTCAAGATACATTTTTTGTAACTTTTCTTTTCATGTTAATTTTGTTCTTGGACTTGCATGTATTATATATACAATGTGCAGATGTTCATTTAACAATTAGAAATGTACATTGCATTACATGACTGTATATTGTAATGTGGATGGATCAGTTTTCATACTATATGTTACTGTCTGTCTTTACACAAACTTCGTAATACATTGTGTATTGTTTGGTGGTAATGAACACCCTGATTGAGCTTGTGGTTTCTGTTTCAGAATATCATGGACACTGCCATGACGTACAACCTCGGTCTGGATCTCCGTACAGCCGCCTACATTACCTCAATCAAGAAAATCTTCAAGGTCTACGAGGAAGCTGGTTTGACCTTCACCTAGATACAAGGTCATTCAGATGGGCATTACATCATACTGTGGCCTATATAACAGAGCTTTCATAACATTTGCACAGATATTTTGTTGTGTCCTCTGTGACCCTTTGTATGTGTTTGTGAATGATATTGCTATTGTAGCAGAAGAGGAATTGTTGATTTATGTGTTGTTATACAATGGAGGGACTTTAGTTCTATAAGGAAGAAATTTTCTTTGGGATATTTAATCAATAGGATGCTAGAGTAGTTAGAAAATTATTCCGTTTATTAATTATTATTTAGCTATGTATTTTTTTATTTTCCACAAATTAAGAGCCTGAACACAATATGTATTATCTTAATAAGTATACTGTCTTGCATAAGTTGTAGTAACAAGCATATGATAAACCATACAGTGATAGTAAATGTACTGTATTTTCAAATTGAGGTGGTTGTAATTTGTAAAAGGAAAAATCTATGGGAATGTTGTTAATTTACAAGATGTAGATAAGTGAGGGGGACTCAATACAGAACAGTCTTTTTTGGAAACGCTGGCAAAAAGAAACAAAACAAAAAAATCCAGAGAAAAGGGGTTAAGTGATTAGCAATGGACTAATACTCAGTTTAACTAGAATCTTAACAGGCAGCTGAATACTCCAAATTGTCCATAATATCTCCATTACTTTTTGCATAGAATTGTTGTGCACGGTCTGCTTTTAGAATGTGTGCTTTGTCACAGAATTTTGCAATTGATGCCTGTCTCTTTAGCACAATCTCAAGTGAGTGGTATATGTTTATAAAAATGATAGTTTTCTTTGTAATTTTTTTTTTTTACATCATTTTTGTTTTTTATCAAAGCCTAGATAGACCATAGGTAATTATATCGCTTGGGTTTGAATTTACTATTAGTAAATTCGAACCCAAGCGATCTAATTGCCTGTGAGCTAGACTATATTATATAGACTTTACAAAAATGATAATTTTGTGTTTTTGTTTCATTTGAAATGTGACTTGTCCCTTTAGCACATCCCAGATTGAAATGGAGTTGTATTTAAAAATTCAAATAGAGTGTGAAAGATTATGAATTTTATATATGATGCAATACATGTAGGTAAGAAATGTCCATTTCAATTGATGTTCTCCACTGATTGATATGTCATTGATAAAGATATTACAGAAAGTAAATATGCAGTGAGTTGTGTTTTCATTTGAGAATGATGAAACATTTGTAAGAATTTCTTATCTCTTTGGAACACAGTTACAATGGTTTCATGATCCTTCAAGATTTAATTATCGGGACTATACAGTGATTTGTAATTACACAGAGGACATGAAGTCTGAGGCGATCTTTCAGGAGCAGCTCACGTAGTAAACTGGAAATCACAAAACTTTCCTCAAAATCAACAACATTAAAACATATAACTTTACACCACCGTATCTCATGATAGATTAAAGACTAGACTTTGAGACATCATAGACAGTTGCTTCTACAACAAAAGTGGTAGAAAGAAATATTCATATCTAGTGATCAGGCATCCAAAATAGTATTTTGTGAAACACCTCTCCGACTCCATGCACAAGTACTCTGAAGGTGATATTTAAAAGATGCTAGAATTCCTCATTGACAGTATCTTCGTAGTGTTTGGTGAATGAGTCTTCCAACAGTCTGTTGGAATTTTCATGGACATGAATTTTGCTCCTTTGTTATTTGACCTGTTTTTATATTCTTATGAAGCAGAATTCATTCAAAAGCTTTCACATGAGAAGGAAAAAATATCTTGATGTGGCCTTCAATTCAACATTTAGATATATCAAAGTTTTATCAATGACAATTTTCATTCATATGTCGGTTTGATATATTCCAGTGAATTTGAAATAAAAGACACCACAGAGTCTTAGATGCTGATGGCAAACTGGCAATTCAACTTTATGACAAACGGGATGATTTTAATTTCTCCATTGTCAATTTCCCTTATCTTTGTAGCAATATTCCAATATCACCTGCAAATGGTGTTTACATCTCTCAACTGATTTGATATGCAAGAGGTTGTTATGCATATGACCAGTTTTGAAACTGAGGCAGGCTTCTGACAAGCAAGTTGATGTTATTGAGGTTTGTACAATCTCATCTAAAAAAGCATTTGCAAATTCTATGGTCATTATAATGATCTAGTTTGCAAATACACTGTCCATTAGGTCCAGTGCTGTCTGACGTGTTTCATACCAACTGATAGGCCATTCTTGGCACACTGATTCTGACTGTGGATTACTCCGTTTGCCTGATCAAGATACAGGCTCACAGTGGGTGTGACCAGTTGACAGGATGCTTACTCTAGGCTTTGGTATGCCAGGGATCCATATTTGCCCATCTCTCTGATTTGTATTTCCTGTAGGAATTATGAGATTGAATACTGTTAGTTATCTTGGCCTTTACAATAAAACACAGTTACAGTACTAGTGAACCTCCTGGGCGAGCGAAAAACAATTCATTGCACAGTATTGAAAGATTTTCCCTTTATATTCACATGTAAAACTTTGACCCCTATTGTGGCCCCACCCTACCCCTTGGGCCCATGATTTTGACAAACTTAAATCTGCACTCTGTCAGAAAGATGCCATATAAATTTTAATTTTTCTGGATCAGTGGTTCTTGAGAAGATTTTTTTCTCATGTAAAACTCCCCTATTGAGGTTTCGCACGATACCCGAGGGCCATGATTTTAATAAATTTAAAATTGCACTATTTCAGGAATCTTCCATATAAATTGAACTTTTCTGGCCCAGTGGTTCTTAAGAGAACTTTGAAATGACTCCACCCTATTTTTGTGATTATCTCCCTTTTGAAGGGGATATGGCCCTTCATTTGAACAAACTTGAATCCCCTTCACTAATTTGAACTTTTCTGGCTCAGTGGATCTTGAGAAGATTTTAAATGACCCCACCCTATTTTTATGTTTATCTCCCATTTGAAGGGGCCATGGCCCTTCAATTGAACAAAACTGAATCCTCTTTACATAAAGATAATTTGTACCAAGTTTGATTAAAATTGGCCCAGTGGTTCTGGAGAAGATTTTTAAAATTTGACAGTGTATTTTTGCCATTATCTCCCTTGGAGCAGGGTGTTGCTCTTCATGTCAATAAACATGAATCCCCTTTACCGATCACGGTGGCTCAGTGGTAGAGCTCTCGCCTCGTGAATGGAAGGTCGTGAGTTCGAGCCCCGCTCGGGCCGGCCGCGTCAAACCTAAGACGTTAAAATAGGTAGTGATTGCTCCTTCGCCAAGAGCTCGGCATTACGAAGTGAGAGTCATGGGTCTTTCGGATGGGACCTTAAAAACGGAGGTCCCGTGTCGCAGCAGGTGTGGCACGTAAAAGAACCCTCACTGCTAAAAGCCATTAGTGCTAAGCATAGGTGTAAATTTGCAGCCCCGTCACCGGTAATAGTGACAGTCGCCGGATAGCTGAAAAATTGCTCAGGCGACTATAAATAAAACAAACAAACAAACAAACAAAAACCAAAGGATGCTTTTTGCCAAGTTTGGTTGAAATTGGCTAAGTGGTTATGGAGAAGTAGCCAAAAATGTGAAAGTTTACAGGCAGACAATGGGTGATTAAAAGTGCTGAATTGAACTTTCAGCTCAGGTGAGGTTATAATACATCCCAACTAAAGACGGGCATACAAAAACTATATAATATGTACCGTCTAAAGACGAGCATATAAAACTAAATAATTTGTACCGTCTAAAGACAGGCATATAAAAACTAAATAATTTGTACCGTCTAAAGACCCAAGAACGTGTTTTAAGTGTTGTGGAGGTCGATGGTTCCTTAAAGCTGAGCGAGACCACTACCAGGTATATAGATTGAATACAATGACTGATATATAGACGATAGAAGGAGGATGAGGTTACCATTCCTTGACATTGGTTCTATTTTGCACCAATGTTATAAGCAACAACCGTAAAACAGCATCAGAGTGGACAAATGATGGGTCATCTAATAAAATGGACGATTGATGGGTCATCTAATAAAGTGGACAATTGGTGGGTCATCTTTAATAAAGTGGACAATTGATGGGTCATCTAATAAAATGGACAATTGATGGGTCATCTAATAAAGTGGACAATTGGTGGGTCAGCTTTAATAAAGTGGACAATTGATGGGTCATCTAATAAAGTGGACAATTGATGGGTCATCTAATAAAGTGGACAATTGATGGGTCATCTAATAAAGTGGACAGTTGATGGGTCATCTAATAAAGTGGACAATTGGTGGGTCAGCTTTAATAAAGTGGACAATTGATGGGTCATCTACTAAAGTGGACAATTGATTTGTCATCTTTAATAAAGTGGACAACTGATATGTCATTTGAATGGAAGAAAGAAAAAAGTGATTGAAAGGTGGACATTTGAAAGGATGATTTTTTAAGGACATCTGAACAGATTATTGGAGATCACAGAAGATTTGCAGGTACTAACAAAAAAAAGTAAACGGGGGTTCCATAAAATGTTATAATATATATAAATGGCAAGAAGTTACCTAAATCTCAGTTTTAAAATGAGGTACAATTCCTCAAAACTGGATAAGAAATGTAGTATACACAGTATATATAGACAATATCGGGAATTTCCATTATCCAGTGACCTTGGATTTGACCTTGAAAAAGAACGAAACCTAGATCTATGCATAAAGTATTCTTCCTAAAGGTCTGATAAAAAAAAAAAAAACACATAAAAATCTAGTACAGAAAGAATTCTAGAATTTCATGACCAGTGGTCTTGACCTTTTACACATGAATATGAAAACCAATAGGCACCCACATCTTTATACAAGTTATAATTACTTCAAATCTGAAAGGGAAATCTGGCTAAACGGTGCTTGCTTCAAACACCTATTCAAAATTGATGAAAATTAAATTTGTGTTTTTACAAGTAAAATGAATAAAATTTACCATGTAATATGTAATTTATATCCATGATTTCTCAATGAAGTCCAAAATGGTAGGGAAAAGTATAGAGATATATAGGGAGAGGTATATACTTCAGCTTTTCAACATCATGGAAAATTCATATGTTTCTTATTTCTAAGGAATTTTATTATTATTATTTTATTTGTTTATAAAGTGCAAAATTCTATATAGTTTCTATGCGCTGTACAATGTTTGGGCTAATAATTAAGGATAATGTGCCAATAAAAGAATGTAAGATCTATGATAAAATATTGTGCAAAATGAATGATTAAACAGTGAAAGATTTAAATAAAACATAGTAATAAGATGACAGGGTAGATAACTTCGATTAAACTAGAGACACGTACATTTTATATTTGTACTCAATTAATCTAGGTCAAAAAACTATCTATATCAACCCATGCATCCATTTTTTTGTTAGTTTGCATCAAGGTACAAAACTGAACAAATGAAAGCAAACATGAACAAATACTATTGTACCTTTGCAAGTTTGTAACAAGGGGATAAAAAAAAGAATAACATTGTAATATGAAATACCTCTTTAATTAGTGAGCATATCAGATAAATAATAACACAATGTAATTATAATTCACTATTGACTTGCTTCCAGTAAATTTTCTTGACCCGATTTCTTTTTTGTTTCGGTATCTTTTTTTGGTGTTTGTGTAGCGGTTTTCACAAAGCGTCTTAGTTCTGCGTCTTGTAACTTGAGTTGTTCTGAACATGGTGGTACCAATAATCGTGCCGAGGTCACAAAATTCTCTGCACAAAACAAATCACACAACTATATAACATATCCATGTATTGAAACACAAAAATATTTATCTTAAAGAGAAAAGTGACATTTTATTTCTATTTTACTAAATCATGTATAATTGTAAACTTGTCCTACGATTTCTAGGATGAATGTTACAATATCTGATTAAGAAAGTCCAGTATTTCAGTATACTTGTACAGTTCAAGCATGCAACATATATGTTGTATATGTGGGGGGAAGGCAATATTCTAAAAGATGATGAAGTAAAATGTTTCACCTCCTGGTTTGACCTGTGCTGACTTAGCGTTGTTTAATAAAGTGAGGAAGAAGAAGTCAAAATTCTCCATTATCTTGTCTATTCCCATACTCAGCTGAAAAGCAAACCACTATTTTCAAACATGTTGTTATTGTGTTTGGTTAGTATAGTAGACAGTTCCTTCAGTAATACCAATAATGGAAGACAAAATAAAGTACTTGTGATCTTTTAAGTTGTACAGTAGTAACACTGGTGATCACATGACATATTATCTACATGGCCTGAATAATGATGGCCTGCATTTTGATGGAACAGCCTCCCTGAACTGATAGAACAGCCTAACTGGATTGACGGAACAGCCTCACTGGACTAATGGAACAACCTAACTGGTTGCTTACCTGTATTCTTGGGATCTGTATTTTATTACTAGTTTGTTTACTTTGCTATCAAGATTTGTATTTAATAAGTACTTTCTTTACTTGTGCTATCAGGATCTGTATTTTATTAGTAGTTTGTTTATCTGTGCTATCAAGACCTATACTTTATTTGTAGCTTGTTTACCTGTGTTACTGGGACCTCTATTTCATTTGTAGCTTGCTTACATAAGCTATCAGGAATTGTATTTCATTTGTAGCATGTTTACCTGTGTTATCAAGACCTATACTTAATTTTTAACGTGTTTACCTGTGCAATTGGGACCTGTATTTTCCCCAGACTTCCTTCTCTTTTACAATTATAAAGAACACTGTCTTTCTGTTTCAGCATCATTTTCTCAATGTCTGCATCGAGTGTGACTGCAAAAGCACAAAATGGACAATCACCTGGGATGTACAATTCACACTTGCTGGATAGACAGATGACAGTATATTTCAATGACTCACATGTCTTTGTTGAGGGGTAGACATCTTTGAATGTGTTACGCCAAGGAAGCAAGGCCTCCTGCATTTCCGGGGTACACAGAACAATGTCAAAGTCATTTCTTGTCAAATCTCCTTTCTTCCGATCCAACTACAAAGACATAAACAAAACTGACAATAGTAATCAGACATATTACAATGAGCTACTGTAAGCAGCCTTATATACACAATAATCATATACTTTTAATTTCAACTTTTTTTCCCCAAAGTTTGCAGGCATATATCACATGATGCTTTCCTGTCCGTAAACATGATGTCACGATAGTAGTACATAAGCAGAAATACTACACCGTTAATTTTCAAATTTTTTGGTGATTTTATTCCTTTATTCAGTAAAATCAATAAAGAAATTGTTAAAAATAAAATTATTGTTAGTTTTTAAATGAAATTGAAAGTATATAAAAAAAATGGTTATAGACTTTGTATGGGAAAATATGATGACCTCATTTTATGTCGTTGATGGACCTTGCAAGCTTGGTCTATCTATGCGCCAAAAACTCAGTCATCATATTTTCCCATACAAAGTCTATAACCTATAACTATTGTTTAATTTTCCCTATATTCATTACAGACAACTTAAATTGAGAACAAGACTGCAGCATATACTGTCAGCCTGACTAAAGCCAACTCCTATTATATTACTGCATTTAGTACTAAAACAGTAGAGGTTTATCTTTAGTCAGAATCTAAAATTGCATTAAAGAGAAGAGACAATGAATACAACAAAAGCTCCAATACTGGATACTATATATATATATATATATATATATATATATATATATATGTGTGTGTGTGTGTGTGTGTGATAAGGACCTGATAGGCCCTTAAAAATATTTTAAAAAATTATGCAAGTTATCAAAATCTGATATATAACTTTTAATAAAAAAAAAACACAGAGATAACTTTTATGATCAGTTTCTTGCTATTTCTTGTAATCTGATGTCAGAAATGAAGCAATCTACATGTTTTATCTTCCACCATTTTATCATCTGCCTTCACTACAATGTTACTTTTAGTGCTGGATTTTAAAAACATCAAGTGCACAAGAAACCAGTCTCCCCTCCTCTAACATTGACCGATTTTTAGTCATACATCTGATGAAATCTTATTGGTTAAGGTGATTTGTGCTTACAGAAAGGAAACGGAAATGTATAAATCTGCACTTCTTCATCAAAAATTACTAAATCAATAAAAAGTTGTACATCTACAATGTCAAAGAATCACTAACATTTTTCTAGAAAGATCAATTTATGATAATATCAGAAGGTTTTGTGTACAATCTTCATCAACATAAACTTGGCTTCAAGAAATTGGAAGTCAGAGCTTTAGGCTTATAATACATCCAGTGCTTCATGCTGGAATACAATCATAGTCTCACCCGCTGCAGCAATTTTTCGTCCCCTGCGTACTCCGCCCCTAATCTCTGCGCTGTTAATGACTCCTCGTCTGTCTGAAAATAGGACCATGTATGTGTAGTACATAGACTACATATGTGTAATATATAGATCACTTGTGTATCACTTAGACCTTGTATGTGTAATACGAAGACCACACATGTATTACTTACATCACATGTGTAATGCTTAATTACATATGTAAGTACTTATTCAGACTACTTATGTAGCACTAAGACCACATGAGTACTTAACCCACAAGTGTAGTATTTTTACATAGTACATATGTAGATATCACATCTATTTTGTTTGAAAGTTTTTTTTAAAAATTTCAGATCGCATAAAACATCTGTCAATATTTCAATAACAACACTGCCCACTTGTATTGATAGAGTTCTACAGGTTTTTAATTAACATTTGTTCCATACCATTAATCATTCACTGAGTTTTTTAAAGATTGATTGTAAACTTGTTTTATCAATCCATCATAAACCAATGCAACAACATATTCAGATGCCATTAGTGCACACTGTCTGCTCAAGTTGTAAATTGCTTTGTTGTAATAAAGTTCTAGTGACAAGGAATTTTGATTTATTAGCAGGATTTAATCACTGTGCACTGTAAGAGACAGGCCTGGATTAATTTCTTGGTGGCGGGGATGGTTTTTATCCTTATCCATCAGTCAACTACAACACTCTTCATTATTTTGATTCACATCTTGACCAGCAAACAGCAGAGCTAGTAATTTTGTATTAGGTTAGTACATTTCAATAATGTGCACCGCTATAACACATGATATGCTTGTCAGATGTATATTCATTATAAACAGATAAAAGTGCATGACACAAAATCATGTCAACGTTAATTGGTGCAAAGATTCCACCAATATAATTTTGCCTTGAAGTCTTAGGTACAATGAAGATTATTCCTTGTAATGTGTCTATTGCACATTGAAATTGACTTGTCAATCTATCTCTTGAATCATTCAAACAACTACAGAAATATTTCAAAACATATTTTCATTTTATTACATATATTTAGATAATTTCTTTCACATGGTATGAATGATTTATTTTGGTTTGTACAGAGAAATGCCCCAGACAGCTTTCTTATGTTATACTCATTACTTAATCTTTAACTGTACAGATGTAATTTAGTTCTTATCAAGATAATCTTTGAATCTCCCGCTAAACTCTGAAATACCATGGTTTACTCCCAAGGGACTAATGAAATCTTAATTGCACAGACAGATTAAACTGCTGAAACACAGCTTAAATAATCATTCCCATGAGACAATTCCTTTGTTCCATGATGCGCTTGTTATGTCTTTGCAATTTTTGTAGTACAATACTGCATATTATATCATTAATGTTAGAAACAAAATAAGTATTCATATTAATTGTTATGTAGCTACATTTTATGAAGAAAAGGGTATTTTTTAATGTTATGTATAATTACTGAATACATAAATACATCACTCTCAGACATATGTAAGGATTACCTCCCTTAAAACATAGTTTTTTTTAAATACTTGCCACTTTCAAAGTTTTAATGACCTGATTTTAAGCTTCAGTTTACATTCCTCTACAGATGTACAAATTGACAGAGTCTGTTGATTCTAAGACTCAAATCTACAAGAGCCCCAAAAAAGTGTTATGCCATATATGGCTATATATCATCTTAATTATAGGTCACAGGGACCTTGATTTAAGGCATGGCACACCTTCTAAAGATGCATTAACTCACCATGTTTGATGATTCTAAACCAAATAATTGTCCAGTTATGAGTTGGATAAGATTTTGTCATATTTGGCCATATTGTCTTAATCATATATCACAGTGACCTAATTTTAAGTGCAACCCACCCTCTGCCCAAGATTTATCATCTGACAGAGTTTAATTATTCTAGGTCTCATAGTATTTAAGTTAGGAGCTATACATGAAGTAGGACAGATGGACAGACATCCATAACATAATATGTCCCATTTTAGATGGGCATATAACAAGTACTAGCACTAGTTATGACCATGTGCAGAATGCTGTAGTAAGGAGACACATTTTTTCTGAAGAATTATTTCACAAATGGATATCATTAACTGCTAAAAGTGTGAAGCAGTAGAAAGGCTTTGACAAGCAGATATGTAAATTGTGTCTACTCTTCATGTTATGTTTTAAATCACTTTGTATCTGGTAATATTCAAGTATTGTAATATTCAAGTATTGTATTGTAATATTCAAGTATTGTAATATTCAAATATTGTCAAATTCAAGTGCTGTAACATGTTTTGATGTCAAGCCCTGCTCATGCCATCATGCCACATCAAGTCTAAGGCAGAAATCTAGGTAGTGATTACTTCCTTTGCCAAACACAAGTGAGAGTCTTTAGGATATGGCCTTGTAAGGTTCTGTGTTGTAGCAGGCATTGGCACATTAAAGAACCCTCACTACCACAGCCCTGAGTGCTAAGAATAGGTCTATATTTCACCTTCAGCTGGTGACAGCTTAATTCTCAAACAAATGTTCATGCATAACAAACAAGCAATTCAATAAAGGACTTCAATATTCAAGTATCATAATATTAATGTGCTTAGCACTGTACAATTCCAGGACTGTTATAATCAAGAACTGTTTACCTTACAGACAACAAAACATCTTCTTGGACATTCAACTTCAAAGCTGTGAGGGAAAAATAACCTTTCAGAGAATTCGGATATAAACCTGGTCTGAAAAGAGAAACACATGCCGATAGTTTGAAAATGAGTACATGTATAAAATCATGGTTATTGTATATAGCACATGAGCTCAAAGGGGACATGAGTGACAAATATTGTACATTCCTAAATAAACATGAGGAATTTATTATTGTCACATAATTTAGTGAGAAACATCACTCTTGTTATAAAATTATACTCACTTTTAATTTTATATTGCTGAAATACACATATAAACTCTTGATCAACAGTCCTCTTGTGAATATTTATACTAAAATTCTTGTGATTTGTTATCTATGAGTCATTTCACGATATTAAATACTTGAAAAAAAATAAAAGGGGTACTACGAAGACTGATTGATATGTTGTGAGCCTTGTATTGAAGGAGGTTAGCATCGATGTCATTTTTCAGCCCTACTATTCCCTGACTATCTAAGGCCATATACCCGAAGACTGGTGTCATTTGGTCAGTTTATATCTATGAGGTAGAATCTAAAGTACACAAGGCAATAGACTTTTGCAAAATGGACAAAATCTGTGAAAGAGCAGTGATGCAATATTTGCACAAGTGAGGTTTAGCACCAAAGGATATCCATACTGATATGGTAGTAATGCTAGGGAAAGATGCCCTTTCTTATGATACAGTAAAAAGGTGGGTGGCAGAATTTAAGCTCGACAGGTAGAGCCTTGAGGATGACCCCTCCCCCCCCCCCCCTAGTCCTGGAAGGTCTGTCAATGTTGTACCCCAGAAATGGTCAACAGAGTCCATGATCTTGTTATGACTGACAGGCAAGTTACAGAAAGATATATAGACAGTACAGTTGACATTTCACAGGAAAGAGTACATTCCATTCTGACAGAGGACCTTACAGTGGGGTACCAAGATTTCTGACAGCTGATCATAAGCACACCAAGCACTCTTTGTTGCATGCTAAACTAAACCTTTTAGAGGTAGATCCTGCTAACTTTCTTGACAGATTTGTTACTATGGATGCAACGTGGGCCCATCAATCCACCCCAGAGGCCAAACAACAGTCTAAACAATGGAAGCACCCTGGTTCACCCCCGCCAAAGAAGGCAATGACTGTTCCATCAGTTGAAAAGGTTATGGCCTCGTTTTCTGGGATACTGATGGTATTCTGATGGTAGATTATCTCCAAAAGGGACAAACAATCAATGGCACATACTATGCATCACTTCTGAGGCAGTTATAGGAAATATTAAACTCAAGCACCATGGAAAATTCAGTAAAGGTGTATTGTTCCACCAGGATAATGCCCCTGTTTACAAGTCTGTCGTTGCCATGGATGCCATTAATAATTGTGGCTTTAAACTGAATGAGCATCCACCTTACTCGCCTGATCTCTCTCCGTCAGACTTTCATCTATTTTCAAAACTGAAAATGGACATTTCCAGTACCCACTTTCAGTCAGATGATGATATCATACATGCAGTGGAGGACTTTCTGAACAGTCAAGAAAGAAAAGGACTTCTTTAAAAGTGGCATTGAGGCCCTTAAACATCGCTGGCAAAAGCGTATAGGTACTGAAGGGGATAATGTTGAAAAATAATGCAGTATGTCCGCCAAAATTCAAACCCTTACATATGAGGCTCACAACATATCAATCAGCCCTTGTATGTTAAGCATAGTTCATTGTGGTGACTCTCACTGCTGTTTGAATTAGCCAGAAACCTCTGTTTCACTTTATATTTTGTAAATGTTAGAATTAGTCTTAAAAACGTTTGATGAGTCCTAATAAATTTTGACAAATCCGGAAGTTAAAATGTCTATATGGAGAGTATATCCTTGTCAGTACAATTTTTAAACAATATGTTAATTATTCATATTTATGACTATACAATGAGCAATACTCAATCAAGTTTTCAATTTTTGCTATGGTTCAGAATACATGTATATGAATGAAATATTGAGATATTGTGAGAAAGGACTGAGATATTGAGATGAGATGGCTTGTGATTGAATGTCTACCTGCTTCTTTGTTTTCATGTTACAGAGTATGTCGAGATAAACCACTCCCTTTGTGTTGTTGAGAATCATCGGATCTGCATAATCTTGCTGCAGTTTGATGGCATCCTCCACAGTATACTCAGTTTCTGGGAAGAACTCCATAAAATAGATGCTGTCATCGGGAACTCGCATTGCAAACTTGTTATCCTCTTTTTTATCCTCAAAAATTGTTTTCTTCATTCTGCATATAGTTAAACATGAAATATTCAATTTTTTTTATCTTACATTTTGAATTCCTCCCCAAAATACATGATATTTTTTAAAAATAATTTTAATCTTATAGGTCATTCTGAACTCCTTCCTAAACTACATGATATTTTTAAAAAACAATTTTAATCTTATAAGTCATTTTGAATTCCTTCCCAAAATACATAATAATCTTAATCTTATAGGTCATTTTAAATTTCTCCCCAAAATCCGTGATATATTTTCAAATGCATGAACACAGGCATCCCCACAGAAAATGGCAAAAGTAATATGAACATAAAACAACCTGATCAATATATACATTGTACAAATTACTGTTACATAATCTTGCAGCAGGGAAGATTACAGAATTAGGTCAGTAAGCCATATGGCTCCAAATTTTTCATGTCTTCAGATTTTATTTTCTATCATCTAATATGTTAGTCATATATATCCTGACTATCTTTTAATACAAACAATATGACACCATTAAATTGATATCATCAAATACATTTTTCTGTCAAAATATCAAAAATGAAAAAATCACACAATATTGTCTGATTCACTTTGGTTTTATTAAATTCATTCTTACTCTCTGATTGAATGAATAAATGTATAATAATTTCAATGAAATTCCTCCTAGAAATTCAACTAAAATTAAAATCTAATTAAAATGATTAAAATTTGAGCAAACTTTTATTTAGTAAGATAACAGCTTTCTTTTGTGAATTTATGGCGATTTGAGAAAACATATGGTGTTTTTGATGGGGTATGTGGCCTTATTGGGTCTGCAGGACTTGAAATAAATCATTGCAATTGTTTCTTATGTGTGAAAAATAGAATTGTAGACCTTGTCCTCTCTCAAATTTAGCATAGAAAGAAAAAAGTTCATAAAATATAAATTTTACTCATTTTCCAAAAATTACAAATTTTGGTAAGAGAGTTAAACCTGAAAATAACATTTTGAAAATGCTGGTCTAAGAAGTGTTTGAAAATAACTCTTACTTTCTGGTCCATATTTTCTTCCCTTCCTGTTCTTTGTAAGTTTTTATCCTTGATTTGTTTTTGCTTCCCTTGTTTAATGAACATGAAAGCATCACTCCTGGGACTGTGGCATTTAGGAGCTTTGAAATGGACCGTAGACGAGATAAATTGTGCACTGCAAAAAATAATCAATCTATACATTTTGTCCACATTATGTGTTTGCATAGACCCAATGGAGAGTTCAGAAAAATGTGTGCCCTGAATATTTTCATATGTTGATGTGCAAACTGGAATATCCAATAGTCTTGTCATAGCCAAGATGTAAATGACTCAATTAAAACAAGAAAGGTTTCAGAAATACATATACCACCATATGGAAATATTAAAAAGGATCAACTCTAAATTTAGAATGTAACAACAGAAAAAAACATGTTATCCACTAGACATGGGTAACCACAATGCTAAATTTGATTCTATTAGGCAAGGAGTTCTAAAAATATTGAGTGGACAATATTTTTCTGATGTCCAAAGTAGTTTAATCCTTGAAATTGACCTTGTGACCTCAAAATGAATTGGGGTCACCAACTCTTCAGGTTGTACCAGTGTACAAAGTCTGATTTCTGTCAAGCAAAGGTTCTCAAGATATTGAGAGGATAATATTTTCCTATGTCCAGAGATGATTGACCTTGACCTTTAACCTTGTGGCCTCAAACACCTACTCATTAAGGGAAACCAGTATTAAAAGTTTAATTAATGTCTGTCAAGAAAAGGGTTCTTAAAACATTGAGCAGACAAGACATGACCTACCACCTGACCAATCAACATACCAACAAACAAGTGCAAACCACTATGCCCCCCCCCCCTTTTTTTCAACTTGGATATTAGACAAATTGATCTCAAGGTCATGGATGAAAAATCAAATTAATGAGTAAATACATGTGGTATTAAAATGAATTTACGTGTAACATGATGTAAAAGAGTTGCTAACTTAACATAAGCATAGTGAGTATTTCCCAGAGATTAAGTGTTAAATCATACATTTGTATTTTGAATTTCACAAACTCCATGATTAACATGTGTGAACCAAGGAAAATGAAGTGTAGAAAATTTCATTCTATCCCATACTGTGATTACATTCTAAACTCACAGTGTCTTCAAAATGACAGAAAAAGTAATGTCTCACTATGATACATACTTTAAAAACATAAATCATATTTAATTAATATAGCTGTTTTATGAAATATTTTAAAATTATCGAAATATTACTATTCTTATAATACAAAGCAGACAGCCGTTTTTTCCAATGTCTACCTTTAGGGGCATGCAATTAGCCATGATTAATTTTTCAAACCACATATCATGTAATGTACCTTTATCTGTATTTTGTTTTTGACAGAAGCAAGGGGCTTTAGTATGTTTTTGACACAGACAAATAGGATTAACATATTCTTCCTTATCATGCAACCACAGGCCTCGCAGTGTTTTGTGTGCCCATCCATTCATTTATATTGTAGGTTATCAGGAAACTTCACTATGATCCTCATTTGATGCTAGTAACGCAATAAAAAAATAAATGTATATATAAATCAACAACAACAAAAAACAAGGTACCTGTGATGGTACATAATAAGCCCTTTGTAAGCTTAGGTAGAACTTCCCTTCATGTAGAACAAGTATTAGACATCATCAGACTGTGACATGTAGTTTTGTTTTGCCTCATATGAATAAAAAGTCCTAGCTTAAAGGGACTGCTTCACAATTTTTGAGAAAAATACTTTTCATTTTTTATGTTAAACAATAAAAATATAACTCATTTAAAGTTGACAACCAAAATTTGGACCTTCTTAACACAAGGATAAAAGCAATATTTCAGCCTTAACTCTGTAAACAAAGACTCGGGTCTTTTTATATTTAGAAACAAACCAGTGAAATGTTAATTTTGTAATTTAAAGTATCCTTATTTTGCACTGACACAAATCTAACTTTTAAATGGCACATTTCACCTAAAGGATACTAGAAATGTGATATATATCATAAACTTATATCAATAATCACATATTTCAAAACTTTGTAAAATTAACAATCTTTGTTTCCACAACAAATAATAAACTCTCTATAATGAGTTTCTGTCACAGTACCTAACCTTAATCTTCATGTGAAACCTTTTAAACACATTAGACAGTAGATTTTGATCATTAAAAGTGAAAAACAAAATTTTGACGAAAATCACGAATTGGTCCCTTTAAAAAGTGACAGGAAGTAGGAAGACAAACCAAAAGTTTTGTTTGTAAAGTATCTCTGAGTTCAAACACCTTTTAATTTTTTCAAACAACAAAGAAAATTTGAAAATCATTGATATCCTTGCAATACCCACATCTTCGAATTATTTACTAAGGCCTTTGCTTGAAAACAATGTACCCACTTTGTGATAATAATAAACTGACTCGGTTCATCACCCTGTAATGTTCTAAAAAAATGAAGAAAATCAAAATCCTTGCCACCTTCACATCTTCAATATCAATAGTTGTACTAAAAAATTCTGTAAAATATGGTCCTCGATTGATTTTTTTGTTGTTTTCCGCCACACTCAACAATTTTTCAGTTATTTGGTGGCATCCAGTTTTTTATTGGTGGAGGAGAGAACCCAGATAAAATGTATCTGGGAAGAGATCACCGACCTTCCGAAAGTAAACTGGTAAACTTTCTCATATATATCGGCATGAGCGGGATTCGAACCCATGCCGACTAGAGGTGAGAGGACTTGTGATTTTGAGCACAGTGATTTAACCACTTGGCCATGAAGGCCCCTTTTGAAAACTGTGGAAGAAGTTAAACAGACAAATCAAATACCCTCCAAGAAACATTAAATTTTAAATAAAGTGGCAAAAGCTTTAAGAGGTCAAAACGGATCAAAATTGAGTATATTACTGGATGACCTGGAAAGGAATCACATATTAGTATCATTTAACCATCACCACTTCAGAAGCGGCTATTCATGTGAAAAACACTGGTCACTACAGTACCTACTGACTAACTGTAGGAACCAAAGTGGATGTGACTATACTTGATTTCAGTAAAGATTTGATACTGTATCTCATAAAAAACTTCTAATTATAAGCTGAGACAGTATTGACAGAAATATCAGCTGGTGGCTGAGCGACTTGTAGTTGGAAATAGTATTTAATCCCAAAGGAGGAAAAATTAGTAATTGGTGTAATGTGGGCACAAGGGTTTGCTCCCATTAGAAAATATTGTAAACAATACTAGTCTATATTTTAAAATATAAGTACTGTTTACAATTTTTTTTAACAGGAGCAAGCCTCCTTGTGCTGCAGGGTACCATTCTTGGTCCAGTCTTATTTCTGAGTCATATCAACGACTTACCAGATTCCATAAAATCTGCTTTATGCCTATTTGCAGATGACTGTCTTTTATATAGAGCCATAAGTCAAGACCTGATCATACTACTTATACTATGACAGAGAAATTCATTATCGTTTATGTACATATGTCTGTAAAAACATTTGACATCAAATTATCGTGATCAACTTGATTAATTACATGTAAATGTATTACAACAATGAAAAAAATGGAGGGGAGAGTCAAACATGTAGTAATTTATTTACTATGATGTGAATATTGAAATGTATTTATTTATAGTGTTAAATTACAGTGTGTCTATGGTACTTTGGGATTATCAGACAAATTTTCAAGATAATCACCACCATGCCACACAATAAAGAGTTTTATTGATCTTTATTTAACCTGTTGTGCGATTTTCAGTATACTACAGATTTTTCCCATTTTCTTTTACATCAAATATCTTAATTCCATTAGTAGATGGTACCACATGTGCTGTACAGGCATGCATATATGGAGAAATATTGGGTCCAAACATATGGACTAGACAGAAAATTAATATGTTTGCCTGTTTGCCCCATTGATTAAGTGTAAGAATTGGACAATTTGACATACAGATACAGAACACGCACTTCCAGTTTTACAATACTACCAGGTCCAGCACAGTATCTATATTTAGATATATAGCTTTATAAAGCTATTTGAAATAGCTTGATTTGGCTAGTTTATATTGAATTAGATTGGATTTCTTAACTACAATGGCATACTCAAAAAGTCACATAATTTTTTAATTAACCACCACTCTGTTCTAATAAGAGTTCATAACAACAGTATGTTGTTTTAAGATTTTTCATGAAAAGAGAATTTCTTTTGTGTTGTTAACTGTCCACTACCTTGTGTGTACTGAAGCATAGATAAGTATGATGACCTTTACAATGTGGGATTGTCAATCCATTTAATCTGTTGATCCTCATTGACTTTTATTTTATATTATAGATTGGATAACTGTTGCTTAACAACTTAAAAATCATAAACATGTGACAATTTTGAATCTAATTTCTTCCTAAGGGACGTAATTTAAGAAATATTTTTGTTTACATTGTGTTTTATGGAGTACAAGGATGAGATATGTTCACTCAATGATTTGCTTTTTATGCTTTTAGAAATTAATTTGATAAAAGGTTTGAAATAGCTATAAATCAAGCCATTTCAAATAGCTTTATAAAGCTATATAGTTTAATAAAGCTATATATAAAGATTGTGCTGGACCTATGTTTAAAGTCTATGCTAGTTCAAAGTTTCAAATGGACCTCTTAATAAAGCATGGAATGGAACCCAATTCCTCGGGGCAGAAAATTTCTGGATCCGCTCATATGTACATGTGGCTGCGCTACCTCTAAGGGTAGCTCCGTCAACATATTTCTAAAGACGGGCATAAAAAAAGGTTAATGATATTACCAGTTTCGAATTTCCTCAGGTAGTTCACCTTTGCAACTAGTCTTGGGTACAAATAATTATTCAGAACCTAGCGCATCAAATCAGGTTACGAACGTAATAATCAAACGTACGTTACAAACCCGTTAGCAATTTTTCTACAACTATAGTATGTAAATAGAATTAACATTCTTAAGAATGTACAAACCTATGGAGGCCGCCATTTTAATCCTGAATTACTTCGATCGTAAATTAATTCACGTAATTTGGTTTGTTTGATTTATATAATTTACAAGACAATTTATATTATAATATTTAAGCTTTATTTATAATAGGGCCTAATTCAAAATCCGAAATTTCTGAAATTAAATATATCTGTATCAAACATCACACACACAGATACTCGACTGTGTTTATAAACAAGTTATCTAAATGGCAAAAATTAATTTTAAAATTTGTTTATTAAAAAATTCAAATTAACAAAAATTTCCCCAAATGTTGATAATTTGGTTAATATTATTGGTTTTATAAAATTACTGAACATTAATTTTGCAAGGTAAATGCAAGAGAGACTACGAAGTAACCCGGAGCCATTTTCTTTTTAGATCTGCTGTTGAATGCTGCATCAAAGATTTTAAAAGGAAAAAAAAAATACCATCATATTTGGGATTCTTTTGCAGATTTCGATGAAGGTATTTGTTTAAAATTGGATATTTAGATATTAGACCGATATGGTTGTGACTGCCTATACAAGATTATCATGTCGATTTATAACACATTGCACTGCGCACTGCATAATTTCTAATTTCACTTTTTGTTTATTGTTCCAGTAGAGGTATAAACTTACGGTTCAGTTTCCCGGTGGACAGATTTTTTTTTTGTTTTAAGTTGATATGTTAAATCAGTATGTTTATTCACCAATCAAAGTCCCACAGGATTCAGGCATTTTAAGCATTATTGGATATAAATCGGGATATTCGCCGATTTAAAAAAGCAATCAGATGGTCAGACATTTTAAAAAATCTGTTGTGTACAACAGTACAGTCTCAAGTACCAATGCCCACAGAAGTGTTGCAAATTTTGTCTGTGCTCTAGTGTAAGCAAAATTCAAGCAGGTGTACATTTATATGAATATAAAATGTGAAAGCTGCATACTATGAGATTTTAGGTGTTAAATGGTAGACTCTGCATGAGACTTCCAGAGAAAGAATGAGAGTATGCACAGCTGTCACCATCAGAAGTTGTATTTTGAATTCAATTTATTACCACCTGAAGAAATTTTGTTTAAGATTTTTATATCATATGTGAGATATTTGCATGATGACTTACTCATTGTCATCAGTAAAAGAATAACTTATCAAAATTTACAGTTTAAAGAACTCTATTGATATATCAAGGACACATAATTACTTTATAGGGCTGGAAAGAGTTGAACTCTGCAAGTTGTAGCTGCAGTTCTGTAGCTCTCTGGTTAAAAAAAAAAAAAAAGGGAGGTCCCATATCAAATCTTACAAGTTTGAATAAATCTAAGAATGGGATATTTGATGTAGTAACAAAAAGAAAAAAATATTGTGTGTGACCCTCAGTCTTTTGGATTTTAAAGCCAAATTTCACTTGCACTGTTTAGAACTTGTTCACAATATATACAAGAAAATTTCAGGTTGTAGAAAAAATTGGAATTCAGACATTTCTATGTTCTAAGTTCTTTGTTAATGCTATTAAACCACCCTATTTCAACAAAAGAGTTCAGATGATTGAAATATAATATTGTTTATAGGTAGCTATGTTCGTGAAGAATGCAAGCAATGCAAGATGACTATATTCATGCTAACAAGGACTTAGAGTAGGGACAAGGTTAATTACATACTGTTGTATAGTAACTGGATATTTTCTCCCAATAGACATTTTGCCCCAATTTGAGGTGCAAAATGTCCCAGGCATATAGTAATATGCAGCATTTGATAGGACTGCAGTTTTAATTTCTATCTAGGCAATGTTACTTCAAGATTTTGCATTTTTAATGTTGATGTTAACTAAAGTTGTACTTGCTTTAGTTACTCTATTAGGGGCCTCCGTGGCTGAGTGGTTAGAGCATCGGGCTCAAAATCACAAAACCTCTCACCTCTGTCGGCGCGCTTTCGAATCTCGGCTGCAGTGTTATGTGAGCAAGTTTGCCAGTTTACTTGCGGAAGGTCGGTGGTCTCTTCCCAGGTACATAGTATCTGGGTTCTCTCCTCCACCAACAAAAACTGGATGCCACCAGATAACTGAAAAATTGTTGAGTGTGGCGGAAAGCAATAAATAAATAAATAGTTACCTTATTTAACATGTATGCTCAGTTAGTTTCATTAATGAATGAATAAGAGTCATTGTCTTGGAGTACTGTCTTTGTACTGTCTTTGTAACAATTATCAACACTTTGCACTGCAGATAGCACTCTCAACCAGTGGACCTAGATTTTTATCCTTTTTATAGCAAAGCATAAGTAATGATTTATTCTGAAAAGTGACTAAACCAACAAATGGGGATTACAGCAGAAGTTGTACTTTTCTGCCGAAAAGGGGGTATGTGATTGAAGACCCCAAAATGGGAAGAAGAAAAAAAAAGACCATTTTTGTTAAAAATATTCAACCAAATAAGGGGAGATTGTGACTCCCAGTACCGTGGTTTTGTCAGATCATTTTTCCAGCATAGTCTACAGAGCAGATTAAAAAGATCTGATTATTAATTAAATTGGTAAACTTTGTGAAATAACAAGGTATAGAATGTATGGTTTAGAATTCTTCATGTAAATAATATGTAATGGGGATTACCTGTGATTTTGCAAAAGTAAATAACATTTACTAGTATGGGATAAAGATAACATGTTTTATTACAAATTACTTTTAATCATTTGAAAATTTGTAACTAAGTATGTCCTATTTCAATTACATTTTCAATTACTCTAACTGAAAGTCATTCTCATTGTTAATTGCCCTAGTACATCTCTTAAGTGTTCTATTTTAGTTGATATTAATCCCATTTTAAAGTTGACAAAGAAAATTTTATCAAAATTGTAGGAAGGGGGCCAAAAAAAGGAGGAAAAAGTGTTCCTAGTATACAGTATTTTTCATTTTTTCAATCAGGTTAGAAGATGCCTAGAGACAAATACGATAAGTATGACTCACCCAATCCAAGACGGACTCATACATTCATGTCTGCAGAAGATGTAGCGGCAGGGAAAAAGTCCACATGGACTGAACTGGAAATCACAGGTAAGTGCAGGTGTACAGATTGTACAGGTGATAGTAATTAAGAAGTTAGCAGTCAGTCTCTACCAGAGGACTTTACATAGTTGTACATTTACTTCTGTTACATCAAAGTTAAAAGAAATTGAGATGTGATAAATATTGCAACTTTAAAGTACATATAATTTGTAAGTCTCTTTAATTCTTTGATCTCCCTTTAAGCCTTAATTTCCACAAATATTTTGAGTTGCTCATCGCTATATATATAATTTCAAAATTCTTCACAAAGATCTTATTTTTATGCAAAGGTAGTGTCATCAATTTATGCAAAAACGATAGTTTTTCTCAGTTAAATAATGATTTTTATTACATTTTCAACAGTGAAATACTATAATTTATCCACTGAATAAAATTTATATTTTCATAGTGGTAAAATAAAATATTATTTTCACACTGTGAAAATTACAACTGATTGTGACATAATACTGTGTATTATTAAACATCCTTTAAGATTTTAAATGAACATGTTCTAAAACCAAAGAAAATGTAATAAACAGAAAATTCAATGCTTATTAGTTGGATATGGAATTTATTTCACTCATAAGACAGGAGTTTTTCACACTCTTGGAAATATAAAACAAAAATCCTGTCTAACGCATAAAATAAATTCCATATCCAACCACAAAGTGTTGAATATCCTAGATATATAGCAATACTGAAAACGGGGATCTGTCAGTTACTGTTTTTGTATAATCTGTACTCGTGAACTGTCATAGTAGAACATATTGATAAATGATTGAACAATTAAACATTTGAAGTAAAAAGAGCTAGTAAAACATTTTTGTTATTTATTATAACATTTTAGTGTTAGAAACCAATGCTTAGTTAGTTAGACATATTAAGTATACCTCCTGTAAACAAAGTTTAGAGGAGGAGGTTATATTGGAGACGCCTTGTCTGTCCATCTGTTTGTTCGTAGACATAATTTGTTGTTTTTGTTTTGAACATATTGAGTAATCAAATGGATTAGAGACAAGTTCTTACAACTTAATGGCTCCTCTCCGTACAATATAACCCAGTGGGGATCTGGATTGTTATCTTCAGTACCCTAGCTTGTCATAAGAGGTGACTAAATGGGGCGGTCCTTCGGATGAGACCGCAAAAACCGAGGTCCCGTGTCACATCAGGAGTGGCACGTAATAGATACCTCCCTGCTCAAAGGCCATAAGCGCTGAGCATAGGCCTAAATTTGCAGCCCTTCACCAGCAGTGGTGACGTCTCCTTATGGGTGAAAGATTCTTGAGCAGGACATTAAACAATATTTAATAAATCAATCAACCTTACAATGTAACAATATATATGTCATGTGCATTGTATACATCAGAAAGATAGCAAATAAAACAGGGTTAAGTAACATAGTACATATTGATTATTTGAATCTACAGGAGTCTTCAATGAATTTATGAACAGCAGCAGAAATACTGGTATTGGTTTGTAATGATAAATTTGTATTATCTCATAATAGTAGATCTGTATCTATGTTTATCAGATCAATTTTGAATACTTGAGTAAAAAGAATGTTTCTAGCATTTGTGTAATTTTTACAAGCTAAAAAGAAATGATACACATCTTTATTTTTACCACAAGAACAAGGGCCATTGATAATGTTACACTTGTATAAGTCATCATTGAGTAAACAGTTGTATCTTAATTTAGTGTGAATGATGTTGGTATAACGTTTACCAAATGAAAAGTACAGAGGTGGATTGGAAACATTAGACATTATGTATTTGCAAAATAAGTTGATTGAGATGGAAGCCCTTGTTTCTATATTTAGTGAATTCCAATGTTTTACAGCATCTGGTACCAAAGACTTTTTAAATAATTCTAGATTACATCTTGGAACAATAAACTGATATTTGGTTCGGGTGTTGTACTTAGATACATTTTCATGTTTTTGGGAAACGATATCGCGTAAATATTCAGGTACGTTTCCAATGTTAATTTTGAACATTGTAGTCATTTTTGCAACATAGCATGTCTTGGTTTTAAAGTTTCCCAACCTGTTTTGAAATACAGTGATTTTTAGGATGCAAAAATAGGTAGTAACAATTCTAGTTAATTAGGTAATTGTAGATATAATTTGTTCAGAGGATATCCTAAACACTGATGAACAGATTTGATTAAAACTATGTATATCTTATATGAATAATGAAGTTGTGCACCTGCTATTTTGATGGAGATTTTTTAACATTCAAAGAAGTTATGGATATGTTTTTTCCAATTTGAGGGGGATGTTGTCATTTTCCAGAGTATATTTTAAAAAACTAATAGACAAATTTATTAAAACTTGGTGTATACATCACGTATATAATGGAGTTGTGCACCTGAAATTTTATCAAGATTCCTTAACATTTAAGTAAGGTATGAATATTTTCATTTTACAGGTGTTTTTTTTATCAACTTTATTGACTTAGTCATTTTTATTTTTATTTTTTAGATTTTGTTAAGATATGTTCTCATACAGAGACCACTGCAGTAGTTTAGGAGAGGGTATAATGGAATCATCAGTCCATTTGTCTGTCTCTCTGCCCATCTGTGTGTGGACATGATTTTGTTAATAAAGGATGTGTTGTTCACTGAATTCTGTATGTTGAATAGTTATCCATGAAATAATATTCAGAAGTTATATTAAGCATATCTTAAATATTCTGAGTAACACTCTACTGCAGAATATATAGTCTTGCATTTACATTTATTGCTCTCAAGAAAATAGAGTTCTTCATGTCAAAAGGATGTGTTTAGTCTTCAGTGAGCACAAATTCACTATTTCCCATCATGCAATGTGTCCATCAGGGGTATTAGTCCCGTTAGGACAGTTTTAGTTTCATCTATGGTTAGGAGAGGGTAAGTGAGGTAGATATGCCCAGCGGGGGTATTAGTCCCGTTAGGACAGTTTTAGTTTCATCTATGGTTAGGAGGGAGTAAGTAAGATAGGTATGTCCAGTGGGGGTATTAGTCCCGTTAGGACAGTTTTAGTTTCATCTATGGTTAGGAGAGAGTAAATGAGGTAGATATGCCCAGCGGGGGTATTAGTCCCGTTAGGACAGTTTTAGTTTCATCTATGCTTAGGAGGGGGTAAGTGAGGTAGATGGTATAGATTGTGTAACCTGTTGTTGATTACTTTCAGGAACTGTTAGAAATCTAGGTCCAGACTTATGGAAGCTACAGCATTTGACTTCTCTATACTTAAACCTGAACAGCATCACAAGAATCCCTCCAGAAATCAACAGGCTGACCATGCTGACTTACTTGGACCTGTCAAGTAATAAACTGAGGAGTTTGCCATCTGAGCTTGGTGACCTTTCTCAACTCAGGGAACTCCTGCTCAACAACAACTTGATCAGAATGCTTCCATTTGAGCTTGGGAAGCTGTTTAATTTACAGACATTAGGTATCTTTGATATATAGATGTACTGAATGTAAAAAAAAAAAGGGGGGGGGGGGGGGGAGAGAAAACAGACAGGGGAGAATACTTTTACTGACACTAAATGTAATACAATGTGTACAGGCTGCTGAATAGGAGTTTCATTTGCCAACTCTAGCATTCAACATCCATGTTAGAAAGAGATGTGAAATTGAAAATATTTTTTAGGTATGCCATTCCTGATTGGAAAAAGGCTCCAAATTTCAGACAAAAATGTAAATTTGACATAGCAACATTCAAATTCTTTGAGTATATGACTCATTCAAACTTCAAGTCAAGTCACAAAAGGGGAAAAAGTGATAAGGCCTCCTTTAAAAATATCTGTTTAATCTTAGGTATCCCCTCTTCCTGGGGGCAACATTGTTTTTGCATTTTCTGTCTGTCTAATGAATATGTCTCCTCCTGTATGGCATATCAGGTAGACATGAAACTTTGTTCAATGCTTCATTGTAGGGCAGAAACAATTCAAAATATCAATACTGTTCAATATAAATGATCGATTCAATGTTTGATTCATAGCCTCAATCTTCAGTTCAATACATTTTATTTCTTTTAATTTGGTTAAGTAAAATACATTGGGCTTAACCTGTGCTTATTTTTACATGCACGAGGAACAAAATGGCACCTTATAACGGTCAAAATGTTGTTAGTCTCGAGGCTGATGAAAACAATAATGAACTTAATCAGTTTAACCTACAGAGCCAATTAACTTCTTACCATTTGGAAACATTCTGCATTAATTGTGACTGTGGATCTTAGTAGTTAAATTTTTCTTTGGAGTTATTAATGGTTCAATCTTCTGTAAAGTGTATCATATTGAAAATATTGAATCGTGGCATAAGTATTGCAATAAGTATCATATTGTGAAAGGGGCATATTGTTTCAGCCCTACTTCATTGCCAATTGTAGATGTGCTTATTGTCAGGACGTGGAGATTATTTTCCTAAAAGTTGGAGTGGATCTAAGAGGGTTAGAGGATGTAAAACAGCTTGTGAACACTTCTCCTATATGGCTTTTCCAATTGACTTAAAACTTTGTACAATGCTTCATTGCCATATGCGGATGATGTGTACATTGTTGGGACAGGAGGATTCAACTGTTATTCTTAAAGTTATAGTGGATCTAAGAGGGGTGGAGGGTGTAAACTTCTCCAAAATGGCTTATTGAATAACCTTGAAATTTTGTACAATACTTCATTATCATTTAATGATGTTCACATTGTTCTGACCTAAGGATCCAATATTTTCTTATGATTTACAGTGGATCAAAGAGAAGTGTTTTGTAGCTTTTTTTTTTTTTTTTTTCAAATACAAGGGTATGCTTACTTTCCTACTGGTACTTCAGCATAACAGACATTATTTTTGTGTCACATACAACATTGACACCGGTCACATCAATGTTGAATCTTGTCTCTCCATCATTTTCCTCAATGCACAAAGTGCAGTTCACGATTTCTGTGTTCCTGCTCATGCTTTCTCATCCATACAACATACAGTACATGAACAGGAGGATGGGGGTATATAATTTGGAGCTCTTACACTTTGGGAAGCTAGGGAGATATTTGGTTTTGTTTTTATATTTTTAAAAACTTTTGGAAGGTAGGTTTTATGAGAGTGTTATCTTAGTCCTTTTAATCTGCCTGGGCAGATGACCTTAACCACTGTGTCATACTAAAATTGATAGCAATAAACCTAGTTCCCAGTCTTAAAATATAAATTCAAACCCTAGTACCAGCCTAAACTCAAACCCTAGTACCAACCTAAAATAAAAACTCAAACCCTGGTACATATACCAGCCAAAAATGATAAGTCAAATCCTAGTACCAGCCTAAACTCAAACCCTAGTACCAACCTAAAATAAAAACTCAAACCCTGGTACATATACCAGCCAAAAATGATAAGTCAAATCCTAGTACCAGCCTAAACTCAAACCCTAGTACCAACCTAAAATAAAAACTCAAACCCTGGTACATATACCAGCCAAAAATGATAAGTCAAACCCTAGTACCAGCCTAAACTCAAACCCTAGTACCAACCTAAAATAAAAACTCAAACCCTGGTACATATACCAGCCAAAAATGATAAGTCAAATCCTAGTACCAGCCTAGACTGATGACCTGAACATTTGTAATGTAAACATCTGTAGCCTAAAATGATATCCCAAACTGATTTAAACTGTGTAACATGATAAACATTTGTTGTTATTCGAGGCTGACAACCTCCACCTTTACCCCTTATGAAATACTTACCTTCATTAAGCCCATGTATCCCACCAAAAATGATCAACCTAACTGGCCAGTAGTTAGTAGTTTTAAGTGAAATTAAAAGCTATGGTTATGGGATTGGGGTAGAGTAAGAGATTGAACTAGTGTTGTGGGTGCATACTGTTGACAGCATTGACAGTGTGGAAGGTACAATATAAACCCAACTTGATATAGTCAACATCGCAATGTCATAAATGACAACAATGCCTTATTAGGGCACAAATTGTCCTGTAAATTGGACCTTCTTTAGGGATGATAAAATTGCTGCAAAAGTTTTATTGTCCCATAAAATTCAAACGTCCCATTTCATTTGTTGTCAGCTGAATGACAGACTGATGGGTATAATTTTTCTTATAAATATCAAAGTAAACCATCAGAGATTAATGAATGAGACATAGAGAGGATTAGTTAGGTTGTAAATGAGACAGAGAGGATTGGGTAGACTGTGAATGAAGATTAGGTAGAATGTGAATGAGACATGAGAGGATTAGGTAGACTGTCAATGAGACATAGAGAGGATTAGGTAGACTGTAAATGAGACAGAGAGGATTAGTTAGGATGTAAATGAGACAGAGAGGATTAGGTAGACTGTCAATGAGACATAGAGAGGATTATGTAGACTGTCAATGAGACATAGAGAGGATTATGTAGACTGTCAATGAGACATAGAGAGGATTAGTTAGGATGTAAATGAGACAGAGAGGATTAGGTAGACTGTCAATGAGACATAGAGAGGATTAGATAGACTGTAAATGAGACATAGAGAGGATTATGTAGACTGTCAATGAGACAGAGAGGATTAGGTAGACTGTCAATGAGACATAGAGAGGATTAGTTAGGCTGTAAATGAGACAGAGAAGATTTGGTAGACTGTGAATGAGGCATAGAAACAATAAAATGTATTCAATTTTGAATTTTAATTTGGGCTTGTAAAAATGGCAAATCCACTAGCCTTACTGGCTAAAGCTCAGAAAATTATTTGTGCAGACTGTTTCACTGTACTCGGAGAGTTCAACAAACATCTAACAACTATTGGGCAACTTTTGAATTGTATATTGGACTTTTTTGCAATTAAAGCAAAAACTCATAAATGCTAAGTGGCTGGATAGTATGGTGATTAACATTCACTTCTTCCCACTGTGACCTAAGATTGATCCACATGGATGGCAGTGGTTGTATTTCCTTCCACCTGAAGATGCCTTTGTACTAATAACTGTATAAAAGCAATAACGATTGTTAACCAACTTTTTTGGCTTTGTACTGACAGAATTTTAATGCATGAAATCAAAACAATCTTTAATTAAGGTATAGGCCTAATTTATTTTTTAAGTAAAAAAGGGGGTTGAAACATTATGCATATTGAAAAAACAAAACATGTTGGTGAAGAATTTGATTGAAACAACTCAGATCCCCAGGATATAGGAGGTCAATTTCCAGACTTTAATCCAGGCCTGTGTCACGTGTTGATGAAATGTAGTCAATGTTATTACATAACAATATCAATAAAACAAATGAAAATTGTTTGATTGAATAATCTGTGCACAGCAACATGACCTCATGTGATCTATATTTTGATCCATTTGAATGCCTAGAGCTTTATTCAATAGAGTGTTTTTAATGTGTGTCTAATCCCACATGCAAGGAAAGATAACCCATGCATGACAGTTGTATATATTACATAAGAGTTATAGTACTTTGCTGAAAGAATTCAGACTTTCTCTAATGTACACAATTCTTGACTAACCACAAAAACATTATTATAATGTTGGTAACACATTAAGCCTTGCTTTCATCCTACTCTTGTGTTTTACAGGCTTAAAGGGAAATCCCCTGAGTCCTGAAATTCTTAGTATTTACAACCAATCCAATGGAACACAGAAACTGCTCAGCTACATGTTGGACAATTTACCGGGTAGGTATCGTTTTTGTCAAACAGCCATTTGTCATTTTTAAGGTAATTCCTGATTTTTTGGTATTTTATCTTGCAATTAATTTTTTGGCTGCAGAAATGTAGCTCCTTTGGGAAAAAATTAGGATAGACCATAGAGCTACAGATCCACCCATTATGAAAACATTTGATTTACAGTGTGCTTTTTTTCTGATTGTAATTCAGATTGTATTAGGGGCTCAAATTGAATGGCATCTTAAGGAAGTTAGCTCGTCAGCTTTTGAGCATAACTGTGCAGGAATCTCTTACTGTAGATTGTGGTTCATTGCTTATTCTTTTGATCTAGACATATTATGTATTTATTACTTAACCCTGTTGAGTTGAAAATTTTTATGTCGATTACAATTTTGAAAGGGTTTGGAGATTACTACATTTGTGATGGAAGGATTCTTAATTAAAAAGATCTAACTTTGCACAATTTTACAGGTTTTGTTTTATCCAACATATCATCAATAATTATAACCCTAGGCATGAATTTCAATTTTGTAATTATTATATAAATGGTAGAGACTTTGAACAAATTCAGATGTTTTATATTTATTGATTTGGTCGATATGTTTTTGTGAACAGAACACTGATTCTTAAAAACATCTAATTAATTTACCTGAATTTTGTATGAAAATTCAGCATTTAGACCAGTAATTCAAACATTTCCACTATAACCCCCACTTTCATTAGGTCCATCTCAAAGACTGTGATTTATCTGCTATTTGAAGAACTGACAATACTCCTAATATGTTCTTTCAAACTCTGAAAGGCCATGTGATGAAATTTCTGTATATTAAGTGCAAAAAGGTCATTATTAAGTGTGTATTTATTTGATATAGTGATTCATTTGTGTTGCATATGTTGTGTTGACAAATAAAGTTTATTTGAATAAATCATGTGTAAATTTTAAGTGCAAAAAGGTCAAATTTATCACACTGTACCTCATAAACAGGCACTATGACCCCAATATTTCTTTTTATTTTGTGATTCTCATTCAATGTAGAACTAATAATATGCTTCCCAAAAAATTGACAATGCTACAAAACTCAGGTGCCAACCTCTTTAACATGGCCACTACATAGGTGTAAATGATTGGGCTCGTTTTAGATTGGTCCAATGTCATTTTTTGCTCCTTTAAAGTTAGGTATGTGTTTATGTTAGCCCAGTTTTTAATTTGCCCATTTCTGATAGAGGCAAAATGATTGAAAATAAATCGGGAGCAAATTTACCTTGTATATGGTAAACAGGTGAACACCATTGTAGCTGTCAGTTTTCATTTTTGAAACATTTTTGATGAATGTTTTAAGGTATATCTTGACACAAGTGTAGTGGGAAAATATGTTCAAAATATTTTGGTGTTAAAAGTTTGAGGCAGCAGTGTAAAATTGTCTGAATTGCACACTAATAAGGTTGCATTGTGAATCAGAAGTTTTTATAAGAGATGGATCTGTAGCCCCTCTGGTCATCCTAATATTAACCGGAGAGCTACAAACCTTTAGGTATCATTTGTTGTGTCACTGGGAGTGGTTTAAGTGAAATATCATATATCTCATGTAAATTGATAAAGTTTATGTCATTAAATTTGATCACAGAAAGTGTATTTTAGAATATGCATGAAGCAATAAATTATTTATGTTATGTGTGATGCACATTTTATCATTGAAAGAAAACAATTGAAAAAATGCATAGAAGTAAAGGAATCAGAAATTTCAAAAGTAATTATTGTGTAAATGGTCATAAATCTATATTTGTATTCATAAGTTTAACATATTTTAATTTATATAAAATACAAATTACATAGATGAAATAGTTAGAAATGAGTGTTAGGTACATTTTTTGTTATTGCAAGTTAATGTGATGTTGTTGGGAAAAAAATATTTTATAATTTACTATACAAAGCTAATTTTCAGATGAATACATGAAATGTACTACTGATATTGTAAACAAAAATATGTCATCATTTCATTGATAAGGCATAATGATTGTTTAAGTTGATTGAAAGTTGTTAGTAACTTGTTTAAGTCCAGTAGTTATTTTGTTCATCCATTTACTTACAGCAACAGGCCAAGGCTGTGAGTATATTACATCATTTTTTTGTTGTACTGCTGGGTTTGGCACCTCTGGGCCAGTTATAAGACTACAATAGACTAATTAGTTCTGTAGAAAGATGAAGCTCAGTATTGTGCATCATTTCTTATACTACTGGGTCAGCATTTCTGGGTCAGTTAAGGACCATGGTAGACCTAATTAGTACTATAGAAGGATGAGGCCCAAGCAGTCTAAAGTGGGTGAATTCTACAGTGCATTATTCCACAGTATTTAACTTATAAAGTACTGATTTGACTGAAGCAACTTCAAAAATGAAGTAAAAAATTCAAATTATAAATACTAATTGTAAGTGAAGATGTTGCAGGGTATGATCAGGCCCCAGGAATCATGACAGACATAGATTTAAGTAAAAATTTTCAATCAGCTACAGGATGCTTATATGTAAAGCTAAATCTTGTATTCTGATTTAACAGCACTCTAGTGAGAGATATAATGTTACAAAACATTTTATATTGGACTGTTTGATTACTGTATATAATGTTACAAAACATTTTATATTGGACTGTTTGATTACGGTACAGTTTTGGTGTGGTATACATAATTTGGACCTGAACATACAGTTTGTATATGTGGTTCATCTAGGTGGATATTTGGTTTTAAAAGATTCTTTGATTGTACAAGCAAACATATTAAAGTATGAAATTCCACAGACCATTAGCAGGTGGGTGAGGGATTATAAGCATTTACAGTGCCTATTGTCTCTCATTAAGTGTAAGGAAATTAAATGTACATGAAAATGTCACAACATGTATTTGGTTACAGTATCCAATAACAGATTTCTGTAAAACAGTGGGTTACTAAAAAACTAGATAAGCACACATGATCCCCATTGTGTAAGTAGTAATGTAGAGGTAACATATGTTATGGGTTTTAATTTTGTATGTTTTAGGGTGTTGATTGCTCTGAAATAGAAAGTAGGTTTCATTAGTTTCTTATTCCCAAGCTTATTTGTGTTATTCAAATGTCAATTAACTTTAAAAACATTAGGATTATCAATAATATTCTGAAATGAGGAAATCTTTATTGGAAGAAACTTTATATCACTGTGTCCTTTTCATTTTATGAAAGTATGAATTTTTTTTTAATCATAAAACCAACCACTTTCACAAATTGTATGGATCACATGGGGATTTATTTCATTTATGACCATTATAACTTTTGAGATTGAAAACGAGAAACCCACACATGCGGGTCAAAATGTTCATGGCATTTTGATGCAGTTTCATGTGAAATGCTTTATTCCATGACAATGTGGATGGAAGTGGGGGACATATAAATTCAGTAGTAAATTGGTATTTTTCTGAGTAAATGCTAAGTTGAACAGATGACATCTGATAGCAGTGGAAATTCCATATCAGTCACATGTAATAGCTGAGGAATGTCATATATCAGGTCATGTGTAAGAGCAGGGGGAATTCCATATTGGGTCACATGTAATTGTATGGGAAATTCTATACTGGGTCACATGTAACAGCAGGGAAAATTCCATGTTAGGTCATGTGTATGAGCAGGGTAAAATTCCATATTAGGTTGCAGGGGAAATGCCATATCAGGTCACATGCAATAGCTGGGTAATAGCTGACAAATTCCATATTAGGTGATGTTCAATAGCTGAGGAAGTTCTCCATCAGGTTACATGTAATGCAAAAGGAAATTCCATATTAGTCACATGTAATAGCAGGAAATTTATATCAGGTTTAATGATAGGGATTGATGGAAGAAATTTCATATCAGGATACATGTAAAAAGAAGAATTAATACATACTACTCAAAGTTTGATAAGGATCATATTTTTCAGCACTTGTAAAACTTTCAACAAAGGTGAATGACAACCAACACAGAGTGATTTATGTTCAGAAATGTTTACTTCAAGAAATTGTGACAGAAAAATTTGGCAAACATGACATTTCATCGCATACTCCTAAGGTAAAGGGAGAGTACCCTGAAAAGCATGGTAATTTCATGATCACGGAATTGTTTAAACTCTGCACATTCCATTTCACACTGCACAAACAAGTGTCAATAGCGGGTATGGCCTCCGTTAGCTCCAATGACAGCTTGGCAACGTCGTCTCATGCTTCCAACGAGGTTTTGAATGGACGCAAGAGAGATATTGTTCCATTCTTGGATCAGAACATTTTCAAGTTCCTGGAGGGTGGCTGGTTGTACAGGACGACGTGAAATCGCTACCTGAAGCATATTCCAGACATGCTCAATAAAGTTGAGGTCTGGAGAACGAGCTGGCCAGTCCATACGAACAATTGTCTCACGTTCCAGGTACTCGTCCACCACCCTAGCACGATGTGGACGTGCATTATCGTCCATGAGGATGAAGTCAGGACCAACAGCACCAGCATATGGTCTCACGTACACATCCAGGACTTCATCCCTGTAGTGCACTCCGGTCATCGTGCCTCACCTTAGGACATGGAGATCAGTTTGTCCAGCTCGACTGATTCCTCCCCAAATCATCAACGACCCACCACCATATCTGTCATGTTCAGCAACATTAGCGTCCTGATATCGTTCTCCTGCCCTTCTCCACACTCGTGCACGACGATCTGTGAAGTCAACACAAAACCTCGACTCGTCTGTGAAAAGTACAGGGGCCCAATCAGCAACCCTCCAATTCACATGAGCCCTGGCCCAATTCAAACGATCTTGTCTGTGTCGCTGAGTAAGAGGGATGCGAATACAGGCTCTCCGGGAACGAAGACCACCTTCATGAAGACGATTACGCACAGTTTGCGTGGAAATGTTAACTCCAGTTGCATTCAGAAGATCATTTCTAAGCGCAGTCGCCGTTGCAAACCGATGACGTCGTGCTGAAATCAAGAGAAAACGGTCATCTTGCTGCGTGGTGGACCTTTCTCTGCCGCCTCCATGTCGATGAGAAGCTGAACCATGAGCTTGATACCGGTTCCAAGCTCTGCAAACAACGCTCTGACTGACACCCAATAGCTCTGCAACGTGACGTTGTCTTGCACCATTTTCGAGCATTCCTATGCATCTGGCCAATTCTTCAATAGTCAAACGACGTCTTTGACGTTGTGGAGGCATTTTCATAGAGTAACAGTGACTTAAACGAGGTCAGATGTAAAGACAATGGCCAAATTCAAATCAACGACAAGCACTCAGAAATGTGAATAATGTGGGTACCATGCTTCACATGCTACTCATGATCACTGCAGCATGCATTTCCCTACCTAACCTGTGTTTTGAGGCTCAAGAGGGGTCAGTCCAACACTATGATGAAATTTGCGTGTCTTATCAATTCATATATTGATTTTATAATGTAAGAACTATATGATCCTTATCAAACTTTGAGTAGTATACCTCAGGCTCCATAAGCATAAAGTGAAATTAGATTTAAGTAAATATTTTGAATAGATCTAATCCATAAAATATTAATATTTATAGTTCAGTAAATTCATGTTGGAGTAGATTTTAGATGATTCAAATATCGATAGTCTTTGTCTTTGAAGTCAAGGATATACAGTGCTCCCTTGATATATTGCCCCCTGTTATAATGCCACCCCCGCTTATTGCCTGAATATTCTAAAGAACAGATTCTCCCTGTGTTAACACTCCTGTTATAATGCCAACCCTGCATAATGCCATATGGCACTGATTTTCTTAAACAAAAAGTCAAATTTTACTGGGTTTACCATTGATAATAATGCCAATTACCTAATATCCATCAGTAATCACACCTGTACTTAGAGAGCGGTTGTGTGAAGTGTGACGTGCTGGACAAAGTCTTAGGGTCGTCAGGTTAATTGCGAATAATTGTAAAATAAAACTCAAGATTATCTACATGTTTATACAAAATGTAGTTCAAATAAATTGCATATAGTAAACTTTTTTTATAACATACTCGGTTATAAAGTATCTCCACTTTTTTTATAACATACTCGGTTATAAAGTATCTCCGGATATAAAATAGCCATTCCATAGTCCCAGCAAAATGTCTGTATATATATTTGGAAAAAACATCGTTTACAACGTATTTGTTTGTAACGTAGTATCGTGTATAAAGTATTAGAAATTTGGTTCCATTACATAATTAAATCTCTTATAACGTATTCTGACTGGTTTCACACCTTTTCAATCAATCAGCTCGGTGACCGAGCATTAGTCACAGTTTGGTGACTTCATAGCTGATCCGTAATGGTTGTTTTTATAATAAGATTTTTTTGTCGATTTGAATCAAGTTTATCATGTAGATGTATTTAAACAGAACAGGTAAAAGAAAAATAAAGCGATTCAAAATCAGTAGATAGCGAGGATGACGAGCCAGTGTTCGACGTGTATACCATCTACCCAGACGATCAAAAGGCATTTGTCTGAAATTACGACATACGTAAACTTCATATGGAGGTGTGGAAGACAGTGTTTTCTCCACTCTGGCAACTCTGGAGACTTTTGTAAATAAATGATGTCAGGCCAAACAGACAAACATTATAAAAAAATAAATAAATAAAATGTTAATTTAATTTTAATCTTTTTTAATACAAGAAATAACACTGAACATACCCGTAAATCATTTATTCATATACCATATATACTTTAAATATTAATAACACAATAGTGGTTTGAAAGGTATTTTTATGGTACAGGTACGGAGTACTTCCGGGTCTCCGTTTATAACATACATCAGTTATAACGTAGGATTTCACGGTCCCTTGAGATACATTATAAAAGAAGTCTACTGTAGCTCAATTTCTATTCACTGTTCAGTGGTTTTCCAGTACCAGTGAATTTGTTATATTGCCACCACCAAATTAGTCCTGAACAAGAATCAGCAATATACTGAGGGAGCACTGTATACAGTATCTAATTTTTGACTTAAGTTTATTCTTAGTTGATGGTCATTGAGCCCGGTAATGTGTAATAAGAATGAAAAATCCATGCATAGTTACCTGACATTAGTATACATATAAGTACACTCTAGATTGTTTTTGATTGATTATTATCTAAGAAGTGGGTTGAAGCTCTTTTAATCACTTCAACATTTTTGTGTCATCTGCCAAATACTTGAAGGTGTGAAGACTTCCAAATTATTCATTTTTAGTTTTGTTTTCACCAACTGTGTCTCTGTTATGTGTCATATTAATAATTTAAAAAATATAGGAATTGACCTAGACTTCAAAGTTAATTGAATATATTTGCAGTTATTTTTATTTGGTTAATTATACATGTTTATGTCTGTGGTATCTACTAAGTGTATTCAGGGAAATATCCTTTTGTTTACACCTGTGTTATTTACCCTTTCTGGATAAAATGTGAATCAAGAATAAATCAGTATTAATATTTGAAGTGGTGTAATTGTGTGATTTTATTGGTAATATAATCAAATTAAAAAAAGAAATATCACCAAGATTGGTAATTGTTATTTAAGCAAATTAGTAAAATTAATGTAACAATATAATAATAGAACTGTATAGTAGATTGAACATTGGGCTTAAAAGTCATAGAAAAGAATATTTGGAATAAATCTTGTTATGCCTAAAAATAAGTTCCTGTTTAAGTATTAAAGATATATAGATAAGTAATTCAAATGAATTCACAAGGCTCTACAGTCTGTCAAAAGAACTATTGTAAAATATGATGACTTATGTCCCTTTGTTGTCAATATAGCCCATTTTGATGCTATGATGGATTGTTTGTTTTAACACAAACAATACAATGATGATTTTGTAATCTATTGTTTATCAAAATGGTTCTGTGTGTGGAATACAACTGTAATATTTGAATTTAGAAGGGTGTTTCGGTATACTTGTTCCCAAAGGATCCAAAATTCAGGAAGATATGGATATGAAATCCATGCTGAAATGAGTTTTTGAAGTTGATCAGCCAGTATTTATGGTTGATTAATTTGAAATACATCACAATTTAACTGGAAAATACAGCTATAAGAAGCTAGATCTTTAACCACTCTTAGATTTCTTGAAAAAATAAAAGTTTGAGCAATCAAAATTTGAGTAAAATCTCAGACTTCAAGTTCAAATTTTGATTTAAGTTTATTTTGAGAAATCCAGGCCAGCTGCTGTACCAGCCCTGTTTAACATACTTAGAAACGTGACAAAGAAAAAGCGTATATATCAGTTCTGTTGGCTTGCTAATTTTCAGCAAACTGACAGATTATTTGGTCCATCTAAATTTTTTTTAGTTACATACACTGTTTATTGCTCCAATATCCTTTATTCATCGAAAATAGATTTTAAATTGAACCCCCAGAGAAATATCAATCCATTAAAATGTATTTGAAGCTATGATGCAAGACCCCCCCCCCCCCCCCCCCCCCCCCACACACACACACACACTCTCTCATAAAAAGTATATTGGTGTACACTACATTTTGATTCATAACTTGAGAACAGGTTCTTCAGACATCACAAAATTGGGAAATCAAGAATGATAATCTCCAAGAGATTTCCTTTAGCTGATAACTCTGTGCTTTGATCTCTTAATGTTGATAATATATTAGTTTGTTGTTTTTAATGAACAGTCTCTGTTTTAAAGTTGCTATTCACAGTGGGAAAAAAAAATCTACTTCTACAATCTATCTCCATGACCTTTAAATTGTGACAATCCTCAATATGTGTCTGTCTTAATGAGCATGATAATCGTATTCCTGATGCCTGTATATGTATTGCTCTTTGATGCATATTATGTTATTTTCCTCTTTAACCAGCAGCATTGAACATCATTTGACATATGACAAACATTGTTATCATCTGCTAAACTTAGGTGAAAACAAATAATATTAGGATTGCCTTTTGTGAATGTTTGTAAGTATCAGTACAAGTCTTTCTTTAAAAGCATATGGACATTTGATGTTGAACTTGGCGGTGTATATTGCCAGCGGACTAAGGGATCTATTATCTTGGGTAATATTCATGTTGTAAATGTCTCTCCTTTGTAAACTGACTTCTGCTCTGATGCTACATTGCCATGGGACATGAAATTTTAGTTGCCATTGTCAAAGTTTTAAATTTTCATCCTAATAACCAGAATAATTGTTATAGTATTACGTCGTCTAACTACAGTTTCCTTTGGTTTCCAGTCATGAAATTAAAAAAATGAAGGAACATCTTTTGATTTAAAGACTTTTATGAAGGTTGTAAAAGTACCAATATGTTCTTGCAACATTTCCTCTGATTTGAATAACTAGCTTTTTGCTGCATCCTTCTGTGTAGACATAACAAGGGAAGGCAATGATTTATCTGCCTCATCCCTCTGTCAAATCAGAGTCCATCTCTGCATACAGATCTGCCCATTAACTGACTTTTGATTCCGCATGGTAACCATACAGGGGCACTGCACAGATTCGTTGCCTTAATCAATCAAAATGATTTGTGTCATTTAATTTTTGTGCATCTATTCCGGTTGAATAATTTATTAGTCTTTTTTTTTTCATCTTTGTTTCTAAGAATACAATGATGTTATATTTTGAATGAAACTCTGTGCAGGATTGTTCATTAAAGAATGAAAAATTATGAGGAAAGATTATCCAATGAACAAGGAAGAATATCTCTGTATTGCAACCATACCTGTCTTTCTAATATTTTACAAATTGATCTAACTTTTGAGAAATGACCATGACTCAAGGTCATTATACACTTCCTATTGAAGATTGATTATATATTATTTTACGTCTCGCTGGAGAATTTTTCACTCATATGGAGACGTCACTATTACCGGTGAAGGGCTGCAAATTTAGGCCTATGCTCGGCACTTATGGCCTATGAGCAGGGAGGGATCTTTAACGTGCCACACCTGCTGTGACACGGGACCTCGGTTTTTGCGGTCTCATCCGAAGGACCGCCCCATTTAGTCGCCTCTTATGACAAGCAAGGGGTGCTGAGGATCTATTCTAACTACCCGGATCCTCACGGGGTTCCTATTGAAGAAGAACATTTGTTGAAGGAAGTCGTTTCCCTTCTATGACTTCAAAGAACAGACTTTGCCACTTTGTGTGACCTTGAGTCAAATACATGGCTAAGGCCTTGTGCAAATTTTGAAGAATATTGGCGATTCTAAGGCCAAAATAAATTTCAAGTCTGATAATAATTTGCCATCAATCAGATATACAAAGTAATGATTGGGTGGACAGATAGACAGATAAAGAAAGAGAGATGTATGAAAGGAAAGACAGACAAGGTTAGTCATTTTCTGTAGTGTCAAATAAACCATTTTTCTTTATAAGTCAAGGTCATGAAAGACCAGATACTTTAGACTACTTCTATAATTTGTCGACTATAATATGCATTTGTGTTTCATATGCACCCCCTATTTGGGGACTGAAAATTAGGGGGGAAATGCATGATTAATTTTTTCGATTTTAAATAGGTGAACAACATGGAAAAGCGTACAGAATCTATGAAGGCTGTGTCTGTCTCTGAGTGAAACATTATGAGTTTCACTGAAAAAAAAGATAAAAAAGTCTATTGTGGTAAAAATTATGGGTAAAAGTATGTATTATGTTTGGCAAATACGGTAATTTTGTGAAATCACCATTCAGAGTCAAACTGGGTAAACATGACAAGTGCTGTATTCCAAGGATATAAATCTACATATATTAGTGAGGAATAGAGTAAAGCAAAACTTTAAATTTTGCAAGAGAGATGCTTATGAATTACATGTAATTGGAATATTAACTACATATATGTAAATTAACATTTAATAAAAATTATTGCTGGATGAGCTCTTCAAAATGTAACCCAAGTTGATGTCACGGCAGACCATTAGTACAAAAACAGTGTCATTACCTTGTGTGACATAACAGATAAAAACAGCTAAAATCTGTGTGCCATGGTAATCTAACCTTTCCAGAAATAACCTTGTGGCTTCAAAGACATCCATGATTTGACAGCCACAATGATTGTGATCATACTTCAAGATCATGATAAATCCATCAATGCAAAAACAACTTTTTGTAAAATATGAAATCAGCTAAATAACCACACAATAACAACTTCTGTTCCTAAGACAAAGCTCCATGAAATTACTTGTACAAGCTGGACCTATTTTTTTTCAATGGATGGATAAACGAATTCCAGGAAAGCCTACAAACCTAACCTTGTTAAAGCTGAGGTTTAAAATGTAAATTATGCAATTAACACTGCATGTGTAAATATATATTTGTATGATACCTCCTGTTCAATACTGTCAAACATATTGTATCTTGCTATTGAATACAGGCAGTAATTCCATTGAATATTCATTGGAAGAGTGAACTGTGCAATATTGTAATTGTTAATATGCACATGTCAGTCTGTCTTAGGCAGCAGAAAAGGACACCCAAAGTTGTCAGTATGTTCTAGTCAGCAGGGAAGGAAACCCAAAGGATGCCGGTCTGTCCTAAGCTGCAGGGAAAGGCACCCAGTGTTGTCAGTCTGTCCTAGGCAACAGGGAAGGACACAGAATGATACCAGTCTGTCCTAGGCAAAAGGGAAGGTCACTGAATGATACCAGTCTGTCCTAGGTAACAGGGAAGGACACTGAATGATACCAGTCTGTCCTAGGTAACAGGGAAGGTCACTGCATGATACCAGTCTGTCCTAGGTAACAGGGAAGGACACTGAATGATACCAGTCTGTCCTAGGTAACAGGGAAGGTCACTGAATGATACCAGTTTTTCCTAGGTAACAGGGAAGGTCACTGAATGATACCAGTCTGTCCTAGGTAACAGGGAAGATCACGGAATGATACCAGTCTATCCTAGGTAACAGGGAAGGTCACTGAATGATACCAGTCTGTCCTAGGCAAAAGGGAAGGTCACTGAATGATACCAGTCTGTCCTAGGTAACAGGGAAGGTCACGGAATGATACCAGTCTGTCCTAGGTAACAGGGAAGGACACTGAATGATACCAGTCTGTCCTAGGTAACAGGGAAGGTCACTGAATGATACCAGTCTGTCCTAGGTAACAGGGAAGGTCACGGAATGATACCAGTCTGTCCTAGGTAACAGGGAAGGTCACTGAATGATACCAGTCTGTCCTAGGTAACAGGGAAGGTCATGGAATGATACCAGTCTGTCCTAGGTAACAGGGAAGGTCACTGAATGATACCAGTCTTTCCTAGGTAACAGGGAAGGTCACGGAATGATACCAGTCTGTCCTAGGTAACAGGGAAGGTCACGGAATGATACCAGTCTGTCCTAGGTAACAGGGAAGGTCACGGAATGATACCAGTCTTTCCTAGGTAACAGGGAAGGACACTGAATGATACCAGTCTGTCCTAGGTAACAGGGAAGGTCACGGAATGATACCAGTCTGTCCTAGGTAACAGGGAAGGTCACTGAATGATACCAGTCTGTCCTAGGTAACAGGGAAGGTCACGGAATGATACCAGTCTGTCCTAGGTAACAGGGAAGGACACGGAATGATACCAGTCTGTCCTAGGTAACAGGGAAGGTCACGGAATGATACCAGTCTTTCCTAGGTAACAGGGAAGGACACTGAATGATACCAGTCTGTCCTAGGTAACAGGGAAGATCACTGAATGATACCAGTCTGTCCTAGGTAACAGGGAAGGTTGATTGATTGTTGTTTTCCGCCACACTCAACAATTTTTCAGTTATCTGGTGGCGTCCAGTTTTTATTGGTGGAGGAGAGAACCCTGATACATTGTGCCCGGGAAGAGACCACCGACCTTCCGAAAGTAAACTGGCAAACTTTCTCACATATATCGGCGCGAGCCAGATTCGAACCCGCACCGACTATAACAGGGAAGGTCACTGAATGATACCAGTCTGTCTTAGGTAACAGGGAAGGTCACGGAATGATACCAGTCTGTCCTAGGTAACAGGGAAGATCACTGAATGATATCAGTCTGTCCTAGGTAACAGGGAAGGTCACGGAATGATACCAGTCTGTCCTAGGTAACAGGGAAGGTCACGGAATGATACCAGTCTGTTCTAGGTAACAGGGAAGGACACTGAATGATACCAGTCTGTCCTAGGTAACAGGAAAGGACACTGAATGATACCAGTCTGTCCTAGGTAACAGGGAAGGTCACTGAATGATACCAGTCTGTCCTAGGTAACAGGGAAGGTCACGGAATGATACCAGTCTGTCCTAGGTAACGGGGAAGGTCACAGAATGATACCAGTCTGTCCTAGGTAACAGGGAAGGTCACGGAATGATACCAGTCTGTCCTAGGTAACGGGGAAGGACACTGAATGATACCAGTCTGTCCTAGGTAACAGGGAAGGTCACAGAATGATACCAGTCTGTCCTAGGTAACAGGGAAGGTCACGGAATGATACCAGTCTGTCCTAGGCAAAAGGGAAGGTCACTGAATGATACCAGTCTGTCCTAGGTAACAGGGAAGGACACTGAATGATACCAGTCTGTCCTAGGTAACAGGGAAGGTCACGGAATGATACCAGTCTGTCCTAGGTAACAGGGAAGGTCACAGAATGATACCAGTCTGTCCTAGGTAACAGGGAAGGTCACGGAATGATACCAGTCTGTCCTAGGCAAAAGGGAAGGTCACGGAATGATACCAGTCTGTCCTAGGTAACAGGGAAGGACACTGAATGATACCAGTCTGTCCTAGGTAACAGGGAAGGTCACTGAATTATACCAGTCTGTCCTAGGCAAAAGGGAAGGACACTCAATGTTTCATTATGTCTAGTCCTTCCTGGCAACAGAAATTGCCAGTGTACTACATTATCCCCACCCTGGAATATAGGAATTGCAAACCTACAATACTCTAACTACAGGTGAATCTTGGTGATTTAAAGTTCAATGGACCTTGATAAAACTTCAAGAAATTAAGAGTTCGAGAATAAAGACTGAATTAATGCAGGATATTATATATGTACAATTATACAATTTAAAATTATCTTTCCCCAAAACAAAGCACAAGTATAATCTTAAAACTGACAATTCATGTACTGTCTGCAACATTTTAAAAGAAAAGTAAACACAGCTTTTCAACTCTCTCAAATAAGCTATGCAGTGATTGGTTAAATCAATCTCATGATTATTCATTATCTCAACTATGCTATGCAGTGATTGGTTAAATCAATCTCATGATTATTCATTATCTTGGGTAACTAGAACATGACCCTCAGTGTGATGATATTTTACTAAATCTAACATAAGATTTTGATTAGATTGTATATGTTTTCTGAATTGTAATTGATTGCAGCTTCAAACAATTGAAATTTACTTTGCATTGACTGCCATTTAAACCAGATGAGCACTAATGCCCCAATTCCAATCTTGCTGTGGTCAAAAGATAAATGAACTTATCTGTGAAATTTGCAACCTGGAATTTTGTGGGGGGAAAAGTTTCAAAATTTGTACTATTTTTAAGCCAGGCGTATTAAACAATGTCTGAGAGCATGATTTGGTATATAATATATATCAAATGAATGTGTTATGAAAGCAGGGTGACACTTGTTTGTGAGATAGGAGTCCAGCAAGGATTTTTTTCTACTGAAAATCATGTAGGTAAATTTTCAATGGCTTTGTTCACATAGAACCACAATTTGTACAGAATTTCAAACTTACACATATCCAGAGAGCAACATTGGACAGTCTTGGTTCATATTTATTAATTTTTAGGTCACCAGAGTCACTCAGGTAACCTATTGCCGTTGGTCTTTGTCCATTAACAATTTTACGTTTTTATCTTCTTGAAAACTATAAGACCAATTGTTACCATTTTTGGTGTGATGTTTCTTTAGGATAATAGGAATGTAAATTGTGAAATTTATGATCTTTGCTCCCATAGGACCTCATTGATGGGGCCAAAACGGCAAAAAATAAATCTTTGAAAAAATCTTCTCTGCTCTTTAGACATGTGTGAGAAAAACTAAATACATGGTTATGATGTCCATGAAAATTTCTATCTGGGTTAGGGGTTTAGGCCTTAGGGTAGGGGCCAATATGGCTCCATAGTGAAAATGTATTAAATCTTAGAAAATCTTCTTTACCCGTGGACATGTATTAGGAAAAAACTAACTACATAGTTATGATGTCCATGAAGCTTTCTACTTAAATTATGAAAATCATGGCCCCTGGGTTAGGGATTCAGGCCCTAGGGTGGGGACAATATGGTTCTCAAGTGAAAATGTATTAAATCTTAGAAATAATTCTTCTCTACTCTCTGACATGTGTGAAAAAAACTAAATGCATGGTTATAATGTCCATGAAGCTCTCTACCTAAATTATGAAATTCAGATCTCTGGGTCAGGTATTCACGCCCTCGGGTGGGGCCATATAGCGAGCTGTCTTAAATCTTACAAAATCTTCTCTCCTCCAACGTATGTTTGAGAAAACTAAATGAATAGTTATGATGTACATGAAGCCTTCTACCTTAGCCAGGAAAGTCATGGCACTTGGGTTAAAGGTTTAGGTCCTAGAGTGAGGCTAATATGGCCATATACAGTTAGAATGCATTTAATCTTGGGGAAAAATACTTTTCTTTACTTCCACAGTTTTGGAAGATAAACAGAATGCATGGTTATGATGTCCATGAAACCTTAATCTACATATACTTAATTTTGAAATACATTATGTAACCCCGTGGGGATCCAGGGTAGAATAGGTCCTCAGTACCCCTTGCTTGTAAGAGGTGACTAAATGGGGGCGGTCCTTCGGACGAGATGGCATAAACTGAGGTCCCAAGTCGCAGCAGGTGTGGCACATTAAAGATCCCTCCCTGTTCAAAGGCCATAAGCGCCAAGCATAGGCCTAAATTTTGCAACCCTTCACCGGCAATAGTGATGTCTCCATATGAGTGAAAGATTCTCAAGAGGAACGTTAAACAATATACAATCAATTAGTTTATATATTGTAATACCATCAAATGAATTTGAAAATGTTACTTTACAGAATTTTCTGATGAAATTGTTTTTGTACTGTGATGAACTGACAAACATTTTGTATGTTTTTACTGACAGTGAAGCATCTTTTCATTAACTAGTTTGTGTGCACAATCACACACTTTTATTCCACCTAGTCTGGCATAGGTAGCAGCTTCCCAATCATGGTATCTTCCCCCAGTAATTACTCACAAGTACAAATTTCATTTCATTCACACCTACCTGAGCATAGAAGATCAACCTTTGTCTTGTGTCAACTACTAAATAAACAAGACACTCCTAGGTCTATTGTTCCCATGTAGCGGGGTATCCACATTGACCATTCTACACAGATAAAACCATAAATCAGCTGTTTTGATGCAAAAGGCTGAATTGAAGATGGCTTCGTGATTTCTAAAATATGAAATGTCCAAGTCACATTTTCTGAATTTCTGTTGCAAGTTTTTCCGAAAAATCGCAAAATGCAGATGTGGAAGACTGTGGTGTGTTTTATATCAATTTCACTGGGATATATCGAATCGACATATGAATGAAAATGATCATTATTGATAGATAAAACGTCGTCAATAAATCTAAATGTTGAAATGAAGGCCACAGCAAGATATTTGTTCTTCTCATGTAGAAGCTTTTGAATGAATTCTGATTCATAAGAATATAAAAACAGGACAGCAACAAAGGAGCATAATTCATGCCCATGGGAATTCCAATAGACTGTTCATATATCTGAAATTGCAGGCTAATACATATTCTGTTTAAAGCAATACAAGCTGTAACTGATGGTAAATAAATTAAAAAATAAAAAAACAAATATGATAACATATTTTTGATTGATCATATATAATTTAATAGATTCAGGGTGAATCTGAAGCAGTAAACCCATCAAATCAGCAAAAAATGTTGATTCATGAATCATTATCATCCCGTTAGTAATTCCTGCTGATAATCTCTGATGTGCAGTGACCTAGGAGGTTGCCATTTTGGAAAAGGCGAAAGAGAGGCACTGTACACATGTCAGATTTGTAAACAATTCAATATGCCAAATTTATTAATAAAATTTCATTTGCGCAATTTCATTACTTCCGTACACTTAAAATACTTAAAGTCATTCATAACACATTGTGATATTTTAAAACAAATGAAATGTGAAGTTACTCATGTCAGGCTCCTCCTTTGTGTGACCTTGGTTTCAGTGCAACCTGATTATGTTCGGCAATCATCCTTCCCATGCTGGTGTATATAACGCAATGGCAGTTTACACAAAATGCTCATTGTAAGTATGCTCTCAAACAATATTCTGATGTTTGTTTTGCTGAATTTTTCTTCATATTTTGTGAATTTTATAAATTATACTGATAGGTGTCAATTGATGCATAATTCTATAGTTGAAAAATACCACCGTCAGTTACAGCATGCATTGCTTTAATGACATAGTGTGTTGTCAAATATATATGAAATATAAACCGTATCATGTATATTAAAAATACATTACTATACAATAAATGTAATGTAATCCATTGATAATTACAATTCAGAGCTAAAAATGATAACTGAAAAGGTTCCAAATCTCATAGTTTAAGTCCATTGATCCTTTGTGGAGAAGAGCGATTGAAATGTTTTAGTGCTATGCTTGAGCTAAAGTAACAATAAATCCAAACAGGCAATATTAAACTGACATAAATCCAGACAGGCAGTATTAAAGTGACATAAATCCAGAGAGGTAGTATTGAATTGGACACAAATCTAGACATGCAGTTTGTATTGAACTGGATGCAAATCCAAACAGCTTATGTATATTGAGACAAACAGTGTTGAAACCCAATTCTTAGTCGCCATTAATCTGTGTGGAGATCAAAGTTCAGCTGCCTGCCAATCAACCTTTCAACAATAGAGCTGAATTTGATTGACAAAGAGACCATGGTCATTGCCTATCTGAGTTGGGCATTTTGACAAAAAAAGAAGCTGTCAATTATCTGCATTCTTAGATCATGAAACAGCAAAGGCTGCTTGTGTTTTGTTGATGTTTACATGGCCACTGTTGCTTTTTAGCTTACATGAGCCGAAGGCTCAAGTAAGCTTTTCTAATTAAAACTTTCCATTGTCTGTTGCCGGTGTTGTTGTCACCGACGCAGGTGTTGGCATAAACATTTTCATCTTCTTCTTCAGAACCACGGGGCCAATTTCAATCAAACTTGGTACAAATAACTTTGGTAAAGGGCATTCATATTTGTTCCAATGAAGGACCATGCCCCCTTCAAAAGGGAGATAATCACAAAAATGCAAAAATAGAGTGGGGTCATTTAAAAATCTTATTCTCAAGAACCACAGGGCCAAAAAAGGTAAATTTACAATGAAGCTTCCTGACATAGTGCAGATTCAAGTTTGTTAAAATCCAGGCCCCAGGGGCTTAGGTGGAGCCACAGTAGGGGATCAAAGTTTTATATGCAAAAATATAGGAAAAAAATCTTTAAAAATCATCTTACTCCAGAACCACAGGGCCAATTTCAACCAAACTTGGTACAAATCATCCTTGGGTGAAGGGGATTCAAGTTTATTCAAAAGAAGGGCCATGCCCCCTTCAAAGGGGAGATGATCACAAAAATAGGATGGGGTCATTGAAAAATCTTGTTCTCAAAAACCGCTGGGCCAGAAAAGTTCCAATTTACATTGAAGCTTCCTGATATAGTGCAGATTCAATTTTTTAATTATGGCCCCCAGGGGTATGGTGGGGCCACAATAGGGGATCAAAGTTTTATATGCAGTAATATAGGGAAAAATCTTTTAAAACCTTCTCAAGAACCGCTAAGCCAGAGAAATTCAAATTTTACATGACAGCTTTCTGACATACTGCAGATTCAAGTTTGTTAATATCATGGCCCCCAGGGTTAGGGTGGGGCCACAATAGGGAATTAAAGTTTTACATGTGAATATATAGTGAAAATCTTTAATGTGGGCCAAGGTAACTCAGGTGAGTGTTTTATCCCATGAGCCTTTTGTTTCCATTAGCTTGATCAACTAATATGTAGCTTAATTAACTAATGGATTAACACAATTGTTAAAATTATTTCATACAGAAGTCCATAATTATAAATTATAACATACAAAGCAGAGCATGTTCTTTAATTTCTGTGTTTTTCATGAATTTTGCAAAGGTTATGTAATGCAGCATATGAACAGTAATTATGGACCTTCAAAAAAATTGCATTTGATGAGTCTTGCATATGTACTTACATTTTAATTTATTAACTGAATATTCAAAACATAGACTGAAAAAAAAAGGCAATTTGAATATTTGCATAACAATGGTAATGTAGTAAAGTAATTTGTTTGAATAGACATTTTAGTCCCCAATATTTTGTTATTTCAAATACAAATACATTGTGTTTTTTAGTACTCATTTTGATTGTGTAATTCAAAAATGTTCTGATGGTGTCTAAGTTGAGGATCCCCTATATTCTCAGTGTATTTCACTAACTGCAGGCTGTAATCTTTATACATATGCAATATCTGTATGTAAAGGTAAGTGTCTCTCCAGACTCAAAGCACACCTATGCTGAATAGACCACACCTACTTCTCAGGTAACTATACAGTAAAAAATAGGGTCTTTAAGCTGACATAAATCCAGACAGGTGTATTAACTGGGAAGCTGATGTAGTTTCAAACAGGCAGTATTAAGTTGAAATAAATCTAGTCATGAAGTATTAAGCTGACTGTGTTGGTCCATAGGTTAGATAAAGTTATGCACTCCTTAAGACAGATTTTGAAAGAAAAGGAAATGGAATGGTTCTATCTTGTTTTGGCTTTAGGTTGATGATATTGGTGACTGTCAGAGAGCAAGAGAGAGCTGTAAATAATTGTTGCTTTTGACAACTTTTTTTTTCCAGATATTGAATTTAATTGATAAAACTTCAAGATTCCTGCAGGCATTAAGACTTCTGTGTATTGTTAATAATTCCATCTACCAACATTTGAAAAATATGTGACAGGCAAACAATGAATTGATATGTAGTTGCTAGGTCCTGGATTATGCCATCCAAATTAAATTACTGGGTAGTAGCTGTAACCATAGAGAACCTGTGTTTTGTTTACCTTGTATATAAGAACATATTAATAGGGAAGGCATGATGTCTGTGGGTTCTGTGAATATTTACCAAATACCCAAACAACGATGCTTTATAAGACAGAATGTGTAGGTTTGTAAAGTGTCACAATGACATTTCTTGTGCTTTGTTGTAAAACATCGACGTTTGTAAAACATACCAGTGACAATTTTTGATGAATGGCTTTAATACATTTTTGGCTTGTCGTTGTCAAGCTGCAAACACTTCAGCCGTAAATAGTAAAAATATTGTCTATTAAACATGGAAGACTACATGTAGATTATATTTTACTGATAATATGCAAATAAGTGTGCTAATGTGGTAGATCTCCATGTTGTTTGGGTGAAACCATGATACATTGACAACAAATGGAGATGACGATTTTTCATTGAACTTTTAAGTCACAACATTGGGAAAGTGAGGCCTCGGTCTTTGTTAAATTAATTTATCCTGATAGACAAGGCCTCATTTTTGGTCACCAAAATTAGATGAACCTAAGAGACCTTGTGGTAGGCGATTAAGACAGACCAAGGAGACTTGGAACTCACACAGGGTCTTTTACCGAATCCTGCTAATTAAGATTCAAGAATTCTGTCGAGTTGATGTCAAAAGATATAATTAGAAAAAGAATCTGAAAGTTTGGTAATATTTTTGACATAGAAAATAAATGAGAGGCTAAACTTGAAATAGGAAAAATAGCTAGTGCAGTAAATTCTCATTTCACTGTTAGGTACTTTTGTGATTTATGTGTTTTCTGCTTTTTAATGTTTAAGAAATAAAAGATTTCTCAAAAAATGACACAGCCTAATTTGATGTTAAATTTGATATTTGATGTCAGCATTCATAATGTATATAATGCTAATCAAATGAGAAGTGGCAGACATTAAAGAATTTATTATATATTAATATGCATAAAGCCTTCAGGGTAGATTTGGCTTAAAATAACAGTTTCCTTTTTGATTGATAGTATGGAGGAACGTTTATCCAGTATCAGCCTATGACCTGATATTGTGGTTCCTTTTATGGGCCTTGTCTTCATTATCAAACATTACATGGCAAACATTATACACTACTTCTATCAAGTTTACTACTAAGTTAAGACATTTTGCTTGGTCTTCTGAGGACCAAGTGCCAAAATGTCAAATGTCCATATGTTTAAGGCCCAATGTCCTTGATTGTTTTCAACTGATTGATGTGTCTGTCCATTTATTATTACCAATTCTACAGTATTTTTTTAAAACTTGAATGAAGTTTACTCATTAGTTTGGGTTTTACATTTTAGAGTGATCAGACATTGAATGTTGAAATATAAACAATGCATCAGATATAGCATGGAATCACATCACTATTTGCAACTACTGAAAACAACAGCTCATCAGTAATATAGGAGTTCATTCTAAAAATAGACATTTTTATAGGTGGTCTCTAGAAACAACAGTTAGTAGGAGTTATCCCTCTTTTATGACTTGAGGCCAGCTACTTACAAAACCCTTCCTCTAAAGCAAAAGATGGTCTAGACCATAGTATTTGTTTTCATGCCCTGGAGATCAAAGCTTATGATTTGGGTCTTCTTGTGTCTTCCTCCCCAACTTTAACCTTAACTTTTGAATTATGCAGAACAGAGACAGTATATGAGATCAACTGAAAGGTTAATACTAGTACATAAGAGCTAAGTGGCTTGTGAGGGTTAAGGTCAGTCATCAAGGTCGAAGTCAAAATTTGCCAAATGTGAATGGTATGAGAGCAGAATGTTTCACAAACACAATTCACTGTGGAATAATGTACCTTCATACACCTTAATGATCTGAATAATTAGACATGCTCCATCGCCTTCATTTTATTACGCCTTACATTGATGTAGCAGCTAGATGAAGAGGCATTGTAGTCAACTTGAATACATGTATTCAAGTAATGAAAACCACTAACCATTTCAAAGAAGTATTTGACTTCATTTTATGAAATGCTGAGGTAATAGCTAGGATGATTTCTGATTTGGATTAATTTTGATCATAAGAGGCCCGTAAATCAAATTCCTGACATATCTGAGCAGTGCATTTATATGTATGTTGACTGTTTCAGGGGTCTGACCCTGGAAATCATTGAAATGCAGGGCTTCTGTATTCAATGTGGTGTCAGTCACAGCTTCATGAATTATTGATACCATTTTTATGCCATTTCTAACAGAGCCATCATTATATGTAAATTACACTATGCCGTCAAAAACGTATGGTCATTATGGTGAATAAAAAGATTTTATAAATTTTGTACTCTTTTCAATTGGATGAATTTTTATTACTAGGTAAAGCTTAGGGAACAAGTGCAAATGTTTAAAATATTATTTTTTTAGGGCATGTAATTACAGATATCATGAAAATGGAATGCGCAAGTAATGCTGTCATAATACACTTTATAAAGGTTAATTTAAACGCGAAGGTTAACCACTCCGGGGACGAATATTATTACATGAAAATTCAACATGATTTGTGACAACTTGTGCAAATTCTCCTGAGAAAATGATGTTTTATTGTATGCTAATCTTTATTCTTTACCCCTTCTCAAGAAATTTTGAAACATGGGATAATGATAGATAAATTGCAGTAATGAAATCCTACTTAGAATTTAATCCTTTTCATATTTCTTTGATAACGTTATGGGTATATTTTTGCTGCCAATACAGGTATATATTTGCTGCCATATTAATTTCACAGATTTATTCGTCAGTGAAGATAGGAAAATGAAACTGTAGTCAAAACAAGGCTGTATTTGTGAACTAAATTTAAAAATTGTGGACTTCATATGGTCTGTATTCCATGTGGTCTTTTGCCAAACCTCTTAAAATTGTGCAATTTTTAAGGAGATATACTACATCATCATAATGGTTGACATATCCGCAATACATTTTAAATTTAATTGCCTAGTTGGGTAGCTCAGTCAGGTTAAAACTCAAGATTGCTTGTTCAAGTCTAGCAGGGGTTTTAATTTTTTTTTCAGATTACTTTATATTAAACAGCATTTTTTGACTAAATGAAATAAATTTGAAAGTTTTGAATTTCAAAATATTATTGTATGTATGCTCCACTTTTCATCCATATCAAAATTTCTCTCAGGTAATATTCCTCCATAAAAACCACTCATGAAGATCTGTGCATTGTATTAAGTCACCTAAGCAAACTTCGTCTGCGTCTGTCTTCATGCATCGTCAGTTGTCCGTTGTGTGTTAACAATTGAAATTTTTTTAACTTCTTGATAACTACCATTCCAATTCTTTTTAACTTTGGTATGTAGCGTCTTTGGGACAAGGGGAACATAAATTGTAAATTTCAGGACTTCTGCAGACCTTTTTCTCAGAAACACCTCTGGGGCCTTAGGAAAGGGTAAAAAAATGACCAATTTTCAAAAATCTTCTATACCACAGTACATGTGCCAAAATAACTAATTGCTAGTGATGTAGAACAGGAAGGCTCTACCAAATTGTAAATTTCAGATCCCTGAGGTAGAGGTTATGACCCCAGGGTGGGGCCAAACTTGTTATATAGTGTATATGTGTAAAGCACTTAAATAACATCTTCTTTTGATGCTAAATTGAAACTAAATGGATATTTAGAAAGAAAGGTTGTCCTTTACCAATATTGTAAACTTGATGATCCCAGAGGGTAATGGTTTTGGTATCAGGGTGGGGCCAAAGTGGTTAGTTATTAAATGTGTGAACAATTGAAAACTTTTAACTTCTTTTTGAAAACTACCATTCTAATTCTTTTCAAAATTGGTATGTAGCATCTTTTGGACAAGGGGAAATTGAATTGTAGATTTCAGGATTCCTGCAAATTTTTTAGTCCTTAGGAGCTGGGTGAATACTGCCAAAAATTGAAAAAAAATTAAATTTCTTCTTCTCTACAACCACACATGGTGTAAGAAAAACTAAATACATAGTGATATAGAGCAGGAAAGCCACTATCAAAGTTGTAAATTTCAAGATTCCCGAGGTTGAGGTTCTGATCCTGGGCTGGGCCAAATTTTGGTACAAGGGTTGTTCAATATGAAATGTGTATTGTGCAATATCTCAAAAGCATTTGACTCAAATTGTGAAATGAACATTACATCCCTTCAAAGTATTCTCCGCAGGTTGAAATACATAATTTCAATCTCTGAATCCATTTCTGAATGTGTCACGATATGCTGATTTAGGTAGGCCTCTGAGGCACTGACTGATGGCTGATCGGGACTTGTAACAACAACAGATATGAACTTTTTAAGTTTTGGGAAAAGGAAAAAGTTGCATGGTGCTAGATCTGGAGAGTATGGTGGGTATGGCAAGATGGTAACCTTCTCTGACTTCAAAATTACTTCACAAGCACGAATGTATGTGACTATCATGAATTAGATGAACATGTCGAAATCCTGACACAGGGCGTCATTCATGATAATATTTTTTGAGGTTTTTTAGTATAACATCTCGGTAATACCAACCTGTAACACTTTTGTCCTTTGGCACCGGAATTTGTACGACTATACCACATGGGAAGAATGTACAATAAAGAACCTTCTTTGTGCTTATGGTTCTTTGGCAACTACAGGCCTTCTACTGTGTTTAGTTAGCCATACTTTGTTTCCAGTTTTTCTTACTGGTTCTAAATACTGAACCCATGTTTCGTCACCAGTACCAATGTTTTCAAATTGTCTTTGATTGAATTTGGGAAACATTTTGAGCAATTGCTTAGCAGTTTGCAGCTGTACCTGTTTTTGGTCATCTGTCAATATATGCAGTATCCTTCTGGCAGAAATCTTTAGCACTAACTACATTCAAAATACACTTCAAAATGAAATGCACCCATGATAGCAATTTGCCAACAGCTTTGGCAATATCAGGTATCGTGTACCAGTGATCACTTTAAATTATTTCCCAGACGTTTGAGACGTATACCTTGCCTGTTACAGTCACAGGTCGGCCAGATTTTGCTGCATCTTTGATGGATTCTGTGCCAGTCAGAAATTTCTTTCTTCACTTACAAACTGTCTCATAAGATACCTTATCAGACCCATGAACTTCTCCCAGTTCAGTAAAAATCTGCATTACCAAATGACCAAGTTTTGTGTGAACTTTTATATAAGCTCTAATATCTTAAATATTCTCAACCCGTTTCCCAACCATTTTTACAACAGTGGTCAACGACTGGCTTTATTGAAATGACTATAAGTTTAAAACTATAGGGAGCTGAAGACTCATGTTTATACCGTTGGAAAGGTATTAAAAAGAACTATTCAAGAGTATCATCATCCACAAAATCGTGCAAAGCATTATCGTGCTGTGGTACAATACACATTGCATATCAAACAGCCCTTGTATGTAGTGCTTATGTGTAAAAAAAAAAATTAAATAATATCTTTTTAGTGCTATTGGTACTAAATTGAAACTAATTGATAAGAAAGAACTGATGGTAGTCCTTTACCAAAATTGTAAATTTAATGATCCCAGGGGTATAGGTTTTGGTATCAGGTGGGGATAAAATGGTCAGTTATTAAATTTGTGGGCAATAGAACATTTTAACTTCCTCTTGATAACTACCATTCCAGTTTTTTTTCAAAATATAGTAAGAAGCATCTTTGGGACAAGGGGGGCATAAATTGTAAATTTCAGGATTCCTGCAATCCTGGGGCCTTAGGGGCAGGGCAAAAAACTGTCAAAAATTTTTCAAAAATCTTCTCTACAGCTGCACATGTTCAAGAAAAACTAAGTGCATAGTAATGTAGAGCAGGAAGGCCATTATAAAAATTGTAAATTTCTTAATCCTCAGGGTAGAGGCATGACCCCAGAGTGGGGCCAAATTTAGTATTATATAGTTTGTATGTGCAAAACATTTAAATAATATCTTCTTTAATGCTGTTGATGCTAAATTGAAACTAAATAGATATTTAGAAGGAGTAGGTTGTCCTTTACCAAAATTGTAAATTTCAAGATCCCAGGGGTTAACGGTTTTGGTTTCAGGGTGGGGCCATAATTATAGTGATTATTGCCTTTATCATTTGAAAGACTTCTTTAAGTATACAGTATAAAAACTAAGTCCGTATTAGGAAAAGCAGGAAAGAATGTACCAAATTTGTGATTTTTTTTTACTCTAGGACAGGTCTAAATTAGTCATATCATGTTAATGTTACATATATTTTGTAAAGCCTTTCATCAGTATAGGCACTTTTAGGGGCATTTAAGTTTTAAGACCACATCTTGTATTATACTGTTACTAAATATTAGAATTTAGCTTAGATGTACAGAGCATATTTTTTTTCCAGATTTCATAGCCTGTGGCACTAATGATACTTTTGACTAATACTCAGGTGACTGATAAGGCCTGTGGGTCTCTTGTGATGAACAAGGAGATCTTACTTTTTCCAGATTCAAAAATTGTTAGCCTTTGGGTAGAGGACTTAGGGTTCTGTGGATCTTTCATTGAAAATTCATCTATTAGAACTTTTAAAATCTTTTTTGAATTGTTATTCTAGAACGCCTTACATACAAATTTGTTACATGACTTTGATAAGTGGGAAATATCTTGATACCAGATTTTTTTTAAAATGGTACTCCATTGGATAATCCATGATCATGATACAGGAAGGCCATAAATATGTGAACTTTCCATGGTATAGTTTTGTAAATGGCAATGTGGAAAGAGCTCGATTTTTGTTGCCTTGTTTTCTTGATATGAGGACTTAGAAAGTTTATTTTCCCTCTGGGAAATAATGGTTTGTTCAGGGGGACAATAAACTTGTATTGTTTAAAAAAACCCAGTAAATAGTTATTTGTTATGTCAAATAAATTAAACTTGAAGAAATATTAACGTGTATTGTCATGGAGTTGTTACAGAAATGTTATGGACAATGATACCATCACACCTTATGACACATGGAAAGTTTGATAGAAATCATCTGCGCGATAAATAATTTTAAGACTTAGGAATAATAGTCATGAAACTACCAACAAATGAAATTTATTCTCAAAAAACATTTTTATAAAATAAAAAAAAAATTAAATGTAATGAATACTTCAGTAAATTAATATCATGTAAATACATGTACTTTTCCCTTTGTTTTCCCAACACAGATTTATCATAAAAACTGTGATGAAGTTGGTGTTCCCAGCCAATTGATATTTATGAAAAAAAAAAACGTTATGTCAAGCACGATGATAAAATATTCCATTTACATATTTTTTTTCCAATGCATTTTATTTACTTGATGTATCTTGAAGTTGGTGCATTTTGAGTCTGTTCCATTTGATAGAGTGTTCATTGTCACACGTGAGTTACGTTGAATGTCTCAGTCATGCAGCTACTGCCTGAACATACAGTTTAACTGCATTTAAGTACAAACTGAATAGACATTTAGTCTAGATTTACCCGTATTAATGATAAATTGATAAATGCTCTATGTATAGAGGGTATTTCAGTAAGTTATGCATAAGCAATATTCTTCCTGAGGGTTTCCCTCGGAATTCCAATAAGTGTATAATTCAATTAACAGGAAATGAAAAAAAGGAATATAACGAACATTAAAGATGTGTTGATGTGTCCTCAACACGACACACTGATAATTTAAAAAAGGATACAAAAATGAAAATAATGATGCCTAATTAATACTTGAAATAGGGGCCAGCTAAATGGAACAGTGTGGATGTGTGTTTATTGTAAGCTTCTGTATGTATTGCATACAAAGTTGAACGTTATGCTCATTAAAGATAAAAGAAAACAAGTTCATAAGAATATGGTGGGTGCCCTATAGGAGTCACTGTGTTCATGTGCCTGTCTGTCCATCACCACTTTCTTTGGCACATGATGATTTAGTTTCTTTAGAAAGAGTTTTGTAAATTTTATACATAATACTTGGATTAGTCAGGGGAAGATCCCTTTTGATTTTCAGTAGGTAAGGAGCTTATGAGAGTTAGAATTTTTTATATTGAAATATTCATTGCAGGGCCCCCTTTGACTTGCCAGTTTCGTAGTTTTAAACCCACAATTTTTTGATAAAAGAAATAACTTGTATGATTTTGGGCAATACAAGACAATACTGTGACAGCCGAGTGCAAACAGATGATAGTTTTAAGCAGATATTAACTAATGTGAATGACACTGGTGGGATAGGGCTTTTGGTGTATAGGTCATGCCCTGAATGTGTAAAATTAAAAATCCTACTGTATAGCAAGAATGGTTGTGTGTGATCTATCATTGGCAGGTTTTGATAAGTATAATTTAAAAATGAGTCTATGGGTACAATGAGGGTGGAGATGGGGGCATTATCCGTGTGTCAGGGATCATCAAGAATTCAAAGCGATAGAAAAATTACGGCTTGTTTCTTTGTACATTGTTTTACATCTTCGAAAAATGTTCAAGATTCATAAGACTTTGTGCCGAGTTTTCCAGATTTTTCTCTCTTATGGTAACTTAGGAAGCTGAAAGTTTCATTGCCTTTAACACTTGTGATATTAATCTTCCAATATCTAGTGAATGTATGATTGGGATGGTGAATGTAGTCTACACTTTCCATTTGGTTTATCTAGTTAAAGTAGAATAGTTACATGGACCAAACTTTTTCTGTGGTACATGTTGATGACAAGCTGCAGACAATTTGTATGGATACAGACTGCAACTTTTATTTCCAGCTTGATTGACTTGGTTAAAAAGTGTGTTTATAGGTCAATTGTATGCTTGAAGATATTAAGATACTTTCAGCAAGGTAAATGATGGCCAGTGGACTTCAGCAAGCAATTGTTGACCTGAGTTATGTGATGAGTTATAGAAGGAACCAGAGTTTTGTTCCCATTGGCTTAATTTAATGGCTATACACTGTTTTCACTTGGTTGTTGGTGGGGGGCATTTGTACACTGTATCAAACACATTTAGTTTTGGTATTCAATTCTGGGCTATTCCCCATCATTAATATGTGGGGGGAACAATTGAAGGCCCTTGAGAAATAAATGTTATTGCTTTGCAAATATTACAGTTGCATTAAATATGGATTGGAAAGATAATTTTGTCACTGATGAATGGTGTTTATTATCTACTTTTGTATATGTCCACATTTGTTAGACAGCCCTGGATGATTTATATCTACTGAAATGAATTCTTTTAACTGTTTTCCCCGGTACAGCATATTCACAGAACTATAAAAAGGTTTTGTTTGAAGCATTATAAGTTTGATGATTGGAAAGGCTGTGAATCAATAGCCTGTGATGATGATGGTGTGGTAATGGCACTTTTATGATGTGTTCCATTTTACACGCCATTGGTCCATGTGGCTGGTCTCTCACACCCCGTTTCTACAGGAACAGAACCTGGAGGTAACATCTGTAAGCTTTTGTATGACAAGACCATTAAAACCAATCTGATGGATGATCCTAGAAACTGGTTAAACTGCAACAATTACTGCTTAAAGCATTTCATTAGATGTTGCAAAAGCGGTTCAAGGAAAGATGATGAATGTTGTTGGGAATTGCTGGATTCACTTCTGGAAATGCAGAAAAGGTTTTCATTAGTGAAGGATGCTTGTAGAGTGGAGAATTTAGGAGAATTGTGTAAATATTGTCCAGTATAACTAAAAGCCTAGCCAGAATTACTATGTTATACATTTATAAAATTAAAGTCTGATAAAAGAAACTCTTTGATCAGTGTTTTTGTGTTTTTTGAATTTTGCAACAATTCTTTGAAATGTACTAGATGACTACAGGTTTGATTTACATTGTTGAAATCCCTAAATGATTGCATACATGTAGTTTTCTGAAATTATAGTTTCAGAATTGTATGATACAGGAAATGCTATTATTTACCAATGTATTTTTCAGCAATTATTTTTAGGAAAAGTATTGACCTTTTAACTTGACAAAGCATAAAGAGTATATGTGTAGAATATAAAACATTAGAAAGATTAAGGTCATTTGCAAATTATAGCATGGCTCTGTCATTTATATACACCCATAATATGAGCTATTCTTTATACAAAAAATACAAACAACTTGGGTGTTTATGCCCAAATAAATGATTAGTGTTAGCTAACATGAACATGACCTGTAGATCCATTGGCTGTTGTGGATAATAATTTAAAGGTTTTTTTTACATATAAAAGTGAAAGCTTGTGTTTTACTATGCATAAGAACTGTTAATATTTTAAAAGGGGATTACTTTATATAAAGATCCCTCCTCATATTTCTGTTGATTTTATCTGTAAGGCAAATAATGGTTATATAATCGTTTTGAAAGATATGATTAGAAAATGATATGAAAGGTACAATTAGTATCTCTGTAATGTACGTTATTTGTGTTTGAATATTTGTTATAGCTATCAGTTTGTTGTAGGTGATATGGACTGCAAAACGCCAGAGTTCGATTTTGTAGAAAGAATGATTATATATGTTTTAATTATGAAATTTTGATGAAAGTTTGGGTGACTGCCAGTCTGTGGTCTTTAATGCAGCCAGATAATTTCATTTTTCTGCATTTTCTACAGATTAAGATGAACTTGACCCATTGCGTTGACTTTGTTCTCATTCGAATTCTTGTTAACCGATCTCTGTTTCCTAAGAAAATTGACATAAGTGTCAGTGATCTTATGCAAACAGTTTTATCAATCCACGGCCCACACACTATTATCTTCCCAGCACAGTTTTTAATGCCAGTAGACAATTATAGTCTTGATTAAATAGATTGGTTTTATTTTTGTATATGTGTATGGCAATTTAAAATAGTGCATATAAATGACATTCCAGAGATAGTCAAACTCTTATTAGGAAGTTGTAGAGCAATATGCATAGTGTGTGCTTGTAATTTAAGTTGAAGCAGAGTATTTGTTAATAGTACTGAAGATATTATTTGTTAATAGTACAGAAGATATTATTTGTTAATAGTACTGAAGATATTATATACACACGATGCACTAGCATTTGACATGGGAAGGAATTCATCATCATGTTGCCATACTTAAGTAAATCTTTCTTGTTTTGGTATTTACTGTTTTGTGGATATAATGAATTTCAATGGTGATCAGCAAATTTATAGTATGTGTCAGATAAACACTGCCCTTAAAATGGTGCATCCAATAAACACTGTCTTTAGAGATCTATGACAGTGACTTCATCACTAACAGTGTTACTTGCAGAGTTGCATTGTGTATCATTTTCATTGTCAACTGTAAGTAGTATAGTGAAAGAAAAACTTCAATTTTACCTTACAGGTTTTAAGAAATAAATGACACATCGTGTAAAAATAATGGGCAGATTTTATGGCCATGGTTGGAATGTTCTGTATAACTGATTTCTCTGATAGAGCCATGGATCAAGACGGTGATATTGCAGAGTCTCTATGTGTCAATGACCAGAGAGAAAGTCCTCTGTTAATTTTTCTGTGTCAGTACGATGACCTGATTCAAAGATCTATGCCACAACGGAACTTTACTCAAAATATTCGGTATTGGATTTTCCAGTAGTACACATGACACATTGAGGATTGATGAATTTGGCATTGTGTTTCTCATATTGATTTTTATAGACACCAATATCATTAATTAAAACTGGTAACAATCTGTCTTATTCTTTAATAAACAGTCTACCATGTGACTGTTTAGAACTACATGTATTAGCATACATTAGCCGTGTCAGGCAGCCTCTATTGTGTGCTATCATCTCTGGGTCATGTGATCTGATGCTAATTATGATGTCGTCAGCGCAGGTGCTTTCCCTTGACTTGGAAGAGAAAAGTTGGATTCCACCATTTTTCTGTGTGTTGCTGGAGTAAGATGACAGAAGAGTGACTTCTCCATGTTGAGTGCTTTCATACTGAGAGAGAAAGAAAGAGAATAGCTCGGGGCATGCCACAGACAAGGGACTTCGTTAGTGCTATCTAACACATCTAGCTCAAGACATTGACTTATCTGTTGTTGTTTTTTTTTTTGTTTTTTTTTGTATCTCTCCTAGAAGACAATGTCTTAATTAGATTGGTGTACTTAACAGGACTGTGTAGACTAGAGTATTACCTGGCTGTTGGTGGTTTGTATCCTAGGAGAGTGATATTTATGTGAATCAAGCAGCTTACATACACAGTTGTTGAATAAGTAATCATTGAAGATGCCGGGCTTGTGTCATTGCACGTCAATCAGGAGAATTTGACTTGACAGGGCAAACTCAGGTGTTTAAATGAAGAGGTTTCGTCATATCAGGATCATAGTTCCAATTGCAAGGTGAAGAAATAACAACATGTGTTTTTAGTGGTAGTGTAACCTCAAATGCCAGAAGTGTTTTCCATTCACCAGGGAAATCTGAATAATGACAGCTCATAGAGAAATTATAAGGTGTGTTATTGACTTAGTGTTGCAAACATAGAGGAGATATGAGGAGAATTTGATGGCTTGATAAGAGATATTACTACAAGGTGATAGTAATACGGACCAACACGTGTTAACCCTCATATAAAGTACACTGATTTTTATTTTTTTTACAAGTCTGATCTTGTGGTGTTGAAAACCGATTATTATTTACAGATTGTTTATCCGTCACTTGGCTTATATATAAACTTGATATTTTTTAAAAAACATTTACAAGGATCATTTACCGTGTTTGGACTTGACGTTCCAGCTATTTAGTTACCTTGCTTATTAAAAGGAATATGACTGGAGCGCATGCAGTACACTGTGTTGGTAAAGAATGACTGATTATTGTTGATTGGAACAGTGTATCCCACATGTGACAGAGTGAAGGAGCTGATTTTCTTGCCCCTGGGTTTGTAGGAGGCTGCTGACCCCGTACAGTCACCACAACGATCTATAGAGGAGCTGTAACTGACCAGTCAGTAAACCCCATGTGTGATAATTAGATACAGATTTATGTACATCTTCATTCTCCTCAGGATATCCTGGAGGCAGCCTTTAACCTGAGGCCATCAGGATTCTTAACCTGATGCAGAACTGTCTAGGGTAGGTAAACATTGTTTGTGTACACTTGATGTTATAACAGGCCCCCGGGTACAGACTACACTTTTTGTGAGGAGTCTTCTTTAACTGTTAATCCTTTGTGTAGTATAAATTCATGGGACATTGATCCACCCAGCTCAAACAAAGGAGTTCAGGTGAATGTGGACTACATGACTAATGATCAGTCTATTACTAAGAGCCAGTCTGCCACAGATTCTATGAGATTGACCTTCTTTGTGTGTGTATATTTTTAGGTGGAAACATGGATGAGTGATTTTAAACCCAGGATATAAATACAGGAAGGGCAGATTTTAACTTCTTTGTTAACATGTTTGGAGGTAGAGAGAACATGTTCCTTCCTGTTAAGAGCTTTTTTCTGTGGAGAGATAATTTTTTTAATATTTAGGATCTATTCTGCACACAAGGATGTTTTATTCCAGCTTTGTTTAGTTGAGTTTGTTAATTGTTGTGGTTATTTCTTTATCTAGAATGGAGTGTCAGCCAGGAGACACGACCACGTGTGTGATTAAGCGAGAGGTGGTGAGCATTAATGGGGCCGTACAGCTCGAATATAAAGACATACCCACCGCTCAAAATAACGTATATAGGCTCTCCGCCTCATCTTGTAAAAAATGTCTTAGGGAAAGAACTGGCAAAAACAACAAATGGAGACAGAAGCAGCTACGGAAGCAGACCAAAGCAAACAGCCCCATCGTGATCCAGTTGAAGGACACGTTAAAGGCAGCTTTAAAACAGAAGCAACGCACCCTACACAAGTCCAAACACCGTGAGGATGCTGAGGACTGGAAGTTAAGCAACAGTGATGTCAGTGTGGTGTCTGATGAAGAAATCGCGAGTAGCAAGGAAATCAAAACGAAAAAAGATGTTAAAAATTTAAGTGCCTTGATCTCAGTTATAGAAAAAACTCACCGAAAAGACAAAAAATTTCAAGTGGGATCTAACAATCTTGCAAGAAATACTCAAACTAAAAACTCAGAGTTTGTGGCAGATTATGTTCTAAACAATGCCACTTACTCCTCCGAAAACTCAGACCAAGTCAGTAGTAAGCCTAGAAGTATTGCTGAATGTGAAAATGTGGAAGTCATTTGTAATGATTTAAATGAGAGTGACAGAGGTTCTAATGTGGAGGATACTGAGAGTGATACTGTTTCAACCATCTCAAGTTCAGAATCCCAGTGTGACTCGGAGATCTCTAACTCGCAGCCAGAAACCATGGACTCAGAAATGACTCAGGAGGAGCTTGAGAAGCTAGCTCAGTACACAACAGGATGCCCCCTGATCCGCTATGACTGTCCTCCTTCTGAGTGTCCTCAATGTCTGTCAGAGTTCTACTACAATTACCAGTATTACTATGATCAGGGACTCCTTCAGACTTACCACGTGCCCCCAGAAACCAAGCATGTGGTGGAGGAGAGCCCAGAGGCAGAGCTGGTGGCTGAGGAGGAGGGAGACGATCCAGAAGGGGAGGAGGAACTCCCTCCTGCTGAAAAGATGGACACAAACAGCTCATCAGAAAAGCGCGACTCCGAAGAGGAGCAAGGAAGGAAAGCCCCTCCCAAGCAACTTGTGGAAATTGGAATCAAGTCTTCACAGGAATCATTTTCAGATGATGTGTATGTGGACTTGACAGATACTGATGTAACTTTTACCGTGTACTACCATCATGACCTCGCAGTGGAGGACACGGAGAGTAACTATGCAAGTACACCCACCTTTTTACCCCCCATGGTGCCATATCATATGATGACCCCTTATACAACGAATCCCTATTTCTCTGTGCCATACTGTTACTGGCCCTGTGTGTACCCTTCCACTTACAGCTTAAGGAGTCCGCTTTATTTACCGGAGGACACAGAGTCCATCCCTAAAACCCACATGATTCCTCCTAAGGAACTTGAGAAATGTAAGTTCGCTCACCTTTACATGTAAATGGAAGTCCTCTCATACTGACTTAAATTTAAGAGACCTCTGACCTTTGCTCACAAAAACTAGCAGTATATCATTATCATATATCTGTATTTGCCATTTACCAATATAAACAATAATTTATTATTTTTTTTTACATACATTTTTTTTTTTAGAATATTTAACAGCTTTGAACTTTATTCTCATATATATAAATAACTTTTTAACAGTGGAATAAAAGAAGAGTTGATTAATCTACCTATTTTCCATCTGGGTAGTGAAGTGTGTCATTATATTGTCATTGATGATCTAATTACTAAATCTGATTGAATATTTAATGTGACGATTATACTTAAAACAAGCCAAAGAGATACAATGTAACATGTGTGGAACTTATGATTCATGTGTTTAATGGCTGACGTTAGGATAATAAGTCATCTACAGCATGCAGCAGGTTTAATAAGTATTCATGACGTGTTTTTTTTTTTGTTTTTTTTTTTATTATTAAACACACTTTGCATTGACGATCCTGTTTTATATTTACGTCAATAACACCACCTTGTAGTATGTTTTACAGAAAAAACATTCCTTGGCATTGGGATGAAAATATTTTTATTTGAGTCAGAGGGTTTGAATGCTTCTGAATCCTCATCTATTATTTCTGACCCAATTCTATAAATTCCATTCATAAGAAATATTATGGAAAAGTAAACTTGGCCACAATACAGGTTAATAAACATCTAGTTTTATGGGGTATGACAAGTCGTTATTGCTATACATAATAAAGGTAGAAACCTTCTTACGATGCTCTAGTTCCTATCAACAAAGAATATTTTACCTGTAAAGCCCAAAAGACTTAAACTCCACACCTTTATCTCTGAATCTTGAATTTCTTCCTTGTGTAGTAATTTCAGGCTTAAACTGCTCATTTAAAATGTACCCTGTACCACCAAATATTATGGTGCAAACAAATCATTGTATAATTTCACTCAGTATTACAGAAAGTGAAAAAAAGGATCATTTAATGCTTATTTTGACAATTAGTTGGCTGAAATAGGTCATTAAATAAAACTAAAGTCAATTCAATGTTTAGTTCTTGAAACTGTATGTAATGATGATAAAAATATGGATTTCATGGTGGGTGGGTGGGTGTGGGTGAGAGAGAGAGAGAGAATAGTTTTCTTTAGCCAAGCATGAAGACAAATGATATATTCTCAATTGTACTGTTATTCCTCACCAATCATTGAAAACCAAATGCATAAAATATTTTGGAAAAGCCAATGATCATTTACAGAGGAGATACATTACTACTGGGATGTGGTGGCAAGAGTTATTTGTTGACTAAGCCTGGTCAAGGCCAGGTGTACCCCCTGCACGTCAATAAGTATCCCTCTGATCTAGACAGTAGTAACACAAAACAAAGGTATATATAGGAGATTAAATAATAAAGGACTGGTGTAGCTATGCTCTCTTGCCAATTTCTCTTTCGTTCATCATTTGCAGTTCTTAAGGGGTTTTTTTGGGGTTTTTTTTTTTAAATTGGCTGCCTAATATTTTTCTTTTTATGAATAATAGCTTCATATATCTCATGAAAACAGATGCATATGTAGTCTGTACAGCCAGGCTTTGTTTATTAAGAATACTCGTACAGTTGAGCTTTATTTATACAGATATAGTGTGCCAACTAGTTGGAGAACTCTGTACAGTTGGCCTTTGTTAAATCATGATGCCAACCACTTTAGTACTTCAAACAGTTGGGCTTTGTTAATAGGGCTACCAACCATTTAGAGTAATCTAGACAGATGGGCTCCTTTTATTCAGATTACCAACAAGTCAGAATACTCTGTACAGCCAGGCTTAAATGTATATCTAGATACAATGTACCAACTCTTTAGAGTGCTCTATACATTTGAATTTTATTTATCTGGACACCAACCATTCAGAGTAGTACTCTGTACAGTTGGGATTTATCTATCTGGTATTCTGTACAGTTGGGTTTATTTTTAGTACTCTGTAAAGTTGGGCTTTCTAATGCTTCAGATTTTGGTTGAGAAATCTTGGGAACCAACATTTTTCACAATAGATGCAATTCAGTTGTCTGAGGTTTCATTTATTCGAACAAATTTGTATGGAATCAAAATCTTCAAATTAATGAGACTCCATTGTATGCACTTGGCTAAAGCTTCTATGAACATGATGGAGATAGACAGTTATGAACTCTTCTGTAAATATGATAGAGATATTAAGGTTGCAGTGAACCACAGTTCTAGTATTTGTTCAGACATTGTTGTAATACTTCTAATTGTGGATTTACACAGAAGACCAGTCAGGTGAAGTCATATTTAATATTTTAACTATACTGTACAAAGGAATGTAAAATCACCAGCATGTCTATTTGTCATAAGCTTGTGATGTTACATTTGTAAATAGTAAATAGCAAGTGCACATTAAAACATGAATTCATTCAATGTCAAAACATTTATGCGGATTTTGTATCAGCCATTCTTTATGATATTCATATGTTAAAATCCTCAGGTCTGAAAAAGGTAGGATTTTGTCCTTAGATAACCTAAATGTATAAGTGTTTGATCAAAAACCATAAAGCAGAAGGCTGTTTATAGATGAACAGTCCCTGTCTAAACCAAAATAAATAGACATGTACTAGGATATAGAATGACAAGAATATGTGTGTCGGGACATTAGCTTATTGTCACACTAAAAATATATCTTTTAATTTTTTTCTACTTTGATTTTATTGAATATTGCAGTTTAAAAAAGAAATGATAATGATAATTTAATGATCATTTATTAAGTTAAAAAAAAAAAATACACTATATAAAGCAGCTGAAACAGAAAGACCTCATGTGACAGGTCAATCAAAGCGTGTTATTGTGGTTCGTTTCTGGTGTAGAACATGGTTTATGAAATTACAAATTTCTTCTTTTAAATTTGCATATGATAATTTTTTTTCACTGATCCTTTACAAGGAAATTGTAGACAGATAATAATTAATCCAAAATAATGACATTTCTCAGCTATTACATGACTATTTCATTAAATTTGACACAGGATAAAACTTGCAGAACACTTAACATTATATCGGTTATCAATGCAGAAATTAGTGTATAAATTAGAAAAAAAAAATCCATAAAAAGATCTTCTTAATTAATAGGTTTTATTTGTAGTCTTTTGCGTGTTGTATGTGATTGGAGACAATTTGGCAGAATTCTTTTCGTTTATTTGAATTATGACTGTGAAATAGTGACAGCTGTCAAATTTTACACTGGAGTGGCATTCTCTTGCTGGCAGAAGAGAATTACAAGTACACACTTCAATTTTATTGTCTCAGATGAAGGAAAAATGGATTTACACACTAGAATAGTACTGTTGATAGCTACTTTTTTTTTTTTTTTTAAAAATAAAAAAAGAACAAAATGATGGAAGTTTTGTTGAAATACGGAAACTGATATCAAGAGTAAATGACATTTTATTCTCATGTTAAAAAATGTATTAGGGCATGCTATATCATACCCTGCAGCAGTGATGGGGGTTTGCTCATTAAACTGAAATGTTAATCTGTTGGGTAATATTATATGACTGAACAGTTTTTTTATCCAACCATTGATTCATATGTGCTGATCCAGTAAGTAAATATTTGTGCCATCTCATATGTCTAAGTATGAGGATGTAAATTTCATATATAGATAATTGTTTATTTTTGAAAGTGTGTCTTACACTATCAGAATATCTTTAACCTGATTACATTTTCTTTCCCTGCAGTCAATTCCTCCGCACCCTCTGTGCGGCCATGGATCCCCGTCAAGGCAGCAGAAAAGAGCAGATCAAGTGGTATGTTACAGTATCGTTACTTGGCAACCAGCTAGTTCTGTTCTGTAATTTGATGAGGAAGACAGACATAGTACTATTTTCACAGTTCATCAGTTTGCTGTCACACAAGCTTGCAGATTATTTTTTTTTATCTGTCAACCGACTGTTTTTAAGGTTTAGCCCTAAAGATGTAATATGATACTTGTGGCTATTTTCTTCTCAACAATTCAAATAAAACTCCATTTGTGGCATTTCACAATTATTTATATTATGCGTAGGAAATAATTCTAATGTTTTGAATATAAATATCTTGCAGTGGTCAGAGTTGAAAAAATTTTTAACAGCATAGAGAATGCTTCATTGCTAACCACATGGTCTTACAACAAATTAGAATGTGGAGTCATTGGACATGTATTTTAATCAGACTTATATTTATCTTGCAAATTAAGTTATTTGGTAAAACTGTTGAAATTCATTTAATGAATAGATGTAGAAGAATAATGCTTTGGTAATTTAGATCATTAATTAAGGTTTAAATGTGTTTTCTAAGCAAATTAGACAGATTCCATAAAAGTGGTATTATTTTTGCCTGACAAGTGTTTACAGTAATCTTGTGACAGGACAAGGATGACCTTCAGAGGTCATTGCTGTGATGACATTTTCTGTCCATTAACTCTGTGAAAATTTTTACATCCATCTTGGAGGTTGTTGACTGTTTTCATATTGTTAGTCTGCCATGCCAAATTTGTCAAGCATAAAAAAAAAAATGTACAAAATAAAAATGGGAAGTAATAAAAATCAATGGAATGTGCTTCGGTGATTGCCACTTCTGCACTCTTCTATATTTCTTATGATATATATGTCATATTAATTAAATTTGTAGACTGAAGATTTCTGGTTTCGTTCTGGAATAAAATCTGTGCAGGGCTATTGATAGACCATGGACTGGCCTTTCAAATGACCAATACAAGACAGGACAATGTTTTCCATTATCTCAATCAACATCAATAATCCGAATCCTGGGATTCGGTTGTTGCCAAATTGCAGGCTTTTAATTTGAGCAATTTGGATTGTTGATTTTTAAACATTTACTTTGGTTAAACAGATTGCCTGACTGTATTGGATCATTGATTATTAGACCAGAACTGGTTTAATGGGAAACTAACATTACATAGCAGTAGTAAATACAAATGTACTAAATTCATCCGTTCATTTCATTCCTTGACAAATGTAATTCACTAGCATTCATTGGTTTGGCTGTTATGTTAATTTTTCAATTTTCAGAACATTTTTGAAATCACACACAATTATGATAAAAGTTAGAAATTGTAATAAATGGCAGTGCACATTGAATCTTATGTAATAAAGTTAAGGATGACATACACAGAAATTTAATCAAGGAAGCCTTTGCTACATGTATTATGAAAGGAACTGTCTGATCAGAAATTAAGGTTTGCTTGCCATTTTTTTTGTTGCAGCCATTTTCACAGTGATGTGCTACAATGTGCTGTGTGACAAGTACTGTACTCGACAAATGTATGGCTATTGTCCCTCTTGGGCACTTAACTGGGAGTACCGCAAAAAGGGAATCATAGATGAGATCCGGCATGGTGCAGCCGACATAATCAGTCTGCAGGTGAGGCCACCAATTTACAGTTCTGAACCATTGAACATCCATGTGACTGGTTCAAAATCAGTTGTATCAGGTATTCAGCTTGTTGTATGTAGGAATTCTCAAAGGGGTGAAATGACTGTTTAAATAGTGATTACAGGGGGAAAAAATCCTGGCAGTTAAATCAGTGTTTTCTGTATGACATCAGGAACACATCAACAGATTAAGGATGTTATCCTGCAGACGTCAACAATTGACATCAATGTTCACAAGCCGGGATGTGGTTTGCTTGTTGTAGTGAGGAGATACTAGGCCACTGATATCAGGGTTTTAGCCCACTTTATTGCATAGTAGCATTTCAAAGTTTTTATTCCGTCATATAAAAAAACCACAACTTGCTATGACTGGGGGGGGGGGGGGGGGGGGGGGATCACCCAGGTTTGAAATAGGTACATGCGTCCACCTCTCCCCATTTGGCCTAGGTGACTGTCCATCCATCATTTCATCTCAAGTAGTCTGTAAATAGATTTAAGACCACATTTTTGTATACTTTCTTCAAGGTTTGTTGATTGTCAAGTTTCGAAAATAAGCAATGTAAATACATGTAGAAATCTGTTTTTGAAACACCTTGGAAACAAAAATTAGCTAACTTAGATTGTACATTTAATACAGAAAATTTACTTAATTTTTATAGGAAGATTTTTCAGAATTGGCACATCCTTTGAATACAAAGTTGTTATGCATATATGATGTTATACAGCCTGAGGTTTTTGTCTTAGGTTGTTTTTCTTTAAAACTACATGCACAAACTCAGCATTGAAAGTGTTTAGATGTCATTTTTTTCTATTTACATGATGTAGTACATGTAACTCTAACTTTGACCTGGTATGTATATAAAATTGATACGGTTTTGCATCCTTGTGAAGAGTATTAAAAGTACAAGTCAGATATTCTTGGATAACACTTGCAGAACTCCCCAAGCTGTGTTGAGTAAGTTGTTAAAACACACTTGTCTCAGATCCAACAAGCACTGACCCCATTGTAGTTCCTGTCTCTTCATTGATTGTCTCTGTGTTATGGGTCATGTATTGTTTGTTAGTAGTTGCTGTGATGAAGCAGGGAAATGTCCTAACATAGATAGGAAGCTATCGACAGTTTTGTTCTGTCACTCTGGCATTGAAATCGAAGGGTTGTCAGCCAATCAATATCTGATCAGTTGTGTGAAGAGAAACCTTGTGAACATCTCATTTACAGATTGATAAATAAGAATTACCTCTTGTCAAAAGAACAATTGCCCTTTTCATCTGCACATTTAGCAGACATATATCAAATTAGGAAACCACTGACAACAAAAATAGTTCTGTTAAGAGGTGTTTATTTGATCATTAGAAAAGACACAAAGTGACACCAACCTTGATAATTTTAATCAGTTTCAATCAAGTTGAACGGCTGCTTTGATCATTAATCAGTTTAATCAATCATGTTTTAAGTGCAGTTTTAAAGATTGCTAGATCTAAATAAATTTAAAAAGGGGGGGGGGGGGGATAAACATGTAGATGTATTTGTAATGCAGATTGAAAAGACTTTTTTTTTTTTTTTATGTATATTATTGGGTCCATTACAGGAAGTGGAAACTGATCAGTTCCACAACTTCTTCCTACCAGAACTCCGCCGAGACGGTTATGATGGAATTTTCTCAGCAAAATCAAGAGCACGTACAATGACAGAGGCTGACAGAAAGCATGTGGATGGTTGTGCAATATTCTTCAAAACAAGCAAGTAGGTGACAGAATATTGTAGGATTAGGCAGCACACAGTCAGTCACTTGTCATAGGTGGTAGTAAAAATCCGTCATTCTGGGAACATGCATGTTTATTAAATCAAGGTGTAGCTACTTTTTGGTTTTATTTTTGATTTCTCTTCAAACACTTTAAATAAGGGATTATTGAGATTTTATTGCTGTCCTGCTAAGAATGGGCTACTGTTCTATACTGCAACGTGAAAGAAAGAAAAAAGGAAGATTAAATAAATGACACTCTCACTTTGATTAATGAACGTACGGCAAATGAGTAATAATTAAATGGGCATACGGTGCATAGATCTTGAATTAAGAGACCTACATATAGATGCAGATGTCATGCAGGAAATGGACTTGGTTTTTGTTCCAAAGGACACCACCCAGTGTAGATTTTTCTACTAAATTATGATTATGGTGGCAGTGTTGTCAGTAATTAAATTGACCTTCAACCAGATGATTAAAACGACCTTTAACCAGATTTGGATCACAACTGTTCTGTCATTTATTGGTCCAGTCTCTCTTTAGCAGACTTTTGATCAGAACTTCATCGCATTGCCACAAGAATCTGAAATCCCAGTAGAATCCTTCCAGAAAATGTCACTCACAGAGCAGTGACTACACTGCTCTGGTAATTACCCAGTACAAAAAATATAGGTTTGTAGTAATTACTACAGAACTCATAACAACATAGTCTGAAGCAGTGCTTATCATGGGGTAAACCTAAAGGACAGACATCATAATGAAGAAAATTATAGTATTTGAATAGAAGTTAAAAATGACTGGTTTGTTAAACATTCAGGGCTAGTGATGCCAGGTAGCAGACAGTTTACAGACAATCCCTTTGTCTAACTGTTCCTTTGTATACTAAGTCCCTTATAATATTTGTGATTTAATTGGACAAGGTTGTCATGGCAGCTCGTTATGTAATTTTCAAAAAAAAAATTTAATGACACATATGTTACTCCTTAGCTGGCGGCTACTGGAAAATTAAGTTTCTATGTCATAATTTTTTTAAGTCATAAGTGAAAGCCCATTTCACAATGAAAAATAAGAAGATACTATGATTTAATAATGTTGTTGTGGTCATTACTGTTTGAAAAAGACAAATAGAAGTTACTATGTGTCCTTCTCTGTGATGACTGTCTTGCTCATTTTTATGACATAATTCCTGGAGTGTTTCCTTTTTATGTAATTACATAAGGACAACTCCGGGACCATTTCTGCTGTTCTATAAATATAGTTTATTTGATAATTAATAGCATGGCATAGCAATTAGGATTACAGTTTAAAAATTGGAAGATAAAGGGTAGCCATTATCTACTCCAGGTTCCACCTTGTGAAAGAGCATTGTGTCGAGTTCAACCAGCTGGCCATGGCTAATGCTGAGGGTTCAGATGACATGTTGAACCGTGTCATGACAAAGGACAACATTGGACTGGCAGCCATGTTAGAGATTAAGGAGGGAGCATATGACAATGGTGAGTGGTTATTCTGCTATTGTGACTTCTTGCTAAAGACTTACTCAACCATTACTACTGCTGATAAAAATTAAAAACACCAGTCTAGTGATTTGTTGTTTAACAGAGCATAGGAATTATAAAACATTCACATTGTTATAGGTTGTAAGATGCTGCTGTCTGCAGATGTTGCACGTGTGGTGATTTTATTAAATAAATATGTTTAAAAATCAGAATTTTTATATACATTATGCTATTTTTTCTAACAACTGCTTTACAAAATTTGGATACTGAAATTACATGATAGATGGAGTTTATAAAAGACAATTTTAAATTGTGTGTGTTATTTATATTTGATGTTTGTGGTATATACAGCAGGTGCCCTGAGTGAGGCTCAGATGAAGCAACCCCTAGTTGTAGCGACGGCCCACATCCACTGGGACCCAGAGTTCTCTGACGTCAAACTCATTCAGACCATGATGCTGATGTGGCGCCTCAAGCAAGTCATTGAGGAGAACTTCACCACCATGAACCAGGGGCCAGTCGATGTCACTCGTGTTCCACTAATCCTATGTGGAGATCTCAACTCCCTCCCAGACTCAGGTCTGTATTTCAAACACAAAACTGCATCTCACACACAAAGTTCTATAGGTCACACACACAAAGCCCTACATTATTGAAACTTTTTATAGTGACATTGGTTTCGTATTATCTCCCCCCTCCCCACTCCCCTTTTTAAAATGAGAGAAAATATTGATTTGCACCTATTGGTCTATAGACCAAGTGTTGTATGCTCAATATCTTTAGAACCCTTTTAACTTTGAACTTAGTATTCTCGTAGTCCCTAAAGAGTAAATGATTTGAAGTCCCAAGGTAAAAGGCTAGGGGGCAAACTACTCCAGACATAAGAAAATATTGCCCATTTTTTTCATTATTTTTGGAATCCTCTGCTATGAAGCCATCAGGTGGCTGTCCAGAACTTGTATGGGACCCTTGATTTTAACTATTATTATAGACAGTCTAAATTTAATGTTGATATTTTCAGTTTTGCCACATTAAGGAGGGAGGGTTGGATAAATGTTTCTAAATCATTTCTTGTTTTATATAATGAGAATTCAAATAAAAGAAACCATGCATGTATTTTGGATAAGAGAAAGATCATTATGATTGTAGCAAGTTTTCTGTAGATTTTACCCACAACTGATTGAAAAGAGTAGATTATTTTTATCAAATTTTATCTGCCTGGTTTCCTTGTTCATATCCTGGTACATTTTGGTTGATAACGAACTGAAATTTTTTTGTGATAGTTCACCCAGAGTTGGTAGATGATTATTGATTAAGTCATCCAGTACAGGACTCGAGGGTTTCGTGAATGTCAGTGGTCCCTGTAAAATTATACCATGTTGGGGGTGGGATGTCATTTACTGTAACATTGACATTTTCAAACTGCATGCTAAAAGTGTAGATCATATGTCATGCATTATCAGCTGCATACATTGATGCCATATTTAGGAAAGGGGGGCTTGGTCTCATATTATTTATAAAAGACGTGTATGTCTGCAATCTGTTACAAAGGTAAAGTACAGGTGCTTTTTATGGCTGATTATATTCATTAGTAAAGCCTTTGCTTTCAATCATTTTATATGATTGACATGGTGTATGTTGGGATCTGATCAACACCAGTAAGCTACTCCTGGTGTTTGTTATACAATGTATTTTGTAATCCATTATTTGTGTAAGCTTTGATTACTTAAATCTGTCTTGGACAAAGACTTCAGGTCCAGACATGGTAGTGTTTTGTTACTTTGAATGATAATTATCTCAGGCACATTTTCTTCAAATTCTGATCTTTTTTAAAGGATGAACAACACACAGGACCTATCAAAATTGTCATGAAGAATGACATACAGAATATCAATAAAAATGTTGTGGCACTGGAAAATGTAAATGTTGCTTCATGATGCAAAAAATGTGATTTCAGTGTAAATCTATCAAGAAAATCTTTTTTAACCCTTACGGGACTTAAATGAACAACAAACAGATTGCATTGTGTGGATAACACCTTAATCCACTAAACTGACCAGACAAATGAGTAATTTAAAAAAGGATGATGAGTATATATCGTGGTGTTTGGGTAGTGTAGTAATTAAAACACTAGCTTTTCACTAGTGCCACCCAAGTTTGATCCTTGTGATTGGCAGTGATTGTATGCGAGAGGTTACTGAGGTCGTTCAATCAGAATGGGAGTTTCACTTGATTACCCCAGTTTTTTCCCACATCTTCTTGCCAATGTCTGAGCTAACAAATGCATTGAAAGAAGTTGAAGACCTTTATTAACTGAATATTTCTGATTTTAATTTTACATCTATGATGTATTTGCATTTGAAAAATTGTGACAGCATATTATTTCTCTTAAAACTTTTTTTTTTTTAAATTATTATTTTCATTATGCATGCATAAACTATTTTATAACTGGGTTATTTAAATAACATCTATTGTCTCTCCTGACAGCATCTGATTGCACTACATTAGATTCATATAAACATTGATTCATATAAACATTGATTCATGTTCACTCTCTGTGGTGTAGGACCTTGAGAGTGTGGGACTGTCAATTGGTTAATGGGAGGGACAGTGACAGATTAATACATGGTCTAATACTATGAATATTTTGTACATGGACAATAAAATCCTTATCTATGTACTTTAGCAGTTTCTAGTCAGGAATGAGGTCAGTTGTGGGTGGAGAAACATGTCCTGGCACTATGTTATTTTATTCTAATGACTCTTGGGTCATTGTCTTGATTTTTATAGTGATATAATGAGAATTTGAACACTGGAATTTTTTTTTATTTTAATGAGTGTAATGTAACCTTTCTAAATTGCCCAGTATGAGACAACTTTGATCAGTTTGCAAACTGACCACCTCAGTGCATGGTGACATGGCTTTGTGTTGTAAAATCTCAGCAAACATCATTAAATTGTTACAATATCATGTCCATGATGTAAAAGACCAGTCCGCGGTGCTTAATTGTGTTTTACCACAGCCCACAAAAGCTTTTATGTTAACAAAGATGTCAACATTTTGTGGCGACGTCTCGCATCCCTGTGCCATGTTTTACACCTAGTCCTGTGAAGGGTTTATGTTGTTGGCATTCTTCAGCAGTGTTTGAAAATGTTTTCTTCATTGCAGGTGTTGTAGAATATCTTCTCTCAGGAAAGGTAGCTCGCACACACATTGACTTCAAAGACATTGGTTATGAGGATGCCCTGCAGAAAATTCACGCATCCAAGGACAAAGACTCATTTTGTCACGACTTTAGACTGAACACAGGCTACGAAAAAGACGTTATGCCATTTACCAACTATACGTAGGTGTCAATTGTTCATTAATCTCTTGTGCATATTTGAATGCATAGGTCTTTATGAAAACTGTAAATTGCACAACACTAAATTTTGAGTGCATAATTGAAAGGATACAATTGTTGAAAACAATTGCACCATAGACATACCAGTTTATTTATTCATTTCTTAATTATTATTTTACAGGTATGACTTCAAAGGAATTATTGACTACATATTTTATTCTAAAGAACACATGAATCTAATTGGTCTCTTGGGTCCACTGGATGAGGAATGGTTCCGTCAAAACAAAGTAGTGGGCTGTCCTCACCCCCACGTCCCCTCTGACCATTTCCCATTGCTTGTGGAATTTGAAATGCCAGCAAGGAATCTCCCCAACAGCCAAGGAAACCCCCCATTAATCCAGTATAGATAGTGACAACACTTGACTATGTAAAGGGATCACTTTGCTAGTGCAATGAAGTTATTGTGATCTTTTGAATTCTTTGCAATGAATGATGTTTTTAAAAGGCCTTTCAGAAGCGTATCAGGGATACTTTATTTCCTATTTTTATATTAGCTGTACAAATTCCCAGGCAGTTGTCATACTACATAGTATCATTTCATGTTGACTGAGGGATGTTGATTAAAAAAAAATTTTGTTTTTCTTTCATGACAACTTTTTGTAGCATGTGCATTTATTGTGGTGATGAAAAAATATCAAAATTTGCTTGTTCAGTAATTTTTGCTTCATAATTTCATGTGATAAAATTGATTTTTATATTTGATGTAAATGAAATTATTTTTTAATGTTTGGAGCATTGCAAAGAATGTGAACAAAGTGAAGGGGAGGCCATCCTTGTTGTACAATGGTTAGCTGTCCCAATAAATCATGACAAGAATAAGATGATCCAATCTTTTGATTTAGCATTTTAACTTCAAGACTTTATAAAATCATTTTGCTGTGATTATACAGATCGTGTTCTGCATTCTTATGATATTGTAAGAATTAATTGCTTTTAGACAAAAAAAAAAATTGTTAAGACCGATTTTCTGCTGTTCTCATGTACAAATCTTATGTGAAAGCTTTATATAGGCTGCAATGCTTAATGCTTTTATGCTCAATGTCTTTAAGTTGAGAGATAATTATTTTTATCAAAATTCACCCAATATTGAAGAGACCAAAAATACTCAAAAGACCAGACCAAACTAACTTTTGTACAAGAAAATTTTCTGTCTCTTTTCTGCATGTATGCAAACCTCTCTTAAGAAAGAAATTAAACCCTTTTGCTGTAAATTGAAATGCTGTTTGAATGTTTTAAATGGTCTGGTATATGTTTTATTTGAAGATGTACTATTTCAGTAAACCAAGGTGTAAGGTATTGATTGACAATAATCTATGATGTTAGATAGACATTAAGAAGGTACATATTATGCTGTAAGTTATGCTTGTGTGTATGGTATTTATTTGTGTGTTTTGATTGGTCAATCGGTGGCCAGTAATATACAATGTTTGATAACGTGATCTCAGGCGTTGCTGCCCATGCATCACTTGGCAATATACATATCTATCCATTCATCATTGTAACCAGAAATATTCTTAGTTTTAAAAGAAATGAATTTTTTAAAGAAATTTTGATTTCAAATTTGTATTCAATATGTACTTTCTTTAAAAAATAACAAAAAACAAAATACAATGCAGTATCAAACAAAACTCTGAACTTTGACAAGTACACTAGTCTTGACTTTCATTTGTTATTTTTTAATCATTGTGTTACATGAAATGCATATGATATCATTTTGTCAGTCATACCAGACCAGGCAGCTTATTAATAAGACATTGAGGTCACGTCGTGAATATATGATTTTGACCGTTTTCTTCTGGCATGACTTGGGCGAGGAAACATTCCTGTTGTTCTGTTGTATTGTGTCTACATTAATTTGATATGGTGTATATTATAGAATTTCTATCAAGTACCAGACTTGGTTAAAAATAACAACAAATGAACTGCAGTATTGTGAATTGCAGACAGTTCACTTTTAAAGTTTCTTCCAAAATAGTTACATGCATTTAATGCAGTTCTTCTCATCTTCGTTAGGTAAGAAGTGCTTTGAAGGTAGAAATAAATAGTGTATGTTTTGTAATTCAACCCAAAGAACGATCAACTGACATTTATCAAGACTGGTGTGTAGTCCCCTGAGAACTATGTAATTATAATAAACTAGTGCTTCAGAAACTGTAAGAGAGGTAAAGCATCACAAGATCTGATATCTGTCTCCATGGACATGACCCAACAGAAGGTCACTGCCGGCTACATTGTGTTAGGATTTCTATTTTAACCTCTTTGGTGGAGTTTGTCAATTGTTTGTCTACAGAAAATCTCAAAGGAATACAAATAAATATACAAAATGAATTGGTGTTATGTTTTCACATAAATGGAGAGAGAGCATAGTGTGTGCTAGCTGAAGAACTATAGCTCTTTGAGAAAATTTCTGGATAGAAGAGAGACTTGCAAATCCACCCCATACCTAGTATAAAATTCTTCAATTTACATCACAGCTGTTTCTGTGGACAGTGTGTATGTCTTTATTTCATTTGAAGTACGCACCTAAAGAATTTGGTATGAAAAAATGTCATGTTTTCTCTCTGCACTTGTGTCAAGACATACTTTAAAAGATTTATGAAAGACCTATTGAAACTGGAAACTCGGCTAAAATGTCCATTAAATCCACATTCCAACTCGGCTTCAGTAAAATTCACCTGTTCATGTTGCCAAGGTGGGTTATGCGTCAGTTTGAACTGTGTGGTAGAAAGTACCCCATCTGCAATTATGTTGCGACTTTTTTCCTGTCTAGTTCATAGAGAAGTTCAGGGTGTATGCAACGTTTCTTAATATATCATTTTTTGTGTACAATTCACTTGCATTCTACCTCATTTCCACATATTAAAAAAATTAGGGTATGTTACGATGTCTGTTTTAGAATTATCATATTTTGATAGTTCCTGGTTGTTGCAAATAAAATGTAAATTAAGCTCTATTGTACATGTATAAATAGGCATTACCATAGTGAAGGAGAGAAAAAGCTTTGAAAAATGGGGTATCGAACCAAGGACCTTTAGATTTCAAGTTAGATGATCAAACCACAGAGCTATCCAGGCCAATGTAAAAGATAAGGTACTAGTACTACATTACAAAATCTAAATCTATTATTCAAGAACTCGATCGAGGAGATAAAAAGTAATTTTAGAGAAAATGTCGGAGACGTCACGTATGTCTTTATTAGAGGGGGTTGTCTGCATTTGTATTGAAGTCCAGTTATTACACATGGGTCTTTTTTTGAAAATTGAGACCCAACTGTCTTAAATATGTCACTTTATCTTAAAGCGCGCAAACTAACAAAAGTACAATTTTGTAAAATTAATACTCAAGCAAGTCATCTTGAGGGAAATTATATTTTAAGATCTGTTACTTTGCATCCAATATCTTCCACTTTCCTGCTGTCTGAAAATCTGGACCAGTTGGACACAAATGTTTTGTATCGCTAAAACAAACAGCAAGCCTCCCCTCTATTATGTGGTTAAGTGGCAGTTATGGAGATTCTCTATTCTGTGGAATCATCAATGTTCATGGGTAGCCAAATATATACTAGTTCATGGGGATGGAATTTCGAGGGTTAACATCATTTTGAAATAAACAACATACTACAGAAGCTATTGCAAAGAATATAAGTGGTTCATGAGGATGTGAATTTGTTGGCAAAAGGTATCCCCCCCCCCCGAACAATAATGATTCCACAGTTAAGGAGGTGTAATACATTGTCATAAGGTTGACTTCCTTACAAAATATGAATGAAAATATATCGGCAATATTTGTATTACATTGCCTAGCTGGATAGTTCATTTGGTTAACGTGTCAACTGCTAATCTGTAAATTATAGGTTCAAGTCCAGCAAGGGTTTTAATTTTTTTTTTTTTCAAATTACTTTCAACTAAAACTGCATTTTTTGACTGAATAAAGAAAATTTGAAAATTTTGAATTTCGAAATATTGTACATTTCCTCCATTTTCCATCCTTATCCGACTTCTCTGGTGTGTTATTCCTCCTTAAAGTGTCTTTAAAATCTTATCCAGGTGAGCTATAAGCAAAATTCACACCAATTGAAAACAACCAGATGAATGCTGATTTCATTTTTTTATTGTGCATTTTTCAACATGTAGCAGAGTTTTTGAAGTATGAATCCATTCAGATACTAATACCTCAAAATATTTGACAACTTCTCGTAAAGCATGATCAAAAATAAATCATGGTATAAATTAATCGAGCAAATCTACACAAACAAGTTTGATTACACTTACAGTGGTATTATTAAAGAACAGCATTCTCTGTAGTCAGTAAGACTGCACAATTTTGATAAAAATATCCAAACTCATAAACTGTCACATAGGCTGGATCTTTTGTTTCCAGCTCAATATTGGTTTCCTTCTCGAGAATTTATCACCATTTAAAAGTAAAAAGCATTATGAACACCAGTAAACACTAGCAAGTCATACACTAGCTATGATGTTGATCTTCTACTTTGACTAGTGTTGACATGGGAATGTACAAATCGATCATTTAGAACTACTCACTTGGTACCCCAAGCTACACAACACAACTGTACAACATGTTTACTCTGAAAACAAAGACATACAACAAAACTATTCTTTTATATTTTTAACATGGTGGAAGTGAAAAGTAATCTACAAAATCTGAATTAATATTATTGTTGCAAAGTGATTTTTTCTTCATTAATAACTTGGGCAGAGAATTACTTTACAAGTAAAATTTTTTTCACAAATGGTACATCCAATACAATCAACAGTTTAATGACAACTTCGGGATTTTCTTCTGCAAACGTCTGTACTTGTTGCAACATCTGCTTCCAATACAGATGAAAATGAATGCCATAAATGTAGGCCAGATCAGTTTTCAAATTTCAATCAACAGCTTCATTACGTCTGTACATCAATAAGAACCTTTCTGTTTATTAAAAACAATCCCATAAAACAGCAACATATGACAGTTACCAAAAAATATATAAATCTATTTCTGAAAGTTCTTCACAATCGTAATAGGTAATTTCCATTGCATAACATTGATACTGTGTTGTTTTAATGGTATGGAATTATCATCCATGTTTAAGGGTTATCTCAAAATCTTGCAGTCACAACATACGTATTTCTACATTTACAGAACAGTATTTAAATCTCGTATAGCATAATTTCATTAAAAAACAAACTGAACATTGCCCAATCCATTTAGTCTGATAAAAGAATATGACATTCCGAGTATAATACAATAATACATATTTGTTTTGGAAACTTAGAGTGTCAATAAGTCACATTGCTCTCTTGAGCAAACTACATCTCATATGCTTAACAATAACCTTGTAAAAATTAATTTCATTCCTTCAAAACAGAGTCAAGAAATTCGAAAATAAAGCAGCCAATCAAATTTCACATCAGCTATTTAAATTCTGATATTACACCCACCCCCCACGGGGATCTGGGTTGTTAGAATAGATCCTCAGTACCCCTTGCTTGTTGTAAAAGGCGACTAAATGGGACAGTCCTTCGGATAAGACCATCAACAACCGAGGTGGCACGATACAGATCCCTCTCTGCTCAAAGGCCATAAGTGCCGAGCATAGGCCTAAATTTTGCAGCCCTTCACCGGCAATGGTGATACCTCCATATGAGCAGGATGTTAAACAATATATAATCAATCAATCAGCCCCCCCCCCCCCTCCCCAAAAAAAAACTCTTGAGTCACTAGTTGAAGATGCTGGCTTGGCAAGTATTCATCAAGTGAATACGTCAATTTTATTTCAAGCTTTAATAATTTAACCCTGTGTTATTCAATGACAAGCCATGGTGACCCTGTCTGAATATTTCCAAACTGTAACAAAATGTACTTTTCCCATTCAACAGCACTGAAAGCCTTAATAGAGCTCTTCTGTGTTATAAAACTGGTTAAAACTAGTATCATGTAAGCTAAGCCAGTTTTTGCTACTCTGTCAACTTCATATATGTGCAAGGAGTTAGTAGTGAATACCCAAGCATTTTAATTAGAAAATGCAAATATTTGAAATTGTTTTAGACATCCAATGGTGCAAATAACATAAACCAATGTGAAGACAAAAATTATTATATCTCACTTTAATTAAACAACACTTAATGGACCAGGACTAAGCATGCTGCTGGTAAAAAAAAATTAAAAGCTTTAATACATAGCACTATGATCTTTAACTGAAGAAATGTACCACTGCCATCATAAATACCACATTGTGCCAGATTTAGTGTAGAGGCATGCAAGGCTTGCCCCCCCCCCCCCCCCCCCTAAAAAAAAAGATTAACACTAGATGGACAGTCTCGCCTATCTACTACAGACTGAAAAATCTTTACATCTTTACCCTGAAACAACCATGCACTTAAACCTGTTGCCTAAGATGAGCTAAAATTAGTTCTAGCACAAGGAAAATATATCAAATATCAGAAAAATGCATTCACATCCTATTCATATATGTTATATTGTTATATACATATATATACATGAATAAAATACTTTTCAACTGAAAAAAAAATATAAACTTATCTCAAAGGAAGTTACTGTTCCATTGAAAAAGATTCTTTAATATGCAAACCGGTTTGTATATTGAGATTCTGACCATACAAGTAAAGTTTTCATATACATATATAAATCAATATGCACAAAAAATAAATTTATATGCATTGAAATAATATAGATTAAGGAGTTAAAAGGGTAAGAGGCAACAAATCTAAAAAGAGATCATAACAAGAAAAGTTGTATAACATGATCGGAAATGTATACATACTTCTCAATCTTCAAAGTTGTTCTACGTTCTTTCATATTTTTTATTCTTGCTGGCATGTTAAATTATTGATTGAAAACAGTAAAATTATTAATATACAATGTATAATTGATGATCAAATGTTCTGTTGATGTTAAGAATTCATAACTGCAGGCAATTTATTTTTCATGACACCAAGAATAGTCTTCATAATGACACTTGCCTTCAAAATGTATCCTGTTAACTTATGAGTAATGTCTGTTTGTAAAACAAATGATATGTATGAAATGGAAAAACATAGTTTTTGCAAGGAATACAAACCATTATGACTTGCTTAAAGGAAAGAAACAGTGTTTCTTATAAAGAGTTCTAGATTTCAATATGTGTATAGTATTTATTACATAAGATTAACCAAAATTAAAGTTAAATAAAAGGCTTATTTTAGCCTGAAATCTACCAAACTGGAAAGTTCATGAAAGTCATGACTTGGCCCTGTCTATTTTCCCAAAAATCATAACCTGCGTCAGATCATAATCTGCATCAAATTTTGAAAGCGCGTAAAATGTGCCAATCTCTTAGGCTTTTAACAAAATTTTTACACATGTGCCACAACCTCTGATTCAATATTTCTTACCAGAAATTCATGGAGGAAGGATCATCAAGACAAAAAAAATTTGGATTGTGGGCTAGAGTGACAAAACTACTGGTTGTTAAATGCCTGTAAATATGCTAGTTTTAAACAAAATGAGAAAGGCTATGATGTTTGCTTGCATTTTACTCCAGAATAAGAACTCATCATATAAAATTTTTGGTATGTATTAGTTTTTTCATCTGTGCAATTATGTAGAAAATCTACACAACCCAACATTTCATAGAATTCTAAACAGGCCCCAATTACATGTATACCATTCATGAAGTTCAGTCTTTAATACTTGTTATAAATTCCCAGTGTATGGTGAATAAAAATATAAGAAGTTACTGGCTAATCATCATGTAAAGACTGCATCTTTTACACACATTACAAAGATTTCACCACATGAAGCAAACTGTATAACTGTAAAAAATAATTTCCATGAACACCAAATCTCCTGGCACTTATATGCTGTGCCATGTGTAAATTGGGAAGAAATACAAATGATGTCATTTACTGATTATCTCCCCTGAGTCATGCTTTACCCAAATAATCCAAAATGCATGTACTAGTTTATCTTATATTAAATATATGTTAACATACAGAATAATATATGTTAGGCAGATCTAGAGTGTATGTATTAGTTTATCTGTATATTAAATATATGTAATTTAACATACAGAATAATGTATGTTAGGCAGATCTACAGTGTATGTCATAATTTTTGCACGAGTGGAATGAGATTCCTTTTTCAAAGGCTTCCCTATAAACATCAGTCATACCATTTCTAAAATCTCACCAAGACTATATTCATATTACTAATAGTATTATGCACCATCCGCTTACAGTCAATGTTTGAAATACTTGTCGTTATCATATAACCTGATAACTATACAGAAGTTAATGCGAAAAATGTACGATAACAACTGACTTGTTAAAATAAATATACAGATCACATGTTTATCATACCGGCTCACACACAAACACACACACACAACACATTTACAATGAGCACTGTTGTGTGACAACATAGATGAAACACCACTGATGAGAGACTGCGACATCAAACTTCTAAGATTTCCTGCTGGTCAGCGAGGGACAAGACCCCTGGGCCTCCCTCTGGAGGATTTAGAATACTGTCTTCTATATCTTCTTGTATATCGTCAAATCTTTAATTGATGTAAATATATGGAAAAAAGAAAGGAACTGTGAACCTAACATAATGACTGATTTGTCATAAACTATATGCTAATTTTCTACTAGGCTGCAGATTTAAAAACAAAACAAAACAAAAACAAAAAAAAACAACAGTTGTTTACTTTAAAATGTGACCAAACATACCACACTGTTATCAAAAATACAATTGATGCATTTTTTGGGGGTTTATCTTTCCTCTTTCATTATAATAATTATTCATTGTCCTAAAGCTAAATTCAGAATGTTAAACACAATGGTGCATGCATTTAATGTGCTGCACAGTATGTCACCATGAAGAATTGCAAATTCAATCCCTCGTGTATTTTCCAAACTGAAATTCATTTTTTTATATTTACATTATCCTTCCATTTCTATGGGAAATCAGAGTCATTAAATAGACATAATTCATACATACAGTGTTCAAAACTGCATTTCATTCATGAGGAAATGACTATCATTACAATTGGTAAAGATATCAAAGGCAAAACCATTGGAAATGTTTAAACAAGAGGCTCTGATCACAACAATCATGTGTGTCACCAAGGGCCTGTTATTCAGCTGTTGTGATTTTTGAAAGATTCTTTTTCCAATCTTTATTCCCCATGAAAAAACTTTGATCCCATTTTGTGGCCCCAACCTAGCCCCAAAAGGTCAAGACATACATGTAACTGGAGTTGAATTCACACAACATGGAAATTCTTCATTATCAAGTTAACAAATATGACCATGTTGTTCTGATGGAGGTCAAATATCATAATTGAAGGTCTTGTCATAAGAAATCTACATACAAGCTCTACCTTCAACAGTTCAGGAGATACTGAATAGGCTAGATTTTCTTCAATCTTAAAGGCAAGTTAAACCCCATGGTCACAAATTGGTGCCTTAAGAAAGATCTTGTTACAAGGAATGCACATATGAAATATACTACTCAAAGTTTGATAAGGATCATATTTTTCAGCACTTGTAAAACTTTCAACAAAGGTGAATGACAACCAACACAGAGTGATTTATGTTCAGAAATGTTTACTTCAAGAAATTGTGACAGAAAAATTTGGCAAACATGACATTTCATCGCATACTCCTAAGGTAAAGGGAGAGTACCCTGAAAAGCATGGTAATTTCATGATCACGGAATTGTTTAAACTCTGCACATTCCATTTCACACTGCACAAACAAGTGTCAATAGCGGGTATGGCCTCCGTTAGCTCCAATGACAGCTTGGCAACGTCGTCTCATGCTTCCAACGAGGTTTTGAATGGACGCAAGAGAGATATTGTTCCATTCTTGGATCAGAACATTTTCAAGTTCCTGGAGGGTGGCTGGTTGTACAGGACAACGTGAAATCGCTACCTGAAGCATATTCCAGACATGCTCGATAGGGTTGAGGTCTGGAGAACGAGCTGGCCAGTCCATACGAACAATTGTCTCACGTTCCAGATACTCGTCCACCACCCTAGCACGATGTGGACGTGCATTATCGTCCATGAGGATGAAGTCAGGACCAACAGCACCAGCATATGGTCTCACGTACACATCCAGGACTTCATCCCTGTAGCGCACTCCGGTCATCGTGCCTCGCCTTAGGACATGGAGATCAGTTTGTCCAGCTCGACTGATTCCTCCCCAAATCATCAACGACCCACCACCATATCTGTCATGTTCAGCAACATTAGCGTCCTGATATCGTTCTCCTGCCCTTCTCCACACTCGTGCACGACGATCTGTGAAGTCAACACAAAACCTCGACTCGTCTGTGAAAAGTACAGGGGCCCAATCAGCAACCCTCCAATTCACATGAGCCCTGGCCCAATTCAAACGATCTTGTCTGTGTCGCTGAGTAAGAGGGATGCGAATACAGGCTCTCCGGGAACGAAGACCACCTTCATGAAGACGATTACGCACAGTTTGCGTGGAAATGTTAACTCCAGTTCCATTCAGAAGATCATTTCTAAGCGCAGTCGCCGTTGCAAACCGATGACGTCGTGCTGAAATCAAGAGAAAACGGTCATCTTGCTGCGTGGTGGACCTTTCTCTGCCGCCTCCATGTCGATGAGAAGCTGAACCATGAGCTTGATACCTGTTCCAAGCTCTGCAAACAACGCTCTGACTGACACCCAATAGCTCTGCAACGTGACGTTGTCTTGCACCATTTTCGAGCATTCCTATGCATCTGGCCAATTCTTCAATAGTCAAACGACGTCTTTGACGTTGTGGAGGCATTTTCATAGAGTAACAGTGACTTAAACGAGGTCAGATGTAAAGACAATGGCCAAATTCAAATCAACGACAAGCACTCAGAAATGTGAATAATGTGGGTACCATGCTTCACGTGCTACTCATGATCACTGCAGCATGCATTTCCCTACCTAACCTGTGTTTTGAGGCTCAAGAGGGGTCAGTCCAACACTATGATGAAATTTGCGTGTCTTATCAATTCATATATTGATTTTATAATGTAAGAACTATATGATCCTTATCAAACTTTGAGTAGTATATGAGAGCCCTATTACTCACCACTGAAAGTTATGAGCAAGGGTAATGTTTTGGAAAGAAGATAGAAAAAGAATAAAAACAATATGCTCCCTGACTATAGTTGCAAAGGAATAAAAAAAACAAAAAAAGCACACGAGAATTCACAAAACATGGGAATTTTTGCATTTCAATATAATTTAATGTGACCCTGCTTCTCTTGAATAGAAGTTGTAATCAATTTCCTGTATATTCGCATATATAGAGGATATTCAATGTTTTGTTGTTGGATATTGAATTTATTTCACCAGTGAGACAGGATTTTTTTTTATATTTTCATGAGTGCGAAGCACTCGTGAAAATATTAAAAAAAATCCCATCTCACAAGTGAAATAAATTCAATATCCAACAACAAAACATTGAATTTTCTGTTTATTACATTTTTCTTTTAGGTCTAACCACTTCCAGTAACCACTAACCACCAAAATGTAAATACGAACCAGAAATTTCAATTTTGAAAATACATGAGGGCATGAGCACCAAATGCTTTACGTTAGCATAATTTTCGTGAAGCGCTAACACACTGGAGTATGTTGGTGTAAGGCACTACAGTTGATGTCTTCATGTATTTTCAAAAATGAAATTTATTTCTTAAATAACTAATCATGGCTCTGCTGTTGTTGAGATGAAGATTTTTAAAGATGTTTCCCTATACAGATTGTTAGGAAAATCTTTCAATTCCCAATTGTGGCCCCAACCTATCACCTAGGATCAAAATTTGAATACACTTGAATATGCACTACCTTGGAATGCTTGCATATTAATACGACTAATCATGGTCCTGCTGTTCTTAAGAATAATCTTTTTTCCCTATATATTCCCATGCAAAACTTTAATCCCCAACTGTGGCTCCATTCTACTTCCAGGAGCCACAATTTTAACAAAGCTGAATCTGCACTATTTGGATATGACTACTCTGGCCCTGTTGTTCTTGAGAAGAAGATTTTTTAAAGATTTTTCCTATATATCTGCATGTTAAACTTTGATACCTTATGGTAGCCCTACTCTATCCCCAGGACTTTGAACAAACTTGTATCTACACTATGCTAGAAAGTTTTCATATAAGTTTCAAATTTTCTGATCCAGTGGTTCTTGAGAAGAATTTAAATGGCCACACCCTACATTTGCCTTTTCTTGATTTTCTCCCATTTGGAAGGAGCATGGCCAATCATTTGTACAAACTTGAATCCCCTTTACCCAAGGATTATTTGTGTCAAGTTTGATGAAATTGACCCAGTGGTTCTTGAGAAGAATTTTAAAGGATGCCACAACATTTTCACTAATTCTTAATTATCTCCCCTTCAAAAAAGGGTGTTGCACTTCATTTGAACAAACTTGAATCATCTTTATCCAAGCATGCTTTGTGGCAAGTTTGGCTAAAATTAGCTCTGTGGTTCTAAAGAAGTGGAAAATGTAAAAAGTTAATGGACAAACAAATAGTGATCAGAAAAGTTCACGTGAGCTTTCATCTCAGGTGAGCTAAAAATATCAATTTAAAGGGTAAATGAAAGCTCTTTGACTAAACAAAAGGCTGCAAGAGATTCCAGTATCGTAATTTTATCTGATGTCTGACAGTGTCAATTCCTTCACATTGTAGACTGATCAAAAGGAAAACTTCACAACACAGTACATACTTTAAATCAGCAATACTAAAAGTTGAACACATGCATTGTCAATTGCCTAAAAGTATTATCAACCTATTAATATCAAGTTCTCGTAATTCATCTGATCAACATCTACATGTAAACACTAATTCAACATTTTCTCACACATCAAAAAATAGGCTTGTTGCTAATCCATTATATCTAACACAACACATATCCTACCTATATCTCCTATAAAGCAGGTTTTAAAGATCAAAACAAAGTTTTCCTGTTTCATTAATAGTACTTAGGGTGTACTTTTGCAATATGGAACTTTTCATAAAATATATTTACCAATATCTGATATCAAATAAAAGTCACTTGAACTTACCTGTCATATGTTGCATTGTGAGATACTTTTTCTAATGACTGTTCTTCATTGTAGCATGACTTTATTCCATAGAATATACTAGTAAATATAAGCATAACACCTGAAATAAACAAACAACCTTGTAAATATTTCTAGTACATAAGCAATCTATTGAGGGAGACTACTTCTGAACAAGTTCTTTAATTCACTAAAAAAATATTGTACTGTATGGTAATTTTCATCAACTCCACATATAGTTTTTGATAACATAAGAAATACTTGACAGTATCTATATTCAAAAAAAAAATAAAAAAATACAGAAAATATAAAATATAAGTAACAATTTTTTTTACTTTGGTTTGTTAAATGGGATATGAAGGTCACAAACCCTGCAGAAAAAAATTGTAACACACTAATGCAGGCTATGCAGGTCATCTGCAATGATTGTGACCTTAGTATTTAACAAACCAAAGAAAGAATTTTATCATGAAAAATGCCCCTCCACACAGTGTGAAAACTGGCCCCACAAACAATATATAACTGTGTACACCTGAGAAAATGCCCATTGATATAACCTATTGATATAAGAGTGAAAACTGCTTCCTTCCCCCCCCCCCCTCCCCCCCCCCCCTCCCCAAAAAAAATATGTCTACGGATACCTGAGATAATGCCCATCCACACAGTGTGGGGCTGAATAAAACAGGGAATGGAGAAACAGAAATACAGAATTCCCTTCTTCCAATTGTCTATCCATAACACTGCATCCCAGAGTCGCTGACACAATGAAGTGGAGTCATCATTCCTGAAACCAGTCAACAGCCATCAGATAATAGCTATTGTTAACTCAGATATCAACAACATAATAGCCTAGATCAGACATAACTAAATCCATAGTAATAACTAAATATGTAACACTAACTGCATACAAAACGATTACTTCATTTCATTTTGGAGTATACTATGCCAAAATAGTAGTCATGGTTTTGACAAATAGTGTATGACCCAAATGGGAGTGTCAAAACCTTCACTATTGGCAAATTATACACAAAATGCAACATTATCATTATTATTACGCTGACTTTATATTATTTTATGTTTCAATGGAGCAAAGGGTGAGCACTCTTGTACTGTATTGATCAAGATTCGTACATGGATTGTTCACAACTGCATCACATTTATGAGGAAATGGCTACCATTACAATTTGTAAAGATATGAAAGGCAAAGACATTGGTAATGTAAACATTAGAAATATTGCATGAGGGTAACATTGAACATTTTCACCCCTCAAAAAACCATTGTCAACCACCTCCATTGACAATGGTTTTCTCTAGGCAAAAATTTTCAATGTTACCCTCAACTACACCAAAATGCAACATTTGTTTCACTATACTGAATGCTATGTAAACAATAAAGCAGAAAAACTTACGTCTGTTGACTTTTGATCAATCACTGTCATGCGATGTTTTGTGTATCAATGCAGGTATTCGACTTTATTACAAACATTCAGATGATGTCATCTAACAATTTTTAGCAAACTGTACATGCACAAATTTGATGCACATAATAAATTTTTTAATATCACTCACTGTCAAGTACTGTTACCCGTTGCTAGATACTATCACCCTGGAGTACATGCTTTCTATTCTCAGACGGAAACATTATGTTTTTTCAACTGTTTCTTAGCCAATCAGATTTGAGTTGAGTATTTTACATGAAAGTATAATAATGTAAATTATTATACCTCAGTGCATTTTTCCCTATATAAAAAGATAAAATAAACCAACTATTTTTGCCAAAATACCTTTGCCGTGTGTCGACAGTTTCTGTGCTATCTGCCCTAAGGATGATAGTCTTCAACCTATTCACTGGCAGCATTGGATTTCCCTCAAAAATTGGCATTGTGACATCAAATACAAAGCCCAAGATGTTGTTTTGATGTCACAACTAGAACAGCTGTTTAGATTTGCTTTGTTTTCAGAAGAGTATTTAATAGCCATCCTCAGTCAGAGAAATGCTACAAAAATTCAATCTTCTAAGAACATTTGTGGAAGGCAAACTGAGAATTCAATGACAGGGCTGAAACTAGGTGGTTCTAACACAATTATATGATGCTTCACAATAATTACATCTCCAACTATTTTCTCCATAATATTTTCCAAACATTTTCCACTCTGTCTGATCAAAATCAAACCTTTGAAAATCAAAATAAAAAAGAGCTAGTGAAGGTGGCCGAGTGGTTAAAGCATTGCGCTCAAAATCACAAGGCCTCTCACCTCTAGTCGGTGTGGGTTCGAATCCCGCTCATGCCGATATAAGTGAGAAAGTTTGCCAGTTTACTTTCGGAAGGTCGGTGGTCTCTTCCCGGATACATTGCATCTGGGTTCTCTCCTCCACCTACAAAAACTGGACGCCACCAGATAACTGAAAAATTGTTGAGTGTGGCGGAAAACAAACACACAATCAATCAATCAATACAACTGGATGTGAATTTCTCAGTTTGTGCAAAATAAAAGGTCAGTGGGCAGGGACTATGGAATTTAAAATGGAATGCCATGAGTATTTCAATTTTGTTAGGGCTTGGAGTAAAAAAGCTGAATGTTGTAAAGTGGAGTGAAATCATCATGATGTTGACATACAAGGTCGTTTTCCCTCCTTCATTTCCTGTGTGCAAATGCAGAATTGATGTCCGTTTCCAATCATTATACAAGTAAATTAAGGATGTCAAAATGAGTTTATTTCTTATTTGGTTATTTGATAGCTTTAGTCAAAGAATATTTGATTATTCAAACTTTTTTAACCACTGTTACAAAGATGTTCCTTGTACAATGTTATATACATGTATTATGTGTCTTTACCAACAATCAGATGTGCAAAATACAAGCTACTTAAAGGCATATGGAATCTAAATTATAAATTTGTCATGTATAGGCATTGTATGATGTATAAAATCAGAGGCTACGACATTATGAAGTTTATCCTCAACATCCTCATGTTCTTTATATTATTTGAAACACATGCTCTATTTCGTGTTAGAATTGTTATTATAACTTTTCTTATGTCATCTCATATTTGTTATCATTGCAATATATGTTTTTGTAACCTATAAGCAGTACTGCTTGTGGTAATAAACAATACAATACAATGGGACAAACATGATAAAAACCTTGAGTGAGCAGAAACACCCAGGTGTTATGTTCAGACTGATTAGTGTTCAGTTAACCATAGAAGTCCTGTTAGGTAGACCACATGAAAACATTCATTATGACAATTAATTAAGACAACAAGCATGACACTCTATCTATTTCAAATTAAATGCTGAATCATGGCATTTAAATACCCTCACCCACTGGAATACATATAAAATTCAGGGGCGGATCCAATGAAAGTTAGGAGGGCACCTGTCATGTCTGGAGGCTGCCTTAAGGCCCCCAGTGGATCCAGGACAAAGCCCTGGTGGGGATCCAGGGGCAAAGCTCCCAGATTTTATAGAGCTTGAAATGTATTTTTTAATTAAATAGTTATTTCTACTATTTTCTTCCCTTTTAATGGGACAAAATTAATAAAATGACACTAATTTCAAGGGATTTTCGAATAAAACATAAGTTCTCTTAATAAAATTAACAATAAATCAAAAGATTCCATCATTTATTTCAATGAGAGTAAATAAAATGATTGCTTCTTATATTGTTTATTTTTTTCTAAATAAAGACCATGATTTACCTTAAACAAGTCGGTTTGATTATACAAAGTCACACATTTAGCTTTTGACCAATCTACACTGCATGCTTTGTGATAGGGTGTTTCTTTTCCCAATCTAACTAGTACATACTATAGTAATGATGAACATTTAAAATTGACAGAGCAATATGAATGACAGGAAATCACTTGTTCTTAAATCTATCCACTGCCATCAACTCAGTAAACATATTTGATCTGTTGAGATCACTCAGTCATGTACACGTACATAGATAATTTTGTCATCATTTTGAATCTTCATTACATATGAGTATTTATACTAATATTTCCCTTAATCTGATATGCAAAACTGGGGGATTTCACTCCACTCCATTTTAGATTGTTGAGTATGTGAAATGAAGCTGTTATGCATAAATTATCACATTTTCCATTGTAGTTAATCACCTCACATACCTGACAAACTAGAGAGTGATTCCTGAACTCAACTCAATTGGTGTTATAAAGATTTATTCTGGTTTGATATTATAAAACACCTTCCCAATGCCAGGCTAGAAGGACAATAGCCTGCTTATTGTCACCCTTAAGAGGTATTATTCCCCTCGACTCCACCTCAGGGAATAGCTGCTCTCTCGGGGTGACTATAAATATTCATTTCACCCTCCTAGCCATTGGATAGATACAGTGTATAAATTATCAACTTGCACATATTTTATTTGTAATATGAGTATGCTATTGCATTATGTAATATACATCAACCAATCATTTCTTTTTCTGTATACTATTGCTACCCTATGTATACCCACTGTGGATCCTTGATAAGCAATAAAGCCATCTTACAGCTGTATAATACCCTTTGTGTGCTTTTATAAACAAAGTTATAATTCTATGTGTTACCTTGTCTAAATTCAAATGAAACATATCGTTTATGATTGATTGATTGATTAAATATTGTTTAACGTCCCGCTGGAGAATCTTTCACTCATACGGAGACGTCACCATTGCCGGTGAAGGGCTGCAAATTTAAGCCTATGATCGGTGCTTATGGCCTTTGAGCAGGGAGGGATCTTTTACATGCCACACCTGCGCGACACGGGACCTCGGTTTTTGCGGTCTCATCCGAAGGACTGCCCCATTAAGTCGCCTCTTACGACAAGCAAGGGCTACTAAGGATCTATTCTAACAACCCGGATCCCTACAGGGTTTATGAAACACCAGACTAAAAACATCAGATAATAAATTTCAAAAACAGCTCTAAATGATTGAATCCCCCATCTAGCATTACAGAAAGATGATGGATTGATTTTCCAGACAGCAAGTCTTACCCCACACAGACTAGGACACACATATTGATGGCAAACACAGACTCTAGGAATGTCATCAGGATGGCTATCACTCTGTAATCAAAATGAATTCTCCAGTAAATTATCACCTAACATCTAGACACAAAAATATTTACGTCACAATCTATCAAATTATAGCAAAGATGATAATGATATTATTTCTGAAATTAAAGAAATAGTAACATGTGGACAGAGAGAGAGAGATAACAATGAGAATCAACAGTAGTAATGTCTGATATACACACAGAGTTTAACAAAACATGAAAATCAACAGCAGTAATGTCTGACACACACAGAGAGTTTAGCAAAACATGAAAATCAACAGCAGTATTGTGTGACAGACTCTGAGAGAGATAGTTTAACAAAACAACAAGCATTCTGAATGTATTGATGGCAATACAAAGTCCCCTACCAGTAGAATGATTCAGTCAAAAGTTGGTCAAGCATAACGAAACTCAAACTTGATCTGTAACTATCCAAGATAAAGCCAAATATCAAATCTCAATTGAAATTCTTCATCCAATGTGGAGAAAAGTACAGAAAACTGATTCTTGCAATTCATCAAAGGGCATAATTCAGTCAAAAGTGGGTCAGGCGTAAAGAAACTCAGACTTATCTGTAACTATCAAAGAGAGAGCTATATATAAAATTTCAATTGAAATTCTTCATTAAATGTGGAGAAAAGTATAGAAAACCTCAAACATTCATCAAGGGGCATAATTCAGTCAATAGTACGTCAAGCATAATGAAACTCAAATTTGATTTGTAACTATTCAAGACAAAGTCATATATAAAATTTCAGTTGAATATCTTCATCCAATGCAGAGAAAAGTCTGGAAAACTGATTTGGAATGACAGACCAAGGGGTAAACTAATAGTCCCCTTTGGCAAAGCCGGTGGGCGACTAATAAAATCAATAGCAGTAATGTCTGACACACAGTCAGTTTTTAACAAAACAATGTAAATTAACTGCAGTATTGTGTGTGTGTGTGTGTGTGTGTGTGTGTGTGTGTGTGTGTGTGTGAGAGAGAGAGAGAGAGAGAGAGAGAGAGAGAGAGAGAGAGAGAGAGAGAGAGAGAGAGAGAGAGAGAGAGAGAGAGAGAGAGAGAGAGCAGTAGTGTGTGTGTGTGAGAGAGAGAGAGAGAGAGAGAGAGAGAGAGAGAGAGAGAGAGAGAGAGAGGGAGTTTAACTTACATCATGTAGAATCCAAGGTAGTGGCCATAGTATGCTGCCTCCACTCCCACACCCCACAGTCCTACCAAAAATGAAATCAAACCATAAATCTGTCAGTACATATTCTGAAACTCTGACACCAGGAATCTGCTTTTATATCTGAATCACACAAATTTGTGCAATATAAAGCCCCCATTATTAAACATAAACAAATCAAAAAGAGGTTTTTTTAATGCCTTTTCCAGCTGATGCATTGATGGCTTTCTGAAATGATGAGTTGGGGGGAGTCACATACAAAAAGGAAGAGGAGGACGGTTCACATACTACCCAGTTATCAAAAGATGACATTCATCCCCATATCAGCTGATAGAGACTATCTATTAACACAATGTCAAACAATGTAATCATGAAGTTTATGAATATAAATCAATTTGTTCTATTACATTAGCTTTAAATCAATGTTGTAAACTCAAAATAAAAGACACCAGAGTCTTCTCTTCTACCTCTGTTTCCTATTTTATTAGACGTTTAATTGAACATTGACATTATTAGTAACTAACAACTCAACTTTATGATAAACAGGATGACTTTAGCTTTTTCATTGTCAACTTCTCATATTTATGTAGCAATATTCCATTATCACCTGCATATGGTGTCTATGTCTCTCCACTGATTCAATACATGATACAACGGTTGCACCTTACATATTTCTTTCATGTACCTCATAACCCTACATTGCCTATGAAATAATCACACATGGAATAAAGAGTAAAATCAGTGACTAAAATTATTGTGCAGTCATATATTATTCTCAGTCTTAGAAAAATTCCTTAACTAGCATTTAAATACTATCAGATATACCAGTAGTAAATTTTCTAGTTAATCCTATTAAGGACATATGCGACATTCCTCAATAATTCTTCGGGAAACTTTGTGTACAATTCACTTGCATTTTATCTTGTTCTACAAAAAAATCTGGGGTATGCTACCACGTCTGTTTTAGAGTTGGCATATTTTGATAGTTCCTGATTGTTGCAAGAGAAAATGTATAATCAGCTCTACTGTATAAGTGTAAGTAAAAGAGAGAATAATCTTTGGAGCAGGAGGTTACTGAACCTGGGACCTTTATATTACAAGTTAGGTGACCTAACCGCAAAGCTACCCAGGCCAATGTACATAGTTTGGTAATATTAATACATTACAAAACCTAAACCTTTTTTTTAACAAGAACTCTTCTTATCGGAGATGAAAAATTAATTCAAGAGAAAATGTATTGTATATATCCTTAAAATTGACACCATGACCTGTACTTTAGGGGAAATAACTCATGCTGCATTGCAAAAAATTTAAACCATTGGAAATCATCAAATATTATGATGTTTAACGTGCCATATACAACATAAATCTAAATAAAAATTCTCAATTTTCAAAACAACAGACTTAACAAATTAGCACTGTAAGGAGTATTTCAAAACTTTAAAGAATTCACCTCCGTTTTTATTGAATCTTGGTCAAATAATTTATGAATTCAGTATGCAACAAAGGTGGATTTACATAATAGGGTCCTTAGAATACAAGAATTAGGTAAATATTGTGTGAAAAAGATCAAAAGTATTTTATACATAAGCCCTTGAAATGTATATTGGACTACAGGGCATCTCCTTTCTGTTTGTGCAAAGCAAAAATTTTGAAATTTCAAAGGTAGTGTGTGCTATTTCAAGTACATAAAATTTTATATTTGAAAATTTTAGGGGGAAGGGAGTGTGGCCCCCTCCCCCCTCCCACACACATCCCACAAATCTGCCAGTGTGCAATAACTGAAAATACCTTTACCCAAAAGGGGCTTACAGCCCTGAACCGTTTCTACTTTACCATTTTTACTTTACCATTTTTCCATTCGCTCATCGTGCATTCACCATGCATTCACTGTATGTACACCGTTCATTCAGCATGCACTCACCGTTCACTCATTGTGCGTTCTCCGTTCACAATTTTGGCATTCATAAATCATTCAGCGTGCACTCACCATTCATTCATCGTTCAGTTTTTGCATTTTCATTCAGAACATGAATGCGAAAGGAGTGATATTCATTGCAAAGAGAAAATAAAAAAGAAACATGTACAGAAGTAGCTATCAATCATACATGTAGATGGAATTAATTGCTGATGTATCATATCACATCACTTAATACTTTCTCAAAACAAAATAATAACATTCGGGATCAGGATGCCATAAATCTTTCATAAATGTTGTTTCCTGGTCAAAATACTGCTAAAAACAAATATTTTTGACAAATATTGCCACATTATTTTATAATGTTTCCTTAAGTGGTATAACAATAAGTAAACAATCAAATTACATTATGAAATTTTAACAGGGTATACTAGAGTACTCCAAAGTACTCTAGCATACTCTGTTTAGTACAGGTTGTCCGAAAAAGAAAGGTAACACTTTCATTCTTTTGGAATGCTGATTTAATGTGGAAATATGTCCACATAAAAAACAAAGATGTAATTTTTTTCTGGTAGCATAATTTACTTAATATATAAAATAATGCAATTTTAACAGCATTTTAAGTACCAAGTACCTTTTCAGTCATCGCAGTAATTAATGACATTCTCTAAATGACGTCCTTTCATCAGCTTCTCTTCTCTAACTCACACTTAGAAATTATTGATAACATTTTGACACATTTCTTCATTGATCTTCTTAACATCCCGTTTCATGTTTGACAAAAGCATTTTTGTGTCCACTGGCTTTGGTCTGTAAACAGAAGAATTGAGGTACCCCCAGAGAAAGTAATCGCACGGGTTCAAATCAGGACTATGCACGGGCCAGGACTGTCCACAATCCTTCACTTCAGGGTATCATCGGGAAATCCCCTCATCACCGAAGATTTCTTGAGATAATCTAAAACAATATTAGATGTATGTGCTGTTGCTCCATCTTGCATGAACCAGACATTTTGCATATTTGCTGTTCACTTTTGAAGTGCAGAACAAATTTATTTTTCAAAAGTGACAGGTAGCGTTGTGAGTTCACAGTGTTCGTACACACATACGGACCAATCACTCCATGTGACGATATAGCACACCAAACCGTTAATTTTTCACTGTGCAGTGGTCTCTCCGTGTAACAATGAGGCTGTTCATTTCCCCAGAATCTCATGCTTTGTTTGAATATATGACCAGATAGGAGGAAATGCGATTCATCTGAAAACCAAACATTTTGAAATGTGTCTGTGTAATTGTCAGCAACGTCTGCTGCCCAACGACAAAAATCCAGTCTTTGAACCTGATCCGAGATACTCAAACTCTGCATTATCTGAATTTTATATGGAAAAAGTTTGAGGTCCTTCCTAAATATGTCATGAACACAAGTTTTAGAAATTCCAGTCTCTGAGGAGGAACGTCTAACTGATTTCTCTGGACTGTTAGAGAGTATTTCTTGAAGAGTACTCACATTTTCATCACTCCAACTTGACCTCAGCCGACCTGCTTTTGGAGCATCTGATACTGATCCTCGTTGTTCGAATTTACATATAATCATGTAGACATAATTCCTGCTTACATTACAGTTCTTGAAATAGGATCTAAACTTTCACTGAACTTCTGTAACGCATTTTGTTTCATAAAATTGCCTGACAATAAAAATATGCTGATCCAATGTAAGTCGCGCCATATTGAAATAACGTTTAATTTGAATGATGTCATTGTGTTGGAACGTCATAATTTTAGGCACATTATTTTTACAAATAGTAAAAACTTTCATTTGAGCCCTTTTGAATGATATGAATTTCATAAAAATATCATGATATTCAGCAAAGTTATTAAAATGTTAAAGTGTTACCTTTCTTTTCGAACACCCCATAGTACTCGTCAAGAATTCTAAATATGATACAAAACATGAATTTCTTTTCTACTTTTACATATACACACATATCTATATCTATATATATATGTAATACTGCACACAATGTACATATGAAATTTGTTTTTGTTTGTGTATGATTGCTGCATGCATTGATGTAAAATTTACGATTATTTCATGATAAATATACATTTAGTACTTGTACAAAAATATAGTATGCTTTGTTTAGACTGAATATATTCAGAACTGTAGAACATGCAGTTTCCCAACTCCATGTTATTTTATTCATTGAATATATATACATATCATTTTTCTTATCTGATTATGAAATAATCCCAGGGAAAAATCTGATATATTCTGAATAATAAATCATCTTGTGTTCACCGTGCGCTCATTGTTCAATTTGCTTTCAGCATTTGCTCACGATTCAGCATTGGCTCACCATTCGCTCTGCATTCGTTCACCATTCGCTTATCATGCATTCACCGTTCAATTGGGAAAGTAAAACATTTCTGGAACTGTAATTATGCTACAATTCATGCAATGGGTAATATTCACCACATATGAGAAAATATACAAACCTCTAATGAGAGGAATTGCGATTCAATAAACACTATGATAAATCAATAAAAAGATTACAGATTAATATTAAGATTGTATTTGATAAAATGGCCTACAAGTATAACAGGTAAACTGTAAACTGTGTCGACTATAAAGAACATTATCATTAATAATCATTGTCTGTGGCTGGATTATAGATTGTATGCAATCTGCAGAAATCAACAGAGGCAATGCTAAAGAACATTATGTAATAGCTTGGTTCATATACATAAAAGGCCAATTAAAAATCATATGTTAACATATGATTTCATATATTAATGGTAAAGGTGCTTTGTTAATATTAATTTGCAAAGAGCCAATAAAGTCAACATAAATGTGTTGTGAAAGCGTGGAAGATTTACAAGAGAGAGTTTGATTGATTTGATTGTTTATTGTTTTCCGCCATAGTCAACAATTTTTCAGTTATCTGGTGGCATCCAGTTTTTGTTGGTGGAGGAGAGAACCCAGATACAAATGTACCCGGGAAGAGACCACCAACCTTCCGAAAGTAAACTGGCAAACTTTCTTACATATATCGGCGCGAGCGAAATTTGAACCCGCACCGACTAGAGGTGAGAGGCCTTGTGATTTTGAGCTCGATGCTCTAACCACTCGGCCATGGAGCCCCCCCCCCCCCCCCCCAGAGAGAGAGAGAGAGAGAGAGAGAGAGAGAGAGAGAGAGAGAGAGAGAGAGAGAGAGAGAGAGAGAGAGAGAGAGAGGTGTACACAAATATACTAGTATGAATACCCTTAAACAGAGGTGAGTATCCAAATTGATTCATACTGACATAATATATTCATAAAATATCACCCATTACATAAATAATAGCTTAATCAAACACTTGTTGGATAAAGATACTTCTAGTTGTTGTGTGCAAGTAAAGACACAGTGGAACAAATAAGTCTCCAACCCCTAGCTTATGAAAATAAATATACATAGCAAGGGAAGAAATTCAAAAGTAATCAGTGTTAATTAATTTGCATGAGATAATAGAACATGTAAGACAGTGTTATTTTATGCTGTATTTATTAGCTCCCAAAGCCCAGTCCTTGAATAAAGCAAATAAAACCACACTACATAATTAAAAATTCTCTCTATACATTTGCTGTATGGGCTGGCATTCTGTTTGGAGTGTTTTATCATATATCAAAATGCATACACCTACTTTTTAAATTGCATGGGTCTATCGCAAATTATTAAATCATCATATCACTTAAAAAATTAATTACTCCAACCTTTGTAATCTGTATCTTGTTTACTACAAATGCAGTGGGGTTTATGTCTTTTAGTATATATATGTGTTACAGTTGTGTCTTGCATACTGCAGACTGTGACAGACTATGTTATTCTCTCTGATCTATGATGTTTAAGATGAAGAGAACTATTATGAAGTTTAAGTATGATTTAATAATCAATTGTTGCATGTCTCTTGTGCAGGGGAGTATATTCAGTCACTAAAAACACGTCAATAATACAGAATGCTGCACAGCTTTTGTGTAACTTTCATTGTTGATAAAACATGACAGGACTGTAGTTAACAGTTATAACCAAGTTTATAAAGTTTACAAGTCAACATCATGATCAATGGGCCCACACTAAGGTAATCAAAAGTTATATAACATTTATTCATTCCATTCGAATAATAATAATTTAAGAATTTTAACTCTTAATCTTCAGTCTTTATATTTTTATCTGTCTTAATCTTTCAGTTTCTTTACTCTTATTTTCATTCTAACCGACATCTGTCTCTAGTCAGTATTTTTATCCAAAAGATTTGGAAACCCTCAATATTAAATCATCACAAGAGAGACTTTCAGGAACATTTTGGTCTCCATACATAGGACACCAACATATATGCCACTTAACTTTTGTCATACAAAGCAGGGACCAGCTAGCAACAGATCTGTCCCAATATTTTCCCAGAGAGTTAGGGACAGGCATACTAAAACTACCCCAATTTCTTTTATATAGTCCAAAATATCTGACATTCACTAGCTTTTTCATGATTTTGATGTATCATGCACTATAAAGCATCAGAGCCCCGCTACATTAACAACTGGAAATTTTGTGTCCTGTGCTTGGAGCAGGAAACTTGGGAAATTTCACTTAAACATCATATATTCATATCAGAATCATTCAAAACATTGGGAAATGTCTTACTTTATGATGGTAATCTTGGTTAGAAAAGATTAAGTACTACAAACCAATATGTAATACTATAAATGCAAGTAAGATGACAACTTCTGGGAAAAGCAGTTTTGTGGGCAAATGTGTTTTTTGGCATGTTTGCCAGCATAAAATTTTACTCACATTGGTAAATTCTTAATTTATGATATTAACAAATAGGTATGTTTGGATTAAATTGTTTTGACAAAATCAAAGATGAATAACACATCGTCACAAAGGCCAACTTCCAATGGAATAGTTGGCCGATGGAATATAATAAATGTTAATCATACACTCATTTCTAATTGCCTATCAAGGAAGTGCAGCAGGTCAATCTGTGGAGGAATATTTGTATATCATGATTGGATTAATTTTGATTTTTTTTGGGGGGGTTTTGTTTGTTTTTCCCTATTAATATTTATAAAACTTTATTTTTTACTACATAACATGAAATTTATTATACAGTAAACATGTACTACATCTTTAAATAATTCCCTATTTGGCACTACTCCAAACTCCAAAACTTTGAATGACATTAACTCTGAATTAGTAAAATTGACGGACAATAGAATTTTGGCATGTTTTAAGGTCCTCCAATATATGAATTCACAACAATTCAGCAGTTTTGAATATATTCATCCCTACATATTTTCCCCCATCTACCCTATATGATAGCTAAAATAATGACGTATAACCAGATTATTTATCAATATCTATCAAATAGTTCAAAAACAGATTTATTTTTTTTTTATTTTTTTTTTTTAACTTGGGAGCTAGAGAATATATGAGTTCTTTATTAAGCCTAAACCTTTGTTTCAAATCAGGCTTCTATAAGAGCATGAAAACAAACATTATTATTTTCAAAAAATGTATACATCCATCAATATGAAGATTAGAGGTACACTTGAAATGACAAATACAAAATTCAGAGAAAATGATAAATAAACATGATTCTTAAAATAGATCTGGGGAAAAGTGGCGTGATCCTGAATCTCACCACGTTGCTATGCAATATTTCTGTCGTTCGTCCTTACCCAGCGTGGTAATCAGTCCAAAAAACCTACAAAATCCAATATAAAAATTCCATAACATAAATGTACATCTTCTGTCGCATCCCATAATAAAAGACGGCAATGAACTCCGAAGACATCCAGTTCCAACGTGCTTTCAATCAGTATCTTTCAATAACACATATACCGGAAGTGTTTGTTTTACTCAAAGCGAGATATTTTATCAACTTATAATACTCCTCAAAACAACTGCCCGGCTAGCTCAGTCGGTAGAGCACGAGACTCTTAATCTCGGGGTCGTGGGTTCGAGCCCCACGTTGGGCGATAGTTCTTTTTTTCCCCCCATTATTTTTTTTTTTCTGGTTGAATAAAGGAAGACATTTTCGTTTTTGTTTCTTGTTTTGTTTTTTTTTTTGTCTGTTTTATGAATGGACTTCCTAGACATTGATATATATATATATATATATATATATATATATATATAAACTTAAGTGTTCTCAATATCCGATATTTAGATTTTTATTGCATGAAATAGTAATCATTTATTACTAATAACAGCATAAATAGTTTTGGGGGGAGGGCCTATGTACAGTAAGTACTACCGTCGGAAACCCATAATCCGCCCATACCCTAAAATTGTCCCCAAGGTTTTGTGATTAGTACAGTTAGTTTGCACACTTGTCAAATGTTGCAATATTTGATCTTTTCTTTTTGTATTGTATAATTTTTCATATGCATTGAATAATTTTCCATTTGTATTCTATATGTTATATTTCCATTTGCATTGTATAAGTATTCATTTGTATTCTATATTTTCCATTTGTATTATGTATAGAGGATATCTATATTGAATGGTGAAGTTAACAATGTGTTAATCGTAATCATAACTCCCAAAGGCATATACAAGTTCGAGTGTAGGGCAACACGGACCTCCGACAAAGCAAAGGTAGGATCAGGTGTAAGCATCCTCTGCTGACCGGTCACACCCACCGTGAGCCCTTAGTCGAAATTAGGTACACGGGATTACCCGTAGTCAAAGTTAGTATGAAAAATGACAGTCTAACAAAGGGTATGAAACAAATCATTCAATATATGTCCCAGAGACACTTTGTAATCGCAAACGAGGTCATTGTAACGACCGTAAAATTTTCGAAATGATTACTTTAAACGAGATTCGTTATAACTCTGCAGCATCAACTTTTTTGTCAATAGTTGACCTCGCTTAAAAAAATTCTCATACGCATGGCATGCTCTCGCGTATCGAATCATCTGGGAGATATACACACCATAAGCAGTGGAATATTACTACATAGATATGGAAAGTTGATGACTGCAAAGTTGAAGTCATCACGCTTGTCATATAATGTAGTTGTCAGTCTGCCATTAGAGTCAATATTAAGTAAAATATCCAAATATGAAGCAGGCACGTCAGATTCTGTAGTGTCCTTTATTTCGAGCTCATCGGGATATATCAAATGGACATAATTATGAAAATATTGCGTGATTTGATATGTGCTCTATCCATCTCACTGAAATTATGTATTAATTCACGAGGCATATTTTTTTAAAAGCTTCTAATGAGAAGAATAAATATCTTGCTGTGGCCTTCAGTTCGAAATTTGGATATATTGACGACGTTCTGTCTATTAACAATGCTCATTTCGTATTTAACCAGTGACGAATCTAGAAATTCTTAATAGTAGAATGCTGTAAATGGCTGAGTTTCGGGGGGGGGGGAACTCCAAGAAAGTCCAGGACGAAGCCGGGGTGGGGGGTTGAAGTCCAATGAAACTACTGAGTTCTGACAAAATAAAACACACATTTCTATTTTCAAAAAATAGATTTTGGACGGGGGCGCCCGGCGCTGGATCCGCCATTGCTAAGTACGTGTCTTGAGCGGAACCGGTCGCGATAACTCAGTGATACGTGATTGTGTCACGCGCTGGCACGCTAAAGAACTCCTACTATTACTGGACCTGTGTGCTAAGCATAAATCTAAATTTGTGATGCTTCACCTACTGCTGGGGACGTCTCAATATGAGTGAAAAAATCTCGAAGGAACGTTGACTAACGAAATTCTTCGTAACAAACCAAAATAAACAATCCCTCATAACTAGAAACCATCTCGTCATAACCTCGGACACAATACAAATGAAAATTTTTACAATGCGAATGGAATTTATGCAACACAAATAAAAAATTATGAAATAGAAATGGAAAATTAAACAATATGAATAAAAAAATATAGAATACACATGAAAAACTGTACAATGGAAATTATTTATACAATGCAAATAGTAAATTATACAATACAAATGAAAATTATTAATACATATGAGTTATACAATGCAAATGGAAAAAAGATCAAATATTGCAACGTATGATATGCTATAACTTGCTCAGAGCTTCTTCAGTAAAGTCAGGGATATAACATTATATGTCTATGGTAACGTCAATGAAGAGGAATATTTATTAATTTGCACCGCCCATCTGCTCATTTCTACGTGACACTTTTTTTTCTTTGGGGATGCATCATGAATCATAGATACTCAAAGATACTTATTATATTGTAATATATTACAGACATTGGTCAAGCCTATTCAACAAGATGCGTGGCAAATGTTTTATTTTAATAAACAAATTATAGAAGAAAATTCTATGTTTGAATCATTTTACTACGCTAACTATTAAAGAGACACTACAGCTCATTTTGGTCCGAAATCGTAAAATGACAATTTTCCCAGAGCTTTCACTAATTTTGTTTGCATAGTTGAATGTATAAACTTTGCAAAAATAACAGATTTCGAAAGTTGAACATTCTCGTTTAAATGCAAAAATTAACAGTTTTTGAAGGCCCTTTTTTAACAACATTGAGACTTCCTCTTTCAGTCTTCGGATGCATGCCCACGGAGGGTAAACAATCCAGTGAGAGTTGGTGTACAATGGCTAAACCCAGGATTTTGACAGATTATGCGAGAAAAGGGTTAAAATGGAAGGAGACACAACACATACACACGCTAGAATTTACATGGGGATATCACTATGACCCTCTAGCCACGATACACACATGCAGGCCTCTAAAAGTAAGTGCTATTTTTATCAAAACACGTGGCGTGCTTTATAAAAACATTATCTGGTTATAAAGACATGAAAGGTTTTCTGTTATAATAATGATTTATAATTACTTAATTATAAGAAGCAGGAAATAAACCCATACTCGAGAAGCGAGTGTGGACCCTTTTAAGGGAATTTAAATGAGTTTTTACACAACACGTGTGTTGTCATACTGAATCACGTGATGTAAAATGCCCGAGTCAGAAAGAAGCCATTGGTGATCTTTAAAGCGCATTTGTGAGCAAATTAATGCATCCCTGATGTTAAAAATTGTCAGTATTGTTATGATTTTTAATATTTTATCGATACTTGTTAAAAAAAAAAAAACTTGATTAAAATTTGCAAAACGAGTTGTAATGCCTCTTTAAATAGCAAAATTTCCAGTACTTATCAGGTTAGTTAAACTTCTTCATGCTCTCGGACTTCTTGCAAAGGAAAATAATAGAGCATTTCCATGGCTATCAATCCAGACTTTCAGTGTCCGGAGCGTGAAAAAAATCTGAAAGACTGAGGGTCGAGGCCACCTTAAGGCCTCCAGTGGATCGGAGGCAAATCTCTGGTGGGTGGGATACTAAAAGGCAAATCTCATGGAATCCGTTTTTAACTGTATTTTGATAATAAAATCTGGCGTACTACTAAGTGTACTTATAGTACACATGTACATGGTGTGGTTAAAACTCACCTACGAGGACTGATTGATATGTTGTGAGGCTTGTTTTGAAAGAGGTTAGCATCAATGTCACTTTATTAGAGCTACTATTCCCGACTATTTAAGGCCGCGTACAGGAAGACTGGTGTCATTTGGTCAGTTTACATCGACGAGGTAGCGCTCTAGAGTAAACCAGGCAAGTGACTTTTGCAAAATGAGCAAAATCGGTGTTTAGCAACTAATGATATCCATACTGATATGGTACCAACACCAGAGAAAGATGTCCCTTATGACATACAGTAAAAAAGTGGGTGACAGAATTTAAACGGCAGGCAGAGTCTTGAGGATGACCCCCCAGTCCTGGAAGGCCTGTCACTGTTGCAACCCCAGAAACGGTCAACAAAGTTCATGATATTCTTATGACTGACAGGCGAGTTACAGAAAGATATATAGCCACTACAGTTGGTACACTTCATAGGAAAGATTACATTCCATTCTGACGGAGAATCTAGCAACAAGAAAGCTTTGAACAGCCCTTTGGGTTGACAGTTGATCAGAAGCACACCAGGCGCACTTTGTCGAGTGCTAATTTAAATCTTTTAGAGGTTGATCCTGCTAACTTTCTTCAGAGATTTGTTACGTATGAATGAAACGTGGGTCCATCATTTCACCCCAGAGGCCAAATAGTCTACGTAAACATTGGAAGCATCCTGGTTCACCCCGCCAAAGAAGGCAACGACTGTTCCGTCAGCAGGAAAAGTAATGGCATCGGTTTTTTGGGATGCTGATGTAGATTATCTCCAAAAGGGACAAACAATCAATGGCACATACTATGCATCACTCTGAGGAAGTTACGGGAAACTCAAGGGCAGCAGAAAACTTAGTAAAGGTTCACAAGTCCCATTGCTATGGCTGTCATTAATGATTGTGGCTTTAAATTGATTAAGCATCCACCTTATTCGCCTGATCTCGCTACATGAGACTTCCATTTACTTCCAAAACTCAAAATGGCCATTTCCGGTACCTACTTTCAGTAATATGATGACGTCATGCATGCAGTGGGGGACTTTCTGAACGGTCAAGAAAAAGACTTCTTTAAATGTGGCATTGAGGCCCTTAAACATCGCTGGCAAAAGTGTATCGATACTAAAGGGAATTATGATAAAAAAAAATTATGCAGCATCACCGCTAAAATTCAAACCTTTACACATGAGCCTCACAACATATCATTCAGTCCTCGTAATTGAAATAGTCACTTGTAGGGATTTATCACACACACACACACACACACACACACACACACACACACACACACACACACACATATATATATATATATATATATATATATATATATATATATATATATATATGGTATGTACCAGACCTCTCAGCCACTTATGTGTTATTCATTAATGTGTACTCAACAGAAATTGGCTCCGTGAGGATCTGGGTAAATGGAATAGATCCTTAGTACCCCTTGCTTGTCCTTCGGATGAGACCGCAAAAACCGAGGTCCCGTGTCACAGCAGGTGTGGCACGTTAAAGATCCCTCCCTGCTCAAAGGCCATAAGCGCCGAGCATAGGCCTAAATTTACAGCCCTTCATCGGCAATGGTGACGTCTCCATATGAGTGAAAGATTCTCGAGCGGGACATTAAACATTATTTAATCAATCAATCAATCTCAACAGAAATTGTAAATTAAATTGTATTCTGAAAAAGGACACTATTTAACTTAGTTTGACCACCACCACCCCAGTACTTCCCCTCTCCAGCTGAATCCGCTAATGGTTTACTAAATGCAATTGTATTTTATAATACCCAGGAATTACACAATAAATGCTAGATTTTTTTTTCTTCAAGTTTCTATACCCATACGCTAAGTCACCATTGGTCAAACACTGGACCAATGTCATCGGTTAAATTAGATAAATACCATTTTTCTCATAGGCCCAATGTTGGCCCAAAGTCATTAATAAAAGGTAGCCAAGGCAAGGCCAATGTCATTTTATGCCAACATTGGTTTAATGTAAACATGACATTGGCCCAACTCTGATCCAACGTCATTATCACCTTTTGCTAAAAACTCTATACACATGTATTTCTTCTTTAAAAATAATATACATATTATTTATTTATTTATTTGACGTCATCAAACATGTTGACATACAATCACAAGACATCAAATTACCAAAATAAAAGCATAATCAGACAGATACGTTGACGAGAAGTTGTCACAAATTACCAGTATAACACTAAGGTCCTGTGTTGGTGCACTGAAATATTGAATAATAATTACGAGATAATGGAATATTAATTACCTATTATTTTTTCTTTTACACTAGTGGGTTTCCGAAGTCGGTATTCTCTGCATTTTGGCTCTCTCTCTCTCTCTCTCTCTCTCTCTCTCACGCATTACGAAACATTATTTATTATTGTATACTTACTTCACATTCAGTATACTCTGCGCATATTAATTAGCTCCTTTGAACAAACGTTAAAATAATTTCAAAGTTACTAGAATCACTGAATATTCAAAATAAGGTGTAAACTTGGTTATGCAAAAATTAGGTGCATATAGAGTTCAATATTTAGTAGTAACGTACTATCATGATCTGTGTGTTCTGGTCGTTGTATGTCAAACTTGAGGTCAATGATAATGAACTTTTTTTTTTAGTTAATAAGTATTATCACTGTACATAATCTATATGAATGAAAACTTTAATGTCAATTGCGGATTTTTCTCTTAAATGCGAGATAATCTTTCTTTAAATAAATAGATGATACTCACAGTTTTATGTTGTATGTACATTGTAGGAAATCCGCAACGAATAACTGTTTCTCTTTTTTTCTTTTTCTTTTTTTCTGCCGTTTCGCCGTCGTTCTGTAATTTAGAACTTTAACCCAACCATATCAGATTTCACGATTACCAGTCAAACTAGCCAGTCTCTTATCTTCCTAAATCCAACACTTTAAGAAAAATGAGATTACGTCCGTTTGCACTTAACTGTCTAGTCCTTTGGTTTTACGGTACTATCAGTCGGTTTCCTCACGTGGTAATTTGCATAAACTGAGTGGAGTGTACTATAGAGTCACTGCCAGTCAAAAGCTAAGTATGGAGTGTCAATCTTCATTATCACCCAATTTGTTGGGGGAAAAATGTGTTTTTTGATATGAACATAAATATGGACAGTTCATGGCGGTAAACTATCGAATTAGAGAATGAGAACATAAAGGAATGTTACTCCCAAGGTGATGAAATATATATTGGAAACTCGTCATGCTCTGTGTGTTTAGAAGGCTGTTAGAGCGGGATATTGCTGTCAACTAATTTGCTGCTTACTGCAGTAACAAATCTTAATATCAAAATATTATGGGGCAAAAAGCTGAGTGGAGTGAAGTGAAAGTTACAGCCACAAGTTTAAATATCAGTTTTATAAAACAAAAATTGGAATAAACAATACAATTGACACCAGTCAAAAGCTTATAGTCTGTGATGTTAGATCGCCATATTGACGTATAACGGCCACTCTCCTCCCTCCTTTCCTGTGTGCAAATACAGAATTGATGGCAATTTGCCTCTATATATACGACAACCAAATATGTACACAAAGCTAACCCAGTGCAGACAGCGTTGCCTTATTGCACTTGCCTAATTTAATAGGAGGCAGAAACAAATAGATGTTCTCTGTATTAAAAGATTAAAGGGGAACACCGCATGCTGAAAGGTTGCTGTTTTGGGTTGCTTCTTAAATGCTTGTGGATTCATTTACATTTTACTATTTAAAATTAAAAAAGAGAAAATAGAGAAAAAAAGAAGAAAAACAAAGAACGTTACAAGATTTGTCACCCCAGCAAGCAGCATATTTGATATCAGCTAGGTCGACAGTTGTATCCAGCTTTAGCAGCCTTCTAAAACACAGAGCATGATGAGTTACCAATTTATATGTCATCATCTTGTATCGGGAGTAACATTCTTTTCATGTCTTCATACTCTAATTTGATGATTCTACTCGAACAAAATTGAGGAAGCTGGTAAAGATCAGAGACAGTTATATCGCATAGCCAAAAAACTTATGGGGATCAAACCCTCCGTGGCCGAGTGGTTAGAGCATCGCTCTCAAAATCACTCTAGTCGGCGCGGGTTCAATTCTCACTCGCGCCGATATATGTGAGAAAGTTTGCCAGTTTACTTTCGGAAAGTCGGTGGTCTCTTCCCGGTACATTGTATCTGGGTTCCCTTCTCCACCAATAAAAACTGGACGCCACCTTATAACTGAAAAATTGTTGAGTGTGGCGGAAAACAATCAATCAATCAAAGCAGAGGCGATACTGCCAATTTATCAGTCAAGTCTATCCAGTTTCCAAACCTGAGGATGACTGGCAAAACACAGCTAGCCGCCTAGAGGCTTGCATGGATGAGATTAAAACGTGGATGTCCGCTAACATGCTTAAACGTAATCAGGACAAAACAGAGTTCCTCGTCTTTTCACCGAAACGTCTAGTAACTGCTTCATCATCGTACCATCTGAACTTTGGCGAAACCATTATCAGTGAAGCACCATTTGTAAAGAACTTAGGTGTGTGGTTTGATAAAGCTCTATCCATGCAAAAACAAATATTATCTGTATCCCGCACTTGCTGTCACCTGCTACGTAATATCGGACGAATACGGTCGCTTATTACAGAAGATGCGTGCAAGACCTCGTGACATCATGGCTTGACTATGCCAATACTTTTCTGTTCGGCATCAACACAACTGACTTGGCCAAACTACAGAGAATACAAAACATGGTGGCACGAATCATCACTCGTACTAAGAGAAGTGACCATATAATCCCGTGCTGACTTCCCTACATTGGCTTCCTGTTGACAAGCGAACCCAATACAAAATTCTGCTGTACATTTATAAGGTAGTTAATACGATGACACCACAATACTTGGAAAAAGTGATTAGGGTATATCAACCTCAACGTTCCCTTAGATCTGAAAACTTACTGACACTGACTAGACCGAGATGTCGAACCTCTACACGTGGGAAAAGGCGTTTGGATGTGGCAGGAGCTACTCTCTGGAACTCTTTACCTGACAATCTCTGTCTTTGCCAGAATTGAACGGTTTTAAAAAACATTTAAAAATACGTCATTTTAGACTTGCTTATTGTTAATGAGTTAGCTAAGCTTTTAGCATTCATATATATATATATATATATATATATATATAAACACACACGTTATGTTATCTACTTTTAGTTTCTATTTTGAATTCAGTTTAGTATTATTGTGTCAATTTTTACGCATTTATTGTACTTTGTTTTATTGTCTTAAAGCAATATAAGCTGTCAAAATTGTTATTTTGGGGTCCCTAAAATTTAATCGAAATTTTGTAACATCTACCTTCTAATACCTGATTTTATTGATTAAACTTTTGACATGTTGTATTTTTTGCATTAAATGTAAAAATTGTTCGACAGTTGAAATTAAGTCTTCCCGTACCTTAATTTTTCCGACATTATTTCCGTATGCAATGACCTAAAGTTGAACTCATTCGGCAAAATCAAATGCGCAAGCGCAATATTTCCGGTAAGCACGAAAGATGTCTGACACGAAAGGTTCGAAGCGAGGGAGAATGCCGACTTTAACTGATTCGGGACGAAAAAGATATAAAAACATATAACATCGTTAACAATGCCAAAATAATGATGGTAACTAGAATTTTATCTCACTTCGCCGTCCATATTTTAATGACCTGGATACAACCCGATCCACCCCGATCAGCATCAGAATCATTCGTGTCAACATCGGTTATCTTCGGGATTGTCGCCGACGATTAATCAGCTGCCATTGTTAGGGTCAAACGGAATGTCGAGGAATATATTTTTCATCACGTAAAGGTGTGTAAACGATGCATAAGAGAGAAAATTCGATGCAGTTCTTTTTTTCAATCATATCAACGTTCTTTTAACCTCTTTTAATGCCACTATAAAAAATTGCAATTTTGGCAGCTTATATTGCTTTAAGTGTAAAGAGCTTTAGGGTAATTTTTTATTAGATAAAGCGCTATATAGATAAAGAATAATCATAATAATAATAATGAATCTGACATTTAGCTTCTAACCAACCTACACTGCTAGCTGCAGAACTGTAGCTCTCCAAAGAAATTGTTGAAAGACGGTCTTACATCATATTTTTTTTTCGGAGAGCTACAGTTACCCACACTGCATGCTTGGGACAGAACACATCTTATATAACTCGTACAACGAAAATATAAAATTGAGAGAGTATTGGATGACAGGAAATCATTTGTTCTTGAATCTATCCACTATGGAGTGCCAAATTAACATAAACTCAAAGAATTAAAGTTATCTTTAAGTATTTGAAGATATCAATGATACATTTATTGCTGCCATTTGTTAATGTGCGCATCAAATCATTTGTTGCTTTCATTAATTGAATTGAAGCGCTCTTCAATTCAAATATCGCCATCATTAATTGAATTAATGCGCTCATCAGTTGAATTGATGCGCGTTTCAATTCAATTATTGTTCTCATCAATTCAGTTGACTAGAGCATCTTTGTGGTGGAAATATTGCTCGTAAAATATTAATTTAGAGCTCGGTATAAATGATTTGATGGTCTCTTTAATTCAGTTGAAGATATCTTTGATTAATTTACAATGCTTTTGTATAATGAATTAATGCGCGCATCAATTCTTTTAAAGAGAGCAACAATTCAATAAAGAAATTATTAGTTCAATTGTGGATATGTTAAATTAAAGATACCTCTAATTATATAGTTGCTGTCTCCAAAAGAATTATTGCGCACGTCAAATGAATATTAATGATATCATTAATTCAATTGAAGAGAGCAATAATTCAATTACTGCGCGCATCAATTGAATAATGATATCATCAATTCAAATTGAAGAGAACAATAATTCATTTATTGCACGCATTAGATAAATTATTGCTCACTCCAATTGAATTGTAGCGCGCATCCCATTAATTCATTTGAAGACAACAACAATTAATTCAATTATAGCTCGCATCAATTTAGAAGATTAATAAATTGTAACATCAATTCAATTAATGGGCAAAATAATTCAGAATTGAAGATATTATTGATTATTTGAAGATATCTTCATTTGGATTACTGCGCGCATCATATGAATTGATGGTATCTTTAAATAATTAGATATATCTTCAGTTATTTGAGTTTATGTTAATTTGGTTCTCCATAATCCACTGCCATCAACTCCGCAAACAGATTAAATCTGTTGGTTGATTGATTAAATATTGTTTAACGTCCCGCTCGAGAATCTTTCACTCATATGGAGACGTCACCATTGCCAGTGAAGGGCTGCAAATTTAGGCCTATGCTCGGCGCTTATGGCCTTTGAGCAGGGAGGGATCTTTTACGTTCTGTGACAGGGGACCTCGGTTCTTGCGGTCTCATCCGAAGGACCGCCCCATTTAGTCGCCTCTTACGACAAGCAAGGGGTACTGAGTAATCTGTTGGTATCACTGGGTCACATACAAGTAGATATATGTACTAAGTTTGTCATCATTTTGAATCTTCATTACATAAGAGTATTTAGATTAATATTTTCCTCAAACTGATATTCAAAACTGTGGGACTATTAAATACAGACTTCACTTCGTTCCACCCCATTCCACTCAGTCTTTTACCCTAAGCCCAGATCTTATCATCAAAATGTTTGTTTTTGGTTTTGTATTTGAAGCTGTGAATAAGTTCCTACCCCCCCCCCCCCCCCCCCCTAATTTCATTCCAAACAATCCTTACAGCATATATATGTAGGCATGTACAGTATTTCCACGTCTTGACCTTATTTGAGGAATTTAAAATCTCTCATATGAATGTGACAGTTTGCAGTTACAATGTTGTGAAAAGCTGGCAACACCCGTTCTGGGCACTGTCTAGCCTGCCCTCGTTTGCTATCGTTTTGAATCTTCATTACACACAACGACTTGGTTCATGCATGTTCAGGTTTCAACTGGTATTGACTGTATAGCTTATTTCAGATTTATATTTTTCCCTTAAAGTGATATTCAAATCTGTGATTTTTTTTTGGGGGGGGGGCGGGGCGGGGGGGGGGGGGGGGGGGGCAATTTACTCCTCATAGTAACAAGCACAATAATAATTTAAAGTAATTCAGAGAGAGAGAGAGAGAGAGAGAGAGAGAGAGAGAGAGAGAGAGAGTAAACAAGTAAAATATTAAACATCAGCGCGACTTTTTCTTAATAATATAGCAGCATTCTAAAATATTCCCAATTTCAAAAGATCGTTGGCCTTACTGGATTAATTTAAAAAAAACCCCAACATTTCATCTAGAATAATACCTCTCCAAAGTTTGTTTCCTCATATTGACATACAGTTGAATTTGACATTATAAATTAAATTCGTCCTCAGTATTATGAAGCTCATAGCATGTACATATTCTGTTATATTTGGTTACGTTATGGCGTCAGCCTACTTCAGTATTCTCAAGTTGGTTAGACAACCTTTTAGTTAATAATCTCCGGTATTTTTTACCTATAGGCTTTGTTAAATATGTTTGAAGGCAGAAATTATCAATAAGGTGTTGATATAAGTAGCCTTTTGAAGAGTTAACACTATTTTCTAAGATGTTTTGTTTATATTAATCTAGAATTCTTTGTTTTATAACAGAAAAAAAAAACCTTTTAAAGTCCACTTGATTTTCTAATCAGATATACTTTAAACCGAGTGATGACAATCCATTTACTCTGAAATCCATCTGTCATTTGGTACCACTAAATTTTCATAACACGACGTGAGAATACAATTTCCTGTTGTTTTAAACTTCAGTCGATATTTGAAAATTCTAAGTTTCATTGTTACAGTCAATGGCAAACGCTCAAGTTCAAAATAAACCAAGATGTTTGAAATCTTCTTCCCGACATCAAGGATATTTTTCTGAAAATTTAAATGCATCTTTTGACTCCAATCCACTCCGCTCCACTAGCCCTGTGACTCAGTGATCCATGAAGCACCAAATTAACATACACTCAAATAATTAAAGACACCTTTAACTATTTGAAGATATCATCAATTCAATTGTTGTTTTCGTGAATTGATTTAATGCGCGCATCAAATCAATTATTGCTCTCATCAATTGAAATAATGCGCACTTCAATTCAATTATTGCTCTCATCAGTTGATTTAATGCGCGCATCAATTCAATTAAATACTCTCATCAATTGAATTGATGCGCACATTAATTAATTTAATGAGAGCAACAATTGATTTGATGCGTGCTTCAATTCGATTGATGGGGGCATCAATGTAGTGGAAATATTGCTGGCAAAAATTAATTTAGAGCTCGGTATAAATGATTTGATGATTTCGTTAATTCATTTTAAGATATCTTCAATTAATTGAAATGCTTTTGTATAAGGAATTAATGCGTGTATCAATTCTTTTAAAGAGAGCAACAATTCAATTAAAGAGATAATTAATTCCTTCTAATTATATAGTTGCTTTCTCTGTAAGATAGGGGCCTCCACAACCGAGTGGTTAGAGCACTGCGCTCACAAGGCCTCTCACCTCTCGTCGGCGCGGGTTCGAGTCTCGCGGGTTCGCCGATATATGTGAGAAAGTTTGCCAGTTTACTTTCGAAAGGTCGGTGGTCTCTTCCCAGGTACATTGTATCTGGGTTCTCTCCTCCACCAATAAAAACTGGACGACACCAGATAACTGAAAATTTGTTGAGTGTTGAGTGTGGTGTAAAGCAATAAACAATCAATCAATCTCTGAAAAAATTATCAAGCACGTCAAATGAATTAATGATATCATTAATTCAATTGAAGAGAGCAGTAATTGAATTGATGCGAGCATTAATTGAATTAATGCGAGCATTAATTGAATTAATTGTCTCTTCAACTGAATTGTATTTTGAAGAGAGCGACAAATCAATTATAGCGCGCATCAATTCAACAGAATAATTAATACGCGAAATAATTTAGAATTGAAGATATAATTAATTATTGGAAGAGATCTTTAATCGATTTGCTGCGCGCATCAAATGAATTGATGATATCTTCAAATAATTAAAGATATCTTCAATTATTTGAGTTTATGTTAATTTGGTTCTCCATAGTGATCGCAACAGATTTTATAAATCTGCTCACTGAGTTTATGACAGTAGATATGTGATTTCCTGCCATTCAATGCTGGTAAAAATATATTTTTATGACCTTGTATGTCTGATTCAAATTCCAAAAATAGTAAATAGTAATAGTAAAAATAGTAATAGAATGATGGGGGCCAATTTTCGTGACTTGTCAATAGTTTACACTTTTCGTTGAGATGCAGTTTCGTGGACATGGTGTTTGTACTCTGAAACACACACACACACACACACACACACACACACACACACACACACACACACACACACACAGATATATATATATATATATATATATATATATATATATATATATATATATATATATAAATTGTGTATTTTGTGTTTTGTTGCGGTCTGAAATTCGAGTGATGGGGCACCAACGAAAATTGAATCTTCACGAAATCTAATATCTCCACATTAGTGTTATCTTTATTTTGGTAATACGTGTAAATTCTATTAATAGAATGTTAAAAATATATTAATGGATGTACGTACTGATGTAGTTTATATATATATATATATATATATATATATATATATATATCCCATAATTAATTATATATTTTAATTCTACGGGTAAGGAATCAATTTGTGTCTTAAATCACCATTATTTTATATGAACATTGATTTTTTGTAATTAAGATGCACAAATACCCCCCCCCCTTCAATGGCATACTAGAAAGAATCTCTTGAAACATAATTTTATGAAATAAATGTTCATTTTCAAAAACAGGCATTCTCATAAATGCATTATCACACAGTTCGTTGAAAAAAAAACCATATACTTATGGGTAGTTCCCTGAGGTGGACAATGAGAACATAAAGGAATGTCACCCCCAATACAAGATGATGAAATATGAATTGGTAACCTTCATGCTCAGTGTTTTAGAAGGCTGTTAGAGCAGGATACAACAGTCAGTTTGATTCCGTTATCAAAATAATGCAAGCTCCACCAATTTTTAGTTAACGCCCCCTAATGTTACGTATATGGTGATCTACTGCAATTATTGGTGACCTGTCAATCAAAGTTTTGTGAATAGAACTCAAAGGGGTTGAAATATGCTGAGACCATAATTGCCTGAGAAAGGTGTTTTGATAACAATAACAGCTAATAATTACATTGTACTGGCATTCTTTTGATCTAGAGGAAGCCCCTAGGTATCAGAGTTTTACTAGCAATGACCTGTCCACAACGGCTATTTTCTAGTAATTCAAATTGAAATTAAAAGTCCCTGCAATTTATCATTGTATTATTGTACTATCTATCTCTCTATCTATCTATCTGTCTATCTATCTATTTATCAAACCAACAACACTCTATACCCCAAAGTGTCGGATTTAGTAAATAGATGCAAGATCAGCAGATTATATAAAGCACTGGAATGACACGAATAATTACTTTTCGGGACGACCTTTAAAGTAAATGCCGGAATCTCCAAATTCAAGTATGGAAAAGTCACGTGATTGTTTAATGTATATTTCAAACTGAATAGTTTTCACCTTGCAAAATGTGGCTGTATACAATCTAGTCCTATAGGGTGTAAGTGTGTGTGTGTGTATTATAAATTACACACACATCAAACAATAAGTTATACGTTATTTTATAAAACATATAATTTACTGAAGCATTTCTATTAATGATTTATAATAGCTTTATATTTATAAAAAGAAATTATTCACTGAGCCAATGAATGAAAGTTAGAGCGAGAGAAAGAGGAAAGAGGACGGGTGTAGATTGTGTGTCGGCTACAGTTAGGGATACTACCATTACACAAACACTATGACCACAAAAATTCTTCAGACACCTGAAACACTTCCTGTGTATATTAAAAGTATACAACACATGATCTCGTGGCCAGGTAAATTCCAAATTCCAGGGTGTGTGTGTGTGTGTATGTGAGTGTGTGTGTGTGTGTTGTTTATTATCATCATTATTATTATTTTGGTCTTTAAAAAGAAAAGTTCTCTGTTTTTGTAAGACTTCGTTCAGCTAAAACATTCAAACTGAAATTACAGATATCAAAAGACTTCGGAACTACCTAAACCAAGAACTACTATGTACGGTAAACAGTCACTCAGCTATGCTGCCGCAACGGCCAGCAAAAAATTTGAATGTCAGCTGTAGAGTTACAAGAGAAACACAGTGCTCACAATTCCTTATTATTAGGCTCGTGTCATGTTTTTGTTTACATAGATTACATATATTTAGTAAAAGTTTAGTTTAAAACAGATTTTTTTATTTCAATTTACAAATTAATTCTGAACAGAATTAAACAGTTTCTAGTGTTTGTCACATCTCATTTATTTTACGTGTCATTTTCAAATAAGTAATTAACATGGCACGAGCCTTGTTTGCATAATAAAAAATGTGAGTGCTGTATATCACTTATAACTCAACAACTGACATTATTGCCGACCATTAGAAATACCTTGGTAAAGCAACGTAAACATTAAAAATGGAGAAATAAAATTTGTGAAAATTTTAAACTTAAATCATGACTCTGTAGATCTCATATTAATTGTTTGTATTGTACACAGTGCCGTCTCTAAATAAAATTTACATACTTACTTGTTATCACTAATTACCAAATTGCTTTGCAGTGTTCAAAGGTTTATCGGGAGGGAGAAATTAGTTTAGAAAATCACAAGCACCCCGATTATGTAAAATACACGAATATGTGAAACTTTTGAGTGTATAGTGGGGTATTATATGCACATTAAACACTGTACAACACACACAAACTTACACAAACACTAACTACCCATGATTAAAATCATAATAACATGAACTATTAATTAACCCATTTGATGTACGAGTTACTCAAATGACGCAATAATCACGAGACCGGAAACTCCGTCTGTACTTTCTTTTTCTTAAAAAGGAAGTAATGGTCTGAACGCGTCAGTTATTAGTGAGGGCAGTAACGAGGAGGATGTCCTTCAACCACTATGTTTTGCCTGGTGGTGCAGGTCCACAAACCAACTTTATGAGACAGATGGTTCCCGGGATGCCAATGCAGGTCACACAATTTCCCCACCGACCGGTTGGAGATTTTAATCACGTCCCACAGTTCCAACTCCAACCCCAGACACAAATTCCACATCAACTTCAATACCAGCACCCAGTTCAACAATACCCATTTATGCAGTACCAGCAGCCGATCCAGCAGATTCAACCACCTGTTGCTCATGCAGAAGTCTACGAACCACCGCAACCATTGCCATCTGTGCAGCAACAACCATTGACACAACCTCCACCTTCGCAATCCACATCCTCTGTACAGGATTTTAACCAATCCATCGTCAGAAAATCCATTGAAATTCTCTGTCAGTGTAAGAAACCAATGTCGGCGACTGAACTCTCCCAACAATTAGGTTCGCACATTGTCCGACTGAGTGAGAAACAGCTCATTGAGGTTCTGAGTAACTACCCTAACAATTTTACTATTTATGCAAAGGAAGGGACTGAAGATTACATTTTGACTGTATGCACAAAGCTGGGTCTGTGTAAAGAGCACTGCTCCAAACAGGGACAATGTCCAGGGATACCAGTATGTGATGGTTTACACATATGCAAGTTCTACCTATTGTCCAACAGCTGCAGAGTTGAAAAACAGGGCAAAAACTGCCTGTTTGGCCATGACTTAACATCTCCTCATAACATGTCATTGCTGAGACAGAACATGTTAGAGCATCTAAGTGTACACAGTATTAAAAATCTTTTTCGTACAACCGAGAGTCGAGGAAGGACCACAATGCCAAGTATATGCAAGTTCTATAACATCAATGTTGGATGCCGTGCACAGGAAGACGGAAAGCCATGCCCTTATTTGCACATCTGCAAATTTTATGTTATAGGACAATGTAGATTTGGAAAGAGATGCAAGAGAGGTCATGATGTTTTTGATCCACAAGTTAAAGGTAAAGTTTTTCAGTAGAATTTAAAATTACATATAAATAGTATGCATACTAAATCTAGGGTAAATTTTTATAGTGCAAGATGTGTTTTAAAGGTATATATGCTCCAATTTTTTTTATATATTAAACTTATTGTATTAGATATTCATCCAAAAAAAAAAGAAGACAACCAAACAAAAAACTACAGTTGTAGAGATATGAATGAAAATAATTCCAAATTCAGTGCATCTTTTTATATAGTCTGAAGAAGATGCTTTAGTTATATATAAAAAAGCAAAGGTGTATGAGAGTTAACATATGTGTGATAGGTATAGACTGTACACTAAATTTCATGCTTTTTCAAAGCCACTCACAATGTCATGCCTGTACATTAAAATTTTCAGTACCTCTTTAAAAACTTCTAATCATGCAAGGGGATTAAGGGGTTATGTAAGGGGAGAACAGGTGTCCATTACCTGTATTTTACCTGCATTATAAAGAATAAAAATAGCAAAATATAAAATTTCCAATCTAATTTGATTTTAATCATTTAATAGATGTATTAAACATGTTAAATGATTTTTTTTTTTATTATAACATGGATAAAGAAGAATTGATATTAAATGAAGGATGATTTTTTTTTTTCATAATTATAATGAATTCTGCATTTTACCTGAATGTTAGAATTGAAAGGGTAATAAGTTTATATCTTTTATGTATTAAAGTTTATGTATACGAATATTTTACACATATGTCACTATATGCATCATAAGGCTGTAGTCATTTCAAAAAAAGGTATAAGATTTTTATAAAAATTTATAAATGTTGAAAATGAATCACTTTGAATTTTATAATTGATCCAATCTGTTATTCTCAATGATAAAAGATTGATAATTATATTTCATGAAAAATTAATGGAAAAAAACCCATATTTTTTATTCTTGAGTTCATTTGGTTGCCATGTAAATGTAAAAATTCGATACACTGCCATAATAATGATGATTAAAGACATCTTTTGTTCATTTTGGAATTCTATAGTTTACATTATAAAAATATGAGTAGATAATGTTTTAATTTTCATTTGAAACTTTCTTTCATCAGGTTTTAAGGAAAATTTGAAATAATTTTAAGTGTAAATGCAATGATGGCTGATAGAATTTTAATTGGTGTGTTTTATATTAAGAAAATGGTGGGGGGAAACCCCCACATTTTTGGGCTATTTCTGTTGCCATGGCAACTATTTTAGTGCATGATTATTTCCCTTCAGAATATATATTGGTTACATTATGAAAATGTGACTAGAAAATGTCTTCATTTCAATTTGAAAAATTTTCTTCAGTTTTGAAGGAAAACTAAAAAATACCTGGTAGTTAAAGGATTAAATGCAATTAAAATGTGAAGGAGTGCTGTATATGCTGAAATGACTTAGTAGACTGTATGAATATACATGTACATTGATTTATCAGTTCTTTTTAAAATGTATAATGCATGCATGAAAATTATCAATGCTTCTTAACATGTATTAAGTGTGATTCATGTTCACATATACTGCTAATGATTATTATTATTATATTAATACGTTAGGGACAATTTTTCTGCTTTATTCATATTAAGATTATTCAGATAAAGTACATCTTTCTTCCCCTTAGAGGGCCCCTAATCCCCTTCCTTCAGGACATGTTTTTGTTGAGTAGATATTCTAGGAATAAATCCTCTATATGGTTGTTCAATTAAAGTCTTATTGTATGATTACATAACTTGTCATATTTTCTACTGGACTTTGACACACTTGGCTGATTTCAGACAAAAGTGCTAGCTGCCCTGTGGCAGAAATAGGCCACACAGGTGTTTTGTTTAAAAGAAAAACCCAAGCCATTATTGTCCTTGCTAATTGACACCCTTTGAATTTGATTTTTATTTCTCATAGGAATTAAATGTAAACAAGATAATACAATAATAGCTGTCTCTAAATAAGACATTTTGTCACTGTAGGCAATAATCTTAATTAGGTGAATGTAAAGGGTCAATTTCCCAGAAATCATCTTTTATAACTTTAAAGCAATCTTAATTTTAGGTATTTTATCACTGTGGGCTATACTGCTCATCTTTTTTATTACAAGGATGAAAAAAGGTCAATTTCCGAGAAAGCATCTTTTATGACTTTGAAAATATTAATTTTCAAATGTTATTTTGGAATAATTGATAAAAAAAAAAAAAATCAATGATCACTTTAATTGTAAATTGATTGCATCACCAAATGTGACCAACCGAATTTTCTCTGTTCTTTACTAATCACAAATGCAATTTTTTTGTGTATGATTATAAAAACAGAAATGATGAAATATTTAAGGTCATTCAAATAGGTAACATTAGATGCTATATTCATAAGATAATTTTGTTTTATTACCAATTAGGAAATTTGTTAAAAAAAAAATCCCAGCATATAAGCTCTTTTATTCAATCTGATTAAAATACATATCTCTCATTACTGTGCACAGCACCTATATTTAGGCCAGTAGGCATATAAAACCATTTTATGTTTGATATTCTGTACAGATTTTGTACCACTTTTTGTAAACTTGTGTACAGATTTTTACTCTCAAAATCACCTTTTTTTTAAGCCAATTAATGTACAGATTTGCTTTGAAAAATTCTCATATACATGAGTATACAAGTAGTAAAGAATGAACTTATCAGGCCCATTCCTTTCATCAGGGGTGAAATTGAATAGTTTACACTGAACAAATTATTATATATTCATTATATTGTCATTACAGATATACATTAACCATGTTGGTTTGGGGGAAAAAATCATGAATTTTAGTAAATAAGAATTAAGATATTTAATAATAAAATTTGCAGAAATCCTGACGAAGTATGGCATCAATACTAACAGAACTCCCAAGGAGATTTTGCAGGAGATTCGTAATGTGGAGATAGATGTTTTTGATGATGCCAGTAGTCAGACTTCTGCACAGAGTAAAGATCCATACAGGTAGTAAATATGATTGATTTAAGTTTATTTCATTTTCTTCAAGATAAAATGATAAAACACCAATTCTAATAAATACATCAAGAATTGTTTAACTATTTCAGGCTATATAATAATGTTTACTTTTATAGAGCAGGAGTCGATTCAGATAACGAGGACCCATCGGAACTGGATGAAGCTTCATCCAGTTTTTCCTCTGATGACACACCTGCTGACATTTGTATATTTCACTTAAGAGGACGATGTGCATTTGGTAAAAGCTGTCGTAAATCTCACAAAGGCATGACATATCAGTGGCAGTACCGCAAGAAGGGCCTGAACCAGTGGGATGACTTCCAACGTGATCACAATTTCGAAGTTGAGTGCAACTTCAGCGATGTTACTAGGAACGAGTGTTACATCAAAACTGAGTATGTAATATTTATATACAGTAATATTTTTTTTCTCACTGGTCTGACATACTATTTATAGGTATTAGTTGTGGTTCATTTAATAATACTTTGAATTGACATCACACACACTAAATATTAGGTAGACACAGGGAAAAAAAGTCTAAATCGATAGGACAGAAAGTCACAAAATCAGTAGGACAAAAAGTCACAAAATCAGTAAGACAAAAAGTCACAAAATCAGTAGGACAAAAAGTTACCAAAATGGCTTTTGATATGATGGCTTAGCAAGTTATTTTTAAACTAACAATAACAGGTGGTACCTAAATGTTCAATGAAGCCATTGTCCAGACACCAGATATTTCTTTTAGTGGATGACAGGTAGAAGGGAATATATGTCTTCATTCTTATTGTTATTTGTTTATGTTACATTTATTGCATTTAAAAACCTACCCAAAACCATGCACTTTGTTTATATAGCAATTAATATAGTACTTCACTTATTACTTGTTTTGACACTAATCTGGAGTAGCAAGAAGCCAACCATAATTCTGTCATCAGATTTTGTTTTGACAATCATTAATGAATATAAGTAGTATCTTAATCCAAATTATCAGATCACAAAGCTTATTTTTATTCTATATCAAAAAAAAAAATCTCTTAATCTAATTCATATTTTACAATAAATATGATACAAGAAATAAAAATTTTATAATGATTATTAATTAAATTATTTATTAAATTATAATAATTAGATGTAAAGTTTTAAATTTAAATAAATTTTCATTGAAAATACATCATTTTACTGATCAAAATCAAATTTATATAAAAATCAATATTTTCTTGTAAACTGTGACATTTTGTCCTACTTGCATAAAATTTGTAATTGAGACTTTTTGTGTATGGTCATTTTGTCCTGTGTCTTCTTTGTCCGTGAGAGTTTATGTGACTTTTGTCCTACATCTAACAATTACACAGGATCAGCATCAGTGGCTATTCCATGGACTGAAGAGTACAGAGGGTTAAATTCATATTGTACTGACACCTTAATATCACATCTAAATTTAATATATCAGCTGTTAGATATTTATTTTTTGGCAACAGTCATTTGTTTTGTTTTGTTTTGCATGCCAGGAATGGAAGATTTGGGGGCATTTAGTTTTTAATCTGTCTGTCTGTCCAGTATTTGGCAAAATTGACCTGGTAACCTTTGCAAGTCTTACAGTTCCACTTTATTCAATCTTGTAATCTGGGGGTGTTTTACCAACCCATCTCGTTTTCAACTGTATGGAATGAAATAGCATCAAAATAAAACAACAGATTGGGATTTTTCTTTCAAGTCCACAAAAGACATTTATTATAAAATTAAAATTGAATAAACCACACTTTAACATGATTAAAGAATATAAATAAGTATTCATTGTTTACATTTTCATAAATGATTATATTGACCTCTACTTTCTGTTTAAGAGGAAGTAAAGAAATTAGTTAACTTGTACCATATTTCATACAGAGCAGGCCTCGAAGTTTGTTTTTAACATTTTTAAGCCTTAAAATTGGGAGAATTGATTTTTTTTATTTTTTATTTTTTTTTTGCAGTGGGCATGGTACCATTTAATAATTATTTAATAATTAGTTATATTGGGAAAAATGCACAGAGTGCAGATGAATTTCCATTATGTGCTACATATATTATTCAACTAGTCTTTACACCAGCTGCCCCAAATTACTTTATATCATGAAATATGAGTAGGGATTACTGTTATTCCTTAAACATTTTCACATATTGCAGTTCTGGAATACTGAAGTTGAACTTTGACACAATGGATGCAGTTCTGCAAGAGAAGAAACAGATTATTGTCCAGATGCATATTCGAAGGCTGTCTACACCATCATCTGAAATGGAAAAGTTCCAACCATTAGCCACGGTGTGGAAGTGGTTCTGGCAGAATAATGATGGAACCTGGGAGGAGTATGGACAAGTAAGGAACTATGCTTAATACTTCCTGTAGATTATCAAACCACAGGCTGAAGTAAACTGCAGCTAATTAGGAAAAGGATGGGTGGTAGATTTAAATTTTTTGGCCATATTCAGAGATTGCAGTAAACTATTACATTTACTTGTATTTGTTTTCTAAGACTTGGTGATTTATTTTTTCACCAGGAGTCAACATACTATACGCAGACTCTCAATGAGATGAATAAGACCTCAATCAACTCCCCGTGGGGATCCGGGTTAGAGTAGGTCCTCAGTACCCCTTGCTTGTCTGAAGAGGCAATTAAATGGGGCTGTCTTTCAGATAAGACCACAAAACTGAAAAATTGAAGTCCTGTGTCACAGCAGGTGTGGCACAATAAAGATCCCTTCCCACTCAAAGGTCATAAGCTCCAAGCATGGGCCTAAATTTTTCAGCCCTTTACTGGCAATAGTGACGTCTCCATATGAGTGAAGTATTCTCAAGAGGGATGTGAAACACTCAATTAATGAACTTACAAAAGATCAAGTAAACAACTATGTTATAAAAAAAAATCATCCCCTAATAACAAGTGGTGTTTCCATTCACCTGGGTTCACAATTCATAAGAAGTAAAACACTTCTACCATCACCCACTTCTTTGACCTCTGCCACGGAGAATGAATCTTCTAGTAGTCAGACGAGGACAACACTAGTTAGTTATCAGCTGAAAATTGTCATGTATGTCCCTCTTATTTGTCTGCAACATTTGAGACAATCTTCAACTACACCCCACTCATTCACCTACATCATCAAACAAAATTGGGGGGGGGGGGGTTACACTACAATTACCACATTCGATCATCCATATGTTTATACACAAATTTGGGGGGGGGGGGGGGGGGGGGGTTGGGTTGGGTTACACTACAATTACCACATTCGATCATCCATATGTTTATACACATTTTTGGTCCTGGAGGTTTTTCTGAAACTATTCACTGTCATATTTAATTTTTGTCAAAATTTTGTGAATTGTTGCATACCATGAAGACTGATTATGTGTCTGATGGTTTTTTTTTTTATCGATTCAGTATATCAATATACAATCAATATACAATACATCCTTCATATTTCAAATTCAATTTAAGTGACTTCATGTTCCTCTGATTAAATTCACTTAATTTGGTATACATAATATGAAATACACTGTTTTTGATGTCCAGGAACTACAATAAATGCATTTAACTATGTGTAGGTGAGTTCAACGAATTTGTTTTACTGCTTGTAGGCAAATTACCCAGCGAACAGGTATCAATCTTCAGTTGACAGCTCTAGTATGGAGCAGAACTTTTTGAAGAATCCAACTGGACAGCTCCAATTCAGTACCATGGGCTTCAATTACGTAATGGACTTTGAGCAGCTGGTACAACGGAACATCGAGAATGGCACTGAGAGGAAAGTGCGCAGAAGGCCGGTGTATGTGGATGAAAAAGAAATGGAGAGAAACAAGAAAAAGTAAGTGATGATTAATTTCCATAGAAAGTGTTATCATCATGGTCATGTCAATGTTTGTAATGACTCAGATTTTGTACATTTTTTAGTATATAAAGGTCTAAGGTCTTATACATAATGGTTTTGATCATCTATTTTAGGGCACCAGAAGCAGGCTCGCAGACAGGAAAAGTGGTATCCATGGTAACAGGTCCAGCACTGATTCGCCCAATGCAGAATTACATCCCAGCAGAGTGGGAAATTCACCAGATCCGGATGGGAGGGCAGCAGCATGTAATAGAGCACTTTCAGAGGACAGTGGTGAGTACATGCACACACTCAGGTCACAGGATCTTGACGTTTTAAATATCTATAATAAAATAAATTGTCTTCCTGTAAACAAACTATTCACAAGATATCACACCACCATCTTGGTTTTCTATTTTATCAGCTGCATTGCTTGCAATTTTTGGTTCGATATAATATGATAATTAGACCCATACTATTTAGAAGCAACTCTGTCAAGGTCTTAGCTCTCGCATCGTCATAGTGAACTGGAAGAAAAATCCATATATCGGCTATAATCAACCGTCAAACAACATCTGTTTAAAACATTGAGAGCCTGTGACTCAGGTGCCTTATGACTCTCTGTTTCTGTCTGTCATCATTTGTTGTGTGTCCATCATAAGCTTTTGAACATTTTCTTGTCTGGAACGACTGAACCAATTTTAACCTGTTTTGATATATAACATCTATTGGTCAAGGGGAACAAAATTTATGAATTTCATGGACCCTGCTTTTCTGGGGCCTGAGAGGCCATATCTATCATTCTTTCTGGACATCAAGCATTCAGACTATTAGCATGATTATATTAAGCACTGACCCTTTTATGAAAATTGAAATCCATGACCCTTCAGTTCAGGGTTCATGCCCCAGAATGGGACTAAGTTGGTCATATATTGAAAATGCATTATTCTTAGAAAATCATGAAGAAGGGAAAATATTTGCATGATTATAATGATCAGTGAACCATTTATCAAAACTGTAAAAATCAGACCCCTATGTTCAGGATTTAGGCCCTAGGGTGGGGCTGCTAGAAAATTTTGTTCTTTACTTCTGGACATCAAGAAGGCAAAATGTTTGCATGGTTAAAATGTGCATTGAGCCTTCCACCAAAATTATGAAATTCATAACCCCATTAGATTAGCCATATACATTATATTTATAAAGACATCAAATCTATAGATCCACCCAATAAAACATTTTTATATCTTTTTGACCATTTGGCAAAACCTATTGCCTCATATGGCTATGAGATATGGGGGAATTTTGGAATGCACCTTGGAAAAAGTATCTTTGAATATCTTCAAAGATTTGGAGGTAGAACACTTGAATAACAATTATTGGGTGCCAGAAAAAGAAGTCCCAATATTGCAATAATTTCAGAATTAGGTAGATATTCCATACTTTGCCCAATAATCTAAAGTATTTGACTATACTGGCACAGACTGAGAAATTGTCCAGAATCATCCCTGTTACACAGTGCTTATACAGAGAATATCAATCTGAATTCATACAATATAAATTGTACAAAAATATTAATTTATTTTAAAACAAACCTAACTGTAAAAATCTCAAAATCTCATCCCCCCCCCCAAAAAAAACCCCCAAAAAATAAAAACCCAACAAAGAATTATGTAAGAAACCAATTGATATTGTACATCAAAAAGATGTGAAGAGGGTCAGAAATCAGGAAAACTTGCTACATAGTTTTTTCATAAAAGAAATAGTTTAAATGTTTATAAAAATCTCTAGAATTAAGAAGAACTATATTTACATCCTGAACAATGCATTGTCAAATGCTGTCATTAACTTTCTATAGCAACGCTCTGCAATCTGTTTATAAACTTGGTAATGCTAACCACATTTTTTACTTCCATAGCAAATTTTCTGTCATAAACTTGTTCTGATGACGACCGTCTAAGGTCGAAACTGGTCAACTAGATTAAGTCACATAGCATTCAAACAAGTGTTGGTGATCTGTTTTTTATTTCTAAGTTTTACTTTGGATATGCAGACCCCATTGAATACCACGTGGTATCCACTTGTGAGAATCCTCCGAAATTTTAACCTCAAGGTGTCAGTCTCCAGTCTTTTACTTTGTATGTTGAAGATGTATTTTCATGATATATCCAAGCTCAGAAAGTATCTATTTAACAAACAACAAATCAGTAATTGTCAAATTGAGTGAATATCTAGTTAAAACTTTCAGAAAAAGAGTTATAAAACATTTATATACACTGATATTGTTCATTTACTTTTGTATATACCTGATTTGCAAATCATATGTACTCGTTTCTTAGTATGTTACATTTATATATAATTAGTAGTTAATGTTGAATCTTTTCTGAATTTTTTCTCTATAAACTGTCTTTGTTGTTATGTCCTTTGGGCCCAAAATTGGAATAATTTACATTATGTATTGAAAATGCAATAGCAAATCTTTGCTGCTGGACATCAAGCAGACATACTTACTGTTTGTGTGATTGCAATGAGCAATGTCAAATTTATGGCCTTTGGATTTGAGTATCGGGGTAGGGTTTAGTTGATCATGTTAAAAATGTAATATCTTGTAGAAATCTTGTCTGCTGGACATCAAGCAGACATACTGTTTGTGTGATTGTAATGAGCAATGTCAAATATATGACCCCTATGGTTCAGGTACAAGGGTAGGGCTTAATTGATCATAATTGTCATATGTTGAATAGGTAATATCTTGTAGAAATCTTGTCTGCTGGACATCAAGCAGATATACTGTTTGTATGATTGTAATGAACAATGTCAAATCTATGACCTTTGGGTTCAGGTACAAGGGTAGGGTTTCATTAATCACATGTTGAAAATGTAATATATTTTAGAAAATCATTACTCCTGGACATAAGCAGGCAAACTGTTTGCATGTTTACCTATAACAAGCTATGGGCTCTCTTTGAAAACTGAAAATACAACTTAAATACAAAATCACATTTCACTGTAATGTTATAAAATTTACTCACCTATAAAAACAATTATGAATTAATTTTGCACAATAGGTGTCTCTCACCTCAAGTCGGCGTGGGTTTGAATCTCACTCGCGCTGATATATGTGAGAAAGTTTGCCAGTTTACTTTTGGAAGGTCAGTGGTCTCTTCCCGGGTACATTGTATATGGGTTCTCTCCTCCACCATCTCTCCTCCACCAATAAAAACTGGACGCCACCAGAAAAATTGTTGAGTGTAGCGGACAACAACAAACAATCAATCATGTACAATAAATATACCAGTATATCTATCATCTAATTTATCACAGTATAGAAATGAAGCATAGAAAGTACACAAGTAACAAAATGATTCAGAAAAGTAAGAAGGGACTGTTAAAGCCATGGACCTCATGATTGATATAATTAGGACCCCGTCATTTGGCAGGTGCCCTTTAAAACAAATCCGTCTGTCTGTTTGCCAGCATTTTCTGTGCCATGCAGTAACATAAGTTTCCTTGGGAAAATTTTCATAAAGTTTATACATATTACAGTAAAATATCTGTATCTCAAAGTACAAGGGTCTTCAGCAAAACTTATATATCCAGGGGTTTGAGATATCCAAGATATCTGAACTTGTCTTTCAGTTTTGTTTAAATGACTTCCCTTATGTTTCTACATGTTCATTTGATGTTATAACACTTACACTGTATATAACAATCACACTGTCTTCTTTTATCCCAGTAATATAAATGTTATTGTAGAAATTCAAAGAAAATCATTTCCATTTCTTAATTTCCTATAAAACGTTCCATTGTATATAAAGTTGGTATCAAAAATATAATAACCAGTCAATCTCCAGCTAACAATATTAACTTCCAAGCTTGAATGGTATGTAGCTGTTGCGTTGTAGGTAAAGAACTTACCATATCAGAAGCGAAATAGACGAATTTAAAGAAAGATATTATATAACTCTACAAAAGTACGCAAAAAAAAGTGTTTTAAATATTGTACAATGTACTGTCTGTTCCTCTCTCAAGATCAGCAATCACTTGAAGCTTTGTTTCACGCCAGAGGTTAGAAGCTTGTCTTGCACTTTAATGATGAAATTTTTTGTTCCTCTTTTTATATGCAACTGTCATTGTAATTGTTCAATTTCAGTTTACTTGGAACACCGTTTTCTCAATTTTCTGTTTTAGTGATAAAGCATAAATTATGTAATATGTTATCATTTTCAAGAATATTTACTTGAAGTGCACTTTGAAAATCTTTGCATATGTCTATCAAATTTGATAACAATTTAGTGTGTATCACTAAAACTCTATCCTCTATGGTGGGGTCCATTTTATGTTTGAAGACTGTACTGAATACACAAGTTGTCATACCAATAATGTGACAAGGAAATCAAGCATAAGGTGGGGGACACTTAGGAATCGCCAGTTACAACTGGTGTGAAAAGCTGTGGTTAAGAATGTGTGAAGGAATGAGCCAGATATGTTAAGCAGACCAGAAAATTTTTTGCACTTTGAGATAAACCAGGCGAAATTAGGGCTCAGGACCTTGAAGACTCTTAGACATAAACAGGGTATTTGTGATTACCGCGTTCAAGATATCAGGAGTTTTTAAAATCATTTATAAGGAATACGGCTGGAACTGGTGAACGACTTTGACATGAAAGGGGTATTCAAGATAACACATACTCAAGATACAGATATTTTACTTTACTTGGATTAGGCAGGAAAAAAAAACCCTTATGATTTTACGATTTATCAGTTATGGTTGTTATGGAGTTATAGAACTTAGAATTTTTAATATTAAGAAGAAAATAGCACTTTCTATGGCACACAATAACTTAAGAAGAATTTTTTAGATTTATAGGTAATGTTTAAGAAGAGGAAGACACCTTTCAAATTTCAGATATATCAGTTTTCTCATCGTAGGACTTAAATTTTTTTTATATGTAAATATTTATTACAAGGCCCATTCTTGTTGGTTTTCTATGTATTTTTTTCTTTCATTTTAATAATTTAATTACTATTATGGATAAGTACTTGTATTTTTCCATTTTATAATATTGTTAATTTCAAATTCCCAAAACAGATAACTGGAGACAGCACACCCAGAATAGCAGAGGAAGTGAAGAAAATCAAGGAGCTGTTCTACCAGACAATGTCTCCCAATCAGTACATCACCTGTATAGAGAGGGTGGAGAATGGAGAGTTATGGATGAACTATGTGAGGTGAGTAGGGGGTATAGAGAGGTGTGGAAGGGAAAGTTATATATAAATTATGTCAGGTGAGTAGAGGGACCTCACCTGTAGAGAATAGAGAGTTGTAAATAAACTGTCAGGTGAGTGGAGGGTACATCACTTAGATAGAGAAGGTGGAGAATGGGGAGTTGTGGAAGAACTATGTCAGGTGATTTATAGGGGGTTCATTATGTGAATAGAGGTTGTGGAATGGAGATTAATGAATAAACCATGTCAAATGAGTAGAAGGTACCTCATCTTTATAGAGAAGTTGTGGAAAGAGTTATGAATAAACTATGTCAGAGGAGTAGAGGGCACCTCAACTTTATAGAGAAGTTGTGGAAAGAGTTATGAATAAACTATGTCAGAGGAGTAGAGGGCACCTCATCTTTATAGAGAAGTTGTGGAAAGAGTTATGAATAAACTATGTCAGAGGAGTAGAGGGCACCTCAACTTTATAGAGAAGTTGTGGAAAGAGTTATGAATAAACTATGTCAGAGGAGTAGAGGGCACCTCATCTTTATAGAGAAGTTGTGGAATTGAGAGTTATAAATAATTGATGTCAAGTACATCCAAGTAGAAGGAGAATGGAGTTATAGATAAATTTGCAAATGGAGGAGAACAACACTGACAATTTGGAGTATAGAGTTGATATTGTAAGACTAAAGTTGATATTTCTTCTCGGGTAGAGTTCTTTATCTGTGTTAAGAGTATGAGCAATGAAAACTTGTTAGTACATTATCAGTATAATGATTTCTATCGATTTAGATTTAGTGAGTACAGCAATTTCTTTTATCTACAATTACTACAGAATGAAAATAATTACATGTAGCTGAAATGATTATAGAAGTTGAATTGCAGTTATTACAACAATTTGCACTGCAACATCATTGTGGTAAAATGATTGAATGAAAGACACATTACAGGTTTACAGGGAAAACCCCTACCACTAATAGGCAGAAAGTAAGTGTTTGTTGATATATTGCAGTAAACGAGAGAAAATGAGCATGAAGAAGCGTACAGGTGACCTGAACGAAAAAAGGTTGTTCCATGGCACGTCCAACAAGTACATCGATGCCATTTGTAGGCAGGGATTTGACTTCAGATTCAGCGGTCAGTCTACGGGAACCAAGTATGGAAAGGGTAGCTACTTTACAAAGAGCGCCAAGTTCGCAGACAGCTACACTGACAGGAGCCGAGACAAGGAGATGTTTCTGGTACGGGTCATCGCAGGAGACTTCACCATAGGGCACAGCAGCATGGTGCGACCTCCCCACAAGTCCCCAAGTAATCCGTTTGACCTGTTCGATTCCTGTGTAGATGACATGACGAATCCCAACATTTTTGTCATTTTTACCTTTGATCAAGCGTACCCCGAGTACGTCATTAAATACAGATCATAGTCTGTTAATGTATGGTTATGAAAATTAATGAGCTAAAAAAAGGTTGTTAATTAAGAGGTCCGTTATGATCTGTTGTGATTTGAGATAAGAATTACTCTACTTTCATCATGTGTGTATTTGAGATTTAATTGATGTCTGTGGCGTCTTTTCTTTTTATAACCCACCCCCCCCAACCCCCCCGTATTTGCCCCAGTAAGCCCTCAAATCTGTAAGCATGTGTCATGTACTTGCACTTACATGTATTTTCAGTCTAAGTCATCAATTGGAAGATATTGCACTACTCAATTGTATGCATGATGTGTGGGGACTCCAGATCCTTTGGTTTTGTTTGTTTATATGTATTGCAGTTTTCAAAATTTGCCCATTATTTGCCTGTCCACCTTTGTCAATATTTCCCATATATTTGCTTGTCCACCTGTATAGATATTGCCCATTATTTACCTGTACAATGAATGGTTTGACCTTGTCTATTAATGCTACTTTGACCATTTTAGTAAAAATTTGTACAAATGGGTGCATGGGTAAAAGTCATTCATATTTCCTGACTTCAAATATGACATCATCTTTGAAGTAACGATGATTAGGAAAGTGCCAATAATAGTGTTTGGCCATTCTAACGAAATGTAGATATGCTGGAACGCTTACTGGGGTGAATATTGTATTATGTTATGGGGAAAAAAATGAAAAAAGAAGAAAAATGTTAAAAATGTGATATATATCAGTCCAAGAAATAATTTTACTTTCTGATTTTGTGGCTCTTTTTATAGATGTAACAGAACTTGTGTACATAATGTGTATAAAGAGAGGCAGACTAACGTTTAGGTCTGTCTGCTGATCATGGATGAGTTTGGAACAATATTATTTATCCCCATTTTCATCATGTGTTTAAAATTTTGTCTGTTGGAACAAAAAAAAAAATATATTTTATCATTTAAAAAAAAAAAAAACCAACTGATGAAAAATATATACATTGCATGTAACTACTATTATATGTATCCCCTTTCAATACATTATCCAATGGTTTTGTTTGAATGAAAGATATTATAATGCCTGGAATCATTATTGCATTCCTGGCCATGAAATGCCACTGTTTCGCCAGAAACATTTAGACTGTGTGTAGGTGTGGAATAGTAAAGCACTATTCCTGTGTGGGTATAACGATCATGGATATGCCTTTCTTTTGTCTGATGAATCCTTGTCACATTTGTTGTTCACCTGGTTATGTTGTGTAGGCGAGATTTGACACATCATTTGTTTTGTTTAGCAGAATTGTGTGATGGATTTGAGCTAAAAGGCTCAACTGCAGTTCAAATCATTTTTCATAATGTAAAAAGATTTTTTTTTCTTTTTTATTTTATGATGTATGTGAATTTTAACTAATTTTAATGGAACTTTGAAGTCATCTAAATTGCAGCCCTGAATGATTTGAAGAAAAAAAAAATGTATGCAATGTTATTTAACATTGGGACTTGAATAACCTTTGAAATGCTCTTAAACAATCAAACCTTTGTCAAAACTGTCCAAAATATTTTTTTCCCCAATGCTTCAGATTTTTGTTAAATACAATTAGTTCTAAATTTGCATTAAGTAGTCATACATACATGTATATGACCAAACAATTCTGTAAAAAAAAACAACGAAAAAGCAGATTAAAAAAAAAGAAGGAATTGTGGAGATACATATATATCACCGAAGTGATTTCATAATCCATGGAAAGTCTATTATTCACTCAAAAACTGTATGTTATATAGCAATTTTTTTTAGTTGTATGGCATTAATATTTCTTATGTACAATACTCTTTTAAATTTCATATCTTTATTTTTTACATGTACAATCATATACTATAGTGTCCATTCTAGCATGTACTATTCTTTGTTGGAGGGTTTATTGTGAATTGAATTCCATTTTGCTTAGTGACAAATCCTGCACTGAAGAAGGCATTTGGTATGGGTAGGCACTCTCACAAAACATATTTTTCTTCGTGTTTTGTTGTATTATGTTATTTATTATAAACTTATTAATCACCTGATGTTGAGGAATTCTAATTGAAGGTATCATGTACATGTACAGTTGTATTCGTAGAATAATTTTTTTTCTTTAAGAAAAAAAATGAAAGAGCTGAAGAAGTACAGTGGTAATTAATACATCTAGAATTCCTGAATATCAGTTAACATTGTGTAAATCTCACGAAAGAATCTTGATTGAAGTAAATCTGGATTACATTTTGAAAGATATACGTAAAGCAAAACTTGTGTGGAATTATATTTGGTTGTATGTGTAAACCGGGATGGTGCATATTTTTATTTATTCTTTTTTAATTTATTTGCTGTTTTATTGTCTTGGGCATAATTTTAGCGATGTAATCCAGCCTATTTCTCTTCTTTTTTTTTTGGTTGAGATTTTCACAATGAATTTTCACTTGAAAAAGTACAAAGAAAAAATTCCATAAATCTTGAAAGAGCAAATGTTATCAAATTTCTCATCACCAAAGATAAAAATCTGCTAGTTGGGTCTCTAGGGCATTCTGTGAAATATGGTCAGGATCAAAGACACTTGCCTGGCTTGATTATATTTCAAAGGATGCCAAAGAAGCATAATTACGCAAAAGTCAAACTGATGACATGACAAGCAAAATAGTTAGATAACATTTTGGTGAAAGAAACAGGAAAGAAAATAAATGTATTATTGTGGTTTCATTCATTTTCTCCAGCATAAAATTTCATGTATTGCCTAAAATTCATAGACAATGGACTACCATTGAGTGTCCTCTAAACAGAAACTGCTCTTCATTGATAATTTGATTTCATGAACTTGCTCAACAATTAAAATTTAGTACTCAATGAATAATGATGAAACCACAGTAGACATTGATTTCTGTACAGAAAGCAGATACTTTCAAAATGACAGAAAACTGAATGTCTGATTTTTAACTAGATCTGTTATGGAGGTGTTTGAATGGGATTCTTTTTTTAAAGACAGAAGGAATTTGTCCCATATGAAGTACATCTGTTAACAGAATCATTCATTTTACAACATATTTTTCATCCATTTAGATATAAAATTCATTTAAAAATGCTTTTCCTGAATCGTGATTACTGTATATGTGATCATCCCTTTGTTTAAATCGAGTTTTGTAGATATGAAAATTCTCATGATTTTTTTAAAGAGAAATTCACAAAATGCACAAAAGTAGTATTCTGTTATGAAGAGGTGTTTGAAATATTGGATTTTTTTCTTTATATTTTAAAACTTTCTGAAAACATTTCTGAATTCCTCAGATCCTAATAGTCAGCGATATAGTTTGAAATTTTTATTGCCAGTGGTTTGGATTTCCTATCGACACCTTGTAATGCCAGTTTAAAGTGTTTTATTTCTAAATATTCCCTCTTGCAAAAAATTAACTTTCCAAACATAAATTGAAAAAAAAGTAAAATACAAAACCAAAAAAAAAAAGGGAAAAAAAGACCAAACCAAAAAAAAGGGGGGAAAATTTGTTACCGCAAAAGGGGGTTAAGTCAGTTTGCTGAACATCAGATATACTATAAACAAAGCTTTCAGTATAAAACTTCTGTGGTCATGTAAATTTTTTCAGGAACAGAACAAACATTTCAGAGGTTGAGAAATTTTGATAATATATAAAATGCACAAGGTTGCCAATCTTGTGTAGTCTAGAGTTGTGTAGACCTGATAGAACGTGTTGTTATGGTATTGTTTGTGTAGCATAAAGTTCAGCAACATCTCTGTTTAAATGTGTGGGACACATACTATTGGTACAGGTGCCATGTGACAAAGTTAATGTGTATTTGGTATATACTTGCAAAATTATTGAATTTCTTTTAAAAGTCCGCATTTTGTTGATGAATGTTGGAAAATAAACTTTTGGCTTCTATTACATGTATGTTGTTTTATTGTTACAAGATTGTGTTCTGGTGAAGGTGCCAGACTGATTCCAACCACGTGCCTGCAAATGTCTAGATGTGATGTGCATAATAGGTCATCTAGTGAGTATGCATGACATCTTTGAAATTCTTTTTCTTTAGTCCTGGACAACATAAACTAGTAAGGAGCTTGAAATTTGATGATAAAATGATGAAAATCTTGAAATCACAACCAAGTGGTGGGCTCTAAATCATGTGGAGAAAGTGCATTAGATTATCAGAAATCTTCTGAACATCTAACATAAAAACCAGGTGCAAATTATATATTTAAACAAGCATGACTTTATAACACTCATTTGTCCACGGTCAAGAATTAAATATTAATTCTAGATGCAAGCACTTCTGATTGTCCTAAATTAAGTTTGAATTTGGGACTTAATGGGTTATTGAATAGATATGTTTGTATATAAACTTTATCAAAGTGCAAAATGATTAATGTGAGCTTTCAGATTCACAGTTTTTATGAGTATCAATGTAGTAAGGAGGGTTGTGGAAGTGTGTGATCAATATGGTGCCTTATTTTGGTACAATACTGAGGTGGGTATGCAAGGAATGAATGCATTTGCACCTGTAAATGTATTACTATAGCTCACTGGCATATGTAGCTAGTGATCATAAGATTGTAGCTATAGGGAGGTGCAGGAGCACCAATGCCCCTTCCAATTTACTGACACAAGTATGTTCTAGTCCCCCTTTCTTTCAAATGTTTTATAACCCATGCATTAGACAATTTTTATGTGCCCATGATCATGGTATGGCAATTGTGTCTGTCCCACTTCATGTTTGGCTCATAACTTAAATATTGTGCAATCTAGAATCATAAAACTTTTTCACTTGAATGGCCTTGGGTAGAGGGTAGGTTGCATTTTAAAGTTTGGTCACTGTGACCTTTGATTAAGACGATATGGCCAAATATGGTAAAATCCTGTCTGACTTGTAAGTGGACAATATTTGGTCTGGAATTATCAACTTGGTCAGTTAATGCATCTTGAAGAGGAAGGTGTGCATTGCCTTATATCAAGGTCACTTTGACCTAATTTTAAAATGATATGGCATAACCCTTTTTTAGGTTCATGTAGATACAAGTCCTAAAATCAACAAACTTTGTCAATTTATGCATTTGTATAGGAAAGTAAATTGTGAGGTCAATAAAACTTTTAAAATGGTACGCATTCTAAAAAATAATACAATGTTGTAAGGGAGGTAATCCCTACATATGTTGGCGAGTAATGCAGTAAAGCTATCCATTACATCAATACACTTGTTTTTCATAAAATGTAGCTACATAACAATTAATATGAATACTTATTTTGTTTCTGACTTTAATGATATAAATATATGCAGTATTGTACTACAAAATTTGCAGAGACTTAACAAGTACTTCACAGAACATGAATTGTCTCATTGGAATGATAATGAATTTTTCTAGCAGTTTAATCTGTCTGTTCAATTAATCCATTAGCCCCTTGGGAGTAAGCCATGGTTTTCAGAGTTCAGCTGAAGAATCAAATATCATTTTGATAAGAGCTAAATTACATCTGTCCAGCTAAAGATTAATTAAGGAGTATAATGTAAGAAGGCTATAGAATACTCACTCCTATTCTTTATACAACCCAAAATAAGTAATTCATACCATGTGAAAGAAATTACATGTATCTAAATATATGTAATAAAATAACAAAATATTTTGGAATATTTCTGAAGTTATTTGAACAATTCAAGAGATATATTGACAAGTCAATTGCAAGTGCAATAGACACATTAAATAAAAGGAATAATCTTGATTTTACCTCGGACCTAAAAGCAAAGATATTGGTGAAATCTTTGCACCAATTAAGGTTGACATGCTTTTGTGTCATGCACTTTTATCTGTTTATACTGAATAAACATCTGACGGGACATATCGTGCGATGGTGGTGCACTTTATTCACTGTGTAGACTAAGTCACCAGCTTTTGGTATGGATTGCCACAATCTCAGCCTATGCATGATGCTCGAGGCTGTGAGGGCGCTTTGTCTTGCTAACACTTTTATTTCTAGTATTGACCTGTACTTGGCAAAGGCTGTGCTAAAGGTCTCGAGTTTAAAGCAGCATTGAGAGGAGAATCAAACCCATGACCAGCATGAACATATTGGTAGTGAAGCCAGTGGTCTAACTTTACAAAAGGAAATGATATACAAGATTCTTCATGAGCTGCTTGGCTTATCCTCAAATACAAGGCTTCTAGGGGCCCCATACAATCTGACCCCCCCCCCCTTATATTATTAATAAATGCGTGATGTTAAGAAGCAGCTTGTCATGTGTGAAAGGAAATTACCTCTATGTGTCAAAGGTAATAAGGTATACTCTCCAAGTCTGTATTCATTTGGTCGAGTGGAGAGCTACGTGCATAGTTCTACTTTGTTCATTTGCAGTTCAGAGATCTCCAGTAGACATCTATTGTTTACTTCTCAAAAAGCAAGTTGAGACTGAAGACATACTGGTGATATGTGGAACCATATCTACATATGGCAAATGCATAGACCCCTAGAGTAGGGGAAGCTAAGTGTGTTAAATACTGCAGTTAGGAGCATTTTTATTCAAAATCTATAAACTGGGTGAAATCAGATTGTAATTACATTTTATCAAGTAGAAATAATGGGTTTTAGGTAAATTCAGAAGGGGGTGAAAGACAATAATCCTATTATTATCAAAATATCACCTACACTGAGATGATACAAGACTCCATTGCTATATGTAATTATTTCTGTAATATATGTACAGATCATGTGTTGCTCTTAAAAACTACATTTTACTTAATGGTTCAGAAGTGATATCTAATGAAATTACTGCATTTCAGTAAATTGTACATGGTTTGTCTTTATTCTAGCTTTTAGTATATTTGTCATAATCATTTCAAATCTTGTGGGCCTTATTTAAAATGGTAACATAAAAATACAACAGCAATACTAATATACATATAGACAGAAACATGAGTAAGATAGATGGGCCACAGGCACCTGAAGTATGGATAACGTGTATAGATCTTGTGTACATACCCCCCCCCCCCCCCCCATTCCTCTTGATCCAAGGAAAAAATACAGACCCAAAAATAGTCTTTACGTATCAACACTTCGCCGAAACTGGTGGATAAAAAGATTCACCGATTAACTTGTAGCCAACTCCGTAAAGGGGGATAATTCAAACTACTGGTTGATACGTGTATTATACTTGTCTCAACTCCTTGGTTTTGTTTGTCATTTAATTTTCTTATGTGCAGGGTTGCGTACCTTTATTCTAGTGGCTACATAACACGTGACAGGCCTAGCTAACATTGCACTTTCATGACTTTGTTTTTCAAGTGGTTCGTAACGTCCCGTGGTTCGTTTTCCGGAAAAGGCCGAGTGACGGAAGCGCTGTTTTACTAAATTTAGTATAGGGGAATCCCAACTTATCAAATAGATCAGAAGTGCGCGTTTAATGACTAGGTGCTGTTTTGTGTTATACAAAACTGTACCAGGTCCGGATAAAAATAGCCTTTGAAATCCACAAAACTGTGAAAATGTCGGACGATGAAACGAAAAATATGGAACTGGACAATGACGAATGGCATGGAATTGAGGAACAGGAAAAATTGAAGAGTCAAAGCGAAAGAATTGCCCAGTACCAACTGATGAATAATACTGGCGGGTACGTGTACCAAACAGACTATAACACTCAGCTGAGGAGGTTCTTGTGTATCGGGACCACGGGAGGGACCTACTACACGGGGGAGTCCGAGTTGACCAGGGAAAACGCCAAGTGTATTGATAGGTATAAACTAGCGAATAAATAAATTTTGTATCATGTGGCCATTTTGTATGGCTTTTCTTTTATGTTCCTAGAAAATATAGATATATTTATATTCAGTAGAGTACAACAACAAAAAATAGTTTTACTGAAAAAATATACGTATTTTAGTTTCTAATTTATTTGGATTTCTGATTGAAAGACTAACAAGTATATATATATATATATATATCTCAGGAAATTTTAAAACAATAATTTGAAATACCGAGGTACGAGTATTTTAACATGTTTCGCTTTTGAACAAATTAAGTGTCATTTGTGTTTTATTTTTAATTGAATGGCAAGAAAATATGTTTTAAAACTTTTATCAATGACTGGTACACATGACCCCCCCCCCCCCCTAAAAATATATTAAATTATTATACTAACATGATTTTTCTTTATTAGGTTGATAAACAGTGGTAAAGGAACAGATGTTGTGGAATTGGTCCGAGACTTCAGTGTAGGGAATCGGGCATGTAAACAGCGGCCCATGCTGTATACTCTGGCTCTATGCTGTCGGTCAAACGACCCTAAAACGAAGGAGGCGGGATACAAAGCCCTGTCTGACGTCTGTAGAATCCCAACGCACCTGTTCGAATTCATCAAGTACTGTGAGCAAGAAAGCGCTGGTACTGGGTGGGGACGAGCGCATCGTCGGGCGATATCAACTTGGTACCTTAATTACGGGGAAAAGAAGGGAGGGGGAGTGCTTCTTGCGCTTCATCTTACAAAGTATAAGAACCGTTTTGGTTGGAGCCATAAGGACTTATTCCGGCTCTGTCATATAAAACCGGAAGATCCCGAAATCATGTATCTAATCATGGTCACCACCAAAGGAAGGAAGAGAGCAGCTGAAAGCATGGATATACAGCGAGAGAAGGAAAAGCCGGGATTTGAAAATTCAGAACTTAAGAAGACCATGGACTTTATGGAAGCAGTAGCTCAAGCCGAAAAATGTACAGACACGGAAACCATGAAACGATTGATTTTGATACATAATTTGACACGAGAGCACGTTCCCACCGATTTGTTAAAGTCGAAAGAGATCTGGAAAGCCTTGATTAAACACATGCCCATGACGGCAATGATAAAGAATCTTGGGCATATGTCGCACTTGGAACTTCTGGAGTCGGGAAGTTTTGAGGAGGAACTGACCATCCAGAAACTGACGAACCCGGAGTTACTCAGACGTGGGAAAATCCATCCATTCACTCTTCTGGTGGCGCTGAACCAGTACAAGAAAGGTCACGGGGAGCTGGGGAGAATGAAGTGGAGGCCGAATGACAGAGTAACAAAAGCTTTGGAAGATGCTTTTTACCTGTCGTTTAAGAATGTTAAGTCGACAGAAAAACGATTCTGTTTGGCAGTTGATGTCAGTGGATCCATGAATGTCCCTGTGATGGGCACCCCAACCATTTCAGCACGTGACGCCGCAGCAGCCATGATGATGGTTACAGCTCGCACGGAGCAGAACTTCGAAGTGGTGGCTTTTTCGGGTGGATTGACTCCTCTAGATATCAAATCCACAGACAACTTGGACAACGTTTTGGACAAATGCGCCTCGCTGCCGTTCTGCGGCACTGACTGTTCGCGTCCAATGATGTATGCTATGGAACGTAAGAAGAAATTTGATGTTTTCATCGTCTACACAGATTCAGAGACCTACTTTGGACAGACACATCCTTCGCAAGCCCTCGTGAATTACCGTAAGGTGTCGGGAATTAGTGATGCCCGCCTGATCGTCTGCGGCATGGCCAGCAACAGATTTACGATTGCCGATCCTAACGACCCGATGATGATGGATGTCGTCGGGTTCGATACTAATGCACCACAGGCAATACGTGAATTCGTTATGGGATATATCTAAACGTTTTTATTCATCTTGAATAAACCAAATTCCAAGAAATTTTTGAACTGTATAGACTCATTGAAGAAGATTTTGAGAATATTTATAACCTTTACATTATGTTTAGAGTGCATTTGTTATAAATAATTCATTACTGACGGTGATCATATTAGAAAGTTCTTGCGTATAGAGACGCGTGGGAATCGTCTGCATGAACTTTGAACTGAGGATGACTGCCAGCAGATACAAAATATTCATTGAAATATCATTACCAGCGTTTATGTACACATGATTTGTCAAACATTCATTTACGACAATTTCATTAACGAAGATTTGGTGTAGTTCACAAGTAAAAGACATATTAAAATTGATTCATTAGTCTTGGTGATTTGAAAGAAGTTCTGCAAATCTTAGTTCAGATCTAGAGTTTTTGGTGTAAACTTTGAGGGGCATGACATTTACGACTTATTCTGATTCCATGTTTATCTGTATTTTAAATGAAAGTCAATATTGTAATTTGGAATTGTATATTTTAATCAAAATACAAATCTATGAATCGCGAGGAGGTGATTCTTGAATAACTCGAGTATTGTAGACTCTTACGATCTTTTTTATGGAAGGTTCTCCTTTGTCTGTATGTCTCTCGGACGTCAAGTGTACATGTTTCAACTTCTTCGAACACTTGTTACCAGGTAACCAGACTGGTACGAAGACCTCTCCACGAGATCTGTCGAAATGATCTCTCTTTTTTTCTTTTTTTTTTTGGCGAGCGCATCGACGTTACATCTGTTTACTCAACTCGTTCGTTGCATGCTTTGTTGATCGGATCTAAATTCTATGATTTTATATATATATATATATATATATATCCAATTCATGGTATATGTGAGAAAGTTTGCCAGTTTACTTTCGGAAGGTCGGTGGTCTCTTCCCGGATACGCTGTATCTTGGTTCCCTCCTCCACCTACAAAAACTGGACGCCACCAGATAACTGAAAATTTTTTGATTGTGGTGGAAAACAAACAATCAATTAACCAATTCATGCTAAATCTGTCGAACGTATTGCACATTGTCACCAGTAGATCTCGGGATGTTTTGCAGTATTGGCGATATCTGATGTGGTCTCAATGACAAATTATAATGGTGATATCTGATATGGTCTCAATGACAAATTATAATGCGATATCTGATATGGTCTCAATGACAAATTATAATGCGATATCTGATATGGTCTCAATGACAAATTATAATGCGATATCTGATATGGTCTCAATGACAAATTATAATGGTGATATCTGATATGGTCTCAATGACAAATTATAATGGTGATATCTGATATGGTCTCAATAACAAATTATAATGCGATATCTGATATGGTCTCAATGACAAATTATAATGCGATATCTGATATGGTCTCAATGACAAATTATAATGCGATATAATGGTGATATCTGGTTTGGTTTCATGGACAAATAATAATGGCGATATCTGGTTCGAGAATCTTTCACTCGTATGGAGACGTTACCATTGCTGGTGAAGGGCTGCAAAATTTATAGACATGTGCTCGGTGATTACGGTCTTTGCGATCTATATCGTGACACGGGGCCTCGGTTTTTGAGACCGCCCGAAGGACGGCCCCATTTAGTCGCCGCTTACGACAAGCAAGGGGTACTTTGTAAGCTATTTAGAATTATAAATTATATTTCCTGATATTACAAAAGTAAATATTCTCCCGCTCTTCCAACTATACATGGACAACATATGTTGACATCTCTCATATTGGCTGCAGTAATGTAGCCTTCTCAGATTTTTTTTTGTATTCTGACGTTTTTGGGAGAGGGCTACTATTCCGTAGGATCTTCGTAATGGTGCAAAATAATTTTATGAATAACCTGCAAGAAGTTCCGTGTATTTGTCTCTTATGTTGTTTACACTAAAAAAAAGTGCAAACTTTGCGCTTGGGCATGTTTGATAAAGGTGCTTTACATTGAATATAATATACAACAGAATAGAAAAAAAAATACACTCTACTGTGTGTATTTTAAACTTGATATCCAGTTTAAATTTTTCCATTACCGACGAAATCGCACTTTTCCTCCGTACTCATACATTGATGTACCGGTAAACACTACCTTATATGGGTATGTGCAGATAACTGGACAACCTCACAGCTTCAGTGCATCAAACATGGTGCACAATATGAATCGAGAAATTGCAATATATCGAATTTGTCAAATAAGGTGGAATAGAGTCTCACAAATCGTAAGTTGCAGGTTGTAAATTTATATATTTTTGTTTAGATAAAGAAAACCAGCAAATGATAGAAATGATCGAAAATGGTGTGGGAGTGAATTGCTCCCATATTTGTTGCACCATTACGGAGATTCTAAGGAGTTGTACCCTAATGTCGGAGAGGGCTACATTATTGCAGCTACCCTAAAATAAGTAGGGGCGCCGGTAGGGGACATGCATTGCTTTTACAACGCTCTCGCAAAGCTTGTCAGAATGGCGATAACTGATGAAGTCTCAATGACTTGTTTTTAAAATGTCGATGTCCGATGTGATCTCGTTGACTTGTTATTATAAT